>CM077459.1:4610184-5287684 GCA_039654765.1 Mylopharyngodon piceus | reverse complement strand
CTTAGTGGTTCAGGTTACCAAAGTTGGACTACTTTGTAAGCTTTATGGAACATTTTATTCATACTAGCTCAACAAATTAAATGAATACGCGTGAAATTGTTCTACTTTTAAACCGTATCTCACATTGTCATTTTTTTAAATATAGGTCCCACTTCATTTAACAGCAAAACGTTATTTCAGTACAGAAGAAGTAGAGTTTTTATAAACATTACACAATATCAAGTAGGGCTCCAAGATTCAAATCCAAATCCCAGAATCTCATCTTATTTGACTTTTAGAGGATTTTTCTTCTTAAATGATATCATATTTCTTCTTATTATATGATATAATTTTATATATGAAAGGAATTCCAATAGGAATCTTAGTTGTATACATTCCTTTAGGATCCATTTGACAAGGATCATGCATTTAATGTCTAAACTCAGCAACTTGTGTTTCAACAAAGTCAAAAGGTGTGTGTTTGATATTATGCATTTGGGACGGAAGAAATAAATAAAAGAAAAGGCAAGTTTTGGGAACACTTATAACAGAAACTAATTATTTTACTTTTTTTACAATTCATTTTGCTCTGTTAGGAAATGAGATCTGAAGGCATATAGTTCCAGTAATATCAACTCTCTTGAGATGGCAGCATGCCCCGTCTCTTATGACAGCCACTCTAGCGATTCAGAAAATTGGGATCAAAGGACAACGTGTCGGTCTGGGAGAATCTGCAGACACTTAAGGTAAGACTGGCTAATAACAAAGATCATAGGAGTGTCCACCTGCTGCATGGATTTCCAATAGTTTGTCTAGTTACTAGAGTAAACACTGCACCATCAGATGCATTTGGAATTGAATATGTGGATAAGCCATGAACCAAGCCAATCAGCTATAAGGTGAATCACAACATTACAATCTTTAATTTGAAGCAAAAAAGGTTTTGAAAATTGGACAAAAAGACAAAGGTGCAAGACTGTGTACTTAACGGATTTAGTGAGGTAAAGAACTACAATCCCATGAAGCTTTGCGAACAGCATAATCGAATTAAAAACCATGGAGAAATATAAAACTGTTCATTTACAAATTTTGATTTTATATAAACAATATATTTTTAGTTTATTGCAAAATATGCATATATATACACAAACATTTAAGTATTTTGAGGGCGTGAGATCAACTCGATTACGTCATTTGCAGTGCTTCATGGTAGTGGGCGGAGCTAAAGAGCTATGCTGTTGCTTTTTCAACTCTGATTGGTGTAATTTTCTGTACAGCATCATGAGTAATGTAGTTTTTCACCAGGAATTCTGCAGTTAAACATGATTATTTTAAAAATAAGCGAAATAACGTGGGGTGACAGCTTCAGCAAAAGCAAATGCCATGGATTAACAACCTCGTAGCTCACAGTAGGTCTGTTTTTAAAGGTTTATAAGTTATTGTTAAAAATCAATCAATCAAAAGTTTTTACTTCTAAAACCCGACTGTTGCACTCTATTATATAATTAAAAATTGATATAAAAACTGCATTTTAAATGCAATTTTATTGTTTTTATACAACACCCAAGTTTTTAATTGAGTATTGATTATTGTATCTAAAAATAAATAGCAATTGAATTTGAACTTTTAATAATGTACCAACTGACAGGGTTTCCTGTATAGTTTACAGCATTAGTTGTGAGATTGTTTTCCTTAAGAAAAATTGACGTTGATAATATATAATCAATATCAAATCGAAATCGAATCAGGAGCTTGTGAATTGGAATTGCATCATTTCGTGAAATTTGTGTCAATACCCAGCATAGTTTATTATATTAAATGCATGCTGGTTATTTCAATGTGTATATTGATTTCTATAGGGAACTTTGCATTATGATGTATATAATAAAGGAACTTCAGATACAGTTGAGCTCAAAAGTTTACATACCCCTTGCAGAATATGCAAAAATGTTAATCATTTTAACAAAATAAGAAGGATCGTGAAAATTGCATGTTATCTTAAAATAGTTTTCCTTAAGAAATATTGACATGTACTGTACCTGATATATAATCAATATCAAATTGAAATCGAATCAAAACAAGAGCTTGTGAATTGGAATCACATTGTTTCGTGAATTTTGTGTTAATACCCAGTCCTAGTTTATATTATAATTAAATGCATCATGCTGGTGGTTGTTTCATTGTGTATATTAGAGTTGTCAAAAGCACCGACTTCGGTACCAAGTCGGTACTGAAATTTTAAAAATGTGATGCTTTGAGCGCTATTGAGCGGATTCTTAAACACCTGATTGGCCGTTGTGTTCATGCACTAAACAGATATGTCTGTGATTGGCTACAATGATCAAGGCACAGGAGCGTTTGAAAACACACGGAAGTGTCTGAATTTGATACTCCTGATACTGTTTGAATTTGATACTCCTGATACTATCAGCGGACTGGTCCACTGATAGACGCCTGCTTTCAAATGCTCCTGTGTGTGTCTGTGTAAGTGCTCGGTGAAGAGTGTCATTGATGACTATTTACAACATGTTTTTGAAGCAGTGATCATTGTAGCCAATCACAGACATATCTGTTGAGCTCGTGAACACAGTGGCCAATCAGAGGTGTTTATGAATCCGCTCAACAGCGCTCAAAGCATCATATTTTTAAAATCTCAGTACCGACTTGGTATCGAAAGTCGGTACTTTTGACAACACTAGTGTATATTGATTTCTATAGGGAACTTTGCATTATGATGTATAATATGGGAACTTCACATATGTATTATGAGGAAGATTACAGCCTTTAACATCATATCTGCTGTGCTTGTATCATGAGGGTCTGTTTATAGTATATTATAGTACAGTTTAGCTCTTGGGCAACACAACTTGCATAATTTTACTTAAGTGTGCAGTGAATTGTAAGTGTCTTTCATGCTACATCATACAAAAGCAATAATTTGGCAATTCCATTGGAGAAATACACTATTCACAGTCACTATACAAGCAAAAGTTCAGTGACAGGGTGTAAAGCCGGTAGTATTCATCTGGTTTCTTCTCATCGTGTTGCTGACCCGCTCCATGTAAAATTAAACAGCTGTTATTACACAACTGATATGAGTGTACATGATTTTAAACTTTTCTTTTATTTTCATGCTTCTTTTTAAAGGCACTACTATGCTAATCTTTTTTTTAAATGAGGAAATAGGATTGAGAGCACCTCTGTACATAATGTACAACTTGTACGTCTTTGTGTGTCGGCGCCATCTGCTGGCCGTTGAGAAATCGACAGGTTGTAAGATGTAATCGCAAACAATGGCCATTAAAGATTTATAAATGAAATGAAAGGTAATATATATATATATATAATTTTCATTATGCGAGCACACCAATTATTATTAAAGGTTATTAAAAGGGTTACTTTGATATATCAAACGAATATTTTAATATTACCTCATAGCAGAATGTTCATTACAACACCTACCTTTTCTTCACCTTAAAATTAGCTTAGTACCATACTCAGGATAGAAGGGTCATAATAATATAGGCTAAGTCTTGTTTAACACTTTTAACTTCCTTGTCGACTCGCTCGTGCGGTTGCGGAGAGGTTCACCGAGTTCATTTTCCATTGGCATGACTGCCGTGCTCCATCCCGTCACGCTGTTTCTTTCATCAGCCTATTGTGTTATCGTGCGTGAGAGAATCTACAGTATCAGGAGATATTATAAGGGTCGGGCTACGTCATCGAGGCAGCCTCCGCGTGCCACAGTAGCGGAAAAAGGGACCAGCCATTCATGCTCGCGCGAGCGGCTCCGTCAGGTTACTATGCTACCGTCCTGCCGTGTCTCGCGCCGATGCTACCTGAGGGCTTCCTTTCTTTCCGGAGAACAGCATTTGGAGGCTGTGTTCGCAGCGAATAAGTTACACCGGAGTGCTCGCATTATGCTGAAGTTTGAAAGTAATGCCCGAGGATGCTAAGTCGCCTGGCAAGCCCTCGTTGTGCGAAGGAGCGCGCGTCCTTTGTGCGTTCATTCATCAGCTGCTGCCCTGCTGCTTTGTTTTAAAGACAGGCGGGTACGTACACGCGCTTCACTGTGTGAATGAATCTCAAAAGAGGGTGTTTTGCTTAAGAAAGTCTTGAGGATATAAGAAAAGGAATAAGTCTTATTTATAGAGACTATTCCCAATGCAGTTCCCTCATTAAATATTCTATCGTTTAGAAATGAGTTGTATGCGTCATTTTAACCATATCTGCATGCAGTGCCCTTCAGGAACGCGTTGTCTTGCTGTTTAACATTAGAGGAGCGGTGTCAGCAGTATACTGAATTATTGATGCTACTTTCTCTGTAAGTAACAGAATGGATTGTGCACCCTTAGTTACTTGGAACAAAAGTCAAGTTAAAATGCTTTTTTTTTTTGTCTTTTAAAAAAAAAATTTATCTGTGCTGATTGACATGCAGAAGGACAGATCATCAATTGGCTTGGCTTGTCAAGAACATGATCTTGTCCCCTAAGGGGTCCGGAGACGACACCACAGACATGCCATCATTCAAATTCATTGTGGGATACTTCTGCCTGGCACATTTCTGAGCTGATGCAATAGAGAAGCAAAACAAGATCTTGACTTGTAATTATATTGCTGAGAATTGTGGATATGATGGATGCATGAAATGATCTCTACGCAGCACAATACTCGGAAGCTGAATGAGTGCGTCCTGTGAGCTGAATGAATGTCTGGGTGAGCTGCTTAGGGAATCGTCAGACTGCTCAGATGCTACTTAAAGGGTGCAGCTGAAGTTCAGGTTTCACCATCACATTAATGGCTGTGCTAAAATATCAATCAGATAGCAGGAGTGAGGAAGCTGCTGAGAAGTGTTGGTAGTACAATGGTTTGCATTGCAGCCAGAGGTCAGGTGTTATTTATTTTTTTTAAGAAATGAAACAGATGATTTTGTTGTATTTTAAGTGTCTTATAAGCAATATCCAAAACCAGTATTGTAACCATTTATTCTGTTTTGCACAAATAAATAATCTTTAGACTGTAATAACAATGAAACAATGTGCGGTTTGTATAATGATTTAATAATGATGATAATGTTAGTAATAATCTTTTTTTATTGAATAATCATCATCATAATATATAATTACAATTTTATTATTATTAATTATTCTTTGTTACTATAATAAAAAATAGTAATAATAACTATTATTAATATTATACCAGTATTTTATTTTCTACATTGTATTATCTCATGAGTTGTTTTATTTTAATTATTTATTTATTCTGTTTTGCACAATTAAATAATTTTTAGACTATAGCAATAAAACAATGTGCAGTTCATACATACAAAAACCTTTTGTATAATAATATTAGTAGTAATATTAAGAAAATATAATACTAATACTGATTATTAATAATCTCATATTATTTTATATATTACATTCTATTCTATATATATATATATATATAAATGAATATTTATATATATATATATATATATATATAAATAATAACAATAATAATAACTTATTTTCTGTATTATTTATATTATTCTGTTTTATCTATATATTATGTATATCGATAATATTCTGTATTATCGATAATATTCTGTATTATCTATATATATACAGTCAAACCAAAAATTATTCAGACGTTTTTGATATTGTTGATATATTTTTACTAGTGGGTGCAGGACACTATAGTTCATTTATGTAAGTGAGGATAGCAAAATAAAGTAAACTGTGACATATTATACCCAAAAATTCTTCATACAGCGGACTACCAGTAAAATTGATAAAAATTTGGAACCAAAAATTATTCAGACACGTTGACCTGACCATGTTTTGCTTAAGTGTTATCTGACAAAGATTTTTAAGTTTGATTCATAATTTTTTTTCTGACACAGTTTAACGCTGAGATCTTGTGTGTGTGTGTGTGTGGTTGTGTGTGTATATGTATATATGTATGTATATATGTATGTATATGTGTGTGTGTGTATATATATATATATATATATATATATATATATATAATATAATCTGTGTGTGTGTGTCTTTTTTATTTTGAGAATAAATAATTATGCAAACAATACATGAAACAAGTTACTTTATCTGTAAACACTGTGCAGTTCTTTAGAGACCATTTTGTCTGTGTTTTTAGATTAAATAGAAAAGTTTTAGTTTCTGTAAAATTTCTATGTCCGATAGGGACTGTAAAGGACACACTAGACTTTACGCTCCATTCAGTTTCTATTCATATTCATGACACAAGCACATGCAAAGAAGTTAAAGATTCCCAAAAGACATTTGACCATTAAAGCATCTAAACATCACATACTGACCTCTTGGTTGAATTAAGAGTAATTTTGCATGCTCAAAGACTAATGTGATCTCACTTTACATTGAATAGTAAAAACAGTCCTGATTTTATTCATTTCTATCAGTAGGGTACTATAGATCTTTGTATGTGTGCTCTGCAGCAGGTGGGATAATGTAACTTGCAGCAAAACAGATGCAGCACAACTTATTGAATTTATAGCTGCTGTTGAGTATGGTGGTGCCGTGGGCACTGGTCACGCTTGGGTTGGTTAATGGGGTCACAAAGCTCTTGGCTGGTACAGTCATGACAGTCAAAATGAATCGAGGGGTCCATATTGGGCAGCACTTTTGCTGGGATAACTCAAGCCCTATTTCCAGCCTATTAATCATTTATTCAAAGAGAATATTCTGCCTGTGCACGCTTCAATGAACCCTTTATGTTTTTTTCAGTACGGGGGAAAAAAGAGGCAAATCTGCCCTGTGCGAAGACCTGTGCAAACTGTGTTTTCTGCTTTGGTTTATGCTGTACTCCAGTCTCCTTGCTTCAAGGGCGTCTGTCTTGTAATGATCCTGTTCAGCCCCCTGGGGAATGAGTATTAGTGCAAGAAAAAAAATAACAGCACCTGGTCTGGGCATAGGAAGTCTGGATGTTTTAAATGATACAGTCTGTTTATAAAGGGTTTATTTATATTTTACAGCTTATTATATGTTTATCTTAATCTTGTAATCTAATATAGTTCAGGTTTTTTTTATTAAAAAATGCTTATTTTTTCAGCACAATTTTTGACCTGGATTTCCAAATTCAATTATAAGAAGTATTGAATTTTTAATGTATTAAAAATCGCCTGAAGGGATTAGGTTAAAATTAAACCCAGTGACTTTTTCCTCACAAGCACAGCAGCACGTGAGGTGAATAAAATAAAGACAAATGGGAATGAATCATCTGTGATTACACGGGTCAATAGAGTGGCTTATTGACAGATGAGGCTGTGCTGAAAGTGTCTTTTTGTTTCATACAGCAGGTTTTTAGGGAGCAGTGAGAAATTGCGCTTTGCTGTCGTCACACTTCTTGCACTCTACATCTCTTTTAGAGCCCAGAGTTCATCCAAGTTTATTGTGAGCGCTTGCTGAGTTCCTCACGTTGCTGAGATGCACTCGGACCACCCCTCCCTCAGCAGTCGAATGCTCACGTGTGTATCTGACTGTGTGTTGGCTTTTCCTGGCAGTGGTCAGCCGCGTGGAGCTCAGCTGGAGGGTGAGCTGGTGAGAATGAGTCTGCACGGAGCAAGCGGAGGAGGACCCCTGGACCACCCCAGGGAGAGGCGGCGTTCTGGAGATCGCTCTAGGGATTCTTCACATGAGAGAGGTGAAGGACAGCTGACCCCCTGCATCAGGAACGTCACCTCACCCATACGCCAGCACCTTACTGGTGAGTTTTGGCTTCCTCAGTTTGTACTATTTAAAATGCATTTGAGTTTCATGACAAATTCTATCTCTATATATTTATTATATTATACTAAAATTGATCATATATATTATTAATTAATTATATTTATATAAAATATAAATTAATTTACTGCCTTTTATTCTATAGACAGATAATCAATTCTCTGTAATTTAAAATAATTATTAAAACAGAATGATGTGTGTGTGTGTATTTTTATATATATATATATATATATATATATATGAAGGGCTGATAAAAAAACAAAAGGTATTTGGTCACAATCAGCTACAAAACTGAAAAGCATCTTGTTTTATAAAAGTACAAAATAAATAGAATAATGAAAAATAAAACTTGTGCATTAGGAGTGTTATAATTTGCTCCACTTAAAGGGTTAGTTACCCAAAAATGAAAATAATGTCATTAATTACTCACCCTCATGTCGTTCCACACCCGTAAGACGTTTGTTCATCTTCAGAACACAAATTAAGATATTTTTGATGAAATCCGATGGCTCAGTGAGGCCTCTATTGCCAGCAATGCCACCGAACTTCTCAAAATCCAGAAAGGTACTCAAAACATATTTAAAACAGTTCATGTGAGTACAGTGGTTCAACCTTAATATTATAAAGCGACGAGAATACTTTTTGTAACGACTTTTCAATCAATATCTGGCCGATTTCAAAACACTGCTTCAAAGCAGTATCAAACCAAAGTTTGATACGTGATCCGAATCACTGATTCGAAACAAAAGATTCATAAAGATTCGAAGCTTCATGAAGCAGTGTTTTGAAATCACCCATCACTAGATATTGTTGAAAAGTCGTTATTTTGTTTTTTTGGCACACAAAAAGTATTTTTGTCACTTTATAATATTAAAGTTGAACCACTGTAGTCAAATGAACTGTTTTAAATATGTTTTGAGTACCTTTCTGGATCTTGAGAAGAAGTGAACTAAAGCCGAGCTCACACTACAGGAGTTTTTAAATCCTAACCGAATATGAAATCTGGTTGCAGCACACACATAAGGAGAATCTTCGCAGATGTTATTCTCGCAAATCTCAAACATGTACACACTACAAGATTTGAAATTTGTAGCGCAGCACACACTACAGGATATTATTAAGAGTATCATACCCAGAAGAGCACCTCACGTGATTTCATTGGGAAGCGGATGTGAACATATTCGTCGCTGACATAAACAGGTATGTTTACATTTGCTAGCAGCTTTCTACACTCACCCGGTATGTTCAAAACCATAGTGATTTCTCCTCAGCTTTTCTCTTTGTCCGTACGGTTGTGTCATGTTTTTGAAGATGCGTTATTCAAGGAGTTGTGTTGTTGCAACACTTCAACGCACCGTTTCGCCATCTCCACTGTCCAACGGACCCATACAGCAGCTGGTTTCGCGGTCGCAATTTCAAAAGCGCTCTCATTCACTTCTCTCGTTGGCTGTTAAAAAACTGACGTAATCTTCCCGATTTAAAATCCTAAATATCAAACATGTTTGATATGATCGGGGCGGCCCCGATTTGTGTGAGAGCAGATTGGGAGGTGCAAGATTCGATCCGTGAACGCCTCACATTACCAGATAATCTGCGCCGAACATCGGAGCCAATCGAGGTCCTTGACAAGATTTTTTTCTCCCATTCTCGGGAGGGGAAAAACGGACATAAATCGGCCTATAACTCCTGTAGTGTGAGCCAGGCTTAACCTTTTAAACTATATTTAAACATTCAAAGTTTAAGCCCAACCCTCCTATACTTAATTTTCCGCATTCTGCTCCGCTTCACGCACAGTTGAGTGTGCAAGCATTTCAATGCGCAGAAAGATGCATTTGACGCGTGCGCAGTACCTAGTGGACTTTACTGCACGCTGCCCCTTCTGGATTAGAGTGTGTATAGCCTGTGACTGACTGTATTCGTTGTCTAACTGCATGAACCGAACCATTACATCTGTGCCGTACGGTTCGGGACGAATACACGTACCGTTACATCCCTAATATATAAATATATATATATGTATGTATGTATATTACCTTATGCTCACTTAAGGCTGCATTTATTTGGTCAAAATAGTAATTTGAAATATCATTACAATTTAAAATAACTCTTTTCTGTTGAAATATATTTTAAAATGTAATTTATTCCTGTGATGCAAAGCTGAATTTTCAGCATCATTACTCCAGTCTTCAGTGTCACATGATCCTTCAGAAATCATTCTAATATGCTGATTTGCTGCTCAAGAAACATTTATTATTATCATCAGTGTTGAAGACAACTGTGCTGCTTAATGTTTTTGTGGAAACCATGATACAATTTTTAATACAAAAGTATTTGATCAATAGAAAGTTAAAAAGACCAGCATTTATTTGAAACTGATATTGAAATAGATATTTTTGTAACATTAAATGTCTGTCACTTTTGATGATTTTAATGCATTCAGGCTGAATAAGTATTAATTTATAAAAAAAGAAAAACTTCCCGAACCCAAACATTTGAATGGTAGTCAAATTTTATTTATTTATTAATTTAATAATTCATTCATTAGATTATTACAATCTCTAGCTACAACTATGCAAAATTGTCCCTGAATTAATTTATTGTTTGTGTACATGACGGCTTATAAAGTCCAATTCACACTACACTGAAAGACGCCAACAGAAGCAACAGACCGTTTTTTTTCAGCGTCTCTTGGTGTCTGTCGGAGCTTGTTTTCGTCGATTAAACATCTTGAATCCGCGCTTGTCGGGTTGTGGAATGTCTGAGAAGTGACGTCCTGCAATCTGGTGATTGTCCGCATTGCTCGGCGTCTGTCAGTGCGGTGTGAATTGGCCTTAACTCTTACTGATGCTGACTCCTACTGAAGTCTGTACGGGCAAGGTTCACTTGATATTGTTTGACTCCTCTCTAACTGTCACGTTGATTCCTCAGACCGTGAACGGGATTCTGGCTGCTCATCGCGCTCCACGAGTCCCAGGCCTCAGAAATCATGCACCTCCAGCCTGTTCTATGGCGACTCCCATGGTAAAACCCACAGCTCTGACATGATCTACGTGTGCGAAAATGTCAAGGAGGGACCCCGCAGTTTGAGGACTGCAGAGAGAGTCACTCTGATTGTAGATAACACACGTTTTGTGGTCGACCCATCCATCTTCACTGCCCAACCCAACACTATGCTCGGCAGGTTAGGATCAACTTCGGTCACCTCTTTCAATTTTGTCTGTTCGTTATTACTTAAAGCTGCAGTCCATAACTTTTTTTTTGGTTAAAAATGATCCAAAATCAATTTTTGAGCAAGTACATAACCAGCCAGTGTTCAAAACTATCCCCTTACCTTAGCCCGATTCATAGCGTTAAGCTTGTAATAATGTTTTATAATTCGGGTGGTACTTGTAGGTTTCCACGGGAAATTCGAGCATGCCGCCATTCGTCTTTACGTCATTACGTCACGTCTCTTTACATAAAGGAGTCCCAGCTAGTAGGCTATATCATGTGAGGATGCTGCAGATGAAGGATCATTTATAGCCTTTTCTCACAGAAGCTGGAATAATTAAACTTACCATACAATCCGCTATCAAAATGATATGACAAATTAACGTTAGAGATTAGACTGTACAGAAATTGAAATCTTGTAATGCTAATACACACTGAATACACGTAGTCACTCAATGCTGATGTTGTTAACATTAACAATTTGAGAACAAAGTAGAACAATAATAATAATTTGCACAGTTTGATGTGATATGAGCTAAGCAATCGTTAGATTTAATCACCATTGTTAGCGCGATTTATTGTAATGCTTTTTTTCCTTAGTTGGTCAGAACAAAAGTGGCAGACATGTTACTTGTTCAGATGACATTTTCCGGTGAAAATTCTTATTTTGGTCATACTTCCTAGATGTAGAATCTGTGATTCTGAAGTACAGTATCCACACCGATGTGGTGACTGACAGCAAACATTAGATTCATCCGCGCTGAGGAGTCGTGCCGATGCACAGCCCACGTAAAGATGATAATTCCACATATAACTGCAATTGCAGGTTTCAAACAGAGATGGTGACAAAGAGGCAAAACTTACGGACTGCAGCTTTAAATATAATCATTCATTTTGTCATATTGCGTCAGTGTTGTAATATGTAACTGGTGGGCGTTGTCTTAAAGGATGTTCGGATCTGGGCGGGAACACAACTTCACACGTCCTAATGAAAAGGGAGAGTATGAGGTTGCTGAGGGAATCAGCTCCACCATGTTCAGAGCCATTTTGGTGAGTGCACTATGCTTTAAAAGCTTTACTGAGGTTTTAAATATCTCTTTGGCCTAGTATACCCCATATTGATTAAGTGCTGGATTAGACTGCAGTATCAAAATTCACATGACTTCAGCACAAAGCATACTGTTTTGTTAAAGTTTATTGCAGATGTATTTCACATATAGAAATGGCAACTCAGCAGAACGTTTTCCCTACTGTCTGGTTTCTTTTTATTATCTTCAAAGTGTTTTGTCCCCCTTTCTGGCCTGATCACTTTACTGACCTTGAAATCAGTTCATGTTTAATAAAATGAATTTTTCTGATCCCGAATGATTATTAGACTTGATAAAATTGCAGGGGTTTTATATTATGAGTACAAAACTACAAATTTTCAAGATCCACTATTTGTGGGTTGTCTGAACAAGTTGTTTATATTCACCACTATCATACAGATGGACACTAAATGCAGCACTTTGTTAACTGACAGATATTCTACAAATAAATAATTAATTATATATAAATATAACCATTTATTGCACAGTCCTTGTAAAATATACAGAGGTATTCTGTGTAATAATGGAAACATTCAGGGCTGGTGAAGTCTTGCAGTAAGCCCTAATTGTTTGAGTTTATAAAAAGTTATAAAAGTTTACATTTATAAAATTTATAAAAGTTACAAAGCGGTGTTTCAATGGTTGTAGTGGTGATGCTTTTAAATGGGATGAATTTAAACAGGTAATATTGCATTTACCCTGAATTTCTTTTTCGCTTTGCTGAAATTCCCCCACACAATGCTATTTTCATGAGGTTTTCAGAGGTTTTAGTGCATCTGAAAGTTAGCATAGTATTGTGTATAGTTTTGTATGAATAATATATTGATAATTGTAATAATAATTATGATAGTAAATACGTTTCTTATTCTCAGGACTGTCACATTAAAGAAAAATATATTTTCAATTTTATATAAACTATAAATATGTAAAATATATCACATTTTATATTGTAGAATTATTTTATGTAATTATTTTTTATATAAATAAATGTATATAATTATTTTCTTATATATATATATATATATATATATATATATATATATATATATATATATATATATTACAGTCAAACCAAAAATTATTCAGACAATTTTGATATTTTTGATATATTTTTACTAGTGGGTGCAGGACACTATAGTTCATTTATGTAAGTGAGGATAGCAAAATAAAGTAAACTGTGACATATTATACCCAAAAATTCTTCATACAGTGGACTACCAGTAAAATTGATAAAAATTTGGAACCAAAAATTATTCCGACACTTTGACCTGACCATATTTTGCTTGTGTTATCTGACATAATTAAGATTATTTTTTCTGACACAGTTTAACTCTGAGATCTTGTCATATTTTATTACCATTTTTTTAAACTGTATTAATGAATGAAATGTTCAAGGTGTCTGAATAAATTTTGGTTTGACTATATATATATATATATAACAAAATATATTTACATATTAAAAATTGACATTTTATATAGAGTATCTTGCGTTGTGTAATGGTCTTTTCTAAAAGTAAAACAAACAAACAAAAAATGGCCGCATATAATAATAAACTGGTTTTTAGGTGAATGTCACAGCCAGCATTATTTGGACATCCATTGCATTCCATACAATCCCGTCTCTGCAGCATTGAATGGGTTAAGCTTCTACCATGAGGCTCAGCTCAGTGGAAAAATCAGGACAGATTAGACAGCACTACAGAAATAACAGCCATATTGAACCTTTCTCTTTTTTTCGGTGAAGTGTTTTGTTCAGCGTCTTCATGCTGTTTGTATGCTGAGCTCTTTCCACGTTTGGCTGGCTTTAAATGGATCAGTGTGCATGAAGAGTGGGAAAAGCAGGGGGTGTGTGTGTGTGTGTTTCTGGCATCGGAGCCATTTGCTTCTCTTTGGAATAAGTGCTGCTTCAGTAATGGCCGCCTGTTTGTTTTTCCTCTGCGTCTCTCCCTTTTAACCGGCAGGATTACTACAAATCGGGGATAATCCGCTGCCCTGATGGGATATCCATCCCGGAGCTGAGAGAGGCATGTGACTACCTTTGCATCGCCTTCGACTACAGCACCATCAAGTGCAGAGACCTCAGTGAGTACTCATTAACATGACAAATGCACTAAACGGATTCGTCTTTTTGTGCTTGAAATCCTCTGATTGTCACGGCAATGGGGAAACTGGACAGTATTCTGAGCATTTCGGATGTCAGAGGATGGTAGATGCGAGAGCAAAAGTAGGTCAGTGTGATTGCTAGATATGGGTCACTGGATGCTGTTAGTGTGAACTGTTTACATTGTTAGCATTTATGCTATGGCCTTTTTTTTTTATTTATTTTTTTAAGTATCGTGTATATCATTATATGGCTAAATTGAATTAGTGAGTCAGTGCTGCCGAATCGTAATGAGATGAACTGAATAACACTCTGGAACATGTCAACTGCAGGTGCACTCATGCATGAGCTGTCTAATGATGGCGCCCGGCGGCAGTTTGAGTTCTATCTGGAGGAGATGGTGCTGCCTCTGATGGTGGCCAGCGCTCAGAGCGGAGAGCGGGAGTGTCATGTGGTGGTGCTGACGGATGACGACGTGGTCGACTGGGATGAGGAGTATCCGCCGCAGATGGGAGAGGAATACTCACAGAGTCAGTTTACTTCACCTGCACCTCAGTTACACACTATTACCTATTTGTCAATCATAGGGCTGCTGCATTATGGGTAATTTTTCAGCTAATTTATAAGAAATGATTGTTCGTTGTTTTTGAACACCCTTAACCTAAGTTTTTGTACAGGAATGAATGATATCTTGTGTGTTATGGTTTTTTTATGATTTAGAAGCAAAAGCTAGCAACATGCTAATATAGGGAAGGGCGAGTTTTTTGTCTTTAGCCAGAAAAAACTGGATCTATCAAAGATCAATGTTGCTTTGTTAGGAATGTATTTGTAGGATTATGTGTCATTTTTGCACCCAAGGACATAATGGTTTTGTGTCTTTGTGTACCGCAGTTATATACAGCACAAAACTATACCGGTTCTTCAAATACATTGAAAACCGAGACGTTGCCAAGTCGGTTCTGAAGGAGAGAGGACTGAAGAAAATTCGATTAGGCATTGAAGGTAAGAGACTGTTTTTTACTCAGCTGCTTTCAGATGAATCTAAAATGAAATTAGCTTGTTCACACATACTGCACACGTTCCTCCCCAAATGAGGCGTTTATACATGACATGCTCGCCGTTCTGTTGTACTATTCTGAGTAATTGTCCTCTAACCATCAGGAAGCAGCAGTGAGAAGTGTGATACACACATGACAATGTTTGTTTTTATTACACTTCACCAAACCCACGCTACAAAAGAACCAAAGAATCGTGTAGAACCTAGTAAACCTTGAGATTATTACTTGTGACATTATAACAAAATATAAAAAAATTTGAGAACATATATATACACAGTCAAACCAAAAATTTTTGATATTTTTGATATATTTTTACTAGTGGGTGCAGGACACTATAGTTCATTTATGTAAGTGAGGATAGCAAAATAAAGTAAACTGTGACATATTTCTGACACAGTTTAACTCTGAGTTCTTGTCATATTTTCTTGTCAACATTTTTATTAAACGTGGACCTTTATTTTCATTAAAAGGCTTATTTCTGCTATTGTAGGCTCTTTTTGTAAATCTAAGCAATTAATTTAGACAAACTTGACAACGCATGTGCTGCAAATACGCGACCAAATTCAGAAACGCGCTGCAAATGCTCGCAACGCAACCAAATACAGAAATGCGCCGCAAATACTCGCAACGCAACCAAATACAGAAACGCGCCGCAAATACTCGCAACGCAACCAAATACAGAAACGCGCTGCAAATACAACACAACCAAGAACAGAAACGCAATGCAAATACTCACAACACAACCAAATTCAGAAACATGCTGCAAATACTCACAACACCAAATACAGAAACGCGCTGCAAATGCTCTCAACGCAACCAAATACAGAAATGCGCCGCAAATACTCGCAACGCAACCAAATACAAACTTTTGCAGCACATGCTGTCAAACTGATGATGTTTTCTTTCTTGGCCACTGTAACTATCCCTTTAATTAGCATTCCTGTTAATGCTGTACCTGTGTTTGCACTTAGGATACCCAACCTACAAAGAGAAAGTAAAGAAGCGACCCGGTGGGCGTCCGGAGGTCATTTACAACTACGTCCAGCGGCCCTTCATCCGTATGTCCTGGGAGAAAGAGGAGGGCAAAAGCCGACATGTGGATTTCCAGTGCGTGAAAAGCAAGTCCATCACCAACCTCGCTGCAGCCGCTGCAGACATTCCTCAGGACCAGCTCGTGGTAATGCATCCTGGGCCTCAGGTGGACGAACTAGACATCCTCCCCAACCACCCTCAGCCCAGCCACCATTACGATCCGGATTCCGATGCCTCCTCCCCGGCCATCTGACCCCCACGGACACACACCCGTCACCACTCGCCACTTGAGCACTGCAGAGAGAGGTCAGCCAAGACCACATTGCCTTTCAAGTCCTCTCCCGCCTTACGAGTCTCAAAAACTGATCGCTGCGGCAGCACATGACCTTTGTACACTATGCCTTTCTTTCCCACATAGAACTTGACCAAAGGAGGTTTTTTATTTAATTAGACACTCAAAGTTGGTAATCACTCCTTTGATTAGTATCTGAAGTGATTGTTATGGAAGCATATTAATGCCACAGAGCAAAAAGTAAGTCATTGCGACTCTTCTCACAATTCTGACTTTTTTCTCGCAATTCTGAGTATATCTTACAATTACGACTTTTTCATTGCAATTCATAGAAAAAGTCATAATTGTGAGATATAAACTCAGAATTGCAAAATATAAACTGAATTGCAAGAAAAAAGTCAGAATTGTGAGAGAAAAATTAGTTGCAATTACCTTTTTTCTGTGGCGGAAAAAAATGATGAATTATGTGGCAAACTTGCAATTATGTGTTTACAACTTGCAATTGCAAGAAAAAAAGTCTGAATTGTGAGATAAAAAGTCACGATTACCTTTTTTATTTTTTTATTTAGTGGCAGAAACAAGCTTCCATAGATTGTACTATGTTTGTGGTGCTGTGTGACTACTGCTGTTTAACTTGGCAATAAAAAGGAGCACAACCAACTGGAACACCCTTCAAGTTGAGCGACATCATGCGATAAAACAAGAATGCTTCCATTAAAGTCTTTAAGCGTTCTGGCTTTGTCACGTTGTGCAACGGAGCACCTGTGGAGCCTCACTTTGATGCATTTCCTCTGAGTACTGAAGTGATGTCACGTTTTTATTGTACCGTACTTTTCATTTTATTGTTATTTGTAGCTGCGGTGCATCGAGAGAGAAGTTCCTCTTGTGTACCGCTTGAGAAGTGTTATTTTAATAAACATGATGAAATCAGCATGCTTTGTTCATTAGATTTGTTTTTAAATATAGATATATTAGCTCCTCGTTTATCATTTTTATGGACTTTTATAGCTGAATCCCATGATTTTTTCACCCCAAAAACAAGACAAAATTCTATTTTCCATTAAATTATTTAAAATATGCATTCTTGTGACAATTAAATGCATTTGGCCCCCAATATTCGCATCAAAGTAATGCAAAAAAGTTTGTCATGAAAATGTCATGCAAAAGTTAACATTTAAAGGGTTAGTTCACCCAAAAATGAAAATAATGTCATTAATTACTCACCCTCATGTCGTTCTACACCCGTAAGACCTTCGTTCATCTTCAGAACACAAATTAAGATATTTTTGATGAAATCCGATGGCTCAGTGAGGCCTCTATTGCCAGCAATGCCACCGAACTTCTCAAGATCCAGAAAGGTACTCAAAACATATTTAAAACAGTTCATGTGAGTTCAGTGGTTCTACCTTAATATTATAAAGCAACGAGAATACTTTTTGTGGGCCAAAAAAACAAAATATCTAGTGATGGGCGATTTCAAAACACTGCTTCAAAGCTTTACGAATCATTCGATTCGAATCAGTTGTTTGGAGTGCCAAAGTCACATGATTTCAGCAGTTTGGCAGTTTGATACGTGATCCGAATCACTGATTCGAAACAAAAGATTCATAAAGATTCGAAGCAGTGTTTTGAAATTGGCCCTCACTAGATATTGTTGAAAAGTCGTTTTTTTTTTTTGGCGCACAAAAAGTGTTCTCGTTGCTTTATAATATTAAGGTTGAACCACTGTAGTCACATGATCCGTTTAAAATATGTTTTTAGTACCTTTCTGGATCTTGAGAAGTTCTGTGGCATTGCTGGCAATAGAGGCCTCACTGAGCCATCGGATTTCATCAAAAATATCTTAATTTGTGTTCTGAAGATGAACGAAGGTCTTACGGGTGTGGAACGACATGAGGGTGAGTAATTAGTGACATAATTTTCATTTTTGGGTGAACTAACCCTTTAATCTGAACCATTTTATGAAATATTTTACGTAAACATTTATATACACAAGCTACTGTTCAAAACAGTAATAGTGAAATATTACAATTTAAAATAACTTCTGTTTGAATATATTTTAAAATGTAATTTATTCATGTGATGCAAAGCTGAGTTTTCAGCATCATTACAGCATCACTGTCACATGATCCTTCAGAAATCATTCTAATATGCTGATTTGATGCACAATAAATATTTCTTATTGTTGAAAACAGTTATGCTGAATATTTTAGTGGAAACGTTTTTTCAGGATTATTTGATTAATGAAAAGTTAAAATGAACAGCATTTACTTGAAATAGAAAACTTTATAAAAAATATTTTGATAAATGTAATGCATCCATGCCAAATAAAAAAAAATGAATTTCTTAAAAAAAAAAAACTGATCCCCACATTTTTGAATGGTATTTCATATCAAATTTCTATCAATTTTATGTTGCCATGCTAATTAAATTTATTTAAAATGTACATATCCATGAGCATAATTTCTACTTGACCTACAAAATAATTAAACATGGCTCTAATCGATTTTATAAACCAGAACTCAACTGCCAAGCTATAGTCTCTTTCCCCTGACAACACATTTAATTTCCTCAAAGATTTTACCACTGGATGGCAACATAGAACAAAAATATCACAGCCACGGACCAATCAAAAGGCAGAGAAAGAGACATTGGCCAAAGCAGACATGAGAAGAGCTTGATGAGGAAAATCTCTAGCAATTTTCCAAAAGATATTGATAATCTGTGGCAGGCAGCCAGTATATTTATTATTTATAAAGATAAAAATGAATCATATTATATTAATAGTAGGTAGTAAAGTGCCTGTTTAAAAAAAAAAAAAAATAGCACTGTTGACAATATTTTTTTATTTTAAAAATATCCACTGCTGATACGTTACACTTTAACCATATATATTTTGCATAAAGAAATCTTACATAATAGAATTACAATATTAGTTACAATCTGCATATAGAATATTTAACATTTTGACAACTTTGTAGTGTAAAAACATTAAAACACAAAATGGTATATATATATATTTATATATATATATGTATATATATATATATATATATATATATATATATATATATATATTTATATATATATATGTATAGAAAGATCCATGTTTGCTGATGGGTACCACAGGAATAATCCAGGCCGATATCTACAGAGAAACAGGCAGGTCGGGAATAAAATCGTGTGAGGTGGGAAACGCACAGATCTCCGTTCGGCAGGAAATATGCAGCTGAACAGTTTTGTGTGCTTTGAGTAGGAGGTCCTGTTTTCTAACAGCAGCAGCCTTGTTGGCCTCCACACACAACTGCGGTGCACTTCCTGTCCATGAGCTTCGGCTGTGGTGACTTAGACTTAGACTTAGACCTGTTTAGCCTTGGACCCAATAAACATCCTGTGGTAGGAGTCCGGTGTGGTTTCACAAAGGCCAGGGTAGATCACTGAAATCCACAGGTCCACCAAGGCCAGCGTCCGCTTCTAGGAGGCTCATGATTACGGCCATGGCTGCCTCGTCGTTACTGGGGCTGCTGGACCCGGGCTCTTCCATGATGTCAATACTAAGATGCGAGTTATCACCTGCAGGCGGAGATTCGTTTAGTGCACTTGCTTGAGAACATTACGTGATTCACTGAAGCAATATTGACTTGTGTACTCACTCATTAATGAATTATTTGAATATGGGTATCCTATTGAATCGGGTCCAGGCACAATTCCTGCTGAAGGCAGTTCTGGAGTTCCACCGTTTTGGATCTATAACATAAAAGATAAAAATGTAAAAGAATAAACAGATGCCAAAACAAACACTGCAGAAAAGTTCGATCTGGCTGGTAAACACCTTCAAACTACCATTGGTCCATGGCGATTATGTAATGGGTAGGTGTGGCTCTGAGGCTCTGCCTTCTTTGACGTGGAAATCTTCTCCAGTTCATTACTTCTATCCACGTCGCTATGCTTTCTTAGTTCTCCCAAAAATTAAAATTATCCCATGATTTACTCACCCTCAAGCCATCCTAGGTGTATATGACTATCTTCTTTCAAACGAACTCAGTCGGAGTTATATTTAAAAATATCCTTGTTCCTCCAAGCTTTATAATGGTAGTGAACAGGGGGCGTGTTTTGAAGCCCCCCAAAATGCATCCATCCATCATAAATATAATCCATATGACTCCAGAGGGTTAATAAAGGCCTTCTGAAGTGAAGCGATGGAATGTTGTAAGAAAAATATCCATATTTAAAACTTTATTAACTATAATATCTAGCTTTCATCAGACGCCGTACGCATCGATTCGCGGCTGAAGACTGACCTCTGACCCGACGTAATGACGAACGCGAAAGCTCAGAGGATAGAGCAAAACAAAACACCGGTCATGAATTAGAAGTCTAAAACGATACATTTTAAAGACAAATGTCGGAGGATTTTGATATAAGACAAGAGGAGCTTGAGTTTGTTGCACAGCCCTATTTGCTTAAATCGTGAGAGGCCTCTAAGCTTACGCTACTCCTACATCGCGTCATACATTGTGTCAGGGGTTACTCATTTGGCGCAAGTCGACTTGCGCAGTATGCGTACGGTTATCTGCCGGAAGCTAGTTTTTTGAATTTTAAATATGGATATTTTTCTTACGAAAACCCATCGCTTTGCTTCAGAAGGCCTTTATTAACCCAGTGGATATGGGTTATATTTATGGTGGATGGATGAATTTTTTGGGGCTTCAAAACACGCCCCCCCTTCACTACCATTATAAAGCTTGAAAGAGCCAGGATATTTTTAAATATATCTCTGATTGTGTTCATCTGAAAGAAGAAAGTCATAAAGCTTGGGGTCATTTTCATTTTTGGATGAACTATCCCTTTAACTACTGTGTTCTCATATCACACGGGGTATCACATATTTACATAATCATCTAAATGGCGCTCTCAGTTCGCTAACAGACTTCTTTTAACCCCTTCGCCGTGAGTATATCGGGGCCTTAATACTAGGTGTAAATGTAGTCAAAAACCTATTTACGAGGACAGTGTCTCACCTTCTTGCCCCCTGGAGAGCAGGTGTCAGGTGGGGGCGTGGCAGTGATATTTAAAGGACTTGAGCCACAGCTGGAGGGTGAGGAGCCTCGAATCCTGGGGGCAGGACATCATTATGGAATCAAGCTCATTTTTGTGATGATCAGTGTAACCTAAATGTGCCAGATGCTGCACGTACCTCTGAATCTCCATCACTTCCTCAGCTATCATGCGTCCAATCTTGCCAGCACCCGCTCTAGTCCCTCCCGGAATACCAGGAACCGTCTGAAGAGGACGTTTCCCCCCACCTGCCATAAACACACAATTGTTAAAAAAAAAAAAAAAAATGTGTAAGAGAAACGGCTGTTCAACTGCTGGAAACTGATCTCACCGTCTCCTGATGTTAAGACGCTGTCCATGCTCTGAGGGGACGAGGCTGACTGGGAATAACTAGGGTCTGCTCCTTCAAGCATACTGCCCCTGAAACAATCAACAATATCATTCTGTATTAAAGTCAACAAGAAATAGATTCTGCAATCCATTTACATTCGAAATGTGCCATATTTCTGTGTAAAACAATATTCAGCAGGATTTGAATTTCTTTTATTATATATAATAAAATATATTTAGTATGTCAAATTATATGTACACACACACACACACACACACAATATTAAATGCTATACATTAAATAATATTACATTTTGTTTTATTCTTAATATTATAATGAATGTATTATAATAAAGTTATTACATAAAATTATATATAATATTAAACAAAACTTAATATTCTGTATTATTATTAGTAGTAGTAATATCGTTAATCAGAAATAAATATATATAATACTATTTAATAAACTATCATATATATATATATCATATTATATATATTAAATAATGCTATACATTAAATAATACTCTTGTTTTATTAATAATAATAATAATAATAATAAATCATATATATTATATATACATAATACACACACACACACACATATACAATGCAATGTAATAATATTTGTGTGTATATATATATATATATATATATATATATATATATAATAATATAACAAATAATACTACGAAATATTACTAAAATATTACTAAAAATACTAATATATATATATATATATATATAAAACATAACAATGTAATAATATTTGTGTGTGTATATATATATATATATATATATATATATATATATATATATATAACAAATAATACTACGAAATATTACTAAAATATTACTAAAAATACTAATTTTATATATATATATATATATATATATATATATATATATATATATATATATATATATATATATAACAAATAATACTACGAAATATTACTAAAATATTACTAAAAATACTAATTTTATATATATATATATATATATATATATATATATATTAGTATTTTTAGTAATATTTTAGTAATATTTCGTAGTATTATTTGTTATATATAAATAATACTACGAAATATTACTAAATATATTTATTAATATTTAATTTAAATATATTTATTTTTTCTTCATTATGTCATCAGAAATGCTTTTTTTAAAGGCAGCTTAAGTAACATTTTAACAAAAAAATTATAAACATTTATATATTCTTTAGAATCACTTGCACTGGTTGTTCATGTACAATAATGGCAGAGTGATTTATTAAGAAAGTAAATGGGTTCAGCTTTGAGTTCTTGTAGTCTATGAAAGGCAAATTTATTAGATCATAAAGTACATAAACTGTAATGTGATGTGACACTTACGAGACCACAGTGTTTGTAGAGACTATATATTCCACCTCTTTGGTCCAGGGGTTCATGAAGCTGAACCAGCGGCTCCTTAGAGTGATGAAAGAGCCGTCTTTAATCTTGAACTTGTAACAGTTTGTATTAATCTTTTCTCTCATCTGTAGCACTGAAATAAAGAAAGTGAGAATTTATTACAAATGTGATACTGACTGGCATTATAACAGTAAAGAAAAGCATTCATTTACAAATGGTATGAATGAGAGGATCAAGCCAATAAAACAGAAACCTTGTCTGTGGCACTCAGCGAGGTGACCGATATCATCCTGGTGAAAATACTCATAAAATGACGTTCCTAGAAGCTCCTGGGGCAAGTACGCCAGGATGGCTGTCGCCCTAAATGGAAACAATGAATTGCAGTGAAGAACTAACAGATTAGATGAGACGCGTGTTCACTGAAATCAATACTTGTAGGCCCTTGAGCTTTCTGTGAGAATTCAAATCTCATTTTAATGAGTGATCAAATCTGCTCACCTCAGGCATTAGTGTAAGGCATTATAGCCTTAAAAGTGTATACTAAAGTGCATATTAAATCTTAGTTGGTGCCCTGAGAGATTCAGTAAACATTCAGGAAATCTCACAAATCAATCGCTTGAAGATGATGTGAAATAGAGCAAAAAGTATCTTCTCACCTCTGGTCGACGAAAACAAACTTGCCATCGATTGCATGGCGGGAGACGTATTCTGTGGGTTTAACGCGGATGTCGCCGTTCATGGGCTGGGGGACGATATGCGGATGAAGGCGGCCGATGGCCACTAGACAGCTAAGGTTGCAGCCCTCATTATCAGGTTCGTTATCCTCGTCCAAGCCCATCTTGGTGGGCGGCCAGCTTTTCAGATAGCCAGTGCTATGGATGGTACAGAAACTCTTGCGGTCTGCTGTAGAGAGAGGGAGAGATTTACCCATCAGCCTTTGAAGTGATGAATGGCATTTAAAAGAACAAAATAATGGAAAAACATTAAATAGCAGATATGTTTCATTAATAAACATGTAGCAGCTAGACTGATCAGATACACAATTATTTGTTATATTTAATACTTGGGAGTTGTAATACTCCCCCCCTCAAGACCGTAACAAGCAAGCAGGCCCCGAAAATCTGGTCTCCCACTGATCATTATCAACTTTCATTCCCCCTGCTGACACTTGCCAGGTAACTAGTGGACCTCAGAGACATTCCAGGTGGAGGAAGTTGGCCGCAAGCACAGGCCATAGGAAAGACACACACCCAATACTTGTAAAAAGGACTTCTCTCTACTAATTCATAGACAAACCTTTCTATGAATGAACATGCATATCCCCAGGACATTGTGTGTATTATTACTGTTTTGTATATTGTCTTTTGTATTGTATACTGTATATGCATGCCTTATGATAGAACTAAAGAGCCAAACTCAAGAGATGTGACCTCTGCAGAAGTTAAAAGGGCATTATCTTAGTGACCCTGTCTCTCTTCTTGATGTTCTTGTTGTGTGGAAAAGAGGGGAGACATCCACGCAGACGGAGGGGTCTCAAAAGGGGCTTTCGCACCAAAGGAACCTTTTCACAGTTCCTATAACTATTGAAGGAAGTAGCCGCTTTTTGGAGTGTTCGCACCGCAGGAACTGGGAACGATTTTAGTTCTAGGAACGCCTTTTGGGGGAACTAAATTAGCTCCTACTTCAGACTATGGTCTAATCCAGCACAATAGGAACTACTACCAGTGACGTAAGTGTACGTTGATTGCCATGGACCAGACTTGTTTGTTCAGCACATCCCACAGATGCTCGATTGGATTGAGATCTGGGGAATTCGGAGGGGAAGTCAACACCTCAAACTCATTGATGTGCTCCTCAAACCATTCCTGAACCATTTTTGCTTTGTGGCAGGGCGCATTATCCTGCTGAAAGAGGCCACAGCCACCAGAGAATACCGTTTCCTTGAAAGGGTGTACATGGTCTGCAACAATGCTTAGGTAGGTGGTACGTGTCAAAGTAACATCCACATGGATGGCAGGACCCAAGGTTTCCCAGCAGAGCATTGCCTAAAGCATCACATTGCCTCCACTGGCTTTCCTTCTTCCCATAGTGCATCCTGGTGCCATGTGTTCCCCAGGTAAGCGACGTACACGCACCTGGCCATCCACGTGATGTAAAAGAAAACATGATTCATCAGACCAGGCCACCTTCTTCCATTGCTCCGTGGTCCAGTTGTGATGCTCACGTGCTCACTGTTGGCGCTTTCGGCGGTGGACAGGGGTCAGCATGGGCACCCTGACTGGTCTGCAGCTATGCAGCCCCATACGCAACAAACTGCGATGCACTGTGTATTCTGACACCTTTTTATCAGAACCAGCATTAACTTCTTGAGCAATTTGAGCTACAGTAGCTTGTCTGTTGGATCGGACCACACGGGCCAGCCTTTGCTCCCCACGTGAATCAATGAGCCTTGGCCACTCATGACCCTGTCGCCAGTTCACCGCTGCTCCTTCCTTGGACCACTTTTGATAGATACTGACCACTGCAGACCAGAAACACCCCACAAGAGCTGCAATTTTGGAGATGCTCTGACCCAGTCGTCTAGCCATCACAATTTGGCCCTTGTCAAACTCGCTCAAATCTTTACGCTTGCCCATTTTTCCTGCTTCTAACACATCAACTTTGTGGACAAAATGTTCACTTGCTGGCTAATATATCCCACCCACTAACAGGTGCCGTGATGAAGAGATAATCAGTGTTATTCACTTCACATGTCAGTGCTCATAATGTTATTTTATTTCATTAGCTTTTTAACTGATGCAAACAAATTCAAAGCTTGTAATACCTTTCTTTTTGGAGCACGTTGAGGGAAAGTCCTTGTCCTCCATCTTGACAGATGGACGGTTGCATTTCATTCTACAGAAGAACGATCGGCGGGCCCCTGAACACAGTCTGGATGGGCCGGGAGTGATATCAGTCTTCACTGGTAGACCAGCTTCAGAGAGAACTGAACGTCAGTCCAAGTGCCTTTGGCTTAACTGTGAATCAAATGACTGCAAACACTTAATAAAACAAACTTTACTTTTGGCATCGATGAGTCGTTCCCGTGGAGCCGTGTCTGACGATGACAGCTGCTCTTTCACTTTGGCAATGTCTTTTGGATGCAGGTAGTCGAACAAACTCTGGCCAATCAGATCATTCTGATGGTTTAAAACAAAACAGTTTGTATTAAAGTCAAAAACTTCACTGCATAGCAGCATGGAGATCACTGTCAAGAAAACATACCTGAGTGTAATTGAGAATTTTATAAACCGACTCCGAGACGAAGAGAATCTTTCCACGATCGCAACCAACTACAAAGAGGAAGCCATCAGCAGCCTGTGGAAAGAGAGAAGAGTTTTAAAACAGATCCTCACCAGTTTTCCACATGATCAAATCTCGAAAGCCTTGGAGTTGATACTTTAAACACACCCTTAAAATCAAATGCTTTAATTCATCATCTGACAAGAATGCTGGCTTATAGTTTGCTTCTGTGTATGGGTTGGTGGCACCTACAAGAAAAAGAAAGAAAGGGAAAAGCCAAGCATAATTAATATGGAAAAATTTGGTTTTAGACTCATAATGAGCTCATTTAGATGCATTTTGGCCCATGCTGTGGTAGAAAACCCTCACCTCGTAATGTCTTCATGTGTTGGACAGCCATGCGCAGTACAGTGAGTTTGTCTAACTTGCGAGACATGGCATTGCAAGTGGGGACTAATGATGCCAACTCGTCTATAAAACTGTTCATCTTATCCCTGCGCCTCTTCTCTATCTGACTGTGAGCCTCCCTTAAATATAAATAAATAAATAAAATCAGCTGAAAAGATACAAGCAACACATCTCATTTACATACAACATATTAATGAAGCAGAGAAAAGCCTCTACCTGGCATTTTTTATCCGGCCCTGCTGGTCATCCCTGGATTTAGGAGAAAAGATTTTTTTATTTATTACTTATTAATCATTAATTTATTAATCTCGTTATGCATTTAAACTGTGCATTTAAAGATAACAGCGCGCAATTTATATTTACCTTCCCAGTGTCTTATCTTTGTCTGTGTCCATGCTATCACTGTGAAAATGAACAGCACCACAGAGTTCAATGAAACAACCTTTTACAACAAATTGTGTAAATTATTTTTTAGTAATCTCATCAGTAGGGCAAAGTTTATGTGAGAAATGTACTCACTCAAAAAAGCCATCAATCCTGTAAAACAAAAACAAAATTTTTTTTATAAATATTTAAAAAATTAAATTCTATTATTCTATTATACTGCCTAATTTCCAAGTAAATAATCAAAAAACATCCCCATTACTTTTTTTTAGAAACTATTTTATTTGATATTACTTTTATTAAAAAAATAAAAAATAAAATAAAATAAATACGGAACTGCTCAGACCTAGTTTGCAATATTTAAAGTACCCATAAATCCTATTATTTTTACTATTACTATATCCTATACTACCAGGAGTTTACTCACTGGTATTCAGTGGTGCTGCCCTTCCTCTTGCGTGTGTAGTCCATGCCCGTGGTGCCAATGGAACTGCTGATGAGATCTGCCGAGCTCTGGGATATGAACTCATTCATCGTGGAGGAGATGTCCATTCTTTGGTCTGCCATTAGATCATCTTGAGAGCAACAGGGACAAAAAACAAATTGATTCCAAGAACATTACAGTTCTTCAAAATGGCTACAATATGCTAAATATTATATCAATGTGTGTGTATCAAAAACAAAAGATGCTCACCGCACAGATTCAGTCAAGCAGCTGTGTTCAATGCATGGCCTTCCAACTGTGGCAAGATCCTGTGGAAAAAAAATATAGCTGCATTTATTATAACCAAATGGGTTTCCGACAATGACAAACTTTATTTGTGATCCTGGACCACAAAACCAGTCATAAGTCGCACGGGTATATTTGTAGCAATAGCCAACAATACATTGTATGGGTCAAAATTATCGATTTTTCTTTTATGCCAAAAATCATTAGGATATTAAGTAAAGATCATGTTCCATGAAAATATTTTGTAAATTTCCTACCGTATATATATCAAAAAATTATTTTTGTAAGTAATATGCATTGCTAAGGACTTCATTTCAACTTTAAAAGCATTTTTCTCAATATTTTGATTTTTTTGCACCCTCAGATTGTAGATTTTCAAATAGTTGTATCTTGGCCAAATATTGTCCCATCCTAACAAACCATACATCAATGGAAATTATTTATTCAGCTTTCAGATGATGTATAAATCTCAATTTCAAAAAATTGACCCTTATGACTGGTTTTGTGGTCCAGGGTCACATTTCAGTTTCCCAAAGACGTGACGGTTGAAGTTACAGTCAAGACTAGTCAGTATTCATTAATATAAAATAGCTGATTTCACTGTCCATGAACCATTTTTGACCAAATGGACCAAACAGTTTTTGGACCCCATTGACTTCCATTGTATAGACAAAAAAAAAACAAAAAAAAACAGACATTTCTCAAAATTTCATCTTTTATGTTGAATACCTTAGAGTCATACAGGTTTGAGGATAGTTCACCCAAAAAATGAAAATTATCCCATGATTTACTCACCCTCAAGCCATCCTAGGTGTATATGACTATCTACTTTCAGACGAACACAATCGGAGATATATTTTAAAATATCCTTGTTCCTCCAAGCTTTATAATGGTAGTGAATGCATCCATCCATCATAAAAATAAACCATATGAGCCGTTGAGGGTTAATAAAGGCCTTCTGAAGCGAGGCGACGGGTTTTTGTAAGAAAAATAAATCATATTTAAAACTTTATAAATTAAAATAACTAGCTTCTGGCAGACGGCCATACGCATACTGCGCATTTGGATGCATTTTTTTTTTTTTTTTTGGCCCCTTCATAACCATTACAAAACTCGGAGAAGCCAGGATATTTTTAAATATATCCACGATTGTGTCCGTCTGAAAGAAGATAGTCATATACACCTAGGATGGCTTGAGGATGAGTAAATCATAGGATCATTTTCATTTTTGGGTGAACTAAGCCTTTAATATGTAGCTTGGGCTTCCTTGTTATCAACGAACAAATGAAGAAAAAAAAAAAAAAAAAAAAAATTCTCTCCCTCTCTCTCATACTCCCACACTCACTCATATACACCAGGAGAAGTGACTGAGCTTCATCAATGACCTGCTCTGGTTGCCAGGAAACCCTTGGAAAGCTCACAATCTAGGCCACATTTAGATTACAGAAACGCAACTGGCAGAAAGAAAGGGCCAGAAGACCGATTTTCTCCCGCCGTAAATGAAACAGGAGTCCCCTGTGTTCAAATGGGATTTTCTGCTGAAATAAAGTGTTCGCAGACCCTTCAATCAGGCGTTTAAATGTCCACACTAAAGCAAGAGCGCAGTTATATGTGTGACAATGCATCAGTCATTTTTCAAATTCACATAGTTAAACAGAAGTGTTAAAAAACACTGTGGTTTTATTCAAGCACACTGAAGCACTTCACCCATCTCTAAATGATCTATTCTTGAATGCGTGGGCTTGCCTTCACAGACTGCCAAAGATAAGAAAAAAAAGGAGGAAGAAAGTGACGAGCAAAAAAGATAAAAGTAGGTCATTTCAGTTTATTTGAATTCAAGATGATTTCAGTATGGCAAAAGCCAACTATGCAAATTAAACCTCCCTGTATTACTCATCGTAATTATGAGCCTCAAGTTTTTGTTACAGACAAATTTGGGAGAAATGTGACGTGTGGATAAATGGATGTGGTTAAAGGAAAAACAACTCATTCTGGAAGTCAATAGTGATGAACGCCCTAATGAGGAGCGTTTGATGCTGTACATTACGTCAACTGAACTCCACACACCCATCTGACAATATGGAAGCAGCACTTTCACATAACTTGTCTGACTTGCCATGAATGAAAACAAACTGTTTTGTAAGGTATAGTATTTTTCACAAATATCAGGTTGGGGCAAGTTGTCACATTTGTTTTAAATGTTTTAAATTCATTAAGTAAATTACTTTTTTTAAATTAATATTATATTAAAATAAATAGGTAATAAATTAATATTTCTATTAATAATAAATATTAAAAATAAATACAAATATATAAATATTAACTACATTTTAATAATAAATTTCAATATTTAAAATAATTAATATTTGTTCCACTGTAAAAATAATGTGGTGTGCAAAATTAAAGGGTTAGTTCACCCAAAAAAGAAAATAATGTCATTAATTACTCACCTTCATGTCGTTCCAAACCCGTAAGACCTTTGTTCATCTTCAGAACACAAATTAAGATATTTTTAATAAAATCCGATGGCTCAGTGAGGCCTCTATTGCCAGCAAAATAATTAACACTTTCAGATGCCCAGAAAGGTACAACAAACATATTTAAAACAGTTCATGTGACTACAGTGGTTCAACCTTAATATTATAAAGCGACGAGAATACTTCTTGTGAGACAAAAAAAACAAAATAACGACTTTTCAACAACAACTTTTCAAAACACTGCTTCATGAAGCTTCACGAATCTTCTGTTTCGAATCAGTGGTTCGGAGCACTGCCAAAGTCACGTGAACCATTGAAATTTCGAAACGAAGCCTCGTTTACTGAAATCACATGACTTTGGCAGTTTGATACGCGCTCTGAACCACTGATTCGAAACAAAAGATTCATAAAGCTTCGAAGCTTCATGAAGCAGTGTTTTGAAATCGCCCATCACTACATATTATTGAATAAAGTTGTTTTTGGCGCACAAAAAGTATTCTTGTCACTTAATAACATTAAGGTTGAACCACTGTAGTCACATGAACTGTTTTAAATACGTCTTTAGTAGCTTTCTGGGCGTTTGAAAGTCTAAGCCTCACGAACCATCAGATTTTATCAAAAATATCTTAATTTGTGTTTCCAAGATGAACGAAGGTCTTACGGGTGTAGAACGACATGAGGGTGAGCAATTAATGACAGAATTTTCATTTTTAGGTGAACTAACCCTTTAAGCAATTGGGCAACTTATGTTAAATGAACTGTATCTTTTTTTCTCAGTAGAAATGTTCAAGCTTTTTGTAGTCAATAGTTTAAGGCTTGTGCCTATATAGAAATTATCTTTCAAATATAAACCCATGCTCAGACATATTCACTAAAGCACAAATGTGACAACTAGCCCCATCAGCAATTTCTATTTTGCATTTTCCCCCTTTTTTGACATTACAAATTATATTATCAGCATAAAAATTTAAGGGAAAAGCTAAATTGAAAAATTAACATGAACTTTACCCAACATAACCTAAGAGTGATGGAAAGAACATTGTGTGCTTCAGTGGAAGCAAGAACAGCTGACCGTTTGTAAAAAAAAGAGTTTACAAGTTCAGTGTCAAAAATTTGCTTGCATTTGTATAGTGGCCTGGTATAATCTTACAATACTGTAATCTTAAATATTCCAGGTTTAAAAAAGACATATCTTTTTGATGGATTTTTGGACCCCCACTGTTAAAAAAAAGACACATTTAGATGGTGACCAACCTCACAACCTTTAAACTGGTATCTTTACAACGATAATAAAACAGACTTGGGTAAACCGCAATCGGAAGCATAACGACGCCACTGATTAACATGTATCCCTGACTCAAACCATAGCGAGCTGCCTACCTAGAAAGCATCACTTGTGAGAGCCTACGAAGCCTCACAAAATGCTGTCTACGTACGGATCCGAGAGCCCCAATTTAAAAGTCGAAGACAGCAGATATAATATAAATGCAAGTAGCTTTTGAAGTGACCAACCCACACAGGAGGCTCAAGTACACTTGCGTTCCCTCTATTCAACCGACTTAAAGGGGACGCAGATCATTAACCTCACATCGATGATGGGTGTGGGTTTGTGGCTACGTTCTTCTGTGATTGATGCCTTTCTTACTAAATCACTGAAACCGTGGTTGTTTTTGTTGTGGTGCCAGCTGCATCGGTTCTAAGGTATTCAACCTGAGAAATGTCACAGACGCCCCTCCTACTGAAATCAATATGCGAGAGGACAAAAACCGCACATAATACATCGATAAGCGGTACGCGATACTTAGAGATAATTGTCAAACATCAAAACGTCACACTTACCGGAGGAAAAGCTGAACATCACAGATTATTTCGGTTATTTGACGTCCGGTCCGTGAGGAACTGTGACATAAACGGAATCAGTCTCTGACCTACTTTTCTTTCCTTCGTGTGACTGTCGGACCACTAACCTATATTTTCCACCAATAGGATCTTTGGATATATAGGTGCGCTTGTTTTGGCCAATCAGAATGGAGGTTACATTTCACGGCGGAATGATTGACATATAGAGTAGCCAATCAAACAGGGTTTATTGCGATTCACCGACATGGCTGATGATCCCAGTAAGGGGTGGTTCTCAATCGCATGTTGCTTGCTGCATTGTCTAATGTTCTTGCTCAATGGAGAAATTGATGAGATTGTTAAGAATTGTTAGCTTAAAATCTAGAGCTTTTTATTTTTTTGAGAGAGAGAAATGACGAATTTTAATGAATTACTTTAACAGTTGGAATGTGTCTATCCTGTTGAAAACAAAGAAGAGGCAGTCGGTAGCGGAGACAAGCAAATGGGGAAGAATTTCAGGATTTTCCCCCCAAATATTTAATATTTAACAGTATTACAGTTTTCTTAATAGTTTATTTTATTTAATACAAATGGTGACTGTTTAAATAAATGTACACATTTATTTTATAATTTTATTGTGTTGCTATATAAACGAGATCAGTGTCCTACCAACAAAATGTTTTGGCTAATTCTTTTAAATTTATTATTCATGCAGTTTATTTGTCACACCGCAGGAATGTTTAAAAATCACTAATGTTGACAAAAATACTTTAGATTTAAATAATAATTTTAGAAAGAATAATTATAATTAATTATTTATTTATATAATAAGTATATAATACTTATTAACAATATAATATTAATAATTTATATAATTCTTAAAATATTTATATTGTAATATACATTATCACTTATGTGTATATAAAGTAGGCTATAATAAATTATAATAATTAATTAATATTAAGAAAAGTGCTTTTTATTTTCTGTTATGGATACGAGATAGAAAACAAATAATTTCGTACATGGTTGAATGGTCACATGAAAACAAACCTATTGCGTCATCATCACGCGTCTCATGTTATTAGACCGGATGTTTCATTTGTACCGCTAGTGACTGTTACCTTATTTACTGAAAAATATAGCAACTTTACACGTTATCTGCTGTCAGTATTGTGATTTGACATCTCACGATGTCTGTAATTTACCTAAGATACAATGTAACACATTAGCAAGCCTTTCATTCAAACAAAACAGCCGAATGAAATCGCCACACGTAGACAGACAGCCGTTAAACAACTAAAACATCAACATCAAGGTAAGTAAAGCATATGTAGTTTATTTATCTTGAAAAATGTATCGTGTATGGTTCTTAAATCAAATTTTAAGAACCATATTTGAATCGTACTTCAGTATTAGATCCTAGATGCATAATCCTTGTTCATATATATATATATATATATATATATATACACACACACACACACACACACACACACACACACACACATACATACATACATATATGTGTGTGTGTATATATATATATATATATATATGTGTGTGTGTGTGTATGTATGTATGTATGTATATATATATATATATATGTGTGTGTGTATGTATGTATGTATGTATATATATATATATATATATATATATATATAATTGTGTTGTCTTTTTTCTTCAGTGCTTGTGTTGACTGCTTAGACTGCAGTGCACCATGGGTGCTGAACAGAGTGGAGATGCTGAACATAAACATTCAGACTTCAGTGCTTCAGGTACTCAGCATAATATCAGCTGATTTTTATAGATGGGAATGGCATCATTATCTGTAATTTGTCAGTTTTTATTATAGTCATATATCTGTTAAAATGGAGATGTTTCTTGTGTTGTGTATATTCTACCACCATTACCTGTCAGTAAGTTCTATCTTGTTGTTTCAGTTGTACCCTCTCCAGCCAAGCAAAGAGCCAAAATGGATGACATAGTAGTTGTTGCCCAAGGAACTCAGTCATTACGGAATATCCATAATGATCCAGATGTAATAAAGCTACAAGAAATTCCCACCTTTCAGCCTCTTCTAAAAGGTAAGCAGCAGTCCAAATGCCAACTAATCTGATGCTAACAATCATGCTGTTAGTTTAGGTTATAGGCAAATAAATAGTTTAGAATAGGGCTGGGCTGACAATATTGATTAATTAGTTTTAATCGATCTTAATTTTAATGAACGGATATTGATTTGTGAAATCCCAAGATAAATTTTTTTAGTCTACGCTCTTTTCAGTTGATGAATGATCAAAACTTTGTAGTGCACCTCCCATCTAATAAATCGCAATAAGCTTTGTTCTTTGTTACTTTATGAACAGTCTCAGCTTCCAAATTCGGTCAATTTTATTATGAAATTCAAACAATAAATGTTCTTTTGATATTCTTTAATGTGGCATTACAGATCACTGTAGTTTGAACCAATCAGTCAACTAAAAAAAAAAATCTCTAAAGAGGAGCATTGTGATAAATATATACAATATATTACATATTAATTATTTTTTTTACTTAACCTGTTAGTGATGTCTTCATTACTTGATGTATCTTTAAATAAATCTTTAATGAAAATGACAGCCACTGTTTAAATATTTATATTTCAATAACGAATTGGAGTGTAAAACATATGGAAGCTTGTTTTTGCCACGGAATACAAATATTAATGTTTGCAACTTTTTATTTCACAATTCTGACTTTTTTCTCTGAGTTCTGCATTTATATCTTGCAATTCTGAGATAAAAATGGTCAGAACTGTGAGATAAAAAGTCGCAATTACCTTTACTCTGTGATGGAAATAAGGTTCATAGAAACATAATTATATCATTAAAAAGTTGATAACTGCCTTATCTGCAATAAAAATGTTTGTATACAACTCAAGTTATTCGAGATTTTATTTAAGTGTTGATTATTTTATGTAAAATTAACTAGCAATTGTATTTGGACTCTGTTGTTAATTATTTTGTTAACTTGAGTTACGTAATCAGATTACTTTTTCAAGTAACTAGTAAAGTAACGCATTACTTTTTCAATTTACAACAAAATATCTGAGTTACTTTTTAAAATAAGTAATGCAAGTTACTTTTTCACATTTATTGACTGATAGGTCTCCTGTCCCCGTGTTGAGAGAAATAAAGTGCAGAGGTGTTGTGTGCGCTGTGTGAACATGATGGTTATTGTAGTTCTAGACTAAATGTGAACATGCGTTTACTCATCTCACTTGCACAAAAGCATTCAGTATTCCTCAAAATGAATAAAAACAGTGAAATGCAATCTGTACAAATAAATCCACAAACCTGTAAAAATTAACTATATTAAATTACACACATATACTTTATGTATTTCATCTCACTTTATTAATCAATGTCTTTGCTGCTGACCTTCAATGATCTAATTCAACCATACTAATAATCAAAAATTACTTTAGATTAGATTTAGAAATAAGAGTGTTGAACTTCCTTCTCTTGTGTCCTATTCTTCTTTAATCCAGAATAGCAGCACAGATGAAAGGTTTGTTTGAGCTGCGCCCTCTACTGTACAGGCGTAAAAATTCATTTCCTTCAGCCTGAGGCTTATTCATTTCACTTTTGGTGTAAAAAGGGCCTTTACATTTGCCAAAAATCAAACTTTTTTTGTTGTTATAAAAACAAACAGATGAGAAAATGTAGCACATTACTTTTCATAAAAAGTAATGCTATTAGTTACTTTTTTAGGGAGTAACGCGATATAGTAATGCAGTACTTTTAAAAGTAACTTTCCCAACACTGGTCAAATATTCAAATGAATCAGAATCTAATTGAGTCATGAAATCTGTATCAACCCAGCCTTAGTTCATAATGATATGAATCACAATTTGAGCGTAATATTGGTGTCATCCTCTTAGGTGTGCTCAGTGGGCAAACCTCCCCAAGCACTGTCTGTTTAGAAAAGCTGGATTCCGCACAGGTCCTGCAGCTGTGTGTCCGATATCAGGATCATCTACACCAGTGTGCGGAGGCTGTTGCCTTTGACCAGAATGCTCTGGTCAAGAGGATCAAAGAGGTATTGACCATTATTTGGTGCTGAATTGTACTGTAACTTTATACAAGCTTCTTTAAATGCTAAATTTTTTCTCTTTCAGATGGATCTGTCAGTGGAGGCGCTATTCAGCATCATGCAGGACAGGCAAAAGCGTTACGCCAAGTATGCCGAACAGATCCAAAAGGTCAATGAGATGTCAATGATTCTGAGACGCATCCAGATGGGCATCGACCAGACTATCCCACTGATGGAGCGTCTCAACAACCTGCTGCCCGAGAGCGAGCGCCTGGAAGCCTTCAGCATGAAGCCTGATGGAGACATCAAATAGATTCTGGCATCAGTTGGAAAATAGAGTTCATAGTGGGTTCATACTGATTAACTTGTGCTTTACAGACCCACCTCTGGTCGTTACCTATGGAACTTCGCACTTTGCCAGGATAAGGTATTTTCTGGCCTAAAACAAGTTACATGGTACAAAAAGTAAAACTATAGTAACGCAAATGGCAAAGGCATGTGTATATATTTACTTAATAGGCTTAATTGTGTGCTTTTAATGGGCATGAGAAAATACAATTCTACCTTTGTAATATAAAATGTTATTTAATGAGAAGTCATTATTGCATATGATGCGCTTGAGGGGCTGTCCATAGACTCATCATGTCATTAAAGTTGTTGGCATTAAATTGTTTATACACTTTCTGTTTACACAAGAGATTATTAAAGATAATACTTTTGGAGGACTTTTTTTTTTGCAAGTTTTATAATATGAGGATCGTAAATATGCCTGTGAATGCGAATTCTCGTTATGCAGGTTAACTGTTTAGTTAACTAAACTGGATATATTTATCTTGAGTTCAAAACTGAACTGATGATGGAGCATGAAGTCAAAGCAGAAGTATTGTTTCAAAATGTAAGTTTCCAATGACAATGTAGAAATTCGCTTTTCGCAGGCAGCGATGATAGATTTATTCCTCGTGCGAAAGTATGGTCACCGAAGAGACGCGAGTCGGTTAATTACAAAATGGCGCCCCCATATGAGACGACCCGCTCCATGTACATGAAAGCGTATTATTTAAACCTCTCTTCATTTATTTATGTGTTAAACTGTTTTAAAATAAAACATTAAAAAGTCTGTGTTAGAAAAGGGCTTTCATGCACATAAAACCTGCTCAATATAAAAACAAACAGTTCATTCTCCGTTCCAATAGATGGCGACAATGATCAACTTAACATTACAGTCTACAGAATGAGAGGAAATCTGAACAAAATAGCACTGGACCATGTGAATGGCTGATCTGATAATGTGTTGAAATCAGTCCATATTCAGTCTGTAAAGCAACACACCGCTAATTAAAGCTGATTAACATCAGTGATAATGCGCCGTCTGGGTTCAGTGCAGCAGAAGATCCCATGTGTTTTCCTGACGGAAGTGAGAAACGAACCATCCAGAAAACGCGACTGTCAGGTGGGTAAAAAAAATCCGCATTTTTGTTACAGTACATGTTTTATCACCAAAACCTTTTAAACGTTGCAAATGCGTTACGATTGCAAAACGAGGCAGTGCATTAGAATATGACGCATGCTTTCTGTCAGCGTCATCATTTTTCATATATATTCATATTTTCATATGTAAGTAAGTGCATTGTAAGGAAAAACTGCCCCCTAAGCTATATGCATGTCAAAAAGTTTATTCATAAAGCCTATTTAAAAGCAACAGGCTAATCTAAAAGTGCTATACAATTACATTAAACGTACAAAAAATATATTGCATCCTGCATTGTAAACAGTACATTGGATTGATTATTAGCAGATTTTACTTGCTGTCATTCTCTTATTCCCATGTAGCAGTTCCAGGTGGTGGCCACTGAGAACGTGAACCCTGCTGCTCTTGCATCAGGAATTCACTGTGCAGTAGCAACTGAGAAGATTGATGGGACATGCTGCTATGTCACCACTTACAACGGTAGAATCTGGTTCATAAATGACTCATAACCTGTGACACACATTTTTTTGATCAAAAATAAATGATTTTACAATAAAAGACTGTTCTATTTTAAAGCTGCAGTCCGTAACTTTTTTTGGTTAAAAATGATCCAAAATCAATTTTTGAGCAAGTACATAACCAGCCAGTGTTCAAAACTATCTCCTTACCTTAGCCCGATTTACAACGGTAAGCTTGTAATAATGTTTTATAATTTGGGTGGTACTGGTAGCAATCACAGATGCAGCCGTTCGTCTTTGAGTCATTATGTCACGTCTGTTTACATAAAGAAGGAGTCCCAGCTAGTAGGCTATATCATGTGAGGATGCTGCAGGTGACGGATCATTTATAGCCTTTTCTCACAGCAGCTGCAATAATTAAACTTATCATTTTGATAGCGGATTGTATGGTATGACAAATTATCATTAGAGATTAGACTGTACAGAAATTGAAATCTACAAGTAACGCTAATACACACTACACGTAGTCACGCAATGCTGATGTTATTAACATTAACAATTTGAGAACAAAGTATAACAATAATAATAATTTGCATGGTTTGACATGATCCGAGCTAAGCGATCATTAGGTTTAATCACCATTGGCAGCGCAATTTATTGTAATGCTTTTTTTTTTTCCTCAGTTGGTCAAAACAAATGTGGCAGATTTGTTACTTACTTGTTCAGATGACATTTTCGGGTGAAAATTCTTATTTTGGTCATACTTCCAAGACTACTGTCTGTGATTCCGAAGTACAGTATCCACAGGTGAGGTGACTGACAGCCACACATTCTCCTCAAAACATTAGATTAATCCGCGCTGAGGAGCCGTGCCGGTGCACAACCCACATAAAGATGATAATTCCACAAATAACTGCAATTGCAGGTTTCATACAGAGACGGCGACAAAGAGGCAACTTACAGACTGCAGCTTTAATATATTTTAAAATGTAACTAATTCCTGTGATGATAGCAAAGCTGAATCTTAACTTGATCCTTCAGAAATCATTTCAATATGCTGATTGTTTGTGCTCAGGAAACATTTCTTCTTATTGTCAATGTTGAAAAGTCATGCTGCTTAATATTTTTATTGAATAGTAAATTAAAAAGAACAGAAGAAACCTTTTGTAACATTATAAATGCCTTTGCTGTCGTTTTTGACTAATTTAATTTGTCCTTACTGAATAAAAGTAATAATTCCTTTTTTTTTTTTTTAAAGGGGAACCTTGTCTCTGGGCTCGCTTGGATCGGAAACCAACCAAGCAGGCGGACAAGAGATTCAAAAAGTATCAGTATTCGCAGAAGACCTGTAAAGGTATTTTGGTCTAAATAATTTGAGATTTTTTTAAAAAATTATCTTGTCTTGCTATTTAACTTGTATAAATATTAGAATGAACATTATAGTGTTATTTCAACAAGAAACTGTCTCAAATCAGTGAATGAGAATGAAAAGTGCTAAACATCAGATATTTTTGATTCTCTGCTAAATCACAGGATTTGTGTGGAACGTAGATGAAGATTTCCGAGAAGTGCCAGAATCCTGGATCGCTGCTCACAGAGTCAAGCATGAGAATGGCCATCCAGTGCCTGACGAACATGGACACATACCTGGTGGGTTGGTGCCTCTGAAACACGCTCTTGTTTCTCATCTTCTTGTTGCATGTTATGCTGTACTTGAAAATAAAGACAGCTGATGGCATAGTTATATCTCGTTGTCATGAAGGTTGGGTTCCGGTGGATGATACCAACAAGCAGTATTGCTGGCACGCCTCTGTGGTCAACTATGATGTTGGTGTTGCCCTTGTCCTGAAGACACATGAGGATAATGAAGGATTGCTTGAAATTGTCAGCGTTCCTCTGGCAGACCTCATGGAGCAAACCCTTGAGCTTATTGGGACCAACGTTAATGGAAATCCATATGGCAAGTATTTTTAAAAAAATGTTTTTGAAAGAAGACTGCCCGGCCATCGCTGTTTGGATTTTAATAGGCAAATATACAGTGTAAATATTACAGTGATTATTATGTTTCTAGCATTTTATGTTTTGCAACAGTGTTTTAACCCTAACAGATGGAGTGTGTAGCTTTTCATTTCTTAAACAACCATGTAGGAAGACACATCATGGCCATATTCCAGGATGACAAAGCCAATATTCATCAGGCTCAAATTGTGAAAGAATGGTTCAGAGAGCATGAAGAATCATTTTCACACATGAATTGGCACCTCTGAGTCCTGACTTTAACCTCAGTGTAAGTCTTTAGGATGTGCTGGAGGAGAATTTACAGAGTGCTCACCTCTTGCATTGTCAATACAAGATCTTGACCGAAAAATGATGCACCTCTTGATGGAAATAACATCACATTTTATTTCCATCAAAGTTTTAAAAATAACTGACAGTTTTGATCAATTTAATGCATCCTTGAGGAATAAAAGCAATGATATCTTTTGAATGGTAGTGTTAATGTTTATAAAGTAAGAAACCAACTGGAATTCTATTGGTTTTGGATGCAACTAACTATGGGATTCTGTAGGTTTAGGAAGTAAGAAGCATCCAGTCCATGTTCTGGTGCCTCACGGGGTCCTGCGCATCCGGAACCCTCCTCCAGTGGAATTCCAGCAGCTTTATTCCTGGTTTCAGGAATGCCAAGAGGGGCGAGTGGAGGGAATTGTTTGGCACTGTGATGACGGGACACTGGTTAAGGTAAATAAGGGGATCCTAAGTAAAGGCCACTCTTCTGTTGCCATTTTCCACATTTTCCTCATTTTCCTCAGATTAAATCATGTTAAAGGGCGTTCTGACGTAGAACCCGGAAGTGCTGCACTGTGTCTACAATGTAAACAGCGTAGGAGACTGACAGGGAAGAGAAATTGTTGAAATTGTTTTGGTGCACAAGAAGTATTCTCGTCGCTTCTTAACATTAAGATTGAACCACTGTAGTCACATGGACTATTTTAATGATGTCTTTACTACTTTTCTGGACCTTGAATGTGGTAATGACATTGCTTTCTCTTGGGGATCAGAAACCTCTCGGATTTCATCAAAAATATCTCAATTTGTGTTCCGAAGATGAACAACGGTCTTACGGGTGTAGAACAACATGCTAATTAATGAAAGAAATTTTGTTTTTGGGTAAACTAACCCTTTAAATCTTATCTTCAGATACACCGCCATCATCTCGGTCTGAAATGGCCTGTTGGTGACACCTTCCTGAACACCAGGCCTGTGGTCGTCCACGTAGATGAAACAACATGTGATCCAGATGCTTCCGAGAAGGACTTGTTCAAATCATTCTTCAACATAAATGGACAATCCTTCAGCTGCATACAGGACATTCAGTTTGAATCCTGATCCCATAAAATTAAACTACCAAACATTCCTACTACATCTGTTTTTAACCAGAGTGAAGACTGGTTTGCCAACACTCAATATTGGTCAAAACTGCCTGTTCGGTATTCCCATTAACACCTTGCTCACATATGCACTTAGGTATGTGATGTATGCCAATGCTGTGATTGCTTTATATTTTGCACTTTTTCCTTTCTTTTAGAGAATGGCAATTTTTTTTTTTTTTTAAATAGGTTTCAGAGGACGTTCAGGAATATGTATATAAATAAATGGAGCAAACTGATGTTTATTACATCTAAGGAGCCTAAAAAATGAGGCAGTGATTGATAATTATACATACAAAAAGAGAAAAACCATTCAGTTTCAGTTCTTGCTAGTAAGGCCACAAATATTGTAAAACCTAACTTTATATGAAAATGTCTTAATATTTTACTTAAAAAAAAATAAATATGTACCTACTTCTACTTATAAAACACTTCAACTTAATTGTACTTGAATATAAAGTCAAGAAACATTGTTACATGTACATATTTTGCTCTAAATAAGCAGTAGCAATAAAATCTAATGACCTGAAAAATGATCTGATGTCTGTTAGCTGATAGACACGTCTACGGGAACTGCCACACCAAACCGTTCCGACAGCTTCTTCAGCTGTTCCTCCAGGATGATGTTTTTCTTCACTTCCTCATTGTAATTAAATTTAAGATCCTCAAGTTCCTCAAAAAATGTCGGGTCAAAGCTTTTCAGCTCTTGTGTCAGTTTTCTCACCTCATCCTAAAATGAAAGCATTTATAATGTGAGTTGATTTAAAAACAGCAGATTATTTAGAGATTTTTCTCTTGGAATACCTGTAATTTCTTCTTTTCGGTATTTGCGGCCTTAATTTGCTCCTGAAGCTCATTGTATCCTACAAAATTGGACAGGCATGACATATATGCGTCATGTTGTCTTGTACAATATGAAATTCTTCAAAAAAAATAAAAAATAAATAAATAAATGGTGATCTTACCTGGTCCTACTTTGCTGGTTCCAAACTGCTCGTCGTGCCTTTGGATCTGGCGAAGAAGTTGAGCTTTCTCCCTCTCAAGTTGTTTATTGGCCAATCTAAATGGGACATATTTGGCAATGATTGAGTATTGAGTCGTTTTGTGTACTTTGAAGTCAATATCTGCCTGTTGAGTGCTTCACCTCACTGACTGATACTCTCTGGCAAGCCCTTCGTCAGTGGTCGCTTCCACAGGGATATTTTTAAGCAGTTCCACCTGTTAATACACATTAGGTTATTAGATCTCTGGGAAAAAAATGTGCATGCTAAAGCTGGAGTACACTACACAGCTTTTGAAAACAAAACAGATTTTAAAACACTGGACATCCATTTCATGACTTTGTAAATGGTTACAGAGAACAAACTGGGCATCATACACTAAACAATTGAGGTTCACACACTACCAGACTTTCAAGTCGTTCCAAACACCAAAAAACTCACACAGGAACCTTATGTATTCCAGCTTTAATTATACAGTGATGGCAGAATATGGTGATTTTAATGAATAGTTGAAGAAGGATCAGTGCCTCACTTGTTCCTTCAGCTGGCTGACAGTGTGTTGTGTGGCATGCTGTTTCTCATTAGCCTCTTTTAGCTGTATCTTCAGTTCTGATATGCTGGAGTTTTTCTTAGCGATTTCAGTCTCAAGACCTTTCATCTTGTTTTCAAATAACCTGTGAAGGGAAAAATGAATAATAAACTTACAGTACATGATGATGAAATTGATAAAGTAGTATTCAAATGTACTACCTAGTGACAACTGAAGATTTCCAGGTTTTGCTGTCTGCCCCCTCTAAAGATGACCCCTTCGATTGCGCTAATAACAGTCTCTGATTGGTCTCCTCAAGCTCCGCCTTTAGTTTCTCATTGGCTACTTCAAGGCTGGCCTTTGCGACCCTCAGCTTTTCTGCAGCTTCTGCTTCCTGTTATTTAATCACAAAAACATGTATCTTAGACGTGGGCACATACATTAAAGTTTTACTGACATGAAGGTAATGAAAATTATTAAAAAAAAAAAAAACCTTTTTAATATCTTTACGCAAGCGTTCATTTTCCATCATGATTTTCTCAATGCCCTTGGTTTTTGACTCAAGTCTTGCGTTTAGCTGTTCCTCTTGTTTTCCTTTCAGCTTTTCATATTCTGACTGTAAAAAAAAGAAAAGAAAAAAATTGAGTTGCACATTATTACAGAATGTAGAAAAGAATGACGTACTTGAACAAAACGATATCACTATCTTGTGTTGTTCCACAAATTAAACAGTTGAAACTCTGTGCTAAATTTTCAGTCTGTTTTGTCCGTTTATTTATGGAAACATTTTTATGGACAAATTTTTATACAGATACACTACCATTCAGAAGTTTGGGGTCAGTAGGATTTTTTTATATTAATTAATATTTATATTTAGCAAAGATTCAATAAATTGATCAAAAGTTAAAATTTTCTATTTTTCTTTCTTTTCTATAAATGCCGTTCTTTTGAACTTTCTATTTATCAGAGAATCCTGAAATAAAATGTATCGTTTCCACAAAAATAGTTCACCCCAAAAATAAAAATTTGCTGTTACACTCCCGCGCATACATCATATAGCACTCAGGACCATTTGCCGAGACTGTGGATTACAGGTAATAATGCTGTAAATAATGTTCACTTTCTTGCACAGACCAATCATTTTGCATCATAAGACCTCAATGTATCATCAGGAGCCACGGGTATTAATTTTGTTTTGCCTGTATATGGTTTTTTTGACTCTCAAAGTGACGGTAGCCACTGACTTGCATTATACGAATCACCAAGGACCACAGTTTCATCTAAAAATCTTCTTTACTGTTCTACTGAAGAAAAAAAAAGTCACCTACATCTTGGATTGCCTGAGGGTGAGTAAATTAACAGCAAATTTTCATGATTGGGTGAACTATCCCTTTAAGCAGGATAACTGTTTTCAACATTGATAATGATAAGAAATGATTCTTGAGCAGCATATTAGCGTACGTTTACACAACAATGATGTACTAAACTAAAAGTTTTCTTTGTACAGATGACAACGTTTTCAAAACTATCCCTGTTCACACGGATCCACGCAAACGACTAAAACGATGTATTACGCATGCCAGAAAAGTAGTTGGCGATGTCACTTTGTAAAGAAAGACTACGCGCCTGCGCACATACGCATTCTTTTACAGAGAACTCACCTCGCGCATGACTATCCACCTTATTTTTTACAGTTTACTGCACTTTGATACTCTTCTCATTATTTCCCTATAGCGGCTACTAAATCGGAAGTCTCGCAAATTCACAGAAAAAACTTTATTTCTGTGATGAAAAATAAGGTGGATAGACTAAACACGTAATACGCATGTGGAAGACGTCACCGGTGACCGTTATCACAGATTCACGTTTTTGCAGTTTACACGGAGATGACAACTGTATCGTTTTCAAAAACTTACACTTTACAACCTGTTTTCAAAAGTTTGCGTTTTCAGGCCACCAAAATGCCGTTGTCATGTAAATGATCGGCCAAAACGCATATTTTTTCCTCTCCCGTTTTTAGTTGAAAACGGCGTCGCGTAAACAGCCCCTTGAATGATTAGAATGATTTCTGAAGGATCATGTGACACTGAAGACTGGAGTAATGATGCTGAAAATTCAGCTTTGCCATCACAGGAATAAATTATATTTCAAATGTTTATTTAAATACAAAACTTATTTTAAATTATAATAACATTTCATAATATTACTGATTTTACTGTATTTTGAGTCAGCCTTGGTGAGCATGAGCTTTCAAAAACATTAAAAAAAATCTTACCAACCCCAAACTTGTGAATGGTAGTTTGTCATTAAACATGTTCACAAAATGCACCTTAAGTTTCACATGGTCCTGTTCCAGTTTTGCAAGCTGCTCCCGCACATTAGCCTCTGATGTCTTCTTTAAGTTCTCATTCTCTTTCTGAACTTTCTCCACTACCTTCTTCATCAGTGCGATAGTCTTCTCCAGCTCAGGTATGGTTTTCCCGCTGCGGCCAGACTGTATGAGAGGAGCAAAAAATATGAATGAGGGAGATGAGAGGATCAGTGTTTTAAGAGCTCAGACATGCTGCTACCTACCCCACGAATATGACTGAGTCTCTTCTCCACTTCAGCTTTCTCCTTCTTCAAAACACTGCACATCTCTTTGAGGTCAGACACCTGATCCTTTCATTACAGGGAGAGGAAAGTAAGTACAACAGATTGAATAATAATTTAGGTTAAATGATGCAGGTTTTATTAGAATTTTAGTTTCACAATAAAATGTTAGTAAGTTGTTATGCAATTGCTAGGGTGTTCAAATGAAGAGTTCAGATGCAAAAACCTGTAAGTCCGTCTGACATCTTTTCTTTTAAATGAGCATTTTTTACCAGGCTGCTATGTTTAGGTTCAGTAATTTGACAATGAAAAGGTCATTAGTCAGTTATTGAAATGCCTTATTTTCAAAAATGTCACTTTAGTTAATTCATTGGTATTTAACAAATTTGACTGTCTTTTGTCCATGTGTGATTTTTGGATCTTTGGACATCAAGACAGTAAAACGTCCATTTCTGTCAGTTTTACAGCAGCAAAAGGAACACTGTTGTGTTTACTTGCTACTTGCGAAATCCTGTCATTGCCACTGTAACGATGGACAAAACATGATAAAAACTTGCAGCTCTGCAATTGAAAGCTGGCTCATACGCACACCATCATTTATCTTGAAATCATATGATTCGATTTGCGTCTTCCGATTGGTTCTTGTGTGGACTTTTGCTGACAAAGGGAAGTGGCGTTTGGGTCATTGACGAATAAAGTTTTTAAAAGTGTAAAAAAACATAATGGAGGCATAATTAATTTTGAAGTTTTATTAAGTGTTAACAATGAGATTATGTGGTTTTCATAATCAGTTAACACTGTTTTTGTCATTTTTTACAAGATGGACAAAATTTGTCACCAAAAAGTCATTCGGTTTAACCAAAATTTCGGTTTTACCGAATGACACTTTTGGTTATACCGAATGACGATATTTTCAAACAATGCTAACAGACTGATATCTAGCTAGCTAACTAGTTAGCCTGCTAGCTAGCTGCAAAAGGACAAACAAACATTTTATATTTAGTACAAGTTTTTAAAATAGTACAACATTTTCCATGTTTTATAGCGGTTGTACCGAATGACCTGATGTTTCGTGACATGCGTATGAGCAAGTGCAAACATGAATTTTTCAAATAGTTAAGAGAGAGTTAGTTACTTTGCTTCATGATCATGTCACATCCTGTCTCATGATACTGACCGCATGACTTGATCCAATGACTTGATCCATTACTCCGAATGACATCAATGAAATTCATTTTTCCGGACATTCTTTCTCATAACAAAGCAATGACTTCTACACATAATACCACTAATACCACTATGTTGATATATGATGTCATAAAATCATGCTAGAATAAAAACATTTATTACATTTTAAGATATTTTAATCACAAATGAATGGCTGTATTGGCCTTTGGACGGTTAAACTGAATGACCTTTTGACACTTCAAAATCTTTAAAATACCTTTATGTGTAGCAAAATATAATTAAAACCTTTTGGATTCAATAAAAGAGATCTAGTTGTACTACCTTGCATACTTTGGATGTCATATCTTTGTGTTTTATTATTATTAAGGCCTTTGGACAGAAAAATGACCCGTCACGCCATTGCCCCTTTTAGCGGTTTCTGCCAACGGACTGGTATTTATAAATGGGCTGACGCTGGGATTTAGCGGATTTGAAGAGAAAGTATTTGATGAACTTATACTATGTGCGGACAGTATTCGCTCAATATCTCATTTTTGATGGAGGTGGTATTTTTGCATCTGAACTCTTCAAATGTTTTGTTTAACATCAATAATTTAGATTTTACTGTATACTTTTAATCGAGGCAGGTCCTTGTTTGCTTGCTCCAGTTGGAAACGAAGCTCCAGGTTCTCTGTGGACAACCTGAGGTTCTCTTTTTGGAGCTCATGTTCTCTTTGAGACGGGGTACCAGAACCACGGCCAGACGTCTACAGAAACAACAAAGAGATGTTAATGCCATAGAAAACACATAGCTAAACAACAAAAACATTTTTAGATGCAGGATGGAGAGGGTGCAATACAAAGACAAAGTTGCTATGGGACAAAAGCAGACACTCCGGGTATGGAAAGGCAAAGTCACAAGCTCAAAGCCAACACTGCTATAGGGTGGACAACTGGAAGCTTTGTGCTAGCACTTCAGTGGGAACTCCTATGCGTCAAGTACCTTTCGAGCTTTCACTTTGCTTTTCATTGTCTGCTCTTTGTCATGAAAGATGGTTTCTACAGTTTCAAGAATATCCAAGACATCAAGTTTACTTTCAACAACATCTGCGTTCAGCTCTGTAGTGGGGGAACCTTTTACGTCCTCACTTAAAACAATGGTCTCCTCCATTGTTGGTTCTTCAGGCACCAGTTTGGCATCAAATGTGGTTGAACTGCCAAGCACCGTTTCTTCTTCCTCAAGCTCTTTAGACCCTGCAGATGTTTTCAAATGTATTGATTGATCAGATTTCAAAGACTCGATATGTTGTTCTTCAGGCTCTTGTTCCTTATCTCTGTCTTGTTGGTCATCCTCCAGTTGTACCTTTGACATCTCTGGCTCTGTGTGAGTCCTACTGTTGTCCAACATTTCTTCTGCATTTGCCTTTTCGTTTTCCGTTGTTTCATCTTCCAGCTGATCTTCTTCCAAAGCCTTTACTTGATTTGTCAGCCCTGACTCTAGCTCTTCTGTCTCTCCATTAGTCTTCAGTTCTTCCTGTGCATGTTCAGCAATTTTTATATCCTGTCCTCCTTGAGCCTCATCTGGTTCGTCTTTGTCTTTCTCAACAGATTCCTCTTTTTTGTTGGCTTCTTCCTGTTCACTTTTGTCATCATTCACCAGATCTTCTGGTTCTAAGTCTACAACACAACTCTTTTCCTCATCTCGACTCACTTCTTCTGCACTTGTAAAGGAAGTTTGAGTTGCTTTGTCCTCTTTAAAAGCTATTTCCTCTTTAATTTCAGTTGATCCAGGGATTGTGTCATTTAATAATGGAGACTGAGTTTGCTCAGCTTCACTGATATCAAAAGTCATAGAACGAACTTTTGATGAAGAACTGAGCTGAGATGGTGATGCCAGATGTTTGTCCTTCATTATCATATAGATGTATGGAGAAGGAAACGTGTTTGAGAGGAAGCGTGAGAGTGAAATTAGTGAAAAGTGTTAAAAGACAGTAAGATGTTTTGTTGTCATGCAAAGTGTTGCACCTACAGATGGTCTGGATGGAGACTCTTTGGATAGTTGACTTTCCAGGGAGTGAATCCTCTCCTCAAGATATTGGTTCCTTATGGTGATATCCTCCATTGCAGCATCACGCGGTAAAGCCTGCTGCTGCCTACATAAACAACCGTACATATTAAACATTCATTAAGACAACATTACATACTGCTTTGATACAAAAGGGCACGATTAGGAACACACTTTATCGCTTTGATTTGCTGCTCCAGTTCAGAGTTTCTTTTATGTAGCTCTTCAATCTCTCTGTCAGCTTCGAGGGTCCGTGCACCGACGACCTGATCTGCGGTCACTCCTCTGCCCTTTAGTTTCCTCTGCAGACCCAACTTTTCCTGCTCCAACCTTTATGGACATCAGCCAACATAAATCTTCAGTGGAAATCTTCAACTTTTGATTTTCCTCTTAATAAATGGTAAAGTTAAGCTCATATTTATTGCATAAATATAGGTCATATTTATTTAAGATTCCTCAAACCATTAAAGGGATAGTTCACCCAAAAATGAATTACTCACCCTCATGTCGTTCCAAACCCGTAAGACTTTCGTTCGTCTTCGGAACACAAATGAAGATCTTTTTGATGAAATCTGAGAGCTTTCTGTCCCTCCGTTGACAGCTACACAACTAACACTTTGACACTTCAAAAAGTTCATCAAGAGATCGTAAAATTAATCCATATGAAGCGAGTGGTTTAGTCCAAATTGTCTGAAGAGACACGATCGCTTTATATGATGAACAGACTGAATTTAGCTTTTATTCACATATAAACATTCATCAACTCACACATCAGTTGTGGTAAACGGAAGCATGTTCACTTGACGTGTGCGAGAACCATTGAGGTTCATTCTCGTGTGTTACGCAGCACGTTTGAGCTTCCGGAAGAGGTTTGTTCTCGCGCATCAAACAAATTCAGTTGAACTTCTATTTATGTTCACTAAACAATGTTTATATGTGAGTAAAAGCCTAAATTCAATCTGTTCATTACGTAAAGTGATCGAGTCTCTTCAGAAAATTTGGACTAAACTGCTCAATCCATATGGATTAGTTTTACGATCTCTTTATGAACTTTTTATAGCGTCATCAAATGGTAGCTGCGTAGCTGTCAATGGAGGGACAGAAAGCTCTCAGATTTCATCAAAAAGATCTTCATTTGTGTTCCGAAGATGAACGAAAGTCTTATGGGTTTGGAATGACATGAGGGTGAGTAATTAATGACAGAATTTTCATGTTTGTGTGAACTAACTCTTTAACGCGTCATTTGAAACCATTATGCGGATGGATTAGTGTCACTGCACAGACCTGCTGTAAAGATCCTTGATAGTTGCTAATTGTTTAGACAGAGAATCCACTTCTTTCTCCTTCTCCTTGAGAACGTTCCGCACTTTCTCCACCCTGGCCTGCCACTTTTTACCTTCCTCCCACCTCACGATTTCTTCTTTAGAAGACTGCAAATATAGAAATAATTCACAAGATTAATACATGAAAAATACTGTTAATAAATCACAAAGGATTACATATGATGATTTAAATATAATTAAAAAAATATATATATAATCAATTTTTGTGATTCAGACACAGTTGTAAAATTAAATGTGGGTAATATAAAAGAATAAGAGCTCAAACAAACATGCAACATCAAATAAAATATTTCCCAGTGAAAGATATAAAGATTTCTTTAGGCTTCTTCCACACAATTTTCTGCAATTAATTAATCTGTAACTGTCTAACTGTATTTTTTCCCGCAGTAAATGCAGTTCTAGTTCACCTTGTCCTCCTTCAGTACGCTCCTCTTGTCTGCAGGGTCTGAGATGCTCTTCCTGTCCAGCTCTTGCTCTAACTTACGGATCTTCTTCTGAAGAGCCTCTACTGTGGGTCCATCACTCTCAACCTGAGCCTGCAAACACACAAAGACATCATCATCTCTGATATACAGTCCTGGAAAAAGGTTCATTTCATTTAGTTCATTTATTTATTCATTTAGACTCTCATTTTATTCTTACTCTGACATTTTGTTTTCTTTCTCTCCTTTCATATGTATGTAAGATTTTTAAAATGTTTTTGAAACAAGGCTGCATTTATTTGATACAGTAAAACAGTAATATTATTACAATTATTACAATTACAGTTTTCTATTTTAATGCACTTCAAAATGTAATTCATTTCTGTGATGGCAAAACTGAATTTTCAGCATCATTACTCCAGTTTTCAGTGTCACATGATCCTTCAGTAATCATTCTGATATGCTGATTTGGTGCTCAAGAAACATTTCTTATAATTATCAATGTTAAAAACAGTTGTGATGCTTAATATTTTCATGGAGACTGTGGTTCATTTTTTCAGTGTTCTTTGATGAATAGAAAGAAATATTTATTTGAAAGAGAAATAATTTGTAACATTATAAATGTCTTTATTGTCAGTTTAGATTATTTTAATACATCCTTTTTAAAAATATTAATGTAAAAAAATTGTACTGACCCCAAATTTTTGAACAGTAGTGTACATGTCTTCAGTTAAGCACTTTGTAAACAACAGTTGAAAGGTGCTATATAAATAAAGTTTTACTTTATTTACTTTAAAAAGTTGAGAGGACTATGATTATACTGTTTTTTTTTTCTTCCCAAGGACCACAAACTGCGATAGGAGTAAAAGCGAGGAGCTACACAATGGTGTCTAGACGTATTCACTGCTGTCAAAGAAGTGCTCTGTTCAACCAGACATTGAGCAGAAGCTCTTCATTTGCAGAGAAAAAAGGGCCGATGACTCAGTGTCCAAGTGCTTTGAGCCGCTGGCAGAATTACTCAAGAACAGCGAGACAGGAATTTTGTGACCTTGAACATTTATGGTACAAGTGAACAAGGGTGAAGAACTATTCTGGATTGGAAAAACATGCGGTCTGACCTGTAGGCCGCTGCTAAGTCTCTGGACCTTCCTCTTCTGCTCATTCAGCTGATCCTCCAGAGCCTCTTTTTCACTGTGCAGCTTATGATGTGATTTTTGGCTCCTCTGAAGATCCTTGTTCAAGTTCTCCAGCTCCTCTCTCAGCGAGTTTTCTCTGGCTTTTGCCGCTCGTACGCCATCCTTAGCCAGCTGGAGCTCCTCATTAAGGTCCCTCACACATGCCTTATGAGGAACATGGGGATAAATAATTGCTAGGTTGGGGTAAAATTCATTCAGTCTTAAAAACCAGAAAGTTGAAAGTTCATTGGTTGCTCCCATCAATCAACTGTCCTATGGTATATTTTTTAAACTTGATTGACAAATGATTAATAAAAGCAATGCTTTTTAAAATGAAATTTAAAAGAGGTGTTTAAAATTAAATTGAAAAGCTGGTTCAGGAATAGGGTAGGAATTTAGGCTTCTTCCTTATTTTTACCCTTAGCTCCTTGGTCTGCTTGTCGACGATCTGCTGAACATTGAGGGCCTCTTCCTTCTGAGCAGCATTGGCGATGATCTGCTGTTCTGCTTGAGATGTCAACTCCGCACGAAGTTCCAAGAGAGCTTTACTGAGAGCCTGCGGACGAGGAACCAGATTCTGATCTTAGTCACTTTTTAAACATCACAGCGGAAAAACTATCCAGAAGAATTAAAGGAATAATTCACCCAAAAAATGAAAATTTTCCAATGATTTACTCACCCTCAAGCCATCCTAGGTGTATATGACTATCTTCTTTCAGATGAACACAGTCGGAGTTATATTAAAATATCCTGGCTCTTCCAAGCTTCATATTGGTAGTGAATGGGGTTTGAGATTTTTAAGCCCAAAAAGTGCGTCCAACCATCATAAACATAATCCACACGGCTCCAGGGGGTTAATAAAGGCCTTCTGAAGCGAAGCGATGGGTTTTTGTAAGAAAAATATCCTTGTTTGAAACTTTATAAACTATAATAACTGGCTTTCGCAAACAGCCTTACTCAAGTAGAGTTCCAGTGGAAGACTAACCTCTGACCCGATGTATAACATAGGATGTAGGAGTATCGTAAGCTTAGACGCCTCTCGAGTTTTAAACAAATAGGGCTGTGCAACAAACTCAAGCTACTCTTCTCTTATATCAAAATCCTCTGACATTTCTCTTTAAAATTTCTCATTTTAGACTTCTAATTCATGACCGGTGTTTTGTTTTGCTCTATCCTCTGCGCTTCCGCGTTTGTCAATACGTCATGCGTTGGGTCAGAGGTTACTCTTCCGCCGCAAATCGATGCATACAGCTGTCTTGCCGAAAGCTAGTTATTATAGTTAATAAAGTTTTATATATGGATATTTTTCTTACAAAAACCCATCGCTTTGCTTTAGAAGGCCTTTATTAACCCCCTGAATCCGTGTGGAATACTTTTATGATGGACGGATGCACTTTTTTGGGAAATATAACGCCCCATTCACTGCCATTATAAAGCTTGGAAGAGCCAGGATTTTTTTAAATATAACTCCGACTGTGTTCGTCTGAAAGAAGATAGTCATATACACCTAAAATGGCTTGAGGGTGAGTAAATCATGGGATGATTTTCATTTTTGGGTGAACTAACCCTTTAAGTTGCTATCACATTAGCAAAATTTTGCCGCAGTTTTGTGGACATCCCCATTAGCATGGATTTCAATTGAAATGACTGTATTTCACCCATGAAAATTCGCCAATCAACAGTAAATCTAACTGCACATTTACTCTAGTTGTCCACTGTGTGGTACCTTCAGCTGTTTCTCCTTGAGTGCCAACTGTGTCTTCAACCGCTCCACAAGGTTCTTCATGGTGTTGGATGGTGACCTGACATTGGCCTCTTTCTGGGCCTCTAGCTCCGTACGGAGGTAATGCAGCTCTTTCTCCATCTGAACGAGCTGAGCTCTCAGCTCTTCTGCCTCCTGGGACAGACCCTTCGTTTGGGCAGCGTGTCTCTCCTCCAGTCTTGGAATGGAAAAACCATGAAAAGTGGCATGAGGAATAAATATCTTGGTATCTTGTTTCTCGTCTTGTTTTAATTTCTCACCTGGCTGTTTCAGCAGCGTGCTCCATGGCTTGTGCTGCTGCCAGCTGTCTCTGTTGGTCCAGCTCTGCAATGACCACCTTCAGCTTGTGTGTCAGTGAGGAGAGTGAATTGTCCTGCTCAGCCACCGTCTGCTCCATTTCTGCCAACCGCACCAAGTGCTTATTGGTCGGTACAGTGATGGTGGGTTTCTTCATTAGCTCCTAGAGAACAATAAAATGGAGTAAAGCCAACTAAAGATGACAGCAGCCATGATTTAGGACATTATTATATTTATTAAGTGCACTAATTTTTTACTTTCTGGCCTGCTATCCCAAATTGAGCTTTATAATGAATACTCTAGGTACCAGAGCCGTCTGTTTGAAACGGTCCAGCGATGTGTCCATATACACGTCCAGTTTCTGATGCAGGGCTCTGACCTCTTCCTCATGCCTTTTGGCAATCTCTTCCTGTTCCTGGGAAAATATTAAATCGAGATATATGAGCTTTTATTGTGCAACATAGATTACCAATTTATGAAGCCTCGGGTTTTAACTTAAATAGGCACCTGACGAGCCTTTGTTAACATGTTCTGGTACTTCTTGAGAACCTCTTCTTTCTGATCCAGACGCCCTTGTAGGTTATTAATGGTCTGGTGGGCGACCTTCAGGGCGGGCTGGCTCTCAGAGTCCTCTTGTTTGCTCAGGTCAGCCAGGAGCTTCTCTCTCTCAGCAGCGGCTGGTAGGCGAAGCCTCAGTTCATTGATCACTTTGTCTCGAGATAAGACGTTCTGTTCTGATGTCCACAAAGCAGCTTCTTTTTCCTTCAGCTTCTGCTCAGAGAAACTCCTTGTAAGATAATCTTACTTCAATAACAAGGTTTGCAATTGGTAACATTTCCACAATCGCTTGATGAATAATCAAAAGTACCTCTTCTAGAATTTTGCAGGTGGCTTTCGTCTCGAGGATGGTACGAACGTGCTCTTTGATTTTTCCGAGAGCGTAGTCTAACTGGTGCGCTAAAGGCTGATTTGGATCCGGCAGAGAGCCTGTGGCTTCCTCAAACTAAACTCAAAGAGGACAAGTTAAGTGTAAGTTAAAGTGTAGTTCAGTAAACAGCTTACCACAGTACGGTAACAAACATTGGTCAAGTCTACCACCTTCTGAGCTGTGCTTAGGATTTCATTCTGCTGTTTCTCATAGGAGTCGAGCTGGCGCTCCAGTTGCACCTCTCTCTGATCCCAGATCAGCTGCTGCTCCTCAAGAAGCTGATACAAGGATAACAAATATTATTAGATATCAAGTATGCTCTGTATAATGTAAAAATAGAGAAGAAACATGTTTAAATGCAATACTAACATTATTCTGCTGCACCAGCTCCTCTTCCTGGCCGCTGATGGTGCGTTCCTGCTCCGCCACAATGTTCTTAAGGTATTTTATCTCTTCCCGCTGGGTATTAATCTCTCTGTTCTGCCTCATTTCCAAAAGACGAACTTCCTCCAATTTCTTATGCCACTCGATCACCTGTAGGGGTTGATATGAAGCCATAAATTCTGCAGCTGAGTGTAAATTACCGTTTATGGGAGCAATTTCCTTTATTAATATGAGTAAATGTTTAAAATATATGATTAATTATTAAAAATCAATAATAATTACAACCCGAATTCCGGAAATGTTGGGACGTTTTTTTAAATTTGAATAAAAAGACTTTCAAATCACATGAGCCAATATTTTATTCACAATAGAACATAGATAACATAACAAATGTTTAAACTGAGAAATTTTACAATTTTATGCACAAAATGAGCTCATTTCAAATTTGATGCCTGCTACAGGTCTCAAATAGTTGGGACGGGGGCATGTTTACCATGGTGTAGCATCTCCTCTTCTTTTCAAAACAGTGTGAAGACGTCTGGGCATCGAGGTTATGAGTTTCTGGAGTTTTGGTGTTGGAATTTGGCCTCTTTCTTGCCTGATATAGGTTTCCAGCTGCTGAAGAGTTCGTGGTCATCTTTCGTTTAATGATGCGCCAAATGTTCTCTATAGGTAAAAGTTCTGGACTGCAGGCAGGCCAATTCAGCACCCGGACTCTTTTACGATGAAGCCATGCATTTATAATAGCTGCAGTATGTGGTTTTGCATTGTCCTGCTGAAAAACATAAGGCCTTCTCTGAAATAGACGTCGTCTGGAGAGGAGCATATGTTGCTCTAAAACCTTTATATACCTTTCAGCATTCATAGTGCCTTCCAAAACATGCAAGCTGCCCATACCGTATGCACTTATGCACCCCCATACCATCAGAGATGCTGTCTTTTGAACTGAACGCTGATAACACGCTGGAAGGTCTCCCTCCTCTTTAGCCCGGAGGACACGGCGTCCGTGATTTTCAACAAGAATGTCAAATTTGGACTCGTCTGACCATAGAACACTTTTCCACTTTGAAACAGTCCATTTTAAATGAGCCTTGACCCACAGGACGCGACGGCGCTTCTGGACCATGTTCACATATGGCTTCCTTTTTGCATGATAGAGCTTTAGTTGGCATCTGCAGATGGCACGGCGGATTGTGTTTACTGACAGTGGTTTCTGGAAGTATTCCTGGGCCCATTCAGTAATGTAATTGACACAATCATGCCAATGAGTGATGCAGTGTCGTCTGACGGCCTGAAGACCACGGGCATCCAATAAAGGTCTTCGGCCTTGTCCCTTACGAGATTTCTCCAGTTTCTCTGAATCTTTTGATGATGTTATGCACTGCAGATGATGAGATTTGCAAAGCCTTTGCAATTTGACGTTGAGGAACATTGTTTTTAAAGTATTCCATAATCTTTTTATGCACTCTTTCACATCTGCCCATCTTTACTTCTGAGAGACTCTGCCTCTCTAAGACATCCCTTTTATAGCTAATCATGTTACAGACCTGATATCAATTAACTTAATTAGTTGCTAGATGTTCTCCCAGCTGAATCTTTTCAAAATTTCTTGCTTTTTCAGCCATCTGTTGCCCCCGTGCTAACTTTTTTGAGACCTGTAGCAGGCATCAAATTTGAAATGAGCTCATTTAGTGGATAAGTGTAAAATTTCTCAGTTTAAACATTTGTTATGTTATCTATGTTCTATTGTGAATAAAATATTGGCTCATGTGATTTGAAAGTCTTTTAGTTTTCATTTTATTCAAATTTAAAAAACGTCCCGGAATTCGGGTTGTATATTATTTTCAAAGTAATTAAGAAAACATGTTTTCAAGAATCACATCACATCTCAATCAACCTACTTTCTGAGCTCCTTTAGCATCTTTCAGTGTTGCTATGAGCTCTTCCAACCCCTTCAGCTTTAGCTTCAGTTCTTGTGCCTTCCCTTCTGCTTTCCTCCTCTCCTCTGCCGCCTTTTGCGCCTCTTCCCTGGCCCGTGACTTGTCCTCCTGCAGGTGGAGCATGGTGTTGGAAAACTTCTCCTGTTGGGCCAGCGGCAAGGCTCCTGAGAACTGTCTGCGGAGGGCCTGAATGGTTTGGCGCAGGTGTCTGGCCCGCTGGTGACCCTCCTGCCTTGCGTGCCACAGCGTCTGCTGCTGGGCATCCAGCTGCTGTTCGACTCTGAGCTTCTGTGCTTCGAGTTTCTGCAGACGTGTGGTGGTGGCCTCCAGCCGGCTGATTGCTGTGGTCTCGCTCAACTGGAGAGCCACAATGTGCTGATGGAGTTTGGCGATAAGGGCCTTTTCATCAGACTGAGCCTGAAGAGAAGATGTGCAATTAGGGATGTAATCAAGAGGCTGCACAGCTGAAAAGAGAAAAACATACCTGGAAGTCCAACACCTGTCTCCTCAGGCTTTCTACTTCCTTCTCTCTTGACTGCTGCCTGGCTTCCAGAGCAGACACCTGCATTTTAGCGACATCTGACACCTCCCGCAACCTGCAGACATTTTACACACCTTAAAAGAGAAGTTTGTGTATATTTTCCTCATGATTTTGTTGTAATAGCAAGTTGTGCACAGGTTGAGTCAACAGGCTTACTTGGACACTTCAATCCGCAGCTCTGCCTCTGTTTTCTCCAGTTCGGTGATTCGCTTGCGGTCGGCGTCGCTGATGTGTTTGCTTATGCTGTCCGCCAGCTCGTCCCTGAGCTCCCGCTCTATCCGCTGAGCCTCCAGGTTTAGTTTCGTGAGCTACAAATACAGAATTATATACAAAATATTAGCTTTAGCTTATTAGATGTTAAACACACTGTGTTTCATAAAAATAAACTAAATATATATTTATGTTTAAAATATATATGATTAATTATTATAAATAAATAATAATTATATTACTTTTTTATGTGATTAAGAAAACATGTTTTGAATAATCACATCACAACTCAATCAACCTACTTTCTGAGCTCCTTTAGCATCTTTCAGATGAATATAATGAAATATATTTTTTTTAAATAAAAAAATAAAAGCTTAAGTGTACAACATACTGTTTTCTAAAAATAAAATAAAAAAAGCTTATTTAATATTCAACATACTGTTTTACTAAAATAAAACAAAAGCATATTAAATGTTCAACATAATGTGTTTTATTAAAATAAAATAAAATAATAAATAAAAGCTTATTTAATCTTCAACATACTGTTTTATTAAAATAAAAGCTTATTAAATGGTTTATAAAAATATAATGAAATAAAATAAATAAAAGCTTATTTAATCTTCAACATACTGTTTTATTAAAATAAAAGCTTATTAAATGGTTTATAAAAATATAATGAAATAAAATAAATAAAAGCTTATTTAATATTCAATATACTGTGTTTTAGTAAAATAAAACAAAAGCTTATTTAATGTTCAACATACTGTTTTATTAAAATAAAAGCTTATTAAATGTTTTATAAAAATAAAATAAAATAAATAAAAGCTTATATAATATTCAATATACTGTGTTTTATTAAAATAAAATAATAAATAAAAGCTTAATCTTCAGCATTATTAAAATAAAAGCTTATTAAATGTTTTATAAAAAATAAAATTAAATTAAAAAAAAGCTAAAAAATAAGCTTTTATCTTTTTTTAATTTAATTTAATTTTTTATAAAACATTTAATAAGCTTTTATTTTAATATTCAACATGCTGTTTTTTTATAAAAATAAACTAAAAGCTTATAAAATTTTCAACATACTGCGTTTTATAAAAAATAAAATGTTCAAGCTAAGGTGTTCAAAGTGTTTTTTGGCATCTCTCTGTATAGTTGCTAGGGTATTCGGGATGGATGCTAGGTGATGGATGCAAGAGATAAACCAGACCCACCTCAGCAAACTTGGTCTCTAGCTCAAAGTTGCGCTCTTCCACCTGTTTGAGGGAGTTCCTCAGGTGTTCGTACATCTTCTGAGCATGTTCAGCTCGCTGTCTTTCATTTAGCTCCTTCATCTCCAGCATGGTGATGCGTCTGGACACAGACACAATCTCACTGTTGGCCAGGGCTTTGGCTGCCTTGTCCATGCTGTTCTCACCACCTGTGAACACCAGCAAACATGGGCAATAGGTCAACTTTAGGATATCGCTTCAACATTGCTTTTGTAATCAATTAGCAGTGAAGTTTACCAGTCATGCTGAAGTTTTCCCAGGCCTGCTCCAATGTGTGAAGCTTCTCCTTGCTGATCTCTAGCTCTTTATTGATGGAGTTAATGCTTTCATGTAAAGACACATTCTCCCTCTGAAAGAAAAGGAGAGTGCAGTAATAAAAATGAAGAAAGGAGTCCATTGCTTTAAGTAATTTGCCAAGAGATGTACCTCCAGGTGCTCCAGAGTGTTTGTCTTCTGAACAAGGTGATTGTCTTTCTGTAGGAGGTTTCTGTACTTGATGGTAAGCTCAGTGTATTGTTTGTTGGCTCTCTCCAGCTCGGATGCAGGAACACTACCATCAAGGGATTTCTGCAATGCAGCTATTTTAAATGCTGCCATTTCCTGAGGGCAAAGCAAGTTTACAGAGGTCAGCAAAGGTCAGTTACAGCTCTCAGCAAAGATGACTACCATACCTCATGGTTAAAACAAGCCTTGGAAAAACAACACTAAAACAACTATATAGTAGTTTTCATTATTATAAAATTAATTAATATGAATGATTTGGCATTACAAATTATAATTATTTATAATTAAAACATTATAAATATTTATTATTTGTAAATAATGTGTTGAGAGTTCATAAAGTGTTTATGTCATTTCAGTAATTTTGCTGACATGAAGTTTTATAATTCATATACAGTAGTGGCCAAAAGTGATGTCTGGAGGGTTATTTGTTTTTAATGACCCTACAAGTTCAATTAAATGATCAAAATGTGAGGAAAATATTTTATATTTTTTAAATATGAAAGAAAAACAAAACACTAAACTTTGTTAAGGTATTTATCTGACAAAATTATCCTCCAAATATGATTGATTCCCTTGTAAGGGACTCTACCTAAAATACAAATGGTAGCTATATGTATATGTATACTGTACAAAATATTGTGAATATGTGTAGAATAGTATATACAAAATATTTAGTTTCTATTATAAAACGGTTAGTTCCTGTCCTTGATTCTGGTTGGTCAATAGCTGTGTTTTATTCACGGCTATGACCGCTTCACCCAACGGTTCTATGTATCACTACACAACACCCTTAGCAACCACTCTTAGCAACGTTAACTGTTTGTTCTCAATTGATATTATTCATTGAAGCTTACTGTATTATGTACAAGAGTACTGTGAGAAAAAGATCGATTGAGCGAGTTTATTACCTGCATTCACATTTAGCATTTTCCTTCAGGTCAGTCCTATGTTCATAATTAAAAATCTGTTTAAATGTCCGCTGCAATATCTTGTCCTTTTAACATTTAAGGGGTTTTCCCGTGACTGACAGCGCTAGTCAAAGCATTTGTCAGTTGTGTCTTGTTCCGTGTTCACAACAATTCAGTCTTTTCAATATAAAAGTCTTCGCTACTGACTGACACACTCATAAAGACAGTCTTTGCCACCATCTAATGGCGTAATAATGTAACTTCTGTTGCTGTTCACGGTCAGGGACTATTTTTCCGGTGGAAGGAATGCTTTAGTGAAAGTTTACTTCATGAAAGTTGCATTGATACATATTTTTGGCTTTGATATTTGTATTGTGTGGTAACCGTTTTATACTCCGCTTCGCGTCGTGCCTAACAACGCCCTTCAGCCATGACTTATTCATGATACAGCACTTGCCTCTCATACCTTATTGCTTACTTATATTTTTTATTCTACCCACAATTAGAGTATTAATCTGATCATAAATAATAAAATAATTGTGATTAATGATTAATTTGAAAGCAGAAAGAAACTAATAAAATGTCAATTTCTCTTAATGATAAATAAGTTATTTATTTATATTTTTGCATTTTTTACATTATTTTTCTTTAAACTTTGTTTAAAAACCCCTGTTCTAGATATCAGAATCAGTATCAGCCACTGGAAACCCATATCAGTCCACCTTTTTCATCTGTATGAGTGATGTGCGGACACCTAATACCTTGAACCTCTGCAGGTAGCCGATTCTTTCTGTTACTGCGGCCTCCATGTGGCTGAAATCATCCTTCAGTTTGCCGTTCTCCTTCCTCAAGTGCTGCTCGAGCTCAAGCAGAGTCGTGTAACGTCGCGTCAGACACTTCTCATTCACCCTGAGAACCATCATTTTTCGGGCTGTCTCAGCCAGCTCCCGTCTGATCTCACTCGGGTCCTTTTCAAGAGCCTCCAGCCAGTGCTGGAAAAGAGTCGAACAGATAATGGGAATAATGAAACGGACGAATTAGAAACTTTTATGTTATATGAAGTCATACAAAAAGCAATTTAGCTTTTTTTCTAGCAAAGCATTAGCTAAACAGATTTTTACCACCACAATGGCAATTTCTTTATTGTAAATCATGTTTCAAAGGAGTTTCTAAATTGTTTAAAACTAGTAACATCAGCTTGTGGGTAAGTTATTATAGTCATATACTGAAAAATGATTTTTCGAAGTCGTAAATACAACAAAGGTTATTGGAGTAGGTTTTACATGAAAATACTATTTCAGTCTTTCTGCTTGAAAATTTCAAGTTTAATTCAATGCGTTACTTGACAACTCTTTGTTATTATTTGTGAAATTTACTAGCAATTTCGGATTGAAAAGTGTTTCTACACCAATTTATTTTTTCAGTGTACAGATTTGAAATGGCATGAGGGTGAGTAAATGATGACATCATTTTCATTTTGGGTGAAAATGTTCAAATACCCCTTTAAGAGACTTACATTGTACTCTTTGATTTTTACTGCGTCCACCTCCTTTTGTTCCTCAAGTTTGGATTTCAGTTCTGCAAAAGAGTCCCTCGCTTTCTGCCAAGACTCCCTCTCGCTGGAGAAGACAGACGGCGTGAATTAAAACCATGCTTTACTGATTACCATTCATATATATATATAATCGATATATATGTATTTTATATTATATTAATATTTTATAATATAAACAACCTTTTTTATATATTATATTTTATAATATAAATGATCTTTATTGCTCGGCATACCTTTGATACTCCTTATATAGAAGTCCTTGTTGATGGCGGATCACAGCAAATTTCCTTTTATACTCTTCCAGAGCCGAACTGAGCTGCTCAATGGATTCTTCTTTGTTTTTGATCTCCTGAACATCCACAGTTGGGAGTCTTAATATTATGTATCTTACATCTGGTTTGCATTATAACACGATACAGTTACCGGACTGACACACACCTGTAGGAGTTGTACCGTGTATTCATTGAGAGCGTTGATGACCTCGGCACTAGTTGGTGTCATCTCTTCAGGCAGAGCTAATGTCTTATAAGGGATGGAGGTGCTGGCTGATTTGCTCATTGATTCAACCTCACTTTCCAAGCGAGCAACCTACAAAAAAAAGACATAATAAAGTGAATTTAAAACCATTTTTTAATCCAGTAAATGCTTGAGTTGGTGTTTCAAGTAAATACCTTCTCATTAGCTTTCGTTAACTGATTGAGAGTGTTTGCTGCCTCCTCTCTAGCAGCCTTCAATTCCTGCCGTAGCTCCTCGTTGCGGCCGGTCAGCTGATCTACCTGCGTTCTCAGGTGGAGGCTTGCATCAAACTTTCCCTCTGAGTACTTCATCTCCAACACCTTAAGATAAACACAATTATCACTCATATATGTTGTGACAGGGTATTTAGGAACAGTAATGTCACTTTGATGCAAGATTAGAGACCAAAAACTTCATGTTCGAGAATGTAAGACTGAAAAAAGTTATTAAGATGATTACTCACTATACCAGCACAAAATCTGTGGTTGCTTGCAGAACAAAAAGTTCTGCAGATTTCCGCAGAATTTGACTGCCTGTCTCCCCTTGCATTTTCATCTATTTTTCCCTCACTCTAATTACATTTTGTGAAGGCTTTCGTTAAATATTTTTTAATAAAAGGTCAAATTTAAGCTAATTTGATAAACGTTACAGCACCCAAAAAGAGTGTAGCACTCTTAGCTCAGTTAAACACATTTTACTACAGGTCATTAAATGTATAATTTTATATTTAAATTTGTTATTTTAAATACATAATTATGACATGTATTGTTTATTTATAAATTGGTAAAAAATATAATTTATTATTTTATTCATACACAAATTCTAAAAATTTTTCATTAAATGTTGTATTACTCATTAAATGTATACATTTAAATGTATTATTTTAAATGCATAATTATAATAATTTATTATTTATTTATAAGTTAAAATGATAAATATATATTATATATATATATATGATTTGTTTCCTTAAATATTATATTACTCATTAAATGTATAATTTTATATTTAAATTTATAATTTTACTACATAATTATGACATTTATTATTTATTAAAATATTAAAATTATAAAAAATATATATTATTTACTATTATTTTTCAAACCTATAATTTTTTTTCAATTAAATATTGCATTACTCATTAATTGTATAATTTTATATTTAAATGTATTATTTTAAATGCATAATTTTAATAATTTATTATTTATTTATACATTAAAATTATATATATATATATATATATATATATGATTGCTTTCCTTAAATATTATATTACTTATTAAATGTATAATTTCATATTTAAGCTTATAATTTCACAAACATAATTATTAAATTTTTAAATAATTATAACATATTATTTATTATTATAATTTACTTATCATTTATTTATAATTCCCACATATAAATATAAATACATTTTTGTAATATTACAAAAAAAATAATGCAGTACAACACAGATTCAGTGTGGACCCACTAAATGTTGATGAACATACACTGACGAGTCTCTCCAGGCTGGGAATGCTGACGCCAGTGGTTGTGGGTGTTTTCTTCTGAGCGACCTGGATGGCCTGCAGGATCTCCTTCATGCCTTGCTCCAGCTGTTTATTCTCATTCAGCATTTCATTCACTGCAGGAGAGAGAGAAACATTATAGTCACGGAATCCACCTGACACTGCAAGTGTTGCAGGGTCATGCGGTGATGCTTCTCACATTTGGCCTTGAACTGGGCAGATTCTGTTCTCTTGAGCTCCAGTTCTTTCTCTTTGCTGCTCAGCTCTTTCTGTAGACGCTCGTTCTGAAAAACAAACAGGTTGTTAGATTAGCTTTAACGCTTATGATGTTCAAAATTCATTCTTCTCAGATAAAGGCTTACTTTGCGTTTGATCTCTTCATCTGTAGATCCAGAGACAGGCCTCTCTCTAAATGATCTGCTGGGCTTTTCTTCAACACTATCATCAAGCAGTGAACTACTGACTACCGATATGCCTTGAAAAAGGAAATGTGCTGTCAGGTTTCATTATAAAATGTTACAATGCAACCAAATGATCTGTTTATGTGAACAGGACATGAGTCTGTAACTGATATGCAGCATCTTGGAAATAAGATCTCACCTTTGTCCTTCACCAGCGCACGAACGCGTTGTTTCAGCTCGAGCCTTTCCTCCTCAAGTCGCTCAATCTAAGGAGAATCCCATTAAGGGTCACAGACAAAATGAAAGCAGGATAATGGACCAAAGCCAGTCCATATAGATAACGTTAATCGGTTTTACCTCTTTCAGCAGAACCTGGTTCTCTGCTTTGTACTGTCTCTGCTTCAAAACCTTTGATCTCTGGAATTCACTCAAATCCAGTTCTTCCTTTGGATTTAATCCTGATGTGGGAACATGATCCCAGTGAGGGTCAAAGCTGATCTTGGCAAAATCAATATGGGCTATAAAAACAATCTTTAAGTCTAGGTGTAGGTAAAACAGGGATACAGTAATTGAGACAAGATGGGAAATCTTAAAATAATAAAAGCAGGTTGAAAAAAATTACCCAGCCGTTCTCGCAGGTCTTCGTTCTCGTCTAGTAAATTGTTGATTTTGATCTCCAGCTGGTTTATCTCTTTTATCATGGCTTCTATCTCCCGGTCTCTCACTCGGATTTGATTTTTACATTCTTTGATCTCAGTGATCGCAGCTTCCAAACCATCCGTTCCCTGAAAGAGAGTGAAGTGCTTCAAGCCAAAGGTCTATGTAGGTGTAATATAACATTTTATAAGTTAAAGTGACGCCTTGTATGTTTAACTCTTCAATTATTTGTGGTCAAGTGTTGCTCTTTATGTCAGATATTATAGAATTTGCATCAAAACCACCCCAAAAATTTATTGCTAGAATATATTATGATTTTTTTTAAATTACATTATTAACTCAGATATAACATGATGTAATTGATGTATTATGTGAACATAAATATGAATATCTTTAGCTAGTGGGTCACAAAGATGGATGCAATAGAACAACAAAAATGATTAAACTGTTGCTAACCATATTCACACGTATATTATATTACTCATTAAATGTTTACATTTAAATTTAAAATCTAAATATTTATTTAAAATCTATAAATATGACATTTATCCACACATATTATTTTCGCTAAATAGGATTTGTCACAAAGGTAGATGCGATAGATCAAAATATGAATAAAACTGTTGATAATCATATTAATAGAAACTTTTTTGAAGCTGCTTGAGCAAATAATAATAATAATATTAATAATAATCATCATCATCATCATCATGAACTTAATATTTTAATTCGTTTTTAAAACGAATTTATGTACATTTATTGAAAACATTTTTTTTTTTTGAAAATGACATACAAGTGAGTTTATAAGGAACGGATCCTTGGGCTCATATTGTAGGGCCCTATGAAATCAGTTTTATTTTTCCCCAAATTCTGTTTTTTCCATTTTAATTTTTCTGGATTCCGTTTTTTTGTTTTAATTTTTTTTTTGGACTCAATTTTAATGTTTAAATTAAATATTAGTAATCAAAAAGTATGTCTAATTAATTTATTAAAACAATTTATTAAAAGTTTAACAGAAATTACATTTTTTAGGGCCCTATGAAATACATTTTATTTTTCTTTCTCAAATTCCGTTTCATTTTTACCAAATTTTGTGTTTTCTGTTTTAAGTTTTCTGAATTCCATTTTAATAGTTTAATTAAATTTTAATAATCAAAAAATTATTACATTTCTATGAAATGTTTTTTTTTTTTTTTTTCAGAAATTCTGTGTTGTGTATTTTAATTTTTCTGGCAATCAAATGAAGGCATAAACCATTAATTTATCTTTTAATCATATGACATTAAACAAACTTTTAAAAAAAATTAAAACATGGAAGAAAAATTGTGATTATTCCTTGAAAAAAATAAAGTTTTAATAATTAATTATTATTATTATTATTAGTGTTAGTATTATTATTATTACACTGAGACATAGCTCATTTCTACTGTACAACAGTAATAATGCCTATTTCTGTCACAATTTCTTCACGTTAAACCAGACTTTTATTTTGACAGGTTGCCGTGAAGACCTTTGAGTTTCTGCGTGTTTATGGTATGACGATAGTTTTTTCTCAAAATGGTAAAATGCTGATGAAATGACTCAGAGCGGCTCTGGAGTTGAAGTTCATGCATTCATGTCCTCATATAGTGAGGCGGCAGAAGCTGAAAACACCACAAGCGTCACATGTGCTTCAGTGTGTGTAGTCTGCGCCATTCATTCACACAGAGACACACAGAACATGCAGGAATCATATTCAAATAGTCTTTTTGCAATTTAATCTTCACAGACGCTAGTCTATAACACGACTTGATTTAAGTGTACTGATCTACTTTCTATTTGTTCATCAAAAATTTGACAAATTTTTGCGATTCCGTCCTCATTTTCTGCATTGCGGAAATCATAGGGCCCTAATATTGTTCCTAAAAGCATCACGTACAACTACATGTATTCAGGAAAAAGATGCTTTGTGACCTTATTGAGTTGAAGATGCTATTTGAAAATAATGTAACTAATTGTCATCCACACCCCAGACTATTTATAGTAACCCCAAAAAGTATTTGGACTTTGTAACGTCAGTGAATTTTACAATACTGACGGTAAGTGCCACGGTATAAACTCACAGACTCATAGAGACGGATTCGACTGAGGGTGTCATTGAGTTCTTTGTCTTTGTCCCCGGCGTCACGCTCAGCCAGTTGGGCGGCACGCTCGGCCTCCAGAGCTCTCCTCTCAGCCACCCGCAGTTTAGCGCTCAAGTCCTCCAACCTGCGCTGCTGCACGCTGACATGACCTTTATCTTTCTTTAACGGTTTTTTCAGCTCCTCGATGAGCAGAGCATTTTTTTCCATTTCCGTTGTGTACTGCTCGACTTGCTCTGACAGCATCTTGATCTGGTTGTCCCTCTCTTGCACGGCCTTTTGAAGTCAAACACAAAGTCAGTGACATCTTTAAACTCCCACTGGGATAGAATGAGATGAACCAATATGACGGAAACAATGAATAAAGACAGATGACTGACAGATGCAAAACTGAGGATGAATGACACACAAAGCAAAGGAAATGAGAAACAGAGATACTCACGCCACACAGTTCATATATGACCTGACAATGAAGCATTTGAAAGGAAGTAGTGACGATTAAAAGGAGCGTACATCAAAAAGAACACACAAATAGAGAGAGAGACATGAATAGCACACAAACTATTCCGATGGACAACGCATTAGCATGGATATGAGGCCTGTTTCAAGTATGTGGCGAGTTTCAGCGCTCATATTAACAGGTTACAACATTCACACTGAGTTCCCAGAAGAATCACAGTTCTGCCACTGAAAATTTTTTTGTCAAGCGTCATATACTAAACTTAAAAGAAAACACATTGAAATGCACTATAAAACTATTTATTTTGCAATACAGGCTATTATGAAGCAACATAAAATAAAAGTGGGACACATTGTTTAAAACAATACATCTGGTGGCCTGCGTTCCACATGAGTGAATCCAGATGATTTGAGCAGATGATCACAATGAACAAAATTATAAATTGCCAACTTCTAATACTCATTTTATAAGTTTTAAAGACACTAATCAATGTCATAACTTCCTGTATAGATCTGCAGAAGAAACGCTGTCACATTGCAAACGCAGGATGTGTGAAACAGGCCTAAGACATATCTTATATCCTAATTAATAGGACAAAAAAAATTTAAACAAAATTTGAAGTAATATGAATTTGGTTGATAAATAAAAATGTATATGAGAGAAAGAATAACAAACAATGACTGACACAATGCCATCACCTGATTAATGAATTTAATTTTGGTTTATAATTTAAAGGCACAATATGTAAGATTTTTGGAGTAAAATATCCAAAAACCACTAGAACAATGTTATATATTTTGTTGACTTGTGTACTTACATTATCCCAAATGTTTCCAAGAATGTTTAAATCCAGAGAAATAAGAAATTTATCCAGGACACGGACCGTGTCTGTGCGTCGCCTATCATTGACATTATACCCGCGTTACCCTCGTTTTATTTTGTAGAAACCATGGAAACACCAAAGACGCTTTAATATATTGGTGTTTTATTAGACAGGTGAGCAACTGTTTGGATACATTCATTGACAGAAAACTAATCATGTTATACAGCTCAACACAGTAAGTCTTATTGTTTAAATCTCGTTTTCTTGATTTACAGCAAGTACCATGTTTTACCATGACTAATATCGATCTAGCTTACTGCAGTGTGCAACAAGTGTCTCATAGCAGCTGCTGAGCGAACGCAGAGTAGCATTATAACAACTTTCAACACAAATGTATCTAACATAATAAACAGTGCTGCTTTACCACACATACGCTTGACCAGAAGAAGCGGAAGCGGCGACTGCAGCATAATAAAAGTTCTGCTGCTCTCGAGACGTGTGTCGCGCTCGTCTCTCATTAGCAATCGCTCCAGCGGCCTCGTTTCTGGTCTGCTTCATACTACAGTACCGTTAATAATCTCATCCATGAACATGATTTCTGCCCGAGTCCCATCCCGATTTTCCCAAAGACAACACTTCCCATGATTCCCCGAAATCAAGGCGTCATCACGCTACGCCTTTGTTTTGAATAAGCGACCTCTAGTGGCGAAAATGTCCATATTGTGCCTTTAATAATTATAATTTCCTAACAAAACCCAAATGTAACAGTTATAATTACATATCACAAATTAGAAATATAATATCAAATTCAATAAACAAATAAATAAAACAAATAAATCAATTAAAGTTTGGCGTCAGTAAGATTTTTTTTTTTGAAAGAAGTCTCTTATGCTCTGCATTTATTTGATCAAAAATACAGTAAAAACAGTAATATTGTGAAATATTATTAAAAGCTAAAATAACTTTTTTTTCTATTTGAATATATACTAAAATTATTCCTGTGATGGCAAAGCTGAATTTTCAGCATCATTACTCCAGTCTTCAGTGTCACATGATCCTTCAGAAATCATTCTAATATGCTGATTTGCTGCTCAAGAAACATTTCTTATTATTATCAATGCTGAAAACAGTTGTGCTGCTTAATATTTCTGATACATTTTTTTTTCAGGATTCTTTGATGAATAGAAAGTTCAAAAGAACAGCATTTATTGAAATACAATCTTTACTGTCATTTTTAATCTATTTATCTTACTGACACCAAACATATAATTACATTTTTAAATAACAAATTTTAATTTAAGAGAGCTGTGTGATATCCGACTGACCTGCTGCAGTGCGATAATGTTGCTTTTGTCTGAGTCCATCTGAGCAGCTCGAAGTTTCTCCCTCAAATCTCTGATCATCTGTTGATACTCCAAAATTTCCATCTCTTTCCCTGATAAAACACTCTGAAACCGACACAAACACATGGCAGTTACAAAATGTAGAACTTTCTCAACTACCAAAAGAATAAGACTGCCATTTCCCTCATTTGACTCATTGTGTATTTTGTATTTTGTTTAGTGACATTGGTTGTTGGTGCTAGGATGTATGATTCTGTCTGCGGGTTAGACATTTGGCACTCATTTTCATCAAAGACATGGTGTCTCAAACCAGACAGTAACTTGAGCAAATCTAATTACTAGCTATTCAGCATTTTGATCCTTTTCCATGAGATATCACATTTATTCAAACAAAGGGCAGTTACGGGAAATGGTTAAATAGGGTTTGTGAGAACGTTCTTAACGACTTCTTTCAGGTGATTTGTATCAACTTGTTCAGAGTCATAGTAGTGTCATAATGTTAAACGTGATACTTGATATTTGACATTCCTCTAAAGGTGCAATTTGTATTTCATTTGTTATGGATCATAAATATTAAAAGCTTAAGTGCTTTTGGGTGTTTTGCTCTCTCAGTCAGATTATGTGATCTTTATTTTTTGTCTTATTCTTTATTTTGGGGCAGTGTGAAGTAGCCTTTAAAAATATTCTCATGTATTTTCTAGGGTTGTCACCTGAACATCTTAATTTAGTTTTATCATGTGTATCATCCTTCTATTTGAGAATATTATGTTATATTTGACTTCTTATATTGACTTCTAAAGGCACTTTTTGATTTACAAAAATTTCATTCGTCTGCCACAAAAATGATCATTTTGTTAGTATTTTTTTAAATCTATATTTCTTAGAACACATATTATCTGAATTTCATTGTAGATGTGTGCCAGCACATTGTTAAAAAAATAAAAATAAAAATGTTTTTCTTGGATCATTTACTCAGAAGTTGCTGGTTGACAAAGTCTGGCACAAAGGCAAGTATTTGACCTTTTCAGAAAATGACTCCTCAAAGATGTCTGCAATTTCAGACAGGTAAAACCAGACACAAACAAAAGAAATCAAAAGAAAACAATAACAATGTACTACTGAGAAATGAGTAAAGTTCATGAAACTTGACTTCATTTGCATACAAGCTGTTTTTATTTGGCAAAGCTGACAATTGAAGGGGGGGGGGGTGTCATGGCTCACCTTCCACTCCTCCACTTTGGCATTAACAGCAGCCATAACTGGGTCGTCCTCTTCAGCTCGGGCCTGGATCTGTTCACTTAGCTCTCTGACCTTTAAAAAGACAATGAGGTCCATTAACAATAGCCATCATTTATTTTTTCAATCATAAAAGAGGGAAACCCATTTATGCACACTCATAAACTACTCTGCAGCTATTTATTTCTGCCAAAATTTGCTAGGAGAACCTGTATTTCATGTGACTGGAACACTTTATCGACGAATCATAAATGTGATTAAAGTACCTGAAGCTTGGCATGATCTCTATCTTTTCTCAGCTGATCCACGATGCTATCCGTCTGCTGGACCGCGATCTTCATCTTGTTGTACTCATCCGTCATCTTCTCCATCTCCTTCACAGACTCCTCCAGATTCTTCTGCAGGTGCTCATTCTCGCTCTTTAGGTTGGCAGCCATGTCTTCGGCATGCTGGGAATAGGGTAAATTTGGCGATCATAAAGATATCACATAACAGGAGATTGCATTTGAAATATACTTCAAAAGGTTACACATACAGGCTTCTCCTGGCTACTTTTGAGTTTGATGTACAATGTAGCAATGTTAAGGTCCACAAGGCAGTGGTTCCTCACCAGACCACCAAGATTGAAAACCCACCACTTAATGAAAAATAACCTGCAAACATTTTGGTACTGATGTCACATTTACATATCAATATTGATATAAGCTGATGAACAATAGCGAGAACTATTCCAGAAATATTAACTGTAATTAAAAAGTGAATGAAGAAACTTTCACTGCCGATATAAGTAGATTATATGTTAGATTATATCACGATTAATCATGCGTGTATATATTTAACAAAAATATATTATATTTATATATAAAATATTTATATATAATATAAATATATATATATATATACACACACATATATACATGTAAATATTTCTTAAATATATACATGTATGTGTGTGTATTTATATATACATAATAAATATACACAGTACACACACATATATGTAAACACAAACTTTTATTTTGGATGCGATTAATCGTTTGATAGCACTATAGTATAATTCGACTTATTGGCAGTGAAGGTTTCTTTTTTTAATTAAAAATAAAAAAAAACTTTTGTATCACTCCGTTTGAAGCGACTGTCATGGCGGCCGAGCAAATCCACCGTTTTTTTTTTTTTTACAAATACTACACTTGTTGCACCACAAACTGTAGTTTTAAGAGTTTTTTAGGCAAGAATGTAGTTGTTTAGACCTGAAATATGTGACTCATATTTAATCATAGCACCTATTTTACCATTTGTTTAGATGTTTTCGGAGATGAGAGCTCCAGGCCGTCAGTGGCCATTCAATGCTCGTGTACCCGCTGAGAACAGCTTAATCTCAGCCAGTGCTTCGGGGATTTGCCGCTGGCTCTTATAGTGGTTAAACATGAGTTATAATTCATTTTGGGTACATAAAACGGGCAATCTTTGGTCTTATTAATCTATTACTTGTTTCCGAGCAAATAGAATTGGGCTATGTTAAATTTAATAATTTAATATTAAGGCTATATTTACCTTACATCCTGTAGAGCACTGCTTTTGTACATTTGACTGAATTGTACAATTGTGTTTATTTCCTATTGTCATTTATAATGGCTATTATTGTCAATTTAAATATTGTTGTTCAATAAATATCATTTTATATAAATAATATTTTGTATTTGGTATTGAGAAAGGGTCCATTAGTGCGTAACATGGATTGAGTGAAAGTTACATTAATACACCATTAGATGGCGGCAAACTTTACGAGTGAATGAGGCAGTCGCAAGAGACTTTTAAATTAAAAGGGACTTTTGTAAACAAAGGACGTTTTAGCGCTGTTATGGAGATTGCTTTCTTCAGCGGACATTCAAAGGATTTTTATAATGGATATAATATATTATGGACATCGAATGAATGTTATATCAGACACAGGTAATGCTCGCTCAGGCGATCTCTCTCTCTCTCTCTCTCTCTCTCTCTCTCTCTCTATCTCTCCCTTTCTCTAATACTGTACAAAATACAATGAGTTTCAATGGAGGGACTCAACGTTCCTTCGTTACTCGTTCTAAAGTGACGTTTTAGAATTAGTAACGGAGGCTCGGTCCAACTGTCAACTTGAGATTTGAATCCGTGGAGGAAGGAAGTAGTTCTGCACAAAAGAAGGTTTTAAAGACACGCCGTTGTTATTTCTTATTTATTTACACACTTGTGCTGTCGAACTGTTGTATAAACGCAATATCACACGAGTAGCCTGTGGCGATCATGCCTATGGCCGAATCACAGCCGTGCTGATATACAGCCATATCGCACGGCTACTCGTGTGATATTGCTCATATATAGTATAAAACTTATATAGTCAACTTATACTTATAAGGTTTCTTTAATTAAAAAGAAAAAGATTTTAAAAGAATTACAAAATAAAATACTGATAAAATTGTACTTAAAAAAAATGCTACTAAAGTGATTGTGTATAAATTGTGTATACATTTATTTTTAAAAAATTACAGAGAAAAAATGTATATATAAATTAAATAAATAACATATATAATTTATATTAAATATAAACATTTTTTCACTTTGTGAATTTATATTCACCTTGCAGTTTATGTGTAAGATATGTGTAAAATAGGTGTAAAATATGCCCTGTTTAAAGGAGTACTGAAGCATTAGAGGTGTATTATGCTAGGCAGTGATCCTGCCATGTTATGATGGCATTATATGGCAGTCTGAAGGTCATTTGGGAATTACCTGCAGGTCCTCCATGCACTGGTAGAGCTGTTGGTTGGCTTTGGTAAGTCTCCTCTGAATCTCATTGCTCTCCTCTTTGGTCTGAAGAGGCTCTCTCTGCTCTACTTCTTTTCTGTAGAATTCAACATCCTGTTGCAGCTGTTCATTCTGCAGTTAACAAACAAATCTTTACTCATCCTGTGGTCAAACATGATTCACTATTAAACACTGTAAATCAATACAAGGTGTCATGTTATAGCACAGCACTTCTGAATTACTCATTCCAATCATTTGACTCACATGGATTAATTTTCTTTAACTGCACAGTGGTGGAACGGTTAATGTAGATGAGGTTTTGAAATCGCAAGAATGAAAGTCTTGAGAGTATTAGTAAAATAGCTTGAAAATGATCAACAAATCAGCTGCATCGTATGCCATATACTGTTTTCCAGCAAAAGCATGTTTATGAAGTTATAGCTATATAATTTCAAAATATTATTCCAAATGAGTAACTTAACAATGGTAATAACAATTAATTGTTATAACTGTTTTATCTATAATTAAAAAAAATAAAAATTAAACATATTGTTTTGTGTTGTAAATTGTACAACCTGAATTCCGGAAAAGTTGGGACATTTTTTAAATTTGAATAAAATGAAAACTAAAAGACTTTCAAATCACATGAGCCAATATTTTATTCACAATAGAACATAGATAACATAACAAATGTTTAAACTGAGAAATTTTACAATTTTATGCACAAAATGAGCTCATTTCAAATTTGATGCCTGCTACAGGTCTCAAAATAGTTGGGACAGGGGCATGTTTACCATGGTGTAGCATCTCCTCTTCTTTTCAAAACAGTTTGAAGACGTCTGGGCATCGAGGTTTTGAGTTTCTGGAGTTTTCGTGTTGGAATTTGATCCCATTCTTGCCTGATATAGGTTTCCAGCTGCTGAAGAGTTCGTGGTCGTCTTTGACGTATTTTTCATTTAATGTTGCTCTAAAACCTTTAAATACCTTTCAGCATTCATAGTGCCTTCCAAAACATGCAAGCTGCCCATACCGTATGCACGTATGCACCCCCATACCATCAGAGATGCTGGCTTTTGAACTGAACGCTGAAGGTCTCCCTCCTCTTTAGCCCGGAGGACACAGTGTCCGTGATTTCCAACAAGAATGTCAAATTTGGACTCGTCTGACCATAGAACACTTTTCCACTTTGAAACAGTCTATTTTAAATGAGCCTTGGCCCACAGGACAAGACGGCGCTTCTGGACCATGTTCACATATGGCTTCCTTTTTGCATGATAGAGCTTTAGTTGGCATCTGCAGATGGCACGGCGGATTGTGTTTACCGACAGTGGTTTCTGGAAGTATTCCTGGGCCCATTTAGTAATGTCATTGACACAATCATGCCGATGAGTGATGCAGTGTCGTCTGAGGGCCCGAAGACCATGTGCATCTAATAAAGGTCTTTGGCCTTGTCCCTTCCACACAGAGATTTCTCCAGTTTCTCTGAATCTTTTGATGATGTTATGCACTGCAGATGATGAGATTTGCAAAGCCTTTGCAATTTGACATTGAGGAACATTGTTTTTAAAGTATTCCACAATCTTTTTACGCACTCTTTCACAGCTCTGCCCATCTTTACTTCTGAGAGACTCTGCCTCTCTAAGACATCCCTTTTATAGCTAATCATGTTACAGACCTGATATCAATTAACTTAATTAGTTGCTAGATGTTCTCCCAGCTAAATCTTTTCAAAATTTCTTGCTTTTTCAGCCATTTGTTTGCCTCTGTGCCAACCTTTTTGAGACCTGTAGCAGGCATCAAATTTGAAATGAGCTCATTTTGTGCATAAAATTGTAAAATTTCTCAGTTTAAACATTTGTTATGTTATCTATGTTCTATTGTGAATAAAATATTGGCTCATGTGATTTGAAAGTCTTTTAGTTTTCATTTTATTCAAATTTAAAAAACATCCCAACATTTCCGGAATTTGGGTTGTAGAGAAAAATGTATATACAAGTACATCACAAAAATCAAATTTTTAGGTGGGGTAAGTGAAATTACTTCTTGGGCAAAATGTTACAAAATTAAGTTTTAAATAAATGGAACTATCATATTCCAAACCCGTTTGCGATTTGAATTTCTTCAAGGCCACCTTTTGGTTACCAGACCAGATCAGACTAGTGGTGCAGTTCCAATTGACATAAACATGTTTCTAATAAATAGACTAGCTACTCTAAATCTGCCTAATCTGGAGTCTTACCTTCTTTGTAAGCTGCTTTATCTTGAGGGGTAGTGACAAGAGACGAAAGAAAAGGATAAAGAAGAAAACAATAACAGGCATGCATAAAAGAAATGAAATAGTCAGTCAGGGAATAAAGCTGAGAAGAGAAGGTGATATAAGAGAGATGGAATGGTAACTGGAATGGAATGGAATGGTAATAATTGGAAGTAACAGAAAGAGGAAAATTTAAGATGTCCATAAAAAGGATTGGATGTACCTCTCTTTTTAGTTTCCTGTTCTTCTCCTCCGCCTCTTCAGCACGGAGAACCAGCTGTGGGAAAACATGCATTAGTCTGTTATCAATCCTACACCTGCAGCTACAGTATTGCTCCCATTATTATTCAGTTTTTTCCATTTATACTTTTTATGGTGTTTTACTTTAAATAAACAGGACATTTAATCAAAAGTTAAAATATATAATTTTGACATCCTCGGTTGAATTAATAACCAATTAATTCAATTAATAATTTAAGATTTTAATACCCAAAACAATAATTAGCAGTGTCCCACATTTTGAATGCACACATAATTTTCTTCTTTATTATGAAAAAAGTATGTTCCCTTAAAATCATCACTTAGACCCTTTCTACAGCATAGAAGATAATTTCACATTCCATTTTCTAATTTTTTACACTAATTTCATCAACTCAAGCATTCAACCTTGTTACCAAAGTTATTGTAAAAAATAGATTTTTCTTTAATTGATAGAAAATTTAATAGCTAATGATTGACATCTTGTAGGCTACAGTTTATACAAATAAGTACTGAGTAATATTAATTAACAACATATACTTACTATATAATTAGGGTTAAGGTAAGTTGCTTGCAATTATGCATAATTTACGGTCATTACTATAGTAAATACATGTTATATATAGCAGGGACACTGTAAAATAAAGTGTTACCGAAAATAACTTTAGGGTTTCCGGTGCTATTTAGTACCCTATTCATGAAAAGTGCTGCCTACCTCCTCATTGGCTTTCCTTTCCTTGCCCATTTCTTTCTCCAGCTGGGTAACCTCTTTCTCCTTGCGCTCCAGGTGACTCTCCAGTTGGTGAATCTCATCCCGGAGGAAACGTGTGTCCCCCCCTCCCACCATGCGCTGGGCCATCTGGACAGGAAGTGAGACGGATCTGAATAAAGCTCAAGACCCAAAGCTCTCCATCTGTTTATATCACTGGTGAGTTGTGCGCCTCAATGACATCTCACTTCTTTTGACAACAATAAACATTATCAAAGGAAATGTGATGTGTGGAACAATTATAATTATAACAGAAAGCAACATACAGGGAATTAAGCCAGTAATCCTCTTAAGAACTTGTACACAGACTGCTCACAAACAGCATATAATAAGCACACTTGTATGCAATTATTAGTGAAATTCCTTCCTTACCTCCAGCTCACCTTCCAGCTTCAGGACTTTAGCTTTCAGCTCATTTTCTGCAATCATTCAATAGGCAAGCATAAATATATGGTCTGTCAAATTTATAAATAAATTTGTCTATTTATAAATAAAAATGTCATTTTTATCCTTGTAAAGTGACCTTGAGTCAAAAAAAAAGCATTAATTTAATCCATTTTTTTATTTTTTTTATTAAAGCTGCAGTCCGTAAGTTTTGCTTCTTTGTCGCCATCTCTGTTTGAAACCTGCAATTGCAGTTATTTGCGAAATTATCATCTTTATGTGGGTTGTGCATCGGCACAGCTCCTCAGCACGGATGAATCTAATGTTTTGAGGAGAATGTGTGGCTGTCAGTCACCGCACCGGTGGATACTGTACAGGTACTTCGGAATCACAGATTGTAGTCTTGGAAGTATGACTAAAATAAGAATTTTCACCTGAAAATCTGCCACTTACGGAGCCCCGCACATGACATGCAGGAAAAAAATAGTAGGCTAAATCGTGCGCACGATTTACTAATTCGTTCCCTCGATTTACTAAAACGTGCGCACGATTTACTATTTCATTCCCTCGATTTAAAAAATCGTGCACATGATTTATAAATCGAGGTAACGAAATCGTAAATCGTGCGCATGATTTAGTACATCGAGGGAACGAATTAGTAAATCGTGCGCACGATTTAATTTTTTTTCTTGTATGTTATATGTGGGGCTCCGTAGCCACTTTTGTTCTGACCAACTGAGAAAAAAAAGCATTACAATAAATTGCGCTACCAATGGTGATTAAATCTAACGATCGTTTAGCTCATATCACATCAAACTGTGCAAATTATTATTATTGTTATGCTTTGTTCTCAAATTGTTAATGTTAACATCAGCATTGCGTGACTATGTGCATTTAGTGTGTATTAGCGTTAGCTGTAGATTTCAATTTCTGTACAATCTAATCTCTAACGTTAATTTGTCATACCATACAATCCGCTATCAAAATGATAAGTTTAATTATTCCAGCTGCTGTGAGAAAAGGCTATAAATGATCCTTCATCTCCAGCATCCTCACATGATATAGCCTACTAGCTGGGACTCCTTCTTTGTGTAAACAGAGGTGACGCAATGACGCAAAGACGAATGGCGGCATGCTCGAATTTCCCACGGAAACCTACCAGTACCACTCGAATAAGAAAACATTATTACAAGCTTACCGTTGTGAATCGGGCTAAGGTAAGGAGATAGTTTTGAACACTGGCTGGTTATGTACTTGCTCAAAAATTGATTTTGGATAATTTTTAACCAAAAAAAAAAAAAAAGTTACGGACTGCAGCTTTAAAGTTGAACACTATTCTTTTGTTTCCTCGCAAGCCCTTTTATTTTCTGTAGGAAATGCAAATCTGATAATGACTGTACATACCAATTCTTGCTTGGTCCACACCTGCACTGTCTACAACCTCATAGGCACATTTAATTTCATCCAGTTTCATCTGAGGGTCAGAAAGACATCAAATACAACATCAAAATGAATGACAGCAAATGCAAGACTTCAATGACCAGATAATTTAACTGAAAGAATTTCAAAGGTTTCCAAACGAGGCAGATGTGTGGTGACGGTGGATCGGTCTTACCCTCAGTAGTGTTTGTGAGATTCTGAAGAGCTGAATTATTTTCTCTGAATCATCTGATTTCAGGTCCCGCGGTTTGACCTACATGAGAAGGAAAAGCATGATTGTCAGATGAATTGACAGGAAGAATGTTTTTTTCCCACATTCCAATAAGCAGATGTTAGTCTGGAAGCAAAGCTCATTATAGAGATGTGCAACATTTTTTTCAAGATTTTTTTGAACATGCAACCTCAGATACAAACAATACCCAAGAATTGTAACTTTGTAAGGTTCAAAGTTTGTAACATAAACCTAAATAATATGAAAATAAATTAATTTCTATCTTTATTTCGCAAACTCAGTTTTGGCATCATTTCCAACGATTTGCCACTAAAAATGCCTTAAAATGATACACATACCATCAAAATCAAATCACAGATTTTCTCATCATCATCTCCCAGATCCTCTGGGTCTACTCCCATGAGCAACTTCCAGTCTGCGGCTGCAGGCATCTTTCAGCTCCTGTGCAGATGTCCTACAGTGCTGAACTAAACAACAGTTTAACCTGGTAGATGTCAGTCAGTGTGATGTCAGATTTTCTACAGACAGAGAAATGTATTGCTAAGTAATGTACAATATTCTTATCCTTCCACAAAGGCTTCTCACAGGACACAATGAATACACCCTCATATAACGACGCAGAGTAATAATATAATACTAAATAAAGGGTCAAAAGACAAGCTAAATATTAGCAAGAAATACAGATCTCAGAAAACACAAAAATCCAAGATTAGCACTGTATACAATTGGTCACATTCTGTATTGTTTGTTAGCTATACTATAAAACTTAATATTGGTTTTAAATGCGTTCCCTAATGTCACATATGCATCTTTTGTATATATTCATAAAAGACACTGAAAACAACGCATTCAGACCTTATTGATAAAACAGCCTAGCCATCTTGTGTTCCCCTTGCTCTGCTGCTGCTGCTAGGCAACCAGGAAAACAGTCGTAAAGCGGAACGTCGTAAATTCGTCTCTTTTCGTTCTTGATTTTACGCCATACGATTTGTGACGCTTATAAAATATTCCTATTCTGCGGTACATTCATTACTAAGGATATATTATGAAAAATTAATATATATATATATCAATAGATACCTTTTCATTGAGCTGACATTGCCGAAACATAAAGTACTTTGTAATTCGTTACTTTTATTCTGCCAAGCATTTTGACCCGGAAGCAGTTTTGGTCCCCGTTAATTCAATGGTTTAGATCGAACTTGCTGCTTCAGCCAAAATAAACACACACATTCTCTTTTCATTTAGTTTTTTACCAGACATGACAAGGTAAGTTGTCAGTCTATTTAAATCCTGACGATCACTGATGACATATTGAGACTGATTGTTTAAATGATTGAAGTCAGTGAATGCTAATGAGACAGTTTAAATTAGACTTGATCTTTAATCTGACCAGTGTCTTGTTAATTTAAACCAGTTTCTTTTACTCAAAAGTACATTAAGCTTATTTATTAGGGATGGATGTTGCATTGATGTTTTCATAATGTAATGTCTGCATTATTCGATTCATCTCAATGAAAAACAAACGCTAACTGATAGCTAGATGGGCTGGTCATGATTTATGGGGCTGCGCCTTCTCTGCTTCGTTCAATCTACACGAATTATTCTATTATTACGATTATTCTACTGATTTATTAGTGTGTTTAGGTTTGCAACATAGTTGCAAAAAGGTCGCATTGCTGCAGTCTGATTTAAACAGGGATATAAAGGTCATGGGAAATTTAAGGGGATTTTAAATGAAGTTTTCCAGGCATAGAAAGGTCATCAAAATAAATGTAATATTTGAAAGGATTGGAATTTATTATAGTGATTAATATTTGTCTATCTCTGCTCTTAAATATTAGTAAAATAATTTTAAAATAAATGTTCTTATATATATATATATATATATTAGTTTAAGTTTTAGTAATTTGTTTTGTGATTTTTTTTTTTTTTATTAGCTTGTTTTTTTTTTTATAAATGTTTCAATTTAGCTTTTTTATTTCATTTGTAGTAATTGTAATACTTCTTAAACTTATTTAATTCAGTTGTCGAGTTTGTTCAAATTAAGTTTGATCCAAAATTTTATTTCAGCTTTATTTTAATGAACGAAAACAATTTTAATAGATTAGTTAACAATAACAACACTGTTTTGTAGAGCTTGTGAACACTTTCTGTTATTATTATTAATTATCTAATAAAAAAAATAGTAACATATTTCCTCTGCCTTACAACATAAGATATCGACCAAACCGTAAATGGTAGTAGCTAAAAGTGGTCGAAATGTTGACATTTTCTCTGCAATTAAAAATGTCACATCGTAGATGGTGCTATAGAGCACAGAAATAGAAATGTTGACTGTTTATGAACCATGGAAACCTACAGAGCCCCGGACATGACATGCAGGAAAAAAATAGTAGGCTAAATCGTGCGCACGATTTACTATTTCGTTCGCATGATTTATAAATTGAGAGAATGAAATAGTAAGTCGTGCGCACAATTTAATTTTTTTTCTTGCATGTCATGTGCGGGGCTCCGTAGAAACCTTTCCACAATATTGGATTTTTGCAAACTTTTTTTTTTCTAGTCTGTAGCAAATTTGGTATGCTTGTCTGGAAGGCCATTGTAAACAGTCATCAGAAACATTTTTAACTTCAACATGGCCACCTGAGGGGAATGAAGAATGTAGGGCAGGGGTGCCCAACCCTGTTCCTGGAGATCTACCTTCCTGCAGAGTTCAGCTCCAGCCTTGCTCAACACACCTGTCTGTAATTATCAAGTGCTCCTGAAGATCTTAATTAGCTGATTCAGGTGTGTTTTACCAGGATTGGAGCTAAACTTTGCAGGTAGGTAGATCTCCAGGAACAGGGTTGGGCACCCCTGATGTAGGGTGAGGCCTAGTTGACTAAAAGGGTTATAATTTCTATATCAAATAATTAATTGTAATGAAATTTGGTAAATGTATGTAGTACATTACTCTAGGGAGGCTACATAAATCTGACTCATCTTAGCCTGTTGGTGGCGCTATAAAAATCATGAACATTAAAAATAGCTCTCATTATGAGATCCTATGTGTGTTTGACTTGACATTTTGTATACCATGTTTTTCACCAAGGTCCTACATGAATATATGATGCCTGGAAATAATCAATCAGTTCTTTGCAGTGAATCAAACCATTTCACACAATAGTCTGAATGATTAATTAGTAATGCTAACGCTGCCTGAATTCAAATGATTTTGTAATCATGTCAGGAGTCCCAGTTGTTACTCGTCTTGCAGTGCTCAATGAGGTCTCACGTCAGCGATGGCTGTAGTGTCGTGGAAGGAGATCTGTCTTCTGACTGGACTGGTGGTGGGCTGCTACTGGAACAGCCTGTTCTGTGGTTTTGTGTTCGATGATGTCTCTGCTATCTTGGATAACAAAGACCTTCGTCCCACCACACCGCTGAAGAACCTCTTCCTCAATGACTTCTGGGGCACACCTATGTCTGAGGTAGTACATCTTTATTTTGCATAGTGAATAACTTCAGCTTGAAGAATACATGTTTTTGTTTTTTGAGGCTTGTCTTATCCAACCTTATCTTTTTCTCCAGGAGAGGAGCCATAAATCCTATCGACCGCTTACTGTTCTCACCTTCCGCCTCAATTATCTGTTCAGCGAGTTGAGCTCCTCGTCATACCACCTCTTCAATGTGGTTCTTCATGCCGTGGTGTGTGTCCTCTTTCTCCACTTCTGCCGTCTGCTCCTGGACCGAAGCACCAGCCTCATAGCGGCCCTGCTGTTTGCAGTCCATCCCATTCACACAGAAGCTGTAAGTAACTGCTATTATGTCATTTTAAAGTGCCCCTATTATGCTGTTTCAGATATTACCTTTCATGTAGTGTGTAATATGTCTACAAAGTTTTAAAGATCGAAGTGCATGATAAATGGTGTTATTGTCTCCCAAAAGATGCTTGAACCTATGTAGGTTTGTAACAAATTTGCAAATGCCAGTCTATGGTCTTCATTGGCTGCCCACGAACAATGTCTACTTTGACCCGCCCTCAAACACTGTTCTCGTTGCTGAGGCCTGGAAGAGTTTGTGTTGACATGTCGAGAAGACTCTGTTTTCTGTGTTGCGAAAGCAAATCCACATTGCATGCACTTCCAAAGGATGGACTCTATAGAAAGTCTGAAACTGACGTCATCATTACTGTTTGTATCACTGTGTATCAAGTGCTGAGGAAGCCCAGAGCTGAAATTCAGACCAATCACAACAGACTGGGCCATCTGACCAATTAGAGCAGAGTAGACCAATCACAACAGACTGGGCCATCTGACCAATCAGAGCAGAGTAGACCAATCACAACAGACTGGGCCATCTGACCAGTCAGAGCAGAGTAGACCAATCACAACAGACTGGGCCATCTGACCAATCAGAGCAGAGTAGACCAATCACAACAGACTGGGCCATCTGACCAATCAAAGCAGAGTAGACCAATCGCAACAGACTGGGCCATCTGACCAATCAGAGCAGAGTAGAAGCGTTAAGATGCATTTTGGTCAACTGGATCACAAGTGGACGAGGGAGACACATTCCCGTTTACACCTGGTGTTTTAATCCATGTCCACTTTCAACCACTTCTGTCCTGCTTTCTTCGAGGGGAAGGTCTCAAATGTATGGGTTTTTTCCAGATCTTTCGAACTAATGGACAAAATAAGCTCACGCAATTTACATATGAACACGCCCAGAGACGACAATAAAACATACGGAGAGCAGCAGCTTTCCTTTCTGCTCTGAAAGCCGCAAGACCACACCGAACACGGTGAGGCCGTGTTAGAAATCAGGAATGGTGAGAGAACATTGTGCTTGGTATGTTTTTCGTCTTCAAACCAAACTTTGGTCTTCAGCCGACAAAGTTTAAATCCTGTCTGGCTAGCGCATTTCCCATAATGTTTACGCATTAGGTCAGTAGGGGGTCTTTTGTGGCTGTTCAAACACATTCGTCCACATGAACGTTTACACTACGAAAGCAATCCAGTCTAGTGTGTTTTCAACTACCTCTGGAAGTGGTCGAAAGTGGACAAGCTCAAAACATTTTACACCCCATTTACACCTGTTTTTAGCGTCGTCCACTTGTGATCCGATCGACCAAAACGCATCTTAATACCAGGTGTAAACAGGGCCTGGGAGAAAAGAGGTGATGCTGCAATGTATATTATGAGAAAATGAATGTTTTTTTTGACCTTGGATACATGTAAACCTATTGTAGGAGGAGGACCTCCAAAATAAAATTAGGAACAATTAAAATAGCAACATGTTTTAAGTATCTGATATGTGAATGAACTCCAATTGTTGAATTAGTTTTTGCTACTAATGTAAAGTCACTTTATTGATCCTCATGCTGCTGGTTGACCTTGTTATAGTGTTGAAGTTTCCTTGGTAATTTTGCCTTTGTTGCTTGAGGAAATGACTTTTGGCACAAAGTTGAGGAAGAAAACACTTCAACATGAATGAAGCGACTTTGCATATGCCGCCTCATGGTGGCAGTAATAGATAGAGCTTCATGTCCCAGTGTGCATTGCATGTAAACAGTTGTACATTACCATGGAAACTGTGTTTTTTCATTTCAGTCAATATTTGTTTCCTATTTCGTATGCTGTCCTTTCTTGTTAAGCTAGATATCACTTGTTTGAAGTTCATAAGGGTCAAAATTCTTGGAGAGAGTGAATAAACAGAGGCTTTGATTAACTGTGTAGTTCAGTGCAGTGGTACACTATTTGATTAGAGTGCATTATATAGGACTGGTGGTTGTTTATCAGTTAAAGATCTGGCCTGCTAGTGAAATGGTTGGGGGATCAGTCCCTGTGCGGGTGACATAAGAACTGGAGTGTTAATCTGATCTTAGTCTTTCTCTAAAACTGTTATACCATCTACGATATCTTCAGACTGTCTATAAGATTGATGTATAGTACATTGCTTTGAATAAAAAGTTCTTTCATGAACATTTCTGAGTGGTGGTCTGAGCAAACAAATCTTTTGTTTCAGAGATATAGGTCGAGTAATGATTCACAGAAATGCACAAACTCCAATGCCATTTTTGCTACTGGGGTATTAATCAGACACGCTATAAAACGGCTTATCGTAATCTAATTTAAATCTGGAAATAAAGTTTAGGAGGAAAATTTGATAATGCTATGACGTTCAGTGAATGAGAAATATTTCAAGGTCACTAATTAAATAAGCAGATTTGTGGCATTGAGCATTCGAACTCCTCAAAAGGTCAGATTTTGGTTTCAAAACATTGCACTGAAATGTGCGTACGCAATTTTCCATGTACATACTGGGATTTATAAAAAATAAACTTGCTGTGAATGGGTCAATGACGTAACGGGTCATTTTTCTGCCTTAATAATAGTAAAAATAACAAAGCTATGACATCCAAAGGATATCAGGTAGTACAACTAGATCTCTTTTATTGAATCCAAAAGGTTTTAATTATATTTTGCTACATATAAAGGTATTTTAGAGATTTTGAAGTGTCAAAAGGTCATTCGGTTTAACCGTCCAAAGGCCAATACAGCCATTTCATTAAAATGTCTTAAAATGTAATAAATGTATATATTTTTTATTCTGGCATGATTTTATAACATCATATATCAACATAGTGCAAAATGGTATTAAAATTATGTGTAGAAGTCGTTGCTTTGTTATGAAACAAAATGTCCGGAAAAATGAATTTCATTGATGTCATTTGGAGTAACCAATATAAAGGGACCATTTTGGATCAAGTCATGCGGTCAATATCATGTGACAGGATGTGACATCATTCAGACACCTGCACAGGACCACATGGTCATGAAGCAAATTAACTAACTCTCTTTTAACTATTTGAAAAATTCATGTTTTCACTTGCTCATACGCATGTCCTGAAACATCAGGTCATTTGGTACAACCGCTATAAAACAGAAAATGTTGTAATATTTTAAAAACTTGCACTAAATATAAAATGTTTGATTGTCCTTTTGCCAGCTAGATAGATATCAGCCTGTTAGCATTATTTGAAAATAATATTCGTCATTCGGTATAACCAAAAGTGTCATTCGGTAAAACCGAAATTTTGGTTAAACCGAATGACTTTTTTGGTGACAAATTTTGTCCATCTTGTAAAAAATGACAAAAGCAGTGATAATTGATTATAAAAACCACATAATCTCATTAACACTTAATAAAACTTCAAAATTTATTATATCTCCATTATCTTTTTTTACACTTTTAAAAACCTTATTCGTCAGTGACCCGAATATGTGCGCACCGTACAGACCGTGTGTTACTGGAGTGAGGGAAATAATGATTTTTAACTGTTTTCATTTTGATATACACATTTAGATTAAATATTCCACTCTATTCGCACTCAAATGACATAGTCATTATCCAGAAGTTAAACAAATATTATATGAATTTAGAAAGAAATATTTGTAGTGGATGTGCTGCTTTTGAATACTTTTCCTGAGGTATGCTATGTTTTACTGACAGCAAAGAGGCATTTATAGTCCATATCTCATATTTTCCTAATGTCTTGTACTGTTAAAAGTGGTATCATGTGGATGGGAATATGCATATTGAAATGATATGCAGATGACGTTATGCATAATAAAAATAGGTGTTGTAAGCTACATATATGCTTCAGGGAAGAGATGGGCATGTACGCACAATCTTCCACTGACTGGGTTTTAAAAAGGGAATTTTGCACAGGTTCTGGCATATGCATGGTTTTATAAATCTAGCTTTTGTGCGCATGCACACTTTTAGGATGAAATCTATGGAAAATTTTATACGTGAGGCCCCAGATGCTGTAGTTCTCAAGTTGTGGACATCAGGTTTTACATAAACTTGTGGAGGTCGTGGAGTTCACATACTGCTGTCATTAAAGCAAAAGGGGACAAACTGAATACTGAGACAATCTGAAATTCAGGTTAATTTTTCAGCCATTAAAATTAAAGTTAGGAGCTTTTGCACTGTTGGTCTCAGTCTTTTAAACCCAACTGACTGTATATTAAATTATATAACAATTAATTATAACATGATTATCTAATATAACCGCTTGCATTATTCAGCAAAGGTTCTCACAGGATGAATAAAAGGGAAAAAATTATTACTGCTTTACAGTTATGATTGATTGCTTAAAACTGGTTCCTCTTGCACCTGTCACATGACTCTTCATGGCATAAACGTCCCCATCCAATCTCATAATAAGAAGCATTACTGTAAAAGCATGCTTAATAAGTCACAAGACATTTTACAGTACAATCTTGAGTTTGGCACATTTTGATTGAATGAAATTACCCCCGTTACGAGTGTTGAGAGATTTGCACATCGAGTTGTTGAAATGTTTAATCACGTTTATTTGGTATGTGCAGGTAACAGGTGTTGTTGGCAGGGCTGAGTTGCTGTCCTCCATTTTCCTGCTGGCGGCTTTCCTGGCGTACACCAAATCAAAAGGAGCCGATCACTCCATTGGTAAGCGTTGCCTTCGCATAACCTCATAATCCATGCACACATTCACGCTGCAACAAGTTCATTCCTAGTACATGACGCGCAAGCTGTGACTCGCCTCCCATTCAAAAGCTCACAAGCTCCCCACCCAGAAGTCTTGAGTACACAGCTCCAGTTTCACAGATCGATCAAATTGGCATGTTGTTTCTGACTTGATGCACTCCACAACAATTATTATATTATACTGTCAACCTCCCACTGTGATTCTTGATATTTTTTTCACAGAATGTTAATCCGGTGACAATATTTTTGTTTTTACCTTGTCCATGGTGTGATGACAAGAGATTATTTTCTAATTTTATTTCATTTTCATTTCTTTTGTTCATCTTTAATAAGCCGTCACCTTTATTTTAAGGTGTAAAAGAAACGGCATGATTGAATAGTGCATGCAAGTGTTGTATTGTATACTAAGCCAATGCTCTTTACATGTTATAATACGCATCATTAATGTCTCAGTTGTCACAGTTCCAGGCCACCACTGTCGCTGCTTCTGGACTATATATATATATATAATATTAACATTTTTAGATTGTATTTGTGTTGGTTTATAAATATATATTTATGGATGTTAATCAATAATAATAATCACATTAATCATAAAATCATTAAATTGAATGCATATATATCAATATTTACTGAGTTAAGCTACACTAATGTTACAGACAAAAACATTAAATAGATAGATAGATAAAAGTAATTTAGAATTAAATATAATGTTCACTTTAAATCATATTTTCGTTCACATGCTTTTGACTGTTGCATCACATCTTACAGCACAAGTGCCACATTTTTAAGACACCATATCAATTTAAAAACAGTCTTGAGATCCTCATATCCCATTCCATTCCATTCTATTGCACTCCATCCATCTGTTTTCGAACTCAAAAACGCAGCCGTGTGAATGGCTTCTTGTGCTGCCTGCTTTAGAAGTGTGGTTTGGCAAGTCACATTGTGATAATTAATCATGCTAAATTAACACGTTAAATTGACTGCTCTGTTTATATTAAGTGTTTTTCTCCGATTCTCTTGAAAAGACTTGTGGGATGAGATTCCCCAATTTTCCAGTGAAGAACAACACCAGGCTGTTTTTCTTTGCTGATCCTTCTTCCACTTTCTTTCATTTGAACAATGCATAAAGTTACTCAAAAGCACGTCCAACATGTTAAAAATGAAGTACGCACACATGAGATGAAGACTTAAGTCATATCACATTCCTGGATCATCTCTGTGTCTTCAACTTTGTCTTTCAGTGTGGTCTCCCATCATTTCAACCGTGTTCCTTGTTGCTGTTGCCACGCTATGCAAGGAGCAGGGAATTACTGTCATCGGGATATGCTGTATTTACGAGGTCTTTGTTGCCCAAGGGGTAAGAATGACATTTATTTATTGCCTCTTAAATAAAGGACGTGTTGACGTGCATTGTCAAAGCCAGTAGGATCTGCTATGGGGTCTTGGGATCAAAAGCTTATTTGTTAGAAAGTAAAAAAAAAAGGCGACTATATTGCTTTTAAGGGAAGTCATAAAACATCCTTTTCTTTTTGATATTAAAAGCCCTATTTTGTTGGCAGAAAGACAGAGGAAGAATGAAACCGCGACCCAGATGGAAAGACTTAATGCATCCTCATGGGGCGCAGCCTCGCATGATGGCTACAGACATATTTGTACTAGTGTTGTCAAAAGTACTGATTTCGGTACCAAGTCTGTACTGGAATTTTAAAAATGTGATACCAGCATTTTCCCCTAGCATTTTGTGACAGATATGTCTCCTGTGTGTATCTGTGTAAGCGCTCGGTGAAGAGCGTAACAGATGTCTATTTACAACATGTTTTTGAAGCGTTGATCATCGTAGCCAATCACAAACCTATCTGTTGAGCATGTGAACACAATGGCCAATCAGAGGTGTTTAAGAATCTGCTCAACAGCGCTCAAAATGCTAGGGGGAAATGCTGGTATCGGAAATTTCAGTACCGAAGACGGTACTTTTGACAACACACATTTGTTCACTTTTGTCTGTTGGTGTCATTATCTTGACAGTTTAATACTAAAAAACCCCTTGAAGCAAATCCATCCGACCTGCTAAATGCATATCGTTGCAGTGGATAAAAATTCGAAAATTAAATATAAAGCAAATAACACAGTTTGATGGAAAGACTTAACACATCCTCATGGGGCGCAGCCTCTCATGATGGCTGCAGACATATTTGTACTAGTGTTGTCAAAAGTACTGATTTTGGTACCAAGTTGGTACTGAAATTTTAAAAATGTGATGATACCAGCGTTTGCCCCTAGCATTTTGAGCGCTGTTGAGTGGATTCTTAAACACCTCTGATTGGCCATTGTGTTCACGTGCTCAACAGATATGTCTTCCGTGTGTATCCGTGTAAGCCCTAGGTGAAGAGCGTCACAGATGTCTATTTACAACATGTTTTTGAAGCGTTGATCATTGTAGCCAATCACAGACATATCTGTTGAGCGCGTGAATACAATGGCCAATCAGAGGTGTTTAAGAATCCGCTCAGCAGCGCTCAAAATGCTAGGGGGAAATGCTGGTATCATCACATTTTTACAACACTAATTTGTACACTTTTGTTTGTTGGTGTCACTATCTTGACAGTTTAATACTAAAAAAACCTCTTGAAGGAAATCCATTGACCTGCTAAATGCATATTGTTGCAGTGGAAGAAATTCGAAAATTAAACAAAGCAAATAACATTGTTTGCGGTATTAGTCGGAGGAATTTACTGTGGCGTGTTGTAATAGTGTAAAACATATTGGGTATAAGGCTCTAAATCCATCTCACAGTGAAAATCGCTCAACATCTTGCCCTATATACTCCACTGGTGTTTTGACTGTCACTAGTTCAGTTGGTTTGAATATAAAATACGTTTGAAACCCCAGAGGGCATGTCTGCATTGAGTTTTTCAAAGAAGAGTGTGAAAATCAACACTGAGGCATCAGTCGAGTGATAACCGACAGCTTATACAGGTTTCTTACCTGATACGGTATTCATTACCTTATACTCGGGAAAAAAGCGACGCAAGACATAACTATTTTGTTAGTGACAGTTGAGTAAATAACTTCAGGGCAACATCTCATTTCTAATAGCAGTAAAGCAAAACAGCAAAGTCTCATAGTTTTGTTAACCACAAGTCTTACCAGATGTGAAAACACCCTGTTGCCTATTCAGTTTAAAACAAGCTGCAGGATTTCAAAAATCTAAGTATTTGACGCACTGACATGAGTTAGATGTTATACACATCGCATGTCACAGTCATTAAGGATACCGTGTCCCTTCAAAGAGTCTTTTCAAATGTCTATTTTAATTGTATATCTATTGTTCCCAGCTAGTAGCTGATTAGCATCTGTGTCTGAATATCAAGTAAAAGCCACTCAGCGACATTGCGTTCATTCTGTCCATTAGCGATTGGATGTTCGCCGGGGTCTTTGCTCTTTTCACAGCCTTCCATTCACTTTGCATTATGCAATTAAATTTTTACATAATGGACTGTGGCATAATCCTCTTATGTGAGCTAGCAACTGAATGAATGTAAGCAGCTGTTGTTTCTGACAGGAACTCAAGGTCTGTGGCTCGACCTTGGACGAATCTTTGCTCCGTTCACCCCATTCGCAGCCCTCAACTATGCCTCTAATTCAACCCATATGCACGAGTAGCCCTTGGACTTTGATGTTTCACTGAAATACATGTAGCTTAAGTAATTACTCTAATCGGCCTAAGTCGTTAGAAGTGCAGTGTTTAAACGATAATGTATTAAATGTAACGTTGAGCTAATGTATCCGGAGCAGAGCCAATGTGGCATGTGAAAGTTACATAGCATTTATCACTGTGAAATAGCGGGACTGTGGCGTGTGGCCTAGTGGTTAACCTGCTGGCAGACACATTAAGCTGTTATGGGTTTGAATACAGCATGTATTGTTTCTTCCTGTCATCTTCTCTCCACTTTTCGTCAACAAAAATGGAAAAAACCCTGAGAATTATACAAGAAAGTTCTATAATTGTTACTAGTTAAATAATTGAAAATAAGTATAAAATTATGTAATTAAATACTTAATATATGTTAATTATTTAAATTTTTATTTATTACAAACTATATTTTATGTATTTATTCTTATTTAATTATAACTAAATACTAAATACCATTCAAAAGGTTGGGGTCAGTAAGATTTTTTTAAATAGAAATTCATAATTTTAAAAAAAAAAAAAAAAATGATCAAAAGCGACAGTAAACATTTATGATAGGGGTGTAACACGATTCGATACATATCACGATACTGAATACTGAATGCGATACCCCTAGTTCATGTGACTACAGTGGTTCAACCTTAATGTTATGAAGCGATGAGAATACTTTTTGTGCGCAAAAAAACAAAATAACGACTTTGTTCAACAATATCAAGTGATGGGCGATTTCAAAACACTGCTTCATGAACCTTCGAAGCTTTACGAATCTTTTGTTTCGAATCAGTGGTTCGGATCATGTATCAAACTGCCAAAGTCATGTGAACCATTGAAATTTCACAACGTTTTGAAACACTTATGATGTAACAAAGCCTCGTTTACTTAAATCACGTGACTTTGTCAGTTGGATACATGCTCCGAACCACTGGTTTGAAACAAATGATTCGTAAAGCTTCGAAGTTTCATGAAGCAGTGTTTTGAAATCACCCATCACTAGATATTGTTGAATAAAGTCGCTATTTTGTTTTTTTGGTGCACAAAAAGTATTCTCGTCGCTTCATAACATTAAAGGATTAGTTCATTTTTGAAATGAAAATTAGCCCAACCTTTACTCTCCCTCAAGCCATCCTAGGTGTAAATGACTTTCTTGTTTCTGATGAAGACAATCAGAGAAATATTAATAAATATCCTGACGCATCCGAGCTTTATAATGACAGTGATAGGATTCAGTGAATATCAGCTGAACAAAGTGCCTCCATCCACATCCATCCATCATAAACGTGTGCTCCACATGGCTCCGGAGTGTTAATAAAGGCCTTCTGAAGCGAAGCGATGCGTTTGTGTAAAAAAAAAAAATCCATATTTAAACAAGTTATGAAGTCGAATATCAAGCTTCCACCAGACCGCCTTCCGTATTCAGCGTATGTAGAAAGTGTAAACCTCTTGCAGTTCACAAAGCTTACGCCATGTCATGCGCCTTCCCTATTAAACTTACGGAAAAAGTGTAATTGATGCGACGCCAGTTTACACTTTCTTCGTAACTTGTATACGGAAGGCGGTCTGGCGGAAGCTCGATATTCGACTTCATAACTTGTTTAAATATGGATGATTTTTTTACACAAACGCATTGCTTCGCTTCAGAAGGCCTTTATTAACCCCCCGGAGCTGTGTGGAGCACATATTTATGATGGATGGATGTGGATGGAAGCACTTTCTTCAGCTCATAATCATTGAACCCTATCACTGCCATTATAAAGCTTGGATGCGTCAGGATATTTATTAATATTTCTCCAACTGTCTTTGTCAGAAACAAGAAAGTCATATACACCTAGGATGGCTTGAGGGTGAGTAAAGGTTGGGCTAATTTTCATTTCAAAGTGAACCAATCCTTTAAGGTTGAACCACTGTACTCACATGAACTGTTTTTTAAATGTCTTTAGTAGCTTTCTGGGCATTTAAAAGTGTTAATTATCTTGCTGTACTCACGATACGATATTATTGCGTTATTCCAAGACACATGGTAAAAGGATAAAAACAAAATTTACTGTTAATTAAAATTCTATATTTGGTATTACATTGGGGGATGGAAATGAATAGACTTGGACTTGGTGCTGGTAACCCAATGCACAGGACAAGGGTGACAGCAGAATAAAAATATTCATGATTCTAACGCTGAAACACAGATTTATTTTAGACAAATATGTTTGCACTCTGTCACTGACTAGATATATTTAAAATAATGTAGGCCACTTTTTACTGGTAACACAAGACATTTGGCATTATCAGGACCTACAAATATTCCCCTATTGCATTATTATACATTATATTCAACATTATGTATAGTAGTTTAATGTAGTACTGACACTAAAACTCTGTAAACTTGAATTTTTTTTCTCACACAGTAATTTTCAATTTAGGTGAACTATACACAATACATATTGTCACTATCCACGATACAATATTGTTGCATTTTTGTATTGTGATATATTGTGACATGATATACTGTTACACCCCTAATTTATAACATTTCTATTTCAAATAAATGCTGTTCTTTTGACCTTTCTATTCAAAGAATCCTGAAAAAAGTATATCCATAGAAATATTAAGCAGCAAAACAGTTTCATAATAAGAAATGTTTCATGTTGACCAAGAAAAGTTATTTTAAGTTGCAATAATATTTTACGATATTACCGTTTGAGTTACTTGTTGAGTGAGACCTCCAAACTTTTGAAAGGTAGTGTGTATATACATATAAATTAAAGTTTAAAAATTAAAAATGTATTAAATAGTTATAATAAATGAATTGCACATATTAATTGAATATTTATTTTAATATAATTTGTTTAAAAAATTTTTTATTTTTTTTTATATACAGTTCACTCTGCCCATGCTGATTGACACCCTACTACAGGTGTTCAGAGGAAAAGATGTTTTTCCCTACGCTGTCCTCCAGACCCTTCTGAAGCTCATTGTCCTCATCATCAGCACACTTTTGCTGGTCATCATCAGGGTGCAGGTCATTCAGTCCCAGTTGCCAGTGTTTACCAGGTGAGACCACAGTGAAACCTCTGTTATGTACAATCACTTTACATTGAAAGTGAAACTGAATTTTCAGCAGCCATTACTCCAGTCTTCAGTTTCACATGACCCTTCTAATATGCTGATTTGCTGCTCAAGAAACATTTCTTATTATTAATGTTGAAAATAGTTGAGCTGCTTAAAGGGTTAGTTCACCCAAAAATGAAAATAATGTCATTTATTACTCACCCTCATGCCGTTCCACACCTGTAAGACCTTCGTTCATCTTCAGAACACAAATTAAGATATTTTTGTTGAAATCTGATGGCTCAGTGAAGCCTGCATAGCCAGCAATGACATTTCCTCTCTCAAGATCCATTAATGTACTAAAAACCTATTTAAATCAGTTCATGTGAGTACAGTGGTTCAATATTAATATTATAAAGAGACGAGAATATTTTTGGTGCGCCAAAAAAACAAAATAACGACTTGTATAGTGATGGCTGATTTCAAAACACTGCTTCATTAAGCTTCGGAGCGTTATGAATCTTTTGTGTCGAATCATGATTCGGATCGCGTGTCAAACCGCCAAACTGCTGAAATCACGTGACTTTGGCGCTCCGAACTGCTGATTCGACACACAAGATTCAAAATCAAAAACAAAATAACGACTTTATTCAACAATATTAAGTGATGGGCGATTTCAAAACACTGCTTCATGAACCTTCGAAGCTTTATGAATCTTTTGTTTTGAATCAGTGGTTCGGATCATGTATCAAACTGCCAAAGTCACATGAACCATTGGAATTTTGCAATGTTTCGAAACGCTTATGACGTAACGAAGCCTCGTTTACTGAAATCACGTGACTTTGGCAGTTTGATACACGCTCTGAACCACTGATTCGAAACAAAAGATTCGTGAAGCTTCATGAAGCAGTGTTTTGAAATCGACCATCACTAGATATTGTTGAATAAAGTTGTCATTTTGTTTTTTGGCACACAAAAAGTATTTTCGTTGCTTCATAACATTGAAGGTTGAACCACTGTAGTCACATGAACTGTTTTAAATGGGTCTTTAGTAGCTTTCTGGGCATTTGAAAGTGTTAATTATCTTGCTGGCAATGGAGGCCTCACTGAGCCATCGGATTTGATCAAAAATATCGTAATTTGTGTTCCGAAGATGAACGAAGGTCTTAAAGGTGTGGAACGACATGAGGGTGAGTAATTAATGACAGAATTTTCATTGTTAGCTGAACTAACCCTTTAATATTTTTGTGGGAACCGTGATATTTTTTTTCAGGATTCTTTGATGAATAGAAAGCTCAAAAGAACAGCATTTATTTGAAATAGAAATCTTTTAAACATTGTAAATGTCTTTACTGTCACTTGTGATCAATTTACTTACATCTTTGCTAAAAAAAAAATCTTATTGATCCTAATCTTTTGAACAGTAGTGTGCATACCTGTTACTACACATTCTGATACCTAATTGGCTGTGATTGTGTCACGAGTCACAACATACTAGGGCTGTGCGATTTGAAGAAAAAACATGATTCCAATTTTTCTGATTTAAAAATTGCGATTGTGATTTAAAAAAATCCAGGTTTGCTGTGTTAAATAATTATGATAATAGTAAATATGCAGCACATCTATTTATTTAATTAAATTGCAGCCTTTGATTTGGCTGCAATTTAATTTGCCTTATCATGATTCCATTTTTTTTATCAGTGCAGTTAATCATGCAGCCCTACGTTACGCAGCAGTTTTGTGTTCAGCGTGGACAAATGGCTTGTAACTGGAAACTTGTCAGATCAAGCACGGAGTAATGCAACATCCCAAGTGGCTTATTGCCTTAATAAAAAGATTTATTACTGAACATTTGGTTTTGAAAAGGAAATGGTTATGGTTTCTTTCCCCAAGCCAAAATAGCATCAGCATCAAATAGCAAGGGAACGATGTGACAAATGAATGTAAACATGGTATCATATTATAGGAAAATCATTCTTAATAGTATACGATAAGCTTTTGAAAATATGCGGGACATCATGGTGCTTTTATAAACATCAACAGCCTGGCTCTGACTCTCTGACTGAACTTGATGATCTATATATCAACTGATCTGGAACCGCCCTATAGGAGTCCTTAGATAGTGATCAACTCCGCCCACCCTTAAACAAAAGAAGAGCTCCATCTATAATGTCTAGACATACTCCTGTCCTCTGATCATCATCCCCTGGGAAGTTGATTTGGATCTGAGGGAAAAATCCTTTTGGATTTGTCACGGAAGCGATCGCTAATCCCATGACGTAATCCACCGACTGTCTCCGACCGTCTGAATTAGTGTTATCGCACGGCTCTCTAGAGACATAATACACTGGATTAACATACTTTCTAAGTATATTTTGTCCCTGTGTTGTATTTGGGAATATTGTGATAATGTTGGAATGCCCCAGCCAAAACAAAAACATTCAAGAGATTGGATTTATGACAGGATTGTGCAAAGGCTTTTATTGGGTTTTTAATACTTGCAGTTGGCTCTCCCACCCTTCAAACCTCTCTCCCAAAACACACCCCTCTGTGAAAGCCAAGTGATAAACTTCGGTTTGTGTCCGTTTCAAACAGCGAAAATATTTTGCCTTTGGAAAAATATTAGTTTCGAGTTTGAAAGGAGGAACATAAATGTAGCAAGTGTTTTTTAGTGACGACTGAAAGCCCATGTCAATGGTCTGCTCTTCTTATTTTTTTTTTAAGTGTTTTATTAATGGTGTAGCATGACTGGTAGCACATGGCACTATCAATGGCAAGGTTATGGGTTCAAATCCCAGGGAGCATGTGTAATGATATTTGTTAAAAATATCTGCCAAATGAATGTTTTTAATTAAATCAAGATGCTTTAATTTCCTGTTGATGGCTGTTCATAATCATCATTAACGAGAGAGTGTTGCTGTTTAATGCGGTAAAGAAAACCATCTTTGAAATCTTGTGATTCAGGGAACACCAACACTTATTTTAATCCGTTTTGCGAGTTTTGAATCAGAGTTAATGGCCTGTTGCCACAGATCAGTGTTGCCAACTTGGCAGCATCGTTGTTTTGGTGACTTTTTTTTTTTAGCTGCCTGATGCCTATCATTCAGTCTGGCTGTTTTTCAGTGTGGTTTGGACCCTTTTAAATCTCTTTGTGGTTTTACATGCACACGGAAGATGCATTGCAGAATAAAGGTCATGGGCTGAATTAAAAAAAAAATGATCTAAATGAATGCCCTAAAGATAAAAAAAATGTTTTTTGTTTTGTTTTTACTTGCTTGGAAATATCTTGCAGTATTATGATCTGAACACAAATGAAATATGTTGTAGCGTTGTAGTGTGAACAAGTTTGAACTTGAATTTTGTGTGTGTACATTTTTTAATAGGATTCTTTGAACAGTGTGTAAAACCGCTTTTCCACTGGAATTAGCCATAACAATTTGTCCCAGGAACTTTTCCCCCAGACCTGTTGCTGTCTGCGTTTCTATCGCGGTCTAAAGTACCGTGATGAGTAAGTCCAGTGATGTAGGATTGGGCGAGATTTTCCAGTTCCTGCTGGTTTTCGCCCTCTGCATATAAGCTTACTAAAGCCTGAACCTTGTCATCGTTCCATCGGTCGTATTTTTTAAACTCCATTGTTGATTCGAATAGCAAACAACTCTTACTGCATGCACCGCAACAGACTTTTAAAAATGGTGGTTGAAATGATAAAATGGTGTGTGGAGTCAACCAATCAGCATGTTCAGCGCCCAAGTCCCACCCCCGAAAGTTACGAAACTTTGAAAAAGTACTACCTCATGAGCAGGGACTTTCTGAGGGGGAAATTTTTACCCGGAACTTAATTTAGACCCTGGTTCCTGTGGTCGAAACACACCGAGTACCACCCCAAAGTCCCTAGTTCACTGCTTAAATGGCTGAATTTAATTTGGAATGATGTGAATTTTACTGAATTGCAATTTCTATTTTCAAGACTTTTAAAACTTTTTTTTTTTTTTTTTTAACTGTAAAAACAAGGCTGTTTAGCCAACATTTTTTTTTGCTTAAAAAATGTAATTTTATTTCAAATTCTTATATTTGAATTCCTGTTTGCAGCCTCAATACAAATTCAGGAATTGTACTGGAATTTAAAAAGCATTTCAGTTCAATAAAGCATTTTCAGTTCAATACTGAATAGTAGAGCTACACAATTCTGGATAAACTGAGAATCAGTTTTTCTTTTTCTTTTTTTTTAAATGGATATCACGATTCTCCCATGATTTTGAATGGACAACTAAAAAATAATGTGTAATTTACTAGAGGTTTCTTACAAAATGTTATTTGCTGCAGTCTATTTATAAAAAAAAAAAAAAAAAAAAAAAATTTAATTTAAATACATTTTTTAAATCGGTTTGAATGAATGATTCAATGACTCACTCATAAAGACTTCCCTTGTTTCATTACTGGATGAATCAGCATTTTTGAATGAATCTCTTGAATAAATGATTCAATGAAAAATACATTATGGCTGCGTCCAAAAACTTAGGCAGCTGACTTGTTGCCTCTCTGCCTTATCAGGCAGTGACTTTGTAGGCAGCGTTTGCGCACAAAGCTACCTCAAGAACCTGATGTTGGACAGACTTCTGAGGCAGCGTAATGGTTTAATGATCTACAGCAAAATAGAGCGAGCTTTGGTGATAACGAAGTAAATATTTAATTACTAAAATGGTAATTCTCGCTAGAAATTACATCAGAAGTGGAAAACGTTGGTCAAAAAACATACATTTACAAAGAAACTGACCACCAACCGCAACTTTCAGATGCCATCTTTATTTTTTAGCTCAACTGTCACAGAGTGGAAAGCACAGAATTGTATGATATCAATGTACCGTGAGAGCGATTAGAGAGCAGACGGCTTCTTATGCTTTCGAATCACTCTTGTGGTATTTTGTCATACACCGATCGCTCTGTGCAGTGCCGCTTCAAGTCTAGCTCACCTATTGTCTAACAAGCACTTGTCGTCAGACTCGCCACCTACTGGTGTAACGATGTAATTGATACAATCTTTATTTGAAGCGTCAAACTACTTTCAAAAGGTGATTTACTTTTTTTTTTTTTTTTAAGTTATATTTATGCGCTTTTTGTGCCTTTATTCGGAGAGGACAGTAGAGAGCAGACAGGAAAGCATTGGGTGGAGAGAGGGGGGCAGGATCTCGAGACGGGAATCGGGTCCATATGTCGGCGTACTAACCACTAGGCTATCGGTGCCGACGATTTACTCCATTTTGATCGCTACCATAGACAACAGTGTTTATATCCAAACTATATCCCAGTACTTCTGTAGTAATTTGAATTATTGTAACACAGAAATAATGACTCAAATAAGACTGTTTGTGAAACTGTTGCACTGCGTAAACACAAATTTGAATATTCCGCTGTGATTGTACTTGTCAAAGGTTTCACAGACATAGCCGAATTTAGTTCACAATCTTTTAACGATTAATCATGCAGCTCTACTGAATAGTGTAGAATTTCAGTTCAAGTTGTGTTTAGTTCTCTTCAGCCATTCAGATCTCCAGACAATGAGGCACAGTTGTGTTTTATTGAACTTGGACCCATGAAATTATATTTATGATATTGGTTGATGGTTCACAATCACAGTACTAGCACAAGAACTTAAACTTGCACAGTAACAAACAATTATTAGAGTAGTTCACCAGTCATTCTTGATATCTGAAGGGAAAATAAAAAATATTTAATAATATGCTGTGAAATGTTATAAATATTGTATAAGTATTGCCTTGTAAAAAAAAAAACTTTTATTCTGAGTTTGAGCAATAAAGGTTGTTGAACTAATCTCCAGCAAAAATAGAAAATTTTTTAGCTGATTAATTGATTTGGTGAAACATAAAACCAGCCTTTTCTTATCTGTATTTCTCTTATCAATGAAACCTTTTCCAAATGAATAGTGTCTCTTAGCGCTTAATGGAGAGGAGTACTCATTAATTCTTTCCCATCTATCATCAGGTTTGATAATCCAGCTGCTGTCAGCTCCACCCCAACCAGGCAGCTGACCTTCAACTACCTCCTGCCAGTAAATGCCTGGCTGCTGCTCAACCCCTCTGAGCTGTGTTGTGACTGGACGATGGGCACTATTCCCCTGGTGGAGTCCCTGCTGGACCCTCGCAACTTTGCCACGTTGACATTTTATGGCTTGCTGAGCTTCCTGGCTTATCACAGCCTTTGGTACGGCCACAGTTCTGCCAAGATCGTCATGATGGTATGTTTGTGTGTGGGGCTTATGGAAATTTGCATTATGTGTGATCTGAAAGAACAAAAAGTTCTAAATGGGTTCTTCAAATGTCATTTTGAACTTTTTGTTTAGTGAAGATACATGTCTGTAACCACAAACTGAATGAGAAGATGCTGATTCTTGTTTTTTTTTATTATGGTTTCTATATAAACGCACAAAAAAATTGTTTATTCAGAAACATTTTGAAATGATACTGGCCTTATTTGCAGTCTGTCAGAAACAATTTAGGGATGTTTACATTCATACTGGATGACCCATGCACATGAACTGGTTTCCCAGAATCCAAGTAAACCTAATCCTGAATTAAGTATTCCTCATAGTATCGTGTAAGTTAAGACGATCATGATGTGAAAGAAAATCGAAGAACTAGTGATGTGAGACATATCTGCTTCAGTGGCATCACACTAATGACAGAGAACATGATGATGGTGGTTACAAATTATTGGAAACTCGCTGGGTATCCCTTAAAGTCCCTTTGATGTAAGTCAATCCACTCAAAGGCCATCTTGGCAACGTCACACACAGCTATTCTCCATGTTGGCGATTGGCAGAACAGCTTCTATATACTTGAATCTCCAAAACTGGTCAGATTAACCACATTTTTGCCACATTAGACTGTGCCAGTGAATTGACATAATTTACTGGCCATAAATGTTTCTTAATTTTGCATAAGTTTAAAAATATGTTTTCGTCATTGGCAGGAGAATTGAGAATTTGATAATTTTGCATTGTTTTAATTCAAAATATTTATCTGTAAACCTGTAAGACCTTCCTTCATCTTCTGAACACAAATTAAGATATTTTTCATAAAATCCGATGGCTCAGTGAGGCCTCCATTGACAGCAAGATAATTAACACTTTCAGATGCCCTACTAACTAGTACTAACTACTAAAGACATATTTAAAACAGTTCATGTGACTACAGTGGTTCAACCTTAATGTTATGAAGCGACGAGAATACTTTCTGTGTGCCAAAAAAACTAAATAACGGCCTTATTCAACAATATCTAGTGATGGGTGATTTCAAAACACTGTTTCATGAAGCTTCAAAGCTTTACGAATCTTTTGTTTCGAATCAGTGGTTCAGAGCATAACGAGGCTTCTTTACCGTCATAAGTGTTTAGAAATTTCAATGGTTCACCACTTTGGGGGCGTGACTTTGGCAGTTTGATACATGCTCCGAACCACTGATTCGAAACAAAAGATTCGTAAAGCTTCGAAGCTTCATGAAGCAGCGTTTTGAAATCGCCCATCACTAGATATTGTTGAATAAAATCGCTTTTTTTGGTGCACAAAGTATTCTCGTCGCTTCATAACATTAAAGTTAAACCACTGTAGTCACATGAACTGTTTTAAATATGTCTTTAGTAGCTTTCTGGGCATTGAAAGTGTGAATTATCTTGCTGTCAATGGAGGCCTCACTGAGCCATCGGATTTCAATATCTTAAAAAAATATCTTAATTTGTGTCCTGAAGATGAACGAAGGTCTTAAGGGTGTGGAACGACATGAGGGTGAGTAATAAATGATAGAATTTTAATTTTGGGGTGAACTAACCCAAAAAACTAACCTAATTATTTTTTATATTGAGCCATTTTTCCTTGCTTATTTTTGACCGACGGCACACTCGCAGCATTATACACTAAATCAGCACACCTCCGTGAGTCCATAGATGAATCATTTTGGGTTCCCCATTTTTTTTTTTTTTTTCTTAGTCTGAAGAACATTTTTCATTGTTCCATGGATTTTAAAGGTTCTTCATGGAACCATAGATGCCAATAAAGAACATTTATTTTTTGACAACAAAAAACTGTTAAGACACATTGTTAATTTGAGGAATTTTCTGTGTATGCGTCGCCACATGGAGAAAATAAACTTTAGGCATCCTAGATAAACTTCTCATGGTATTTTTTTCAACTAAAATACAAATGTATTGTTTAGATTTGAATCGATTGTGTCACTTCATCAATAAGCTCTTGTTCTTTTTTCATTTAAACAAAGTATTATATTACAGTTCCTTAAGTTTCTGCCCAACTGGTACACTACTCAATTTTACATCCTCGTCAAAGCCAGTTTTTACTCTCATGTGGTGCTTGGCGGGTGAATTAATTTTGGATCCTGTTTGTCAGGATTATGTTTCAATCAGATCAAATCAGTAATACAATCTGACAACATAATTTTTGCTATTGAGGCTCAAATCACTCTATAGAGATGCAGTCTGGTGGAAAATAAAAGTAGCTCATGCCTCAATCAAAAAGGCGATTGGCTGTTGTAAGTTAAAGAAGACACTTAATGTCTAGAAATGCATGTGCGTCATACCTTTCATTATAAACAGATGGTAATTACAACCCATAATGGTACATTTATGGGCAAGGTATTATTCATTGAGTTGCACTTAAAAAATGTTCACACTATTTCACACCCACAGTGCAGTGCTTTGCGGACCTTCTTTTTTTACCGCTCCTTGAAACTGTCTCAACTCACAGTGAATGATTAATGTCATCTGTCTGAACATACAGATTTCCCCCTCACTGAACCTTTGCAACTACGTGTATTTCATGTTTTTAAACGTTTAGTCTCACACAACATTTTCTTCTTCTCAATTTACAGCCAAAAGAGCTGTGTTTTTTCCAACCGCCATAAAAGATGTTATCGTCTTATAGTCTGGCACTGCAGCTCTGATGTCTACATATGTTCAACCACTGACTGATTCCACGCTCTCAAGAGTTCACAATGTCACAGTTGAAATCCCCTCGTCTTGTGTGTGCAGCTCTCCACTCGTTTGTTGTGTAACAGCGGCAAGAATTCTTCATCCGAGTCTCCACGCGCTGTCAACAGAGTTTGGTGAACTTCCTCACTTTGTTGGCAGAGGCCACCCTTCGAGACCGGGGGGCCACAAATCATTAGCGGACAGTGCGTAAAGAAGAAGACGGGGGGTTGGGCATTAACATTTTGCTCTGATCGCTGTGGTTAGGAGACAGAGAACAGGTTGGATGAGGATATTGGTCCGAATCTGTTTTACTTGGCCATGGTTAGTTATTTTAATGATTCCCTGTGCGCAGACCCTCGACACTCACTCTGAGCAAACAGGAAACACTTTTGTTGTGAAAGTTTGGCTAATTTGACTGTGAAGGTTTTTTTTTTCTACATTGCATGTTCCAAAGCAACCAAACAGCACCCAGCGCCGCAGCTTGATAACCACAGACAAAGCTCTTGTTTGTGCAGAAACTTCTTTCATCATGATTGATTTTGGCCTCTGAAGCATCAAGCAAATTGGATAAATATGATGTTCACCGTACTGCTGCTTTCGGCTCTGTTAAATCCACCCCTGCGTAAGCAATGCCTGACGGTTTGGTTTTTTGACGTACTCTGAAGCTGCTGCCAAAACTAATTTCTGCGATTGACTTTCAAGACCGCACAATGCGAGATAAATGCCTGTTTTTTGGGATGGCGCGATTTTAAAAAGACTTCTCTATATGATATCCTGCGGTTTACTTGACGATAAACTAATAAATTTGAGCGTGCCTTGAAAAGTGACTCTTCTGCTAATAAAAAGGGAGAGATTAACTGTAGCTAGACAAAACAAAATTAGTTTGTTCTTCAAAACAGGGTGTCCAAGGGCTGTGCCCTTGCAGGGGTTCAGTGTTTCAAAAAATCCTGATCCATCACCTTGTCATAAGGTGCTTTTCGTAAATAAAACCTATAATCCCAATCTTACATCTTGCGGCCCTGGCATGCATTGTGCAAGACAGGCGTGTTTGCTTGTGATTATGATGAAAAGGACCATGTTTGAGGAGCACTGCAATTACATGTTCTCATTTGTGTTGAATCAATCATATCTGTTTGAACATTTTCACCATTCAGAGAAATTGGACCATCGTGATTACGTAGCTCACTAGTTTTCTTGCACTTGTCCTACAGGTCATTCGTGTATAATTGGGTTTATTTCCAGATTAATCAAACTCATGGTCTTGGTTTCAGACAAAGCTTTATGAAACCAGAGTGATTAGCATTCAGACCTGCACAAGCTTGTCTGAAGCAAACAATGAGAACATTTAAATCCAAGATTTTTTTGCTTATTGAGTTTCTTGGTTTACTGGGTCATTTTTGTGCCCACTCAGAGTTGCCACTTAGACAAATCCCTGCCTGGATGCAGGAGCAACTGGCGTTTCTACTTCCTCTCATTAGATTTCAAAGAGAGGGAAAAAACAGGCCATTTCATTGTTGAATGGTCAATGAACACTTACCTGTATTGGGATATGGACTGTGTTTAAAGGCTTGATAGTCTTGAGAAACATTTGATTCACAAACTTCAGACGTCAGTGTGACTTTTAGACATCATCTGTATACCAAATAGTATTTTATACCTTGACATCTAAATGCAAGTTTACACAAAAATGATCTTTTATGACTTCTTTCATGACTTTCTTCTGTGGAACACAACAGGAGTCATTTTGAATAAAGTACTGGTTTAAGTTTTGGTAAACTCACTGATTCAAAGATTATCAGTGAACAATGAATCAAATTTTGGTTTGTTCCTCACACAGAGCTATTGTATGACTTCAAAAGACTTAAAGGGTTAGTTCGCCCAAAAATTAAATTTCTGTCATTAATTACTCACCCTCATGTCATTCCAAACCCGCAAGACCATCGTTCATCTTCGGAACAAAAAATTAAGATATTTTTGATGAAATCTAAGAGGGTTTTTTTTTTTTTTTTTTTTTTTATCCCCCGTAAAAAGCAACGAAATTACCACATTCAAGGTCTAGAGAAGTAGTAAAGACATCGTTAAAATAGTCAATGTGACTACAGTGGTTCAACCTTAATGTTATGAGGCGACGATAATACTTTTTGTGCGCAAAAACAAAACAAAAAATAACAACTTTATTCAACAATTTCTACTCTGTCATTCTCATACCCAGTTTACATTGAAGACACATTGCAGAGCTTATGTGTTTACGTCCGAACGCTCTGTATTGGTCGTTATTTTTTTGTTTTTGCACACAGTATTCTCGTCACTTCATAACATTGAGGTTAAACCACTGTAGTCACGTTGACTATTTTAACGATGTCTTTACTACTTTTCTGGACCTTGAATGTGGTAATTTCGTTGCTTTCTATGGGAGATGGGAAAATGGGAAAAAAAAAAAAACTCTCGGATTTCATCAAAAATATCTTAATTTGTGTTCTGAAGATGAATGAAGGTCTTACGGGTTTGGAACGACATGAGGGTGAGTAATTAATGACAGAAATTTCATCTTTGGGTGATACAGTAATGTAGCACACACGTCATTTTCACTGTACTTTTGCATCCTTTTTGAAGCTTGAAAGCTCCAGTCCGAGCGACCAAAGAGCAATGAAAAGAGCAACCAGCACATTATTCAAAATCTCTTTTTGTGCTTCACAAAAGAAAGAAAAGGTCAGATTTTTCTCCTTTTTCCCCCCATTACTCCTTTTACTATAACGCGTTCTCCTTGGGATAGACCCCCTGGTCATGAGCTCAAACATCCCATGTAATTTACTGTGTTATTGCTGAAGATGAAAGGAAGTTATGTAAATAACCCATGATAAATGTCTCCAGAAGGCATCTAAGATATGAGCTGTGTTTTTAGATGGTTTATTCACTGTTGTGAAAGTATTTTGTTCGGTGTGAAAAATGACATAGTACTGTTTTCTTTCTTTATTAACTGATTAATGCACTTCCTTTGAAAGCAAGAAATGTGTATGCAAATTGCATACACATTGAACTATTCCTTTAATACAAATATTTTATTTATTTCTCTGGTCTTTTTGTCTCCTTTAGGCATTGTCTCTGATTGTCCTTCCTTTCATCCCTGCATCCAACCTGTTTTTCCCTGTGGGCTTTGTTGTTGCTGAAAGGGTCCTGTATGTGCCCAGCATGGGATTTTGTGTTTTGGTGGCCCATGGGTTCAAACTCCTGTCCCAAAGAGGGTAAACGTCCTCTGATCAAATCCTTATACTTTATTTCCTTTGAGTGACTTGTTCAGAGACTCATTCTCTTGTTTTTGTGATATTATCCAGAGGCCTAAAGAAAATGTCTTGGTTGCTCATGGGAGTTCTTCTAACAACACACGCCTTGAAGACTTTCAACAGAAACTGGGACTGGGAGTCCGAATACACGCTTTTTACATCTGCACTGAAAGTATGAACACGTCCAAGGACACATTATTCATTTATAGATGCACATCTGGCCACAGGCTCATACATATTATATGCTTGTATTTTGAGATCATTACATTAAATAAATCTAGCTCACTGTCTTATATCAAAGGAGGAGTCCAGACGTTAACAAGAGTACAATGAAATGATGTCTGAAAAATGATTTGTAATGTCAGCCTGGTATGCCTGAATCATTTAAAAATTGTTTTCCTCCAGGTGAACAGGAACAATGCCAAACTCTGGAACAATGTCGGACATGCTTTGGAGAATCAGAACAGTTACGAGAGAGCTTTGAGATACTTCCTTCAGGCCACAAAAGTGCAACCAGGTAATTGAATCAACCGGGTAATCATTTTAAGGTTACCTAATAAGCATCTTTAAAGTAAACGTGATCATTTCACTCGTGTAATTATGCATGAAATGGGATATTCACTGAGAAAAAATGTAGACTGTTTATCCATTGGGAATTTATCGGAGTTGGCATTACATTCTGATAATAGAGCCAGACTGAATGCCTAATTAGCCGTTTGATTGTTGGCTATCATCCAATAGCCCACACGGACTTAATGACATCAGCAGAAAAGTAAGTCGTTTTAGAGGAAGAGCAAGTTGTTGCATTTTAAAGGGATAGTTCACCCCCAAAATAAAAAAAATTCTGTCATTAATTACTCACCCTCATGTCGTTCCTCACCCGTAAGACCTTCGTTCATCTTCAGAACACAAATTAAGATATTTTTGATGAAATCCGATGGCTCAGTGAGGCCTCCATTGCCAGCAAGACAATTAACACTTTCAGATGCCCAGAAAGCTACTAAAGACATATTTAAAACAATTCATGTGACTACAGTGGTTCAACCTTAATGTTATGAAGCGACGAGAATACTATTTGTGCGCCAAAAAAACAAAATAACGACTTTATTCAACAATATCTAGTGATGGGCGATTTCAAAACACTGCTTCATGAAGGTTCAAAGCTTTATGAATCTTTTGTTTCGAATCAGTGGTTCGGAGCGTGTATCAAACTGCCAAAGTCACACCCCCCAGTGGTGAACCATTGAAATTTCGAAGCACTTATGACGTAACGAAGCCTCGTTTACTGAAATCATGTGACTTTGGCAGTTTGATACGCACTCTGAACCACTGATTCGAAACAAAAGATTCGTAAAGCTTCGAAGCTTCATGAAGCAGTGTTTTGAAATCGGCCATCACTAGATATTGTTGAATAAAGTTGTTATTTTGTTTTTTTGGCACACAAAGTATTCTCATCGCTTCATAACATTAAGGTTGAACCACTGTAGTCACATGAACAATAGAGGCCTCACTGAGCCATCGGATTTTATGAAAAATATCTTAATTTGTGTTTAGAAGATGAACGAAGGTCTTACGGGTGTGGAACAACACGAGGGTGCATAATTAATGACAGAATTTTCATTTTTGGGTGAACTAACCCTTTAATTAAAGACCATTAAAGGGACAATTCACCCAAAAATGAAAATTGTCATCGTTTACTCAACTTTAAGTTGTTCCAAACCTTCTTTCTTCTGCTGAACACAACAGAAGATATTTTGAAGAATGTTAGTAACCAAACAGTTGATGGGCCCCATTGACTTCCATAGTATTTTTTTTTTTTTTTTTTTCTCCATACTATGGAAGTCAAAGTGGTCCATCAACTGTTTGGTTAACCATATTTTTCAAAATATCTTTTGTCTTCAGCAGAAGAAAGAAATTTATACAGGTTTGGAAAAACTTCAAGGGTGAGTAAATGAAAGAATTTTCATTTTTGGGTGAATTATCCCTTTAACGAAAGTAAATGAGGTCAATTATATTTTCATTCTTACTTGAAGTTGTTTCAGGGAGTCATTTTAGGCAAAAGTGGTAATGATAAGTGACAGTTTGTCTTTGGGAATGATTTTGCACCACGTTGTTTTTCACAGACACAAAATACTAAAAAGACTTCCATTCGTAATATTTCCATCAGTTCTTTCAAAAATATTGGCAGAGGAAGTTAACATGGAGCCTATTTTAAACAAAACTCTCCATTGGATATGTTGTTTTAGGGAGGTGTGGGAAATTCTGCCATATTATTATAAGTATGGAGGCGTGTTGGTAAGGACAATTTCAAATTTTGTATAAGCTAACAAGAAGTAGTTTATGTAGTATTTCATGGGACCGTATGAAAATATTGGCGTATAAAACTATTTTCACACTTTAGTGTCTTGAGAATATGTGGATTTAAGGATTTGATATGAGAAGATGAGGATTTAGGTTTTGTATTTGCTCTACTGTATCGTTGTCAGGCTACCTGTGAGGAAGATAGCTGTGGCTGCCAAAGGCATTAAACTATTGACTTTAATTGTTTAAGTTATGTTTGTTTATTAAGCTAACATGACTTGAGAGATCCACCACCTAAGATGTGTTTTTCCCAGATTAACTCTGTAAGCACATTATTGGATGAGGAAATCCTGGGCAGGCTATCTATACACATCAGTCAGCTTTTCATAACAAAAACTCTATACCGCTTCAGTTTGTTCAAACGTTTCTCAGAAAATGCTGGTAGCATTATCAGTTTTGCACATCGAAACCTACCGACGCTGATGGTTAGCTCTCTCTTGTTCTAGGTTACGCAGCCACATGGCTATAAAAGGTTGTAAAGGGAGAGCTTTCACAGGAGGTGCTTTTCCTCTTCCTGTTCTTTCCCGCCGATTTCTCGTCCCAAACGTGTATTAAACTGGTCAGCTGCCTGTAACTGTTATTTGTTGCGCTCAAGCCGTAGAATTCACATTCCACTATGTACTCTGTCTTTGAGGTTTAGTCTGTGCTATTTTCTTGATTTATGACTCCATACTAAACATTGCATCCTCTTCTAAGATGACATTGGGGCCCACATGAATGTCGGGAGAACCTACAAGAACCTAAACAGGTCCAGAGAGGCAGAGGAGGCATATCTAATTGCAAAATCCCTTATGCCACAGGTATGAAATTCCCATTTCAGAAAAAAGAGAGAGATTTTGTTATATTTAGATTCTCAACAAACTTTGACAGGAACGATAAAACTTTTATTATAAATTTAAACTTAAGATCTTGATGTTGATTGACCTTTTTTTTTTTTTTTTTTGTCGACTACCTAGCTTTATCAAGCTAGATGTATTAAGTGCATCGCCCAACCATAATAATCTTCTAAGCACTCTTCTGTGATTATTGGTAGTTTTCATTGCGATTCAGAAATGACTTGTAGTCTATCACACGAAAACCTGTTTCCTCCTTTCCTGTTTTCCTCTCCTACTGCATTCCCCTTAGCCGAATTATCTTTCATTTATCTCAAGATAAACTATCACTGCCTGAATGTTACAAAACCCAACAAGCTCATCTGTAATTTTAAAGAAGGTAATCAAAATTTAGGGGATGTTTTGGCCTATGAGTTATTGGCTCATAGGGACTGTTAAAAGGTCTGTGATCTTGTTCCACCTTTCTCTCTTTTCTTCAAATAAAAGGCTAAAAAAAAAACTTAAACTGAATAACTAATAATTTGTGGCTTTTAGTCCATCATTTATCAATGATGAAAACAGTTGTGCTGCTAAATATTTTTATGGAAACATGACATTTTTCAGGATTCTTTGATGAATAGAAAGTAAAAAAAAAAATGCATTTATTTGAAACGTAAACCTTTTGTTACATTATAAATGTCTTTATTGTCACTTTTGATCAATTTAATGTATCCTTTCTGAATAGGGTGACCACCTAGTTATTGTTCTGTTGCAGGACAGTTAAATGTGATTTTGCGGGACAATGCGAGACGTGTGTGTGTGAGAGAGAAATGTACTACTATTATACTATGTAAATATTGATTTACATTAGTTGGAAAGTTTATTTGCCATCACGTTGGATCATAATGTTTTAAATCACCAAATAAGCTTTGTTAATTGTGACCGGCTCTGTGACGATGACTCAATTGATCCTTCGCCGGGAGTTTGATTGACAAGCGATCTAACCAATCATAACGCCGAATCCGCCATTTTGTCTGACAAAGCAGTCAGGAGTTTGAAGATTAACCTCGGTGGACTTGAACTTGAAAAATGGTGTGTACTGACGTCTTTCCGCGTTTGAAACAACATTCCTTCTGGTGTTCATTCATGTTTATTTGATGCAATAAATTAACTAGTAGGAAGAGATGAACGGTTCACAAGCCACTTGAGCTGAGGCGCTACAGCAATCTGTCACGACACATTAAAGAGCCACAAAACGGATTTTATTGTTCAAATTTCTTAAATTACACGGTTTGAAAGCTGGGACTTTGTATAATATCATAAATAACCTGCTCTGTCTTGTCTGTCGACGTGTTGTCAGCGTCCTCTTTGCTCCGCGATGTATTTTTCACTCTGTGTGGCATGACAGCGCCATGGCTTGTCGGACAAAGCAACAGTAACTAAGGGGGGCGGGTCTTTGCGAAGGGGCAATTTGGCCAGGTTCGAGTGACACAATGTAATTTAAACTATGGGACCTATTCAGTCTACTAAATGTAATGAACTGAGTAACAGGGCTAGTAGGTAAAAATCACATTTTATACTAAAATAAAATTTCCTTCCACACTGCTTAACCCCGGGTTATCGTCGTTCTAAGCACCGCTTTTAACTTGTAATTAAGGGGCCGTTTACGCGACACCGTTTTCAACTAAAATTGGAAAACTTTTTATGCGCTTTGGCCGTTCATTTACAAACATTTGAAAACGGGTTTCAAAGTGCAAGTTTTTGAAAATGGTCTCCGTGTAAACAATAAAAACGCGGATCTGTGAAAACGATGATGTCATGCACATGCGCATTACATGTTCAATCTATAGTGTTTCATCGCCATCTAATGGCCTGCCAGCAGAAAACAGCGTTTTTAGTCATTTTCACGAATTCGTATGAATGGGGATAGTTTTGACAATGGTGTCATCTGTACGCGGAAAACTCAAAGGAAAAACTTCTGTGTTTTAACCATATCGTTGTCGTGTAAACATACTCTTAGAAAGTGGGGTTAGCACCGCTTTTTACCTGGGGTTATGAAACCCTGCTCTGGAGCAGGTGCTTTTGCAGTGTTAATCCCACATTGCGGTGACAAACTTGTACAGTGTGAAACGATGCGGTGTTAGAATGTTACAGCTAGACGCTTAGCAACAGACAACCAATCGCGTACTCATATTTGCCTGCTTTCGACAGTCACGGAAACACTGCGCATTGTAAATTCAGCATTTGAGAGGAAAAATGTCAAATGCTGACAGAAAATGCGACAGTTTGAGTGAAGAAGAGACTGTTTCATTCTTACCTTTTACAGTCCGAAATGTCCATTCAGTATAAACTCGATAGTACAGTCGGCAATACGAGGATGCGCAATGCTAGAGCTTTTATGTAAATGGGTCGTGTGCTGCGTTTATCCAATCAATGACACTGACACCACAAATATGCAAATAATAACGTTAACCCAGGGTTTAGGAATGTACAGTGTGAAACATCAGCATATGAATACCCAGAATTAATTGTTAACCCTGGGTAAATTAGGAGCAGTGTGAAACGTGAAGCAAGATTACCCAGGATTCCATTTACCCGGGGTTTAGAATGACCCAGGGTTAACTATTTCAAGTGTGAAAAACCCTCTTAAAGGGTTAGTTCACCCAAAAATGAAAATTGTCATTTATTACTCACCCTCATGTCGTTCCACACCCGTAAGACCTTCGTTCATCTTCAGAACACAAATTAAGATATTTTTGATGAAATCCGATAGCTCAGTGAAGTCTCTATTGCCAGCAATGTCAATGAACCTCTCAAGATCCAGAAAGCTACTAAAGACATTTAAAACAGTTCATGTGAGTACAGTGGTTCAACCTTAATATTATAAAGCGACGAGAATACTTTTTGTGCGCCAAAAAAACTAAATAATGACTTTTCAACAATGTCTAGTGACGGCTGATTTCAAAACACTGTTTCGAAGCTTTACGAATCTTTTGTTTTGAATCAGTGGTTCAGATCGCGTAAACGAAGCCTTGTTTACTGAAATCACATGACTTTGGCGCTCCGAACCACTGATTTGAAACAAAAGATTCGTAAAGCTTCGAAGCATCACTAGATATTGTTGAAAAGTCGTTATTTTGTTTTTTTGGCCACTCTATTCCTGAATAAAGTTAAAATCTTTCTGGGGAAAAAAACTTACTGACCACAAACTTTTGAACAGTGTACGCGTTTAAAATGTACACTTTTTTTTTTTTTTTGTTCTGAGAAAATGGACTGAACATAATGATGACTCATCCTGAACTGCAAAAAATTTTGTCTAATAAGATGCTCTCTGGAAAGAGATGCCATTTGCAGCTCATTAGAAAGTAGCAAACTATGGTTCATAGCTGTGTACCTAAAGCATATTGGCTATTTAAAAATGCTCCTTCCATATGTCTTGCCCAGTTTTCTTGAAACCAATCTTATGACCTTTAACTTCACATGGATCTATATTTCATGATGGAATGTAGAAAGAACATACTGAATATATTATTGTTATACTTAGAGTCAAATGTATGTAAATGTAAATGCTTACAACCTTGGCTGATCTTTTCAAAATACATTGGCAGATCATTCCAGGGAAGAAGTATGCAACCCGTGTGGCCCCCAACCATCTGAACGTCTACATTAACCTGGCTAACCTGATTCGGGCAAATGACTCTCGCCTGGAGGAAGCCGACCAACTCTATAGGCAGGCCATCAGCATGAGACCGGACTTCAAGCAAGCCTACATCAGTCGGCAAGTCAAAAAGGGTCAAAAATGTGTTTGTAAACTTACTGACAGTGACAAATGAAACTGAAAGATTTGTAGTTCAGACAGTATTTTGACTTTAATGAGGTTTTAGAGAGTTCTTTTGTTAGCCCATGTTTACACTGGATGATGTTCAAGAGATACGATCTTGTAAAATAATTAAGCATCGGTGTCTTACAATTTTACACCCATCCTGGACTATCCGTAAGACAATATTTCTCATAGATATGAGCTGATATTGCATGCCATAGTAAAGAGAGTATTGGGTTGCTGTTTTTGTTACATTTTACATAGTGTAAATTTACTTGGCCTTCACACTTTATGATTTCTCTCTACATGTCTCATCCTGTTAATGAAATGTTGATCAGATAAGCGGATTTATAAGCTGGAATGCCTTGGTTCTCATGAACAAAGCAAACCAAAGAAAAAATCAAAACCTTTGTATTACTGAAACTATTTGCTAAGAAAATATCACTTAAAGAAACTGATCTTTCTTGTTGTACATGTGTGTTAGATTTTCGAGATGTCTTGTGAGAGGTATTCCAAAAATGTCTTTTTGTTTCTCTCAAAACTCAGAGGGGAGCTTCTGCTGAAAATGAACAAGCCCAGCGAGGCGAAGGACGCCTACCTACGAGCGCTGGAGCTGGACCATACCAATGCAGATCTCTGGTACAATCTGGCTATTGTCAATATAGAGATGAAGGACCCCTCAGAGGCTCTGAGAAACTTTAATCGCGCGTTGGACCTGAATCCACGGCACAAACTGGCACTCTTCAACTCGGCACTTCTCATGCAAGAGTCAGGTGTGTAGGCAACGGCCATTTGAACCAAGCAATGAACTTAGCTCTGTCCCATCACCTGGTGAGTCGCCTACATAGGCTGCTGCCTTATTAGCACCCTAACCATCATAAAACCTCATAAGCAACCAATTTGCAACGCTCTACAAAGGCAGCAATTTTGTATGGCACTCAAACACAAAACCCCGGTTTCACAGACAAGGCTTAAACCTAGTCCCAGACTAAAATGCATGTTTGAGGTGTTTTGACTGAAAGCAACTTGCACTGACATATCTTAAATATGTCAGTGCCATTGTTTTGTCTCAAGATGCACACCTGTAATGTTTTTTTCTAAGGCACGTTAATAAAAGCTACTTAAATACCCTAATTGAGGCCTAATCCTGGCTTAATCTAAGCCTTGTCTGTGAAACCGGGCCTATATGTATAAAAATACATTACACACCCATATTAGGTCAAGTAATAGATATATACAGAGCCCCGCACATGACGTGCAGGAAAAAAAATAGTAGGCAAAGTTGTGCTCACGATTTACTAATTCGTTCCCTCGATTTGCTAAATCATACGCACGATTTATAAATCGAGGGAACGAAATGGTAAATCGTGCGCACGATTTAGCAAGTCGAGAGAACGAAATAGTAAATTGTGCGCACGATTTAGCAAATCTAGGGAACGAATTAGTAAATCGTGCGCACGATTTAGCAAATTGAGGGAACCAAACAGTAAATCGTGCGCACAATTTAGCAAATTGAGGGAACCAAATAGTAAATCGTGGGAACGAATTAGCTAAACGTGTGCATGATTTACTTGCATGTCATGTGTGGGGCTCCATAGATATATTTAACTTTTTTTTTGTTTGGTTTTTTTTTGGGGGGTTTTTTTGTTTTTGTTTTTGTTTTGTTTTTTTTATTGATACTTTTCAGAACAAAACACTTGTCAGGACTTTGTTATTAGCATGTTGCTAAGCTAACAGTGCTATATACAAAAAAGCATAAAAATGCATACACAAATATTAGGACAAAAGAAAACATTTTTAATTACACTGAGCTGTTTTTCATCGATACTTTTCAGAAGTTTCATTTTGCTTGTTTCATCCGTCATCTTGGATTTATTTTTTTTTCACAGAGCTTTAATTAAAAATTTAAAGTCTTTAATTTGCCTTCTCTGTAAATTATGCATCTTTGGCTATAAGACCCACCTTGTGAAACAGCGTTTGCTTCGGGATGTGTGCCATTGATGCCTTAAAATACAGTACCAGCTGTTTAGGAAGCTCACTAGGTTCTGAATAAATAAGGTTGCAAAATACACTCCCTAATTTTTGATTTTTCAGGCCTGAGCTTCAAAAAACATTGGGTCCATTACAAGAAACGTTAAGGTGCTCAACAATCTCTGTGAAAGTGACAGTTTGCTAGTTCCTGATTGGTTAACATGAGGTTAGACAAGCCAATTTTTTTAACCTACAGATTCTTTGCGTGCCACCTCAAGGGAAGGCAACAACCTCTCACCTAATTTGGTCATGTTCCCATGCCTGAGAATATTAGAGTTTGATCCAGCAGCTATAAGTTTAAATTGAATGTGACTTATTGACCCTAACTTTGAGTTTTATGCCATTTTTTCACTCTTAACTTTGAATAGCAGGAAAGACTGATGGATTCGTGTAGTTTGAGTTCAAGGCATTAGTTTGTCATTTTTCTGAGATTAGCACACCTACGCTGTCACAATGTAAATACGACGAATACAACAGCTCTATTTGCACAAGGTTTTAGGCCTCTTGTTCGGACTGTTTAATCATGTGACTGAGGAAGCATGTTGCGATCAATTCACAGGCCTGCTTGACACAACTGTTATTCTTTCATTTGGTTTTGTAGTTGTGCCCATCTATATTGGTTTTCAAATAAAAGCAGGTTTGTTTTAAATGTAACCTGCTTTCCACGGTTTCCCCACTTTTGCCCTACAGTAGTTATTCTGAACAGTCTACATGGGGTAATAAAAAGCTGACCGACACTCCTTACCCTCGTTCTGACCTTATTGTTGCAACATAGGATGGTGAACAATGTAGATCTTGTTACAAAGTCAAAGAACAGATAGCATTGTCAGGCTTTTGGGCACATTATTTAAAAATAAATAAATAAAGATTTCTAATTCCGACAAGACAAAAATGATGACCATGCCATGACTTAAAATGCATGAACATGGTTAAAGGGATAGTTCACCCAAAAATGAAAATTCTGTCATCATTTACTCACCTTCAGGTAGTTCCAGACCTGTATGAATGTCTTTGTTCTGCTGAACACAAAGGAAGATATTTGGAAGAATGTCAGTAACCAAGCAGATCTCGCCCCCCCCATTGACTACCATAGTAGGAAAAATAAATACTATGGTAGTCAATGGGGGGTGATATCTGTTTGGTAACTAAGTAAATGATAACAGAATTTTCATTTTTGGGTGAACTGTCCCTTTAATGTGGTTTAACTTAGTCCATATAACCTATGTTTTAGGGTATGCAATATTTGAATTAATTGACTTTAGTTGCTTACAAGATTTGCAGCATCAAGGACATCTGGTAACATTACTCTCTTCACATTTTTTTTATTTTTAATTTATTTAATTTTAATTTAATTTAATTTTTCACTCAATACCAGTAAAATATCATGATTCTCAATACCATTTATGATAACATGGGAAAACCAAATATGCTATTAGCAATTATAAAACTGTTAGGTCCTGTCCTTGATTCTGATTGGTCAATTTATCATGAATAAAACACTGCTATGACCGCTTTACCCAACGGTTCTGTGTATCACTACACAACACACTTAGCAACCACTCTTAGCAACGTAAACTGTTTGTCCTCAATTGACCCGTCGCCGGGAGTTTGATTGACAGGCAATCTAACCAATCATAACGCCGAATCGCCATTTTGTCCGACAAAGCAGTCAGGGGATTTAGTAGATTAACGTTGGTGGACTTGATATTGTTCATTGAAGTTTACTGTATTATGTAGAAGAGAAAGAGATCGAGTGAGCGAGTTTATTACCCTCACTCAGATTTAGCATTTTTCCTTCAGGTCAGTCCTATGTTCATAATAAAAAATCTGTTTAAATGTCTGATGTATTATCTTGTCCTTTTAACAGTTAAGGGGTTTTCCCATGACTGACAGCGCTAGTCAAAGCATTTGTCAGTTGCGTCTTGTTCCATATTCACAACAATTCAGTCTTTTCAATGTAAAAGTCTTTGCTACTGACTGACACACTCATAAAGACAGTCTTTGCCGCCATCTAATGGCGTAATAATGTAACTTCTGTTGCTGTTCACGGTCAGGGACTATTTTTTCCGGTGGAAGGAAGGCTTTTAGTGAAAGTTTACTTCATGAAAGTTGCATTGATACATATTTTTGGCTTTAATATTTGTATTGTGTGGTAAAAGCAATAAGGTACTCGAGGCTAGTGCTGTATCGTGAATAAGTCACGGCTGAAGGGGTTGCAGGCACTCCGATACAGCACAGCCTCTCGTACCTTATTGCTTACTTAGACTAATCTCTTAATTTTCTTCTTTTTAGGCGAGGCAAAATTTCGTCCAGAAGCCAACCGTCGCTTTCTCACCTATGTGAAAGAGGAGCCGGACGATGCTAACGGCTACTTCAACCTGGGCATGTTGGCGATGGATGCTAATGAGAACGAAGAGGCCGAGCACTGGATGCGGGAGGCCATTCGACTGCAACCCGGCTTCCGCAGTGCTTTGTTTAACTTGGCCCTGCTCTACTCTCAGTCCCAACGTGAACTGGATGCTCTCCCGGTGCTTGAGGAGCTGCTGCGGTACCACCCGGAGCACGTCAAAGGCCTGATCCTCAAGGGAGACATCCTCATGAACCACCGCAAGGATACACGTGGTGCCAAGGCCTGTTTCGAACGCATCTTAAACATGGACCCCAGCAACGTGCAGGCCAAGCACAACCTCTGCGTGGTGTACTTCGAAGAACGGGAGCTCCAGCGTGCCGAACGCTGTCTGGTGGAGACACTCGCCATGGCACCACACGAAGAGTACATCCGGCGGCACCTCACTATTGTACGCAACAAAATGGCCGCCATGAGTGCCGCGGGGCAGCCGATTGTGCAGACAGAGGGCGATAGTGTGGCAGACAAACAGCAAGAGCAACATCAACAGGGCAAAAAGGAGGAGGAGGAAGGGCAGGGAGTTGCTTCAGGAGCAAGGGAGGGGGCCAGGAAAGAGAAGAATTTGAGGAAATCCTCCCCCACAGACAGCGTCAGCGGCCAGGGCCACAGCCAATCAAAGAAGTTGGATGCGGGCCAGCCTGACAAGAGGACTAACAGCAAATCCACAAAAGAGATTAAAGATATAGAAAAGAAAAGGGCGGCTGCCTTGAAGAGACTGGAGGAGATTGAGCGCATATTAAGCAGCGATTAACCTTGTTTATCAACCACCACACTATTTTTATATATAACTATTTAAAGCGCAAGAACGAGACTCCTATGTTTTTTTTTTTGTTGTTTTTTTTTCCCAAATTGAGCCCTTGTTTATGCATGTTTTGTGCGCTTTAGTTTGATTGTTGTGTCTTTTATATAAGGTGGGGCATACCTCCTTTTCCGACATCTTTAATTATGTAAAGCTGTTTGGCTGAAAAGGGAAACCAGGCGTGCGTTCACAACATGCGCTGAAAAAGCACAAAATTAGGTACTTTTTTTTTAAAAGAAACCCTGCAAAAAATCTTATTTTATCATATCATTTATTTATGATTGTCTATATCTGAGTCACTGGATTAATTTTTGTCACTTTTGTGTGTTGATTTACCTTACCACTGGCAAGTATTACTCATAATCACAAATAAAATATTGGTATATTAGCCAGCTCATTTTATAGCAGGGCCTCTGAGTGGTCCGTCACCTGGCTTTTGGGTTTTAGCTCAGCAAACCCCTCCCCTTCTTTGCATGACATCACCGCTTTCCTCCAATTCTCCGCTGCTGTTTTGTTGATGTGTCGTCATTGTTGTTGTGTTTTAGTCTCAACACCAAATGGTGTCAGAGTTTAATTATATCCTCTGACATAATCTATTTCTGAATTAGGGTCACCTCCCTTCGCCAGCCCTATTTTTGCAAGCTTCTGGGATTTTTCAATATGGCTTGGATACTGTTTGGGCCTTTAATGTTTTCACAGATTGGTCATGCTTTTTATTTGGACATATTTTTTTTTTTTTTTTAAGGTTTTCTGCTGCTTTGAGCTCTGTTTCTTGTTCTCCCCACAAAGACCAAACGGTAGCATTATAATCAAACATTAAGCAGAAATAACCTGAAACCTTCATTTAAAGGAATAATTCACCCAAAATTAAACTTCAGTCATCCTTTGCTCAACCTCATGTGATTTCAAACTTGTACGACATACTTTCTTCTGTGGAACATAAGAAAGTATGTCGTGGAAGAGAAGATTTTCCATGAATTACTAAAATTTTGGTCTGTTCCTCACACAAAGTTACCATATGTCTTCAAAACACTTCACATGTGGTACATATGTAGTCATATGGACGATGAAACTATAATGCTGCTTTTTGAAACTCCAGTCTCCATTCATTGCAGTTGCATTGATATGAACGAACAGTACAGTTCTTGAAAATGTTTTCTTTTGTGTTCCACAGAAGAATTTTTTTTTAAGGTTTTGGTGAAAAAATGATGACAGAATTGTCAATTTTGGGTGAATGATCTCTTTAATATGGCGAGCATCACTGCGTACATTTTTGTGGGTTCTTTTAGCTTTTGTTTTGGAAAATAATCACGTTTTTTTAAAGCTAAGATTATACGCTGATGTGTTAGTTTAGTATTTTAATGTCCTGCAGATGTACTTCAAATACATATGTTGCGCACAGTCGAATTGGGCATATTGTTTCCTGTGGAGCTGAAACATCCATGCGCTCTCTCTGGAATCCTGTCATCGTTTTACTGTTTACTTTGAAGCCAGGCCCTGAAATATCTCCTCTGACCTTTCTAAAGAACTTCTCAGGAAAAAAAAAAAGCTACCTGAGAGCTCACTGATCTCCTCAAAGCCCGTGAGAGTGCATTTCCATACATTCTACAACACTAGCGGTATTAACTCATGTATGAAAACTCTGAGGTGTTGCGTTAAAGTAATAAAGCCACTTAAAGTAGCATAATTGTCGCCTTTATCCGATTAAGTAGCGAACTCGCATAGCTCACAGCATTATCAGCTGTTTTGCCAATTGAGATGTGCTCGCCCATAAAACGAGCAAGAAACCTGAATCACTACACCTGTTTGCTCTTTCTTTTGGCAACATGTGCATCTGAATCTTTTTTATTTTATTGTCAGTTTGATAGTCTGTAAGGACAAATTTACATGGTTGTATCATATTAATCTTAAAATATATAGTGTTGGGAGTTCACCTCTCTCTAAAAGGTTCATATCCCACTAAATCATCTCTCTCAACTCTCATTCAGCTGTAAGTGATGTCATATTTCAGGTTTTCTTCAGCTCAGCTTGAGTCCTAATGATGTTTTAGGACCTTTTCCTCTCATGTTTACTCATGCTGTGCTTTCACCTCAAATCCCATTTCTTACATCTTGATTTATAGTATTTACCTTTTTACTTGGACTAATGTTTTGACTTATGAGTGGTGGTGGGACCTACGGTTTTCCAATAAAAACAACTTACATCAGGAATGTTGCATTTATGAGACCTTTTGTTATGCATTCTGTCGGCTGCAAACAATGTGTAGACCTGATCAATTTTCAATTCGCAAAATCCACACGGTCCAAAATAACTCGTACACGCCTTTGATTCGTATGCTGCCCAAAGGCTTAACTGTCATTTTACTTATTGTCAAGGCCTCAGGTTTCAGCCTTGGGCTTGTGTTGCAATAGTGCTTGCTGTAATGTGAGATGTGTGCAATGAAGCACACTGCAAACAAGTGGCACTTTGTTGCATTTGTTGAACAATTTGGCATGATATTGATCTTGGTAATTAACAAATCTTTGTGTAACCCATTAACTCAAGCTGCCGGATTTTTATGGAAATAGGCTTATGCTAAGAGAGGAAGGCCCATAACTAGGATTTGTTGAAAAACAGTGAGATCCGTCGCAAACGTAATTATGCACAGTATCTGGCAGGCAGAGGAGACTAAACCACAGGAACTTGAGCTTTGCAGAGCTCCCAGTTTAAGAAACAAGATTGTCATCGCATTGACATTTGATCAGACAAGATGTTTAATATGATTATGCTTTTAGTCCATGTGAGAGCACGATTTATATTATTGGATTAAAGGCTCAATGACTCTTTTGTAGTGGAAATGCCTGATTACGTTTTAAATGGCCATGTCTCTGGTTTGATAATTCATGAACTGGTCCATGCCCTATGGAGGGGGAATGAAAATTAGCTGTTGGAGATGGAAGACAGTCAGACTAAGTCCTTGATGAGTATTGTTAAGTATTTGCACTTTTATAAAACATTCACAGTGTTTATTGTAATTAATATGATTTATTTTAGCACATTATTGCATGTGGGTCATAGGTTGACCTAATTTTGCGCACTTTTTTTAAAGTCTATAACTTTTCTTTTATATAAAAAGAATATAAACATTTAAATATCTAAAAATATGTTAGCTCTTATATTCATAGTTTTTTATCACTAGTTATACATATTTTAAAAAAAACACTAATATTAAAAGAATAAAAAATTATATATAAACAAACACACTGACACAGCGGCCACTTTATTAGGTACACCTTGCTAGTACCCGGTTAGTCTTGCATAACCAGACCTTCAGACTGACGGCAGAAGGTCTGGACTCTATCACAGCTTTCATTGGCCAAGGACCGCCCAAGAGGACGTTTGACTGACATGTAACGCAACACAGTTTTTGTTCTGCGTCATTTTTAGGAGTGTGAAAAAGTAAAGTTGATGTCCCTACAATAACACGACGGCATGCGTCTAATAAATTATTCATTCAAGAATGTTGTGCAAGTTTACTGCAACAATGGAGTCACGAACTTCAACTTACTTTTGAAAATCAAGTGTTTAGTTGATCCTGGAAAGCGCTCATTTTCACAGTTGTAAACACGATGGCATTCTTTTTCCATGAGGGGGTTTGGCATCACAGCATTTGTTTCCAGGTGGGCCATTAAAGAACGCGACACACACGTCTCCTGGACATCCTGTAGAATTCAACCAACCAGATGACGACTTCGAAAATCCTGAAGTATTTCCAGTTCAGTGTGCCATATGCATCAGACGTTCAGCCAACGGTCCGTGGGTGTGACGTCTGAGGCTGAGACTAGTACTGGTTTGGACCCACTTTTGCCTTCAGAATTCTTTGTGGCATAGATTCAACAAGGTGCTTGAGAGATTTTGGTCCATATTGACATGACCGCATCACACAGTTGCTGATTTGTCAGCTGCACATCCATGATCCAAATCTCCTGTTTCATCACATCCCAAAGTTGCTCTATTGGATTGAGATGCTCACTGGTGACTGTGGAAGCCATTTGAGTTTAGTGAACTCATCGTCATGTTCAGTTAACCAGTTTGAGATGATTTGAGCTTTGTGACATGGTGCGTTATCCTGCTGGACGTAGCCATCAGAAGATGGGTATACTGTGGTCATAAAGGGATGGACATGGTCAGCAACAATACTCAAGTAGGCTGTGGCGCTTAAACAATGATCAATTGGTACTAAGGGGCCAAAAGTGTGTTTACACCAAATTCTGACCCTATTATCTGAATGTCACATCAGAAATCGAGACTCATCAGACCAGGCAACGTTTTTCCAATCTTCTATTGTCTAATTTTTGTGAGCCTGTGTGAACTGTAGCCTCAGTTTCCTGTTCTTAGCTGACAGGGGTGGCACCCGGTGTGGTCTTCTGCTGCTGTAACAGATCTGCCTCAAGGTTTGGTGTGTTGTGCATTCAGATATTATGTTTTGCAGACTTTGGTTGTAACGAGTGAATATTTGAGTTACTGTTGCCTTTCTATCAGCTCAAACCAGTCTGGCCATTCTCCTCTGACCTCTGGCATCAACAAGGCATTTTCAGCCCCAGAACTGATGCTCACTGGATATTTTCTCTTTTTCGGTCCATTCTCTGTAAACCCTAGAGATGGTTGTGCGTGAAACTCCCAGTAGATCAGCAGTTTCTGAAATACTCAGACAAGCCCGTCTGGAACCAACAACCATGCCACATTCAAAGTCACTTAAATCACCTTTCTTCCCCATTCTGAGGCTCAGTTTGAACTTCAGCAGATCCTCTTGACCATGTCTACATGCCTAAATGCATTGAGTTGCTGCCATGTGATTGGATGATTGGATATTTGCATTACCGAGCAGTTGAACAGGTGTACCTAATTAAGTGGCTGGTGAGTGTATATATACTGTATATACACATGGGTAGATAGATAGATTGATTGATTGATTAGATCTTGAAGAAACAAATCTTGAGAAATAAAATGGGAAAGAATAATAATTTCAGTGAAGCAAATTGACAATGAATGGTTGGATCATGTCATTTGTCAATTCAAGATTAGTTGTCTTTAGAAAATGAAAGGCATTGTGTGAGCATGGTTTGTCAGCTTGTCACCTTGTTGTAAAGAACCACCTACCCCAGGGGCATCAGTGTCCTCACAGTTAGGAGTGATCCTGCACTTTTTTTTTTTTTTGCTCACAACACCAGTCTGACGACATAACCCATTCAGTCACAACTTGCTTTAATGTATTACTGTTTATAATGTGATTATTACAACTTGGTCATCTTGTTCTTTTCCTTAGTTTCTCAGAAATGTCAGTTAGACAATGTGAACGTATGAATCAGAGTTAAATTAAATACTTCACACATGCGTCAGCTCAAATGAGTCACTGCCTTTTGTATTTAGAATAATTAGACATGGTTGAACAGCATTGCATTTTTTCAAATAGGAAGTTTGCTGGCAAACATGAGTTTATCAGGCCCCCCAGGCACGCTGTGTATTATTTAGTCATTGTATTTAATCATTTAGTCATTAAATTGTGTAGTTTAACAGATGTATTATTAGATTATTAAGGACAACAAGCTATTGAAATTATCAAACGAGTGAAAACCAACATGCGAAAGCAAAATACATCTTGAAAGTTATAACAGCGACTCTTGCTCATCTCTATGGAATGGGTGTACGTGAGTCAAGACATGGCGGATGTAAATTGTTATCTGAGGTTTCCATATGTATGTTTTTAATAAAGACAAATGCATCTGGGTCTGATCTGTGAGACCTAGCTATATTTCATTTCTGTTAGCACTGAAATGGTTTTATTTTAGATAAGAGAGCATGTTTTATAAGAGGATGTTTTTAAAAGGGCTTTATGTGGAAATACAGTACATTTGTTGACTCTGTATTCGTCTACCAATAAGTAGTATACCACCACTCTTCTAATGGCAGACGCAATGTACGCCTCAAGTAACAGTATTTTGATGTGAGCCATGGGAATGAGACACATAATCCAGTGCTTGATTATTTTCTCTAATCTCCTTAACACATAGGTATTATACAGGATTAGAGATAAATGTTTGCTATTTTTCTCTTTTTTTTTTTTTTTTAGTGGTTATGTACAGTATGCCTTTAAAATCACAAGACACCTTATTACCAACAGCAGAAGCAGTGGCGAGGCCAGAAATTTTAAAGAGAGTGGATAGGGTGAAATAGGGTGGACCTCAATGCTAACTCTCAAATTACATTTTACAATAGGCCTACATGGGCTAAAAATAATTTGACAATTAAGATTAGTTTACAGTTCGCTGACAATAAGTCAAATTAAACAGAATAAGAACAATAAACAAAGGTAATAATATATGCGGAGCGTCAAAGGTTTCTATTTACAGCGTTTTTTGCAGTGTTGAGCAATGTAGCCAATCACAGACATTTGTGAGATCATGTCATCCCAATGAACTAAGATGAATGACAGCTCTTTAGTGATAAAGTGAGTGTATGTAAATCAGAATTTTAAGTATATCTTTTGTTTTGGGAGTGACATCCACTAAATTCATGTTGAACAATTATTATTGTCATGTATGCATGATTTTTTTTTTTCTCCTTTTCCACAAAATAATTTTGTGTCTCATTGATTGGGTGAACCAGCTGTCAATCTGAGTGGGCCAGTGCCACCCTGGCCTTTATGTAGCCTTGCCACTGTGTCAAGCCTGAGCAAAAAAAAATAAAATAAATAAATAATAATTGTTTTTTTAATTATTAAATATATTTATTTGTAAATTATTTTTTTATTTACTATTATTATATGCCAGTGAAATCAAAATGGGAGTTTTGTAACATTAAACTGGCTGATGCAGGTAAGCTTTCTATCACAAACACCACCGACTTGGCATTGTGGCTTATTTACTTTTCACTCTGCTTTACGGCCTCTGTACCCGACAGAATAAGCATAGTTGCTAGAAGTGCACATTTATTTCTTTTGAAAGAAGTACAATGAAGGCATGTTTTGATAATGTGTCATTTTAGTCATTTTAATATATGTAGGAATGATGTGAACAAATTTGCACTACATTTCTCACTTCTGTGGGAACCTTCAGATCTGTTTATAATCATTTGATGCCGCATGGGTCATGTGGTTTTTATCTGGTGACGTTCGAAATGTTTAAGGCATAGTTCACCCCGAATATGAATATTCTGTCTTTATTTACTCGACCTCATGTCATAACAAACTCAAGTGCTGTTGTTTTTACTTTTGCTTATGAAACACAATTGCCATTTAAGTTTTCTAAAGCTCACTGTAAAAAGTAATACGCTATATCTACTCCATAAAATTTTGGCAACAGATTACAAGCAATATTATTAATTAAATTCAACAAATAGAATTGAGTTAGAATTAATCAAATTAATTCCTTAAAGGTCAACCATTTAAAACAAGTAAAATTTAAACAAAAATATCTGAATAACAGACAGACCTCAAAGATGAATTAAGAGCTCTTTATTTTTTAATTGCCAACATTGAAGACACCTGATAAGCAGAATCACTGAAGGAACGAGAAACACAAGAATTAACAGAGGTTTAGATGTTGATGTTGATTTTATTGAAAATGTTTTGTCACCATTATGGTGATCAGTGTTTCATTTAGTTGGGCAGTTTGACTCTTATGTCAGTTTGTGGTTTTTGTAATGTTGTTTGCTAATTTTACACATTTTAAATAGTTGACTTTTAAGGAATTAATTTGATTAATTCTAACTCAATTCTTATATGTTGAATTTGATTAATAATATTGCGTGTAATCTGTTGCCACAATTTTGAGTAGATAGAGCGTATTTTTACAGTGCAATTTTTTTTTTTTTTTTGATGTAAGGATTATAATTCAAGTCATACTATTATTGTACGTACAATATTTTGCTGCTGCAAATTCATTGCCTTTTGGCAAAATTTGTCATTTTGAATCCAAAATACATCACTCTATGTACACTACCATTTGGGATCAGTAAAAATGTTATTTAAAGAATACATTTATTCAACAAAGATGCATTAATTTGATCAAAAGTGACAGTAAAGGCATTAATAATGTTAGTATTTCAAATAAATGCTGTTCTTTTAAACTCTTCATCAAAGAATACTGAAAAAAATCACGGTTAAGCAACTGAACAACTTCAACATTAGCTATGTTTGCATTCACCTATTTTCGTGTGAATTTTGAGATATTGCATTAAAAAAAACGCTGGATGGAAATGCCAACATGTGCATAAATTCTAAAAATGCTCAAAAAATGTATGCTCTTAACTGAGGTGGATAATTTTTTTAATCGATAAGAAGACATGCACATAAACTACAATGGAAACACATGCACATTAAAAAAACTCACTTGACTTTGCTTCAACACTGGATGTGATTGGATAACTGGACTAATTTCATTGCACAGCATCTCAAAGGATGTTTTGATAATTCTGAAATGATTGAGCCAAAGTCTGTCATCAAAATGATTTGATTTAATTCCCTCCCAAAATTGTCTCACACCAGCATCCACACGCAAGATTACATGACTTAGTTTATTGCATTTTTTTCTGATGTGCAAGTCATTTATGATGTTGAAAAAAGATTTCCTGATTGCAGCAACTTCCATTCATATTACATATCCGGAAAGTATTCTCAGCGCTTCACTTTTCCACATGTTATGTTACAGCCTTATTCCAAAAGGGATTAAATTCATTATTTTCCTCAAAATTCTACAAACAATAGCGTGGGAAGTTTGTTTGAAATGGTCACTCTGACAGAGCTCAAGCGTTTCTCTGTGGAGAGAGGAGAACCTTCCAGAAGAACAACCATCTCTGCAGCACTCCACCAATAAGGCCTGTATGGTAGAGTGGCCAGATGGAAGCCACTCCTCAGTAAAACGCACATGACAGCCTGCCTGGAGGACTCTCAGACCATGAGAAACAAAATTCTCTGGTCTGATAAAACAAAGATTGAACTCTTTGGCCTGAATAGCAAGCGTCATGTCTGGAGGAAACCAGGCACCGCTCATGACCTGGCCAATACCATCCCTACAGTGAAGCATGGTGGTGGCAGCATCATGCTATGGGGATGTTTTTTAGCGGCAGGAACTGGGAGACTAGTCGGGATCGAGGGAAAGATGAATGCAGCAATGTACAGAGACATCCTTGATGAAAACCTGATCCAGAGCGCTCTGGACCTCAGACTGGGATTAAGGTTCATCTTTCAACAGGACAACGACCCTAAGCACACTGCCAAGATAACAAAGGAGTGGCTACGGGACAACTCTGTGAAAGTCCTTGAGTGGCCCAGCCAGAGCCCAGACTTGAACCCGACTGAACATCTCTGGAGAGATCTGAAAATGGCTGTGCACAGACACTCCCCATCCAACCTGATGGAACTTGAGAGGTCCTGCAAAGAAGAATGGGAGAAACTGCCCAAAAATAGGTGTCCCAAGCTTGTAGCATCATACTCAAAAAGACTTGAGGCTGTAATTGGTGCCAAAGGTGCTTCAACAAAGTATTGAGCAAAGGCTGTGAATACTTATGTACATGTGATCTTTTTTTTTTAATTTATTTATTTTTTTTAAATAAGTTTGCAAAGATTTCAAACAAACTTCTTTCACGTTGTCATTATGGGGTATTGTTTGTAGAATTTTGAGAAAAATAATGAATTTAATCCCTTTTGAAATAAGGCTGTAACATAACAAAATGTGGAAAAAGTGAATTGCTGTGAATACTTTCGATTTTGTTCTCTTGAAGCCATGAGATGGAAATGCTGCTTTATTCACAAATGTTTTATGCGATATTCCAATATTTCACACAAGTTAAATTCACAACTTTGGATAGAAACATAGATATTGATAATAAGAAATGTTTCTTGAGCATAAGATACTTCTTCAAAAACATTACAAATCGTAATTTTAAAAAAATTAAAAAACGATGACGGAAGATGCAGGACTTTAAAATGCTAAGCGATACTATAGATGTTAATAATGTATGATTTTGCTTCGAATTGTCAACCATTCCTTTAAGACACCAAAAAACCAAGTGACAAATGCTTATAGCCATTGTTTTGCTAAAGTTAGTGTCACTTGCCGAGGAGCCACGATGGCGATTTCCTGCATTTGATCTGGAAGTGGCTATTTTAAGACTCAGTAGTCACTGGTCCTCTCATATAAACAGTGGTGCAGAGACCTCAGCCAGAACAATTGTGGGAATTCCCAGGGTATATCCAGACAGTCTTGGCTCACAGTGCTCTTCTGCTGGGTTTGACTTCTCAGCTGTACAACAGCTGGACATGAGCAATCGGCAGGAGGAAGCCACTCGTTGGCTACTGAAACTGAGGTGCTGAAGTGTTGAAGTTGACACTGACCTCAGATTAAGCATTAAAGCCTTGAGTGCTCACGGTTCATCAGCTCCCACATATGAGCATATGGAGTTACGATTAATCACAGGTCAGTACCTCTGTTTCTTTTTTCACTTGAAGATAACTCCCTGGTTTCTCTGTACTCCCAGGCTTCCAGGGAAATCCTGCCATGTGATGGATCTAGACTGTGTAATCTTAAAGATATATCAGTCTGGATAAACTACCTCAGAAAGCTCAGGCAAGTTATGAAAAATAGGCTAGACCACGCCACCCAGTTTTATCACATTTTAAGATATGCTCAATTATTAGCTGCTTTTCAACCGTCAGGCCGAACGGTTCTTGGAATGATAAGGAACGGTTCCAGTTGTGTTTCCACTGGAGCCTGGTACGGCACGGCACGATTACAAACCATTCTCGGCCCGGTTGTCTAACTGTGCTGAATCGTGCTGGTAAAATGCGTGAACTGACGTCGGCACACAGGATTGGTCACTTGTCTGTTGCCTGGCTACCAGTTTCTCCGTAGCTGGTTAAGCGCTCTGTTTGAGCGTTGTAAACACAAATTAATAATAAAATATTAATAATAAGAAATATCTGATCATCCTCCATAATGCGGTCGTTATTTACCTCTAATATCATCAGTAAACAGTTGCGTTACCAAGGCAACAACTGACGCTTTTGTATTACATTCAAAAGAGCGGCCGTTTTCAGCCCCACAGTGGAAAATGAAACCGTAACCGTACCAGCTGGCCCGGATCGGCACGGAATGGAACGGTTACGCAATGAGAACCGTTCGGCCCGACGGTAGAAAAGCGGTTATTGTGAACTAACAAAAGCAAAATCAGTTGGGGGGAAAAATGAAATGTGTAACAGATATGCCAAAACACTGACTGTTGTCAAATGGGTTTCCCTGAGCACTTCCCTTGTCTGCCATTGGTCAGTCAAACAGATAGCCCCACCCAAAACAAAGAGCAATGTTTTGATTACACCTATTTTACACAGCTTTTGAGGGAATCAGCAAGAAATAGTTCTCTTTTAGTTTTCTGAATTTTAAGCAATAAGCATTTTAACACAGAAAAAAATGTCACTTCAGCTTAAAAGATAGTCATTGAACTGTCTAACTTTTGGAACTAACAGTGTGTGCTCTGTGCTCTAATTTGCTATGCAAGCCTCTCTTTTGTTTAAGCAGAAAGTTAAAATCCCATATGACCCTTAGGGCTTAAACGATTTCACAGACCAGTACTTGCTATATATAGCATGTTAACTGAAGTTTTTATTTTAAATAAATCCCTGGAATGTCATGAGTTTTAGACGAATCTGAGATGCAAACAGGAGAGAAATGCAACGCATAATTTGAAGAATATTCTGGGTTAAGCTCTTAGGGCGGCATTTATGACATGCTGTTGATTATGACAGAAAATGAGTTGGATTTGTACCTTGAAAAAGCAAGCAAAAATGCATCTACAGTAATGCACTTACAGTTGAAGTCTATGGGGCGAGGCATTCTAGATGGGTTAAAGCATAAAGCATGTATTTTTTTATGTAAATTCTTTTGTACATAAATGTTTTTAAAAAACTGTCTAAAGTAGAGTTATCTCCATTTAACGTTACCCTGCTATTTTTTTTTTTTTGGTTTCCTTGTGTATATTGTGCGTAATTTTTTACTGATAAAATATTTGGTCCCACTTTATATTAGGTGGCCTTAACTACAGTGTACTTATTGTTTTAATATTGTATTGCAAAAACCCTTTCACTGCTATTGTGGTAGGATACTGGTAAGGTTAGGGACAGGTTTGGTGGTGTGGGTTAAGGTGTAAGGGATGGTTCAACCTTGTAATTATAATAAAAATATAATTTAATTATAAAATATATGTACAATGTAAAAACGTACACAATAAGTGCATTGTATCAAATTATTAATTTAAATGTAAGTACACAGTAGTTAAGGCCACCTAATATAAAGTGGGACCAAATATTTTCTCCTGTCCCACTTTAATATGCAGATATAAATATACATGCAACTACCATTCAAAAATTTGGGGTTGGTAAGATTTAAAATTTTTTTGAAAGATGTCTCTTATGCTCACCAAGGCTGCATTTATTTTATCAAAAATGCATTGAAAACAGGAATATTGTTCCATCCATCCAATTTCCTCCCGCTTATCCGGGACTGGGTCGTGGTGGCAGCAGTCTAAGTAAGACTGTACATACGCCCTTTTCCCAGGCAACTTCCCCCAGCTCCTCCTGGGGGATCCCAAGTCATTCCCAGGCTTCCTGACCAGATGACCAAACAACCTCAATTGGATCCTTTTGACGTGGAGGAGCAGTGGCTCTACTCTGAGTGTCTCCTGGATGTCAGAGCTTCCAGGTCAGCTCAGACACCCTGTGGAGAAAACTCATTACCTGCAATCTCATTCTTTCGGTCATTATCATGACCATAGGTACATATACCGATCAGGCATAACATTATGACCACTGACCGGTGAAGTGAATAACACTGATTATCTCTTCATCACGACACCTGTTAGTGGGTTGGATATATTAGGCGGCAAGTGAACATTTTGTCCTCGAAGTTGATGTGTTAGAAGCAGGAAAAATGGGCAAGTGTAAGGATTTGAGTACGTTTTATAAGGGCCAAATTGTGATGGCTAGACTGGGTCAGAGCATCTCCAAAACTGCAGCTCTTGTGGGGTGTTTCTGGTCTGCAGTGGTCAGTATCTATCAAAAGTGGTCCAGGAAGGAACAGTGGTGAACCAGCGACAGGGTCATGGGCGGCCAAGGCTCATTGATGCACGTGGGGAGCGAAGGCTGGCCCGTGTGTTCCGATCCAACAGACGAGCTACTGTAGCTCAAATTGCTCAAGAAGTTAATGCTGGTTCTGATAGAAAGGTGTCAGAATACACAGTGCATCGCAGTTTGTTGCGTATGGGGCTGCATAGCCGCAGACCAGTCAGGGTGCCCATGCTGACACCTGTCCACCGCTGAAAGCGCCAACAGTGGGCACGTGAGCATCAGAACTGGACAACAGAGCAATGGAAGAAGGTGGCCTGGTCTGATGAATCACGTTTTCTTTTACATCACCTGGATGGCCGGGTGCGTGTGCGTGGCTTACCTGGGGAACACATGGCACCAGGATGCACTATGGGAAGAAGGCAAGCCGGCGGAGACAGTGTGATTCTTTAGGCAATGTTCTGCTGGGAAACCTTGTGTCCTGCCATCCATGTGGATGTTACTTTGACACGTACCACCTACCTAAGCATTGTTGCAGACCACGTACACCCTTTCATGGAAACGGTATTCCCTGGTGGCTGTGGCCTCTTTCAGCAGGATAATGCGCCCTGCCACAAAGCAAAAATGGTTCAGGAATGGTTTGAGGAGCACAACAACGAGTTTGAGGTGTTGACTTGGCCTCCAAATTCCCCAGATCTCAATCCAATCGAGCATCTGTGGGATGTGCTGAACAAACAAGTCAGATCCATGGAGGCCCCACCTCACAACTTACAGGACTTAAAGGATCTGCTGCTAACATCTTGGTGCCAGATACCACAGCACACCTTCAGGGGGTCTAGTGGAGTCCATGCCTTGATGGGTCAGGGCTGTTTTGGCAGCAAAAGTACCAACACAATATTAGGAAGGTGGTCATAATGTTGTCTGATTGGCGTAGGTCGACTGTTAAATTGAGAGCTTCGCCTACTTAGATCACCACCTTGAAATGATGGAGATGTTTAAGTGCCTTATGACTGTTTGGTAGGGGCTCCCTAGGCAACTTAGTCCCAGGTGAGAAGCCAGACAAAGTGTGATCCAGTTCATCCCCTCTGGAAACATCATTCACAGAGAGCGAGACTCTGCCCAGAAGGATACTGGGGCCCTCTCCTGGAGCCAGGACTGGGAGAGAAGCACCTGGTGGACGGACTCTGGCTCATGGGGCCCAATCAGTATTGCTCGAAAGAACAGTAGGGCCTTCCCTTTGTGGGCTGAAAAGGGAAAGATTAGCGAACTAGTGCGGACAGGACCTTGGTTGTGGATATTGTGAAATAGTATAACAATTTAAAATAATTGTAAATACTGTGTCTGAGGTGCTGTCATAGCATAGCTGTTTGTTTGAGAATTCTGACCAGCCTGACAACAGCAGCGCTGGCTCAACCATTGGTGTGAGTTTGTGGTGAGGGCTATATGATTCCCAGACCAATGGTGGTGTGGGAGTGTTTGGAAAACTGTTTTAAAACAGTCAGTGTTTTTGCTATAACGTTTGGTGATGCTAGTGCTGCAGAAATTGCACAATTCACCTTTAAGTTTTGTGGTTGTACTTTCAAACAGTTTATTTCAGTATTTTGACATTTGTTCTGGTGCTATGCCATTACCCATAAACTTCTGTAGCAACTATTACATTGTTACTTTCTATAGAAATAAATAAATAATTAATAATAATTAAATAAATAAATAATAAATATATTTATTGTTTGTATATCACTACTAATTTGAAGAAAAAAAAAAAAAAAAAACACCAACAGATTATATGACTCACATAGCAAAAGAACAAGGAGATTCCTATGACTTGCTCTTAACCTGCAAGCATGAAATAAGTTTCAAATTCATTCCTTAATTTCAAACAAGAAGAGGCTTTCCATATATTCCAGAACTGGATTTTTTTTTTTTTTTTTAAATCCAATTAACAAATCCTCAGCCTGTTTTTTTGATTGAGTATATCTTACAGTGCAGTATCTTATTGTTGCAGACAAGCATGCACATAAGGGACTGTGTCAAATTGAATAGCACATCGACTAAATGACCTCTCGCACTTTCATAGTGCGAAAGTGCACAGATGTGAGGGCTTTGTCGAACTCTGCAAAGTATTATTTCTCCATGAGGACCTGATTTACCCAAGAATCTGGGAACATTTTTCACAAGGACAGACTGGGTTGGGGAAAAAAAGGTCATGTGGGGTAAACAAGTTTGGGGTGTGGGTGTGTCTTCAGCGAACGAGGACACACCCCATGTTCATACAGTCTTATAACATGTGAGCTCTCTATGCACTTTGATACTTTTTAGGTTGCACTTCGTAAATGCAAGAAAATGAGCACCTTTAAATAGCCCATTCAGAAAACTCTATTGCTAATGCTAATCCACTTGGGATTGTTTTGATTTAATCATACGAGAGGCTTATGGTTCAAACATTTTGGGTGGACCTAACTGCAACATATCCTCCCAAACATCTGTTTTGTAACTATTTTGTTTGCATGGTTAATAAAAACTCAATGATTAGAATGTTTCGGTTTTTTAATACATTGTTAGTTTAACAATGTGTTAAAACAGAACACAATATGTGTTTCTGTGATTTATATATCAAGGCACACTTTTGGGGCTGTTTTGGAGGCTGACGTAAGAGCGTCTCGACATATCAAGCACATTATTTATTATTATTATTATTGGTATTTTTACCTTGATAAACGCACAATACGACCCAGAAGGTCTGTTCAGATAGTACATAGGGTTCATTTTGATTTCATGGTAAACAGGCTACAGTATATGGGGCAAGTTGTCACACAAAACATCTGCCATTAAACAGCCTATTATAAGCTTTTCAGCAAAAATTTATCAGTAAAAGAATTATTAAACTGTAACAAAAATATATAACCACAGTTATTTTATCGTACATTACAACATTTAAAACATATAGTAGGTGATAACTTGCCCCAACCTAAATTCCTGTAACTCACGCAGTAGAGCATGGCGGTGCAGATTTCCAGGGAATGCATAAACTGATAACAGTATATGCCTTGAATAAAATGTACTGTAAGTCGCTCTGGATAAAATCATCTGCCAAATGCATTAATGTGAATTTAATTGTGATGAAGACCACATGGTCTGTCATTAATTTTTTTGAAGCATTTATAAAGTGTGTGAGTTCTTTCTAGTTTGATTTGCATTTTTTGGACTCTAAAAAAATATTACTCTGGCATGTGTTTGTTTTTATATACAACTCGCCCAGAACTGATGTTAAATGTCTGGTTAAAATCTGCCTTCATTATTTAGTTGACTCTTGTCTGAATATTTGCCAGTGTAGTTTTATAGTGTTTTCTTATTATCCAACAGCTATTAAACAATATGAGTTGGAATTTTACAAATATTATTCTAATTTGAGACTCTTTTGAACTGGATATTTGAAACCAACATGCAAAACCACTGATAGAGAAAACAAATGTGTAATTTGACTTTTAGATAATGTAACACAGACAATTTTCTCTTTTCTCATGATTAGCCCCAGCCTACTCTATTCATAAAGTGGTGCTTTGAGACCGAAAATAAGACTAGCTATTGCCATTTTGGGGGTAAAGGGAAGGGGTACATTTGCCAGGAAAATGCAAGCTCTATGCCTTTAAAAACTGTGCATTCCTGAAGCTTGTGAATAAGACAGGAGCAGTTTAACACAAGCTTGCTATTTCTAAAATAAGATGCAGTCAGGCGGCATCAAAGGGGTCAAGAGTGAGAAGCCATTCGGCAGCCCTTGTCTGTTTTAAGATGTTAAAAAGGTCCTGCAGACACTTGGGTGATAGGAAGTCAAAGTGACCTGTTTACTCTCAGACGCTGAATAATCCTCAGTGAGAAGGAAAAGTAAGTGCAAGAACAAGAGGGAAGGGGTGGTAAGAAACCTGTGTGAATTTCTTACATGGAACAAAAAAAATGTATGTATGAATTAATGGATAAACTATCACTATTACAAGTATTTTTATGGGCAGAGACCAAGGAGAAGCACCAAAATAAACAGTTGCGAAAACAACACAAAGGTTTGTTGCTATGGCTAATATTAAACTGCTGCTACGTACTTTCTTATAGCGGAAGTGCTATTAGGTAAGTCACGGTCAACATATATAACGTATTTACATTTGAATCCACTGATTCACTGTATGTCCCACTATTTTAACATGGTTGACAACACATATGGAGGGTAAACTAACCTTAAAAGCCATCTGGTTGTTAAGCTAACCATTTTTATAGCCGTTGTTCTAAAACTTTAACAGGGTATTTATTCAGGAACTGTAAAAAGGGAACATTGCTCATGAGACACAAGCTGTCCCTGTAAACGCTACAATAATCTGTCCTGCACAGGTTAAAAATAATAATTAACAAAAACAAAAATGATTTAGATGGCAACTTCAGAGCTTACTGTACTCCACATAAGACTGCTTCCGCTTGGTAGCTGGGCAAAAATAAATAAATTGGTTTTCCACAAATGATGAGCACTTGATATCGGCTTCATGTGATTTCATTCCACAGACAAGCAGGCACCAAAATGTCTGGAGAGAAGGCATTTATGAATGTTTTCTCGTTGACATTTCAATTTACTTTTGTCTGGCAGTAGGAAGAGGTTTTGACAGTCTAGTCTTGTTATTTACTCAGTAATACTCCTAGTGTGCGGATAATAGTATTCCTGTCACGCTGAATTAATAATGACTGTTAAAACAATCACATAATTCTAAACATGTTCGTTGAAGATCAGTTGCTGAAGAAGTTCAGAATAAAGTAGACTAGGAAGTGTTCGTAACATGCTATTTTTTTGGTGTTATTTGTCTCAAACAATGATATAATGTATTCATCTGCTACATATTAAATGTATTACTTCTCTATTAGTCAATTAGTAAAATGTCAAGTACAAAGAGAGGCATTCTAACTACATAGCCACTAACATTAACATAAGTTTCAGTTTTGTGCATGATTTACTGTGGTAATCATATTTACTTTGTTTCTAAACATGTTTTTTGCCAAACATACATCACACCCCTCATCTACTCCAACAAATGTTTCATTTTAAGCCTTTTTAATACAAAACGACAAATAAAATTTGATCCAAATACATAAAATGTAATCACCGTGTGTTTGTGTCTGTGTGTTAGTCACTCTTATGATTGCATTATATGACAGGGTTTACATGCAAAAGAATATTCTGATGTTAACCAGAATATGTTCATATTTAGATTATGAAAGTGTTATATAAAGATGGACGGTATTGATTTAATCAGTGTAACTCGTTTCTTATTGGTCACAACACTCACTGGTCTTACCTGAGAATTTTTATCCCAGGAGTTCACAGCTTGAAGTTTCAGTTTCATTGCAGATGTTTCACCTAAATTGGAGATATAATTTAAAAGTTTATTTCCGCAGAAGATATTAAATTTGAAACAAATTAGACAAGGCACAGGCTACAGTAAGTATAAAGCGATAAAATGTGGAAGGCAAATCTCAGACAATTCATTTTAAGACATCTTTTTTTTGCAGAAGAACGTTTGAGAGCAGACAAAAGTCTCAGTTTCATCTTACAGCTGTATAAGAGAAAAATTATGATTTAAATTTTTTGTTTTGGGCGCCTTATGTTTTGCTCCCCGACATAAAGAGGATTAGTCAAAATAGATGTCAATATTATTAATTAAATTCAACAAATAGAATCGAGTTAGAATTAACCGAATTAATTCCTTAAATGTCAACCATTTAAAACAAGTAAAATTTAAATAAAAATATCTGAATAACAGACAGACGTCAAAGATGAATTAAGAACTCTTTATTTTTTTATTGCCAAAATTGAAGACACCTGATGATAAGCAGCAGAATCACTGAAGGAAAGAGAAACACAAGAATTAACAGAGGTTTAGATGTTGATGTTGATTTTATTGAAAATGTTTGGTCACCATTATGGTGACCAGTGTTTCATTTAGTTGGGCAGTTTGGCCAGTGGTTTTTGTAATGTTGTTTGCTAATTTTACACATATAAATGGTTGACTTTTAAGGAATTCATTTGATTAATTCTAACTCAATTCTTATATGTTGAATTTAATTAATAATATTGCGTGTAATCTGTAGCCACAATTTTAGTGAGTAGATAGAGCGTATTACTTTTTATAGTCAAACAATATAATACTGAATTAAACCATGCTTTTAAAGTGTATGCTTTACTTAGAAACATCCAAGTAAATAATACAATGGATATTGTGTAAACACCATATCTACATAATAGAAGTAACGCAGCACCTGAACACAGAGACCTCAATACTTAGTACACAATACACAATGACGGTAACATTCGATGGCTCGTTTTTGAGTGTGAATGTGTCATTTTGAGTAGAAAATGAACTCCAAATGTCACAAAATGGCAAGTTACTAAACCTAACATCAAAAGCAATGATAAAACAGTGTAAATACAGCTGGAAAACAGCAAAAAATCAACCTCATTAATTATTCAAGGCCCAGTGCATGATGGGAACACCAGTATCAGAAAAGTTTTTATGTAGTTTTACTTAATTTTATAATGTTTATATTTACACTTTAATTTCTACATGCTTGAATTGAGTACTAATGTAGAATTTACATGTTTTTTTCTGTAGTATTTACTTCACCACAGAAGCATTTTTATCAGTGTAGTAATCGAATTTCAGAGGATCATTACTCAGTTTTAGTGGAGTTGTTTGCTTTTGTGAGCACTTCTACAGCTATACAGATCCATCAGAGAGGGAGTTCAACGTCCTTGTGTGTTTGTTTTTGTTTATTTCTTCATTCTACATTAAAAGCCAAAATTCTACATCGGATCTTACTAGCGATTTACTTGAGGGCTTTCCAGTGCCGCTGCTGTAATGTGGGTAAACATTGCTTAATATCAAACAGGACATACATCTGTTATGTGGATGCATGTTAAGTTCAAGCGAGTTAAAATACTGGAGGGTGACTGGCCTTAGGCTTCAGCTCCCACATATTGATGTGCTACATTTCAGGCATGTAAGTGCATTTCACAAGCGCTAACAATGGAAACAATGTCAATGTTCTGTCAGGTCGGATCATTAGCTTGAAGATCAAAAGGACACTCGACTCTGCATGAAGGGCCATAAAGGTGTTATTGCTTGTCGGCAACAAAATCTTTGAAGATTGTTTGGATACCATTAAAAGAGTTTATCAGGCATGCATGCAGTGCAGATGGTGCAAAGCTGTTACATCATTACGTTTATGACAAAGATCACTGAACCTGTCATATTTTATGGTTATTTTACTTAAGTGTTGAAAGGGAATTCCATTTCAGTTATTCTTGCACTGAAACTGACCCTATTAGACACATATATGTGTAATCAAATACCTTGACACTACAAAGAAGTAGTAGTGCAAAACTTGTAAAGATTTTAAAGGCTTCGGCAAAGGTTTAACAAGAAAATGAAGACTGCCTAGGGAATATGATACGTGAGTCATGTTCATTAAGAAGAAAGTGGCAACGATCCCATCCATGGGTGGCATTTGACAATCAGGGTTGGTATTGTGTTTCTCTAGTAATGCAAAACATTTCAAAAAAGTAAATTGTGCATTTTGTGCGGTCAATAAATGCCATGAAAATGGCATTTAAACTGTGACTTCTCACACATTTCTGTGTCCCCTCACACAACTTGTTGACCGAATAGTATCTTTGATAATTAAATTTCACATTTGCTTTGATTCTATTCACCTTCATGATGTTACAAATTCAAGTTTTGATGACTTTTCCCCTGTGGAATACAAAAAGGATTATCATCAAAATGTTAAAGCCTATTTTTTTTCATGGTGCTAAAATGCATGATGATCACTGGCTGTCACACTAGCTATGTTTCCATCCAAAGTTGCGAATTTAACTTATGCGCAAAATTGGAAAATCGCATAAAACATTTGCGAATAAAGCACCGTTTCCATCCAGTGAGTCAAACAAAATCGTCACTTCCTGATAAACTGGCGCTAAATATCACTAAGAAAAATGGAAGTTGCTGCAGTAGGAGAAGCCACTGTATATAATAATTTCATATATAGTAAGATGTTTGGTCACCATTACGGTGATCAGTGTTTCATTTAGTTGGAAAGACGTAATTATACTGAATCAATTTAACAATAGATTTTGCTCAGGCAATTTAGAACAGCCAAAACAGCATTTCAGATGCTGTGCAACAAGATCGGTTTGCTGGTTGGTCCAGTTATGCCGTCCCATCGCAAAGTCCCATCTTTTTTGATGCGCATCGAGGAATTTATTCGGTAAATGTGTTTCCATCGTAGTTTATGCATGTGTTTTCTTTTCGGATAAAAAGTTTATGCGACTCAATTGAGCACATATGTTTTTTTACGCTTATTTTTAGAATTCATGCGCATTTTGCCATTTCGATCCAGGATGGAAACATAACTACTGACAATTTTGTTGAATATTTATGATATCTAAATTGTTTTTAAATAGTGTATATATATATATATACACTTTTTATATGTATATTAGTGCTGTTAATTGATTAAAAAAATTAACCGCAATTAATTGCGATTATAAACACTGGAGTTTTTAATATTTTTATATTGTAATAATTTCACAGTTACTCTCCAAATTAATGCAGAAACAACTTAAAGACAGTATATTTTAAATATTTGTTTAATGACATCTTTTTATGAATGAAGGTCAGTATCACTGATACTACAATTGTAGTGTATATACAAACCCGATTCCAAAAAAGTTGGGACATTGTACAAATTGTGAATAAAAAAGGAATGCAATAATTTACAAATCTCATAAACTTATATTTTATTCACAATAGAATATAGATAACATATCAAATGTTGAAAGTGAGACATTTTGAAATGTCATGCCAAATATTGGCTCATTTTGGATTTCATGAGAGCTACACATTCCAAAAAAGTTGGGACAGGTAGCAATAAGAGTTGAAACTTCCACATCATTGCATTCCTTTTTTATTCACAATTTGTACAGTGTCCCAACTTTTTTGGAATCGGGTTTGTATATATATATATATATTTGATCTTCAAATTTGAAATAATATCTAATAATACATAAAAATGCTTCAATTTCTTTATGATCAACTAACGTCTGATATGATATCCTTATACCCTGGTATGATAATCACAGGAAACCGCAGCCTTTCTCTGTAGCTCTGACAACATGTAATGTAGCACGTAAAACAATTACACTTGTAAAATGTACACATATAAAAATTACACTTCAAAATTTGCATGGAGAACCATTACAGCTGCACAACTTTCCAATATAACTCAAGCAGCCAACGTCTTGGAAGTTCTTGGAGGTACGCTTGGACATTCATGCATTTGCAGGAAAGTTGTTTTACTGGATCTGTCAGTGCTGAGAAATACTCATATAAGGAAGATAATTTAATTCACACCTGCCAATGTTGCATTCTGCTTATGGCAAACAGTTACAACTATCTGTCAGACATGCAGAAGATATGAAAAGATATGATACTTGCAAGTGCATGCGTTAGGGTGCGGTAGAAAGCAAAAAGTTTAACAAACCCACTAAATGCCAATCAAAATTGCTGTGTACTACTTTGCCACTGTTTTCATTGCCAAGTAATACAGTTTCACACAAATAGGTTGCTCAGAACTGTTTTACCCTTTTTATCATAAAAGATTGGGCACGGGAATGAGTTGGTAAGCAGCTCTGTTTTTAAATTTAATTAGAAATGATTTTTCTCGGGGGTTATGTACAGTGCATAACAAATTCGTGGTGGCATTAAATGCCCACTTTGCCAAATCCACACCCCAAAAATTATTTAAGAGATTTGAAGCACATGTGAACAGCTTTGTTCTCTGTTTAGGAAGCAATTTGCAGTGGTGGTTTGTTTCAAAATATAAAACACGTGTAATGATTTTACTTTACAACAGGAACTAGCCATTTTAGTTGCTTTTCAATTAAAAGATACCTCATTCTTCAAATATGTGATTTGAGTGGAACTTTTGACAAAGACCTTATACCATAAGCATTTATGGTGCTCATTGAGCTAAGCCTGGACCATTAAATTTAGGAGAGAATGTATCAGATGTTTGTTGTGAAACCAATTGCAATGGAATTCACACAAAATTTGTAGTAACATCTCCTGTGAAGGCTATAACATGTGTCTTCCCAGATCCAATGATAACATAACATAAGCCTTGACCTAGTTGCACATTAGTGTTTATATACCTACTGAATTAAGATAAGGTTGATAAAGGAAGCATCTGGGTGAAATCATTACATATTCTGTTGCTTTTTTTTAATCATTAATCAACGGTTGCTTCCTCATATATGAGATAAATGTTCCAGTTTTAATGCTAGTGATTCTTCATTTTGACAGTCTGTCAGGGGTTCTGTGTTTGGATAAACTTTAAGAAAGCCATGTTCACTGGGTTTTTACATATTTAATTAAACGCTTAACCTCTAGTCATATGCTTAATTTATCATCCTCTCGATGCGTCACATTGACTGTGGACGCACTCTATAGAATTGTAAGTACTGTATTTTGGCGGCCGACCAAGAGTTAATGATGGAAACGTTTAGGTGAACTTTTAACATCTTTTCCTTAAAGTAACTATGTGCCAAAGAGGAATGAACTGGCATGAAGTATAACCCCTGAGAATTAATAGCAGTTATGTTGACGTTAGCTGGATGCATATAAGACCTGTTAATAATTATAAATAATTGTTCACCGTCAGAGAAAATACTGTATAAGCCTAGTTATTGATGAAATGATTAATGAGGACGAATTCGATAGGAATGCAGAACATGTCGTATCGACTTGAAACGTTGTTTCGAACCCTCTAATTTATAAATCCTCATTTTTAGAGTTAAAAAAGCTTCATGTGATAAAAATCTGTTTTGTGTGTAGAAAAAGTTCTCACCTACAAATCGCTTGGTATTCAACAGGTGAGTAATAAGTACGTAAATTTGTTCTTACCTTCGTTGTAAAATCAATGAATCCGGATAGTTGGTCATTCAAATTGACTAATAACCGCTAGTAATTTGCATAAAACGCGCTCAAACCATGTCCATATAAGGGCTTTCCTTCCTCTCTTTCACTCTACAGAGCATGCGCAGTCTATGAGCAAGCCCTGTGTGCCTTTATCAGTTAGCACACAGCTAATGTTTATGTTGTTAATGTTTAGTTCACCCAAAAATTAAAATTATGTAACTTATTACTCACCCTTATGTCGTTCCACACCCGTAAGACCTTCATTCATCTTCGGAACACAAATTAAGATATTTTTGATGAAATCCAATGGCACAGTGAGGCCTCTATTGCCAGCAAGATAATTAACACTGTTCTCCAAAAAGGTACTAAAAACATATTTCATTTGAGTACAGTGGTTCAACCTTAATATTATAAAGTGACGAGACTACTTCTTGTGTGGCAACAAACAAACAAACAAAATAACGACTTTTGAGCAATATCTAGTAATGGCCGATTTCAAAACACTGCTTCGAAGCTTTACGAATCTTTTGTTTCGAATCAGTGGTTCGGAGCGCCAAAGTCACGTGATTTCAGTAAACGAGGCTTCGTTACGTCATATGTGTTTCGCAATTTCAATAGTTCACGTGACTTTGGCAGTTTGATACACGCTCCGAACCACTGATTCGAAACAAAAGATTCGTGAAGCTTCATGAAGCAGTGTTTTGAAAAGTTGTTGTTGAAAAGTCGTTATTTTGTTTTTTTTGTCTCACAAAAAGTATTCTCGTCGCTTTATAATATTAAGGTTGAACCACTGTAGTCACATGATCCGTTTAAAATATGTTTTTTGTACCTTTCTGGGCATCTGAAAGTATTAATTACCTTGCTGGCAATAGAGGCCTCACTGAGCCATCGGATTTTATTAAAAATATCTTAATTTGTGTTCTGAAGATAAATGAAGGTCTTACGGGTGTGAAACGACATGAGGGTGAGTAATTAATGATAGAATTTTCATTTTTGGGTGAACTAACCCTTTAATACTATACAGACTGCATTTTGTCATGCCGTTTTAATCCTTATTCATGTGTGATATTTTTGATATATTTGATTTGATATGAACAATTAGCCTATGTATTTAAAATATTAAAAAATAATCAGCCACAATTTGAAATACCATGATAAGTCTGTCAGGAAAACACAACATTAATTTGGTCCCTATTGTTCAAATACAAATATTGCACTCGCTGTATCCCATATGACATCACATATGTATGAAATAGATGCCTTTCATGTCATTTTACGAAAATCTCCAGGGAAAAATGCCTTTGTACCAAGAATATGTTTTAGACGGGCAACTAAACCCTCAATGTTATCAAGTTACTCTTTTGAAATAATTCAGTGGAATAGTGTGAAAAGAATCAGCATTTCAAAGAGCAGCAAACAATATGAACACCCAACAGTGCTCATTGTTGATAAAAAGAAACACCTTTTACACACCCTTTTTCCTCCTGGGAATTAAAACGATGTGTGGGGTTATATAATGAATTTTGAAATTAAAAATTCTCCCTGAAGTGACTTTTAAGGAACCAAATAAACTAAAACTGCATTTTACATTAAAGTTGACACGTTAATGATCATTTATTTGAATTATGAATTGCATTATATATTATTCCAGCGTAGAAGGACAGATAAAAGCTTCTGTGTGATAAATGCGTCATCCTGACCTCTCAAATCAGTTTCAACGCCGCTTTAGGCACTCTAGTTTCACTTGAACTTGTTTTCAGGAAGCCTTTCAGGCTGCAATGGTATGACGCCAGTTGTATCAGCTGGCAAAATTACAGCCAAAACATTTAGGATTTCAATCTGCATAGCAGCCAAGAAGCAGTGAGCAATGCACCACCATTGGCATGACTCATACGTGGTAGCGCTGCATTTATCTTTATCGGACCATGTATTCGCCTTAGTCATATCAGCAAATCTCAGGTTACTCATCCCGGCTGAATCGGCGAGGCCTTGGTTTTAATCTGAATGTCATTGAACTGGTGTAAACCTTCCCAGTCTTTATCCAATCCTTTTGAGCCACGACACAAGCGCTCCTCTGGGAGCCAGTGAGAAACGCGGTGGCGTTCGAATGCCGTGCGTATCCACCTGCGCCCCGTGAGGTGACGCTTCGCGGGAGGGACCCCTGAGGAGAACCCGAGCCTTTTCCCTCTGACTCATTAGACCTCTCCTCTCTTCTGTCACGCCTACGCGGCAGTGTCATCTCTCCAACCGTCCCCGCTCGGCTTTGGAGCGGGATGCCTCATCCTGAGACAGACCCCCCTTTCGCTCCTTGGTTGCTTACTGAGGGGCCACGGAGATCTCCATTACAGCCTTCTGCCCAGAGACGCGACTATTGGGAGGTGGCGGAGAAGGCCTTTCACAGGAGTATTACAGAACAACGTCGGGCTCTGATAAGCCTCCGGTTACAGCCTCCAGGGACCAGACTCGTCCGTCTCCGCTCCCCACCTGGGGGTGAGCGCTTTCTCTCGCGGCTGCAGAAAGGGCTTTGTAAAAGGGCAAAAAGCGCGCAACACAACTCTATTGGTAGAGGCTTTTAGTAACCCTAAACCACATGACCTGTGACTAAGGTCCTGTGCCGATTCCCACCGCCGAGAAAAAACGCACACAATTTAAATTCATAAAGACCTTTGTCACACATTCAAAAGCCCTGTTTTGTTAATGTACGTACTGTCACAGGAGAGGCTGGCATTCAGGGGGACAGGCTTATAGTGTCATCTGCCTGGGCTCTCAACCAGCGTACCAACCCACGCTAATGCGGCGCGAGAGAGCAGAGGGGGCCGCCGAGCAGGGCAGAGGAGACCGAGCTGTAGACTGTTATGCAAAATCGCTTCCATTTTTATCTTCTTTATTATGCTTTCTGCAATCTGGGTTCAAGATTCAAGAGACGGCAGAGTTTATTGTAGTGCGCTGAAGCGCCTGCATATTTGCGCAGCGGGAGGCTGCTGCCCACACATGCATAGGAGGGAGAGACGACTGTCCATATGGCCCATAAACAGCTCAAACTAATTGTTAATTAAAATGCTGCAAGAGTTAAAGCACTTAAAGGGATAATTTGCCCCAAACATGAGTATTATGTAATCATTTCCTCATACTCATGTCATTCTCCACCTGTGTCGCACTATTTTTTGTCCATACACTGAAAGTCAAAGGGGTCCAAAAACAACATTAGTGACTTTTATTGTATGGATAAAACAATACATTTTTTTTTTTTTTGTCTTCCACAGAAGAAAGAAAATCATACAGGTTTGGAACGACATGAGAGTGAGGCCCCGTTTACACTAGTGCATTTTCCTTTTAAAACATATAACTTTTGCTACGGTTATGCCTGTCATTTACACTACTCTGGAGACTTTCGAAAATGCTGTTTTCGTTTGAAAACGCCGGGGTTGTATTTCAGTGCAAACGGACAAAAACTGAGACTTTTCAAAACGATGGTGTGGCTGCCCACGTTCGCTCTGCGTATCCTTGACGACCGTGTAAACAATAACATGGAGACTGAACTGCAATCTTTGCTGGCTTTGTTGTCATTTTTAGCAGCCATTGTGCAGTTAAACTCTGCATTTTTTTTAATACTGTAGCTACCTACATATGCAAGAGGCAACTGTTTACACTTGCCTGTACGCATGCCTAGTGTGCATGAACGGTCATGTGACATGCGTTTTTGGTTGTGTAGTGTAGACGGAGATCGTTTCTGAAACGCTGTGGAAACGCCAGTGTAGACGAGGATCGTTTTCATTTTAAAACGCCGTTTTAAAACAAAAACGCACTAGTGTAAACGGAGGCTGAGTAACTGATGACAGAATTTTTAGTTTTGGGTGATCTGTCACTTTAAGAACATTCATATGACAACATATTAAGTGCATTTTTTGAAAATGTTCTTTAGGTGTTTTTTTTTTTTTTTTTTTTTTTTTGAAAGTCAAAGGGGTCCAAAAACAACATTAGTGACTTTTATTGTATGGACAAAACGATAAAAAAAAGTGTCTTCTACAGAAGAAAGAAAATCATACAGGTTTGGAACGACATGAGAGTGAGGCCCCGTTTACACTAGTGCATTTTCCCTTTTAAAACGTATAACTTTTGCTACGGTTACGCCTGTCGTTTACACTACTCCGGAAACAGAGACTTTTGAAAACGTCAGAGTTGCATTTCAGTGCAAACGGAGACTTTTGAAAACGATGGCGTGGCTGCCCACATTCGTTCTGCGTATCCCTGACGACCGTGTAAACAATAACATGGAGACTGAACTGCGATCTTTGCTGGATTTGTTGTCATTTTTAGCAGCCATTGTGCAGTTAAACTGCATTTTTTTAAATACTGCAGCTACCTACATATGCAAGAGGCAACTGTTTACACTTGCCCAGTGTGCATGAACGGCCATGTGACGTGCGTTTTCGGTCGTGTCGTGTAGTGTAGATTGAGATTGTTTCTGAAATGCTGTGGAAACGCCAGTGTAGATTAGGATCATTTTCATTTTAAAATGAAAACACACTAGTGTAAACGGAGGCTGAGTAACTGATGACAGAATTTTCATTTTTGGGTGATCTGTCACTTTTAGAACATTCATATGACAACATATCAAGTGCATTTTTTAAAAATGTTCGGTAACACTTTATTTTACAGTGGCATTGTTACATATGTTACATGCAGTTACTATAGTAATAACTATAAATTATGCATAGTTACATGCAACTAACCCTAAACCAAACCAAACCCTAATCCTAACCCTATGGTAAGTACATGTAGTTACTTAATATTACTCAGTACTTAAATGTATATTTACAGTGTAACAAAGACACCTTAAAATAAAGTGTAACCAAATGTTCTTTAGGTGTTTTTTTTTCTTCTTTTTTTTCAGTTTCTGTGTTTACATAGTTTTTCTTGTGGAGCTTGATCATACTGGAATGGTGACATGACATTTAAATAGCTCTGAAATACAAAATATTGTTGAAGTAAATGCTATTTAAAAATGTTGTAGGCAGATTTGACCTTACGGATTCATGACTTTTGTTAAAAGCCCCACAATAATTACATTGCAAATGTATTGTTCCATTTAACAGGAAAGAGGATGGTTTCAATTTAATGAAATTTGAATCCCAAACTGGATTACTTAGTGCATGTGACGATGTTATTTCCTAGTAAACATCAACACCAAAGAAGTTCACACGCTCTTATTACAGGGACAGTTCAAAAACAACATTCTGTTATTATTTCACCCTCGTGTCATTGCAAACCAACATGTTTTTCTTTCTTTTTCTTTGGTGAGACACATAAGAAGAATTTTTGAAGATACACTACACTCTTTAAAAAATGGGAACCAAAAATGGTTCTTCTATGGCATCCCTGCGAAAATCCCCTTCTGGAACCTTTATTTTTTTAAGAGTGTAAAGAAATTGTATGATGACATCATAAAAGTGGTCAATATGAATCAAAATCTACATTTCAAGTCTTTTGAAGTCATACAATAGTTTTGTGCGATACATTTTTTACTCATTATTCACTCAAGTGATTCGTAAACCATTTCAACCCGAGTCAGAGACTCCAATAGACTGAATCATTTAGGATTCAAGAACAAAAGATCTGACTCAAAAGAATGATTCACTACTTCTCTGATGAACTTTCATGAACTACAATGGATGTCAAGGAAGTGATAAGAATACTTCCTTTTGCAGAAAGAAAGTAATGTGGGTTTGGAACAACATGAGTGTGGGAAAATAACTGAACAGTCCCTTCAAATAGATTTAAAGTACATTTTTAAAACAGGAAACTATCAAAAATATAAAGCAAAATTAACGCAGACAGCACAACTGTCAATATGATGGTTTTATTAGTCATAATGAGAAGTAAGCCCACCCAAGCCTCAGCAATGGTGGATAAATGTACTTTATTCACATCTCATACATATATTTGCATATATTCATATAAAATACAGAATACAGTAGACTGTCACCCAGACAATGACTGGGCCACAATTCCTTGTTTACTTTTGGCACCCTGACTGGCTTCCTGACTAGCTGTGTTCTGCAGTCTTACAAATATGATGCAGGATCCAATTGCGGCAGTTGGGACGTGCCAAATCTGAAAAACGGTTCCCTTGTACGTCCCTCTGATCTCAGCATCACAAAATGGAGCAACAGTGTCTTCCGACAACAGGGCAGTGGTGGGAATTTCTATGGTTTGTGTTACAGGGGTCTTAAGACTTGGGGCGATGCCTTTTGCACACTTTTTTCACAGTTTTCAAAAATTCATACAACCTGTAGGAATGTTCCCGCTTTTGAAGTTGGTGCAGCTTATCTGTCACTATTACTTATTGACTCCTTATCAGGGCACAGACAAAGACGCCAAAGAAAGCATCATCACCCTCTAGACAGACTGAGAACTTCCAGTTCAGAGTTTTCCAGAATCAATTTCAGTGTAAAAATGAATCTTGCATGTTTATCATCTGTGACCAGCACTGCCCTGAACTACACTGAGACGGTCTAAAAAGCAGTTTACAGGAAATCTGTGATGGAAAAAGTAAATACTTTCACTGACATGCCCCATCGAGAGCTTTAAAATGACTCAGATTGTCGGATTAACTGCATGAAAACCATTAGAACACTACAATGAGAGACGTTTCCATCGCTGGCAATGTTAATACGAGTTTCTGTAAACATCCACCTTAACCGGGACAAGATATTATTTACCAAATGTCAACTTCACATTACATGCTGTATCTTAAAACATAAGGAAACAAAGACTGGGCAGACAACAGGTTATTCCCCACAACACAGGATATAGATCATTACAACCAGTTGGAGAAAGCAGGGTACAAAATCAAATCTGGTCTCCTCTGAGTTTCGTCTCAAAGTCATTAGCACTTGTCTATATGAGTCGTAGCTATCATAAATCAGTATGTACAGATTAAGACGTCAGATGTCAACATGCATAAATTGATTTGTACTCAGCAGGAGACCGAAACCGGAACCGGATCGTGTTATGCTTTTCTTGGAAAGTCATCTGAAATGTCCTAGAGGATGTTTTTTTTTTATTTTTTATATATGACTAGTGCAATATCATTATTACATTATTTTTTTTCCCGTAATAAATATATGGCTGGTTATCCAAAAAGAATCTTTACAGGGAGAGCCATGCTATGAAAAGGCACAAAAATATGAGTAGAAGCATACATGTATGTTTTATATTTCAGTTACTTAGTACTGTTAGCGAGATCTTCCGACAGCGTCAAAGGACCACTGAATTTCTGTATTTAAATAAATTGATTTTTGTTGTTTGTGGTGTACCGTTTTGTTTGACGCAACACTACTTTAGTTTGTTTTGACCCATGATGCATTTTAATAAAATTCCTTCTGGAATGGCAGGAAAATCTGATTTTTATTCTAAATCAAAATCTACAGGCTATAAAACTCATGACCATTGACAAAAGCGGAGTCGTCTATAAAATTAGCAGCCACCAGAGGTTTTTTTTTATACTAAATGACTTCAAAAACACTGAAACAGACTTTATAAAAAGCTGTGAAGCGGAACTAAGTGCATTAATCGCCGGTGTACTGAAAAGACTTTAATATTCGATATATATCGCATTCAATAAAAGCATCTATCAGATGAGGAGCTATAATGGTTCTTACAAGGTTGCAGCTAGTATGAACGTAGCGTTTACTGTTGAAATACACAAGCGATTAAGGATTGCGAGATATGTTTTAAGGTAGAGATGATTGTGTATTCGTCATCTCGATGGATATTTGATGCCATGCAGGTGTCATGTCATATTCAGAAAATAAATAAATTAAGTCCACACCACCAGTCTATAGTGATAATAAAAACAATTCACAAAGCAGATGATACAATCTGAGAATGACTTTACTGATTCAAGCACTCAAAAAACTGAAAAGGCGTCTATCTGGACGCCCAGACCAAAAGAAAGAGAGAGAACAAGGATGAAGAAAGAAAGAAGGAGATGGACCAGTGCAGCTGGAGGTAGTCGATTCTGCTTTAGCTCCTTTTAGATAGCCATCTGCTCTCAAGCAATAATATGGTTGCCCTCCTTCTGAACTGCGGATCCTGGGCTCAAAAAAATGCGCTTGGCTATTTGACATCTCCGGGTGAATCCAATGCCGTGTTGCTTTCGTTCTGTTTTTCATCCAATTCCTCCTGCACAGTCTCCTTGCGGTCTCCAAGAGGAGAATGAAGTGTTAAAGAGCATGAAGAGCGACTCTCAGAAGTTCTCAGAAGGAGCAACCGTATCTACCCCAATGGGTTCAGCAGTGGTTGATAAGAGAGGGCATCAGTTCTCAAAGAGCAGTTTTCAGGCCAGTATGTGTCCTTCACAGCTAGAAGTTCAGTAAGAGAATCTTTCGGAGGTGGTGCTTGTTTGTTCCTGTCCGTTGTGCTGTCTGAAGTACTGACTGAAATGCCGTTAATGAGAAACAAAATTACAGCTGCGACCTCTGTGAAATTTTATACATCAGTAACAGCTTGTGTTAAAGTAGGTTAAGTTAATACGTCATTTATTTTAAGAACTTGTAAGATCATTATTTACCTGCGTTGGTTAAGCTGGGGCTGGATTTAAACTGCCATGATAATATTTAATCTGTTTCTGGAAAAGGAAAACAGGAAGTTGGTGTGAAACAACTGAATCAGCACACAACTGAGTACAAAACTAGATCCCAAAAATGTTTAATGTTTGGACACTTAAGCCACACTTAAAATGTATAAATGTTATTATATTTAATTATATATATATATATATATTTATATATATATATATATTTTTTTAAACAAATACTATTTATTTGTTTGTTTATTAAAATTAAAATAAAAATGCAAAACATTGCAAAAGTTTACATTTTATATAACAATACATATGGGCTACGTTCAGACTGTCAGTCCAAATCCGATTTTTGTGCATATCCGATTGAAATCAGATTTAGCAAGTGTGAACGGCAAAAAAAAAAAAAAAAAAAAAAAAAAAAAAATATCACATGAAATGCGATTTTTACAAATTTGTTTTCGAGCTACATTCATATGTGGTTTGAAATCCTATTCAAATCACATTTCTGGAAATCCACTTCAGTCTGACTGCTCTGATCGGATTTTGCGTGGTTTATGCAGGGTTGCCAAGTTTTCACAACAAAACCCGCTTAATTACTCCTCAAAACTAGTGTTTTTGGCGGGGCTCCCCTGGTAAAATTCGCATTCCAGGGGCTAAATATCATGTTATTTGGTGTCGATTCAACCCGCGGACATGAAAAACAACCCGCGGCAACAGTGTAAAAGCAGCCCAATTCTGCGAGAAAACTGCGGACTTGGCAACACTGGGTTTATGTGACTTTCTCACGCCACGTAAAACAGAAACGTCAGACGTTGTTATAGGAAACATGCTGTGTTGCACAAGGCTGTGTTGAGAAAATAACAATATAACGGATACATGTTTTGAGACCGGTGGAGATGACAGCACTAAATAAAGCCGCTCATTCTGGGTGTTGTGCCGAATTTCTACCCCCGCCAAATTATAACCCCCGTAGTATTGGTAGGTTTAGGATTAGGTGTGGGGTTAGGATTAGGCAATCAGATAGCAACTTTAATGAGGGGGGTAATAATTTTGCAGGGAGTCGAAATTCGACACAACACCGGCCTCCTACGGTTCTGCTGCTGCCTCAGAAGACGCAGTAGTCCAGCGATCTGTACAACTGTATAACTTAAGTATCCAAATATTCTGTTGCAAACATTACTTTTCAGATATCTCCACATCTAATGGGGGTACACTGGCTTCCTCTCCTGAGAAAAGGGCGGGACCTTCTTCCGGACTCCGTTCAGTTTGGGGGGCGTTTCTTCTAGATTTAATCTGCATCACGAAAGGACAAAAAACAATACCAATAAGGACAAAGTGAAAATGCTGCAATCTTGAAGGCTCAGCAGGGCACACCACCACACGTACCTTCCAGACCAACAAAAACACCACTGCGATGAACGGGATGGCAAGGAGCGACATAAGACTGCTCTCCACAACTTTCGGAAGGAACGCCCCTACAGAGAAATAAGACTGGTTTTATTAGTTTGCAAAGATGCTCTTGTTGGACTGTGACAGATAGCAAGATAACATGTGATCCTTACAGAGACCAGTTTTCTTCAAATAAATGTTAAAGAAATAATCACCCAAAATAAAATGTTTTAAAGGTACTCTTTTTTTGTTTAAATTTAAATAATGAGCGAATACATCATCAGTCCTTCTTCCAAAGCATGTTTTTGTCTTACCCTGATTCACTATGGTAAGCCTATTATCACTGTTTTTATTTTAAACCGGTCGGGATTGTTCTTGTGGGAAATTGTGAAAGTTGCTCTGGCACTTTTGACGCATACTTGATGTGGAAATGGCATAGGCTACTTGTAACAACAAGTGAGAAAGGTTGACATGGAGCACGATAAATCTCAAAAATAGCTGGTAATATAAATAAATGATCTCACCATCTCCAAAAAAGCCAAGCTAATGTTGATTCTTGTTTTATTACCAGCTAATTCGCGTTCACTTTTTGACAGCAGACTCTCCTCTCCTTTTGGCGTTTTTTTAAATAGGTGATTCCCCACAGGTTTGAGATTTATCGTGCTCCATGTCAACCTTTCTCACTCGTTGTTACAAGTAGCCTATGCCAAAATAAACTTAAAATAAAAACAGTGATAATAGGCTTACCATAGTGAATCAGGGTAAGACAGAAACACGCTTTGGAAGAAGGATTGGAATTGTTGTAAAAGCAAAGCGGAAATGGCGTTTTTAATCACTCAACAGGTAAGTAAGGTATTTTATTGAACAGATAAATTGCTCTCTAACAGAGTTCATTGTAAAGCATTATCTATTGTCAAGGGTCATTTCATTATGGGTTGTTGTAGCGCTTGTGCTAGAATTTATTTTCAAGGAAGTACCGTGTCTATTAATGGATAAAGCTACAGTAATGTCTTTAGCTAGACAACTTGAGATCCTTTCCATCTAAACTGGTTATATCTCTTAACCCTAGTAGTAAATGTTTTATAAGCAGTAGGATAATCTCGCTCTCTTTTTTTAGTTATGAGAAAGAACCATATTCTTCCGCACAGTTGTGCAGAGCCGAAGCACAACCAAAACAATGTTCTTACACAAAATGCATGCAGTTTTGTTTTTTTTAACCGCTAGAGGGCCGAAAAAAAAATCTGTCATCATTTACTCAACTTCATGTTGTTCCTGGATTCCTCCATAAAACATAAAAATCTATGGGATTGTTGGAGCTTGACGGCCTTATTCCCTATTCAGTTTTATCATTTGGAAAACAGACGTATCTCTTCTTGTGTTCCAGGGAAGACAGAAAGTCATGTAGGTTCAGAACAACATGAGGATGAGTAAGTGTTTTTTTTTCCCATTTCTGGATCAACTATCCCTTGGAAGTGTACAATAGTGATGATTGAAGACATTTATGTGATATCTCACCTTTTTCGGGGTCATCAGGCAAACCGTTACGTTTCTCTAGAGAAAGACAGAAACAGAGAAGCATTAAAAGTCTCAGATAGAAACCGTTCATTGTTAGATGCTTAAAAAGTCGGACACAATCTCCTTTTCTCTCCGCCCCATGAAAGATCTGATCTGTCCGCTTTTAGAAAGAAAGAGCTTGCGCTTGGGAAGATCTGAAGATTGCTCTGTAATCAACATGGTGACAATTGGACTTCGATTCTGTTCTCCCTTTCATGCCGTTCACTAGGGAGCATCTCTTGGTTTTGAAACTCAGCTGAGACTCTGTCATAATAGGGCTGACAAAAACATGTTGCCTCTCTTGTTTTGTCCAGCGGCTTCATTTGAAAAGGCGTGGAACACACACACATACACCCACGCACACACAGAGCATGTGCAAAATTGCAACCAAAGCTGCCACAAGAGATATGATTTAAAAGCGGGTGTTAACATCTAAAACCTCAGTTGCAAATGGGCGGTCTTCCACAAACGACATTCTGCGGTTTCTCAATAGCTTCATTAAAAATGACACATACAACACTCTGCAATGTGTGGAACATGCCTTCATATAAAGGCCTTTAAGACTGGTTATGACATGCGCCTCACCATTTGTACTATGTTGCGCTGACGTTGTCGACGCCGTTGTAGTTGTCGTTACTGTTGTTTTTGTGGATGTGGGACACGGTGGAGGCTCGCAATCATCGGCCTCTCTCGACGAATTGGCAGTGTTGAAAAAGTCCTCCACAAATTCAAAATACTTTGCCGTAAGCCACATCTCCTCTACGTAGTGACACTCGAATTCTATCATTGAATCCTCCTAAAGGTACAGAAAAAAATTTGTTAATGGAATTCAAGTCGATTTACAATGATTTATTTCAAAAAATAGCAGATTTTGCACTGCTTTACAAGATAAATGAAAAATTATCAACATTTTTTTGTTATTTTTTATGTTTTTTTATTTTTTTATTTTACAAAAGTTGCTCGTTGGTTACAATGTTTTGCTTCAAAATAATAAAAAACTAATTATACATGTATATATTTTTAAAACAGTGACATAAATAATAAAATAAAATAAATACTTTACATAAAAGTGATTTTTTTTATTTAAAAATATGTTTGGAAAATAAATTCCTCAATAAATCAATACCAAATTTTGCACTACTTATATAAAAGTGATATTTTTTTAATTTAAAAATATTTTTGGAAAATAAATTCCTCAATAAATCAATACCAAATTTTGCACTACTTATATAAAAGTGATATTTTTTTAATTTAAAAATATTTTTGGAAAATAAATTCCTCAATAAATCAATACCAAATTTTGCACTACTTATATAAAAGTGATATTTTTTTAATTTAAAAATATTTTTGGAAAATAAATTCCTCAATAAATCAATACCAAATTTTGCACTACTTATATAAAAGTGATATTTTTTTAATTTAAAAATATTTTTGGAAAATAAATTCCTCAATAAATCAATACCAAATTTTGCACTACTTATATAAAAGTGATATTTTTTTAATTTAAAAATATTTTTGGAAAATAAATTCCTCAATAAATCAATACCAAATTTTGCACTACTTATATAAAAGTGATATTTTTTAATTTAAAAATATTTTTGGAAAATAAATTCCTCAATAATCAATACCAGATTTTGCAGTAACTTTACAAGATAAACGAAAAAAAAAATTTTATCAACTGATTTTTTTTTTTTTTAATTTCACAAAAGTTGTTTATTGGTTACGTTTTGCTTCAATAAAAGACAATTTACATATACATACACACACACACACACACACACACACATATATATATATATAAATTTTTTTTTTTTTAAACAGTGATATAAATAATAATAAAAAAATGCTTTACATAAATGTGATATTTTTTTATTTAAAAATATTTTTGGAAAAGAAACTCAATGCCAGATTTTGCACTGCATTAAAAGATAAATGAAAAATTATTGTTATCAATTGATTTTTTTTTTTTTTTCATTTTAGTCATTTTACAAAAGTTGCTCATTGGTTACAAAGTTTTTCTTCAAAAACTATTTTTTATAGAAACTATTGTTGAAAAGACAACTAAATAAAACATACAAGACAATTCACTGGTTTACAAGACTTCTGAATGAAATGTATCACTTGGTTAAGGTAACTTACCAAGCCATGTCCAATGTGATACCGCATCTCTTGCAGTATTTGGACAAAAGTGCCTATATTATCTTTATTGGAGGATATGTTCCCAAACTTCTGCGCCAGGCCTTTTAAGCTCACCTCCAAGTGAAATACATTTAGCTTCACCCAGCACATACCACTCTTGAAGAAAAATGAAAGACAATACGTCATTATCATCACCATGTTCGCTTTTATTGCCGTGAATGATTCAATGAACACTGAATAACAACAACTCACCACTTCTTTAGGTATATAACGTACTGTAATCTTGTAGTCTTTTGGAATATTCTGTTTCTAATGGGAGAGAAAGAAATCATAAAAAGCCAGTTCTAAATGCCAAAGATTACACGGCACATGGTCATTTGATCATAAGTAAAGATGCAGAACTGAAAATTTACTATTAAGTAACCACAATGTAAACATGGAATTGTTGTAATTTGCTTTATAACCTTGGCTTAGGTATCGTTTTGAAAACCACAAACATATGTTACATATTTACTTCAGAAGATTTACATTTTAATCACTGGTTAACAACCTTTCAGCAAATGGCACGCACAGTGATTTGGCATCATAATTCATAAATATTTTGCTAAAGGAAAGTGAATACCATTAAACAACTCACATGTTCAAACAAAGCGATAAACTCTATAATCCTTTCAGCCCAATGATTTTTGATGATTCTAAAGAGGCTGTCTGTCTGCAGAAAAGCATTTGTTTCATGTATACGACTCTATTATCATACTTTGAACCATATGTCTGCGGCTTTCTTTCCAACACACATGAAATAAATTTCAGCTCTTTTCCCCTAGAGCATCGATAAATCAGCCATTGCTGTTGTCTTTCAAAAAAGAAGCTCAGAAGAAGAAAAAACCCCATGGCACTGGAGAGATAAGAATGTCCAAGCTCTTACCAACAAAGAAATTTTCTTGATGTCATCTGTAATGGGATTTCCTATTTCACTGGAATAGGCAGCAACTGTCATGTACAGCAATAAATGGACACAGGTGCATATCCAAATCTGAAAAACAAGAATTAAAAGATCAGTCTGAGACTAATTGATCATATCTGAAATCTTTTAATAATACAGATATGTGTCCTAATTTATAATCTCATTGTTTAGAGGAGTGTTAGGCAAAACGGAAAATGTTTTCACTGCTATTTTAAGAATAACCGGGTCAGGTTCAATAGAATAAATGAACGTTTTTGTCTAGCAAACTCTCCTTCCCTTCCGCCGCTATAAAGCTGGCTGTCCCATGGTGGCTTAGAGCTTTAAGCTTTTGCTCCACTCTTTCCAGACCTGCGATTTGAGCTTGTTGCATAACAAGAGGCAGATTTGCTCTTAACCCTGATTACAAGGGTGATCCCAGACAAACAATGCATGAGCCTTGTCGGGAGAAACGGGCCAGTAAAGGAAAGAGTTTCAGTTTTGCACTGAGAGAGAGAGAGCGGAAGGGCAGACTCATCTGAGGACAGGCTGTTCAGCTGCGAGATGCTCCGAGTATATAATTGCACAATTACAAAATTGATGCTCTGCAGTTACATATTTTTGAAAATTAGGCTGGTTTTGGGATCACGTGACCTGATCGAATGCGTTTCTCAGGAGGCATTTACATTTAAAAACAGTTCAAGCTAGAACACAATGCAGGGGTCTTGTTTAAAGTGAATGAATCAAAACTGTAAACATCAAAATATCAATCAAAACTGACCATATCTTCAGTGTCTTGCCTTATTGTGAATGATTCATTCATGGAATAATTTTCTTCTGTAAAGATTTTCCTTTTCACTGTTGGATAATGTTAACCAATTTAGCCATTGTATTAGCAAACTAGCATTCTATTTAGCAGCTGTTTTAGCAAACTAACATTTTATTAGTCTTTTTTAGCAAGCAGTGGTTTTTTTTTTTTTTTAAGCAAACTATCATTCAATTTAGCCACTGTTTTAGCAAACAAACATTCTATTTGTCTTTTTTGTTTGTTTGTTTTTAGCAAACTAGCATTCTATTTAGTTGTTGTTTTAGCAAACTAGCATTGTATTTAGCCATGGTCTTAGCAAGCTAAAGCTGTCTCATTTCGAAGGCTGTGTCCTCTGGAGTTTGCATTTGTCGGCCGCATACGTCATTGAGGCTGCTTCATTTCAGTAAACTGACCACTACATTCCAAATTCATTAAAAAATTACAACAATTTATGCTTCACTAGGAATAACGTTCATTTTTATAATGGTTACTGTTCTGAAATAATACTTCCTTTATGACGTATGTGGCCGACAAATGCGACCTCTGGAGGACGCAGCCTTCGAAATAAGACACAGCTTAACATTCTATGTGTCTTTTTTTTTTCTTTTTTTAACAAAGTAGCATCCCATTTAGCCATTGTTTTAGCAAACATTCCATTTAGCCATTATTTTAACAAACTAGCATTCTATTTAGCCATTGTTTTAACAAACTAGCATTCTATTTAGCCATTGTTTTAACAAACTAGCATTCTATTTAGCCATTGTTTTAACAAACTAGCATTCTATTTAGCCATTAGTTTAGCAAACTATTCTATTTAGCTGTTGTTTTAGCAAACTAGCATTCCATTTAGCCATTGTTTTAACAAACTAGCATTCTATTTAGCCATTGTTTTAACAAACTAGCATTCTATTTAGCCATTGTTTTAACAAACTAGCATTCTATTTAGCAATTGTTTTAACAAACTAGCATTCTATTTAGCTATTGTTTTAACAAACTAGCATTCTATTTAGCCATTGTTTTAACAAACTAGCATTCTATTTAGCCATTAGTTTAGTAAACTATTCTATTTAGCTATTGTTTTAACAAACTAGCATTCTATTTAGCCATTGTTTTAACAAACTAGCATTCTATTTAGCCATTAGTTTAGTAAACTATTCTATTTAGCTATTGTTTTAACAAACTAGCATTCTATTTAGCCATTGTTTTAACAAACTAGCATTCTATTTAGCCATTAGTTTAGTAAACTATTCTATTTAGCTGTTGTTTTAGCAAACTAGCATTCCATTTAGCCATTGTTTTAACAAACTAACATTCTATTTGTCTTTTCTTTTTTATAGCAAACTAGCATTATATTGAGTAGTTGTTTTAGCAAACTAACAATCTATTTAACCATTATTTTAGCAAACTAGCAGTGTATTTAGCCATGGTTTTAGCAAACTAACATTTCATTTAACTGTTGTTTTTTACATAGGGGTACGTAATGTACACTTTTCATTATTCAAAATAAAATAAAATAAAATAAAATAAAATAAAATAAAATCCACCTCTACACTTTTTCTCATTGGATATCCTGATTCACTCAGAAATGTGACATAGCATCTTAAAAATGCAAACACTGTGGCAGGACGTTCAAGACAACAGTGAGACATAACTCAATACAAAGACCAAAAACATTTAGCCTAAATATAAAAGTGTTTTAATGGTGATTTTACAGAGTTTGAATTCAAAGAAACTGAATTTACAGACTGTATAAAAACAGCATGCAAATTAAAGCACCACCACTAAACAAAAATTTAAATATAAGAAAATCTTAAACTAGTCTACCTCTCTAAACTAGTCTACCTCTCTAACACTAGATCACAAATCTAAACAATCAGGACCCATCTCAAATTTCATGCTACCGTTCTTCTTCTTGAAAACCATGTTTGGAAGGTCTCAGCTATTGATGTGAAAAGTAAAAAGGTCATACCTACAGCTATAAGGAAGAACCTTGTTTCATCACCAGTTACATCATGGCATAAATTATTTTTATTGAGTCAAAGTTACATTAAAGTGACATACATTCATACCGTTAGAAAGGTCATAGGCTTTTTAAGCAAATCTACAAATTTATGTTGAAAATAAAAATGATGAAAATGATGCAATAATCATGACTTTCTAAACAAAGACAAAAATGTATCTCCTTTCCAACCAGCTCTTTTAAAATGTTCTTCCTGGTTAAATGTTTATTTGCATCGAACCATAAATAAAACTGGCCATATGTAAATGCTTAGGTCTTGCTTTGAATTAATGGACTGCAATATGTAATTCAAAGTAAACAAAGCTAGTTCACATGACAGCATCTGGAATTTAGTATGCACTCGAACAAGCAGTTTATCTGTGGCAAGTCTTTCAGACAGCATCATCATAAACTGTAAAGAGCTCTTGCATGTTGTGAACCAGATGAGGATTTGCTTTGGTGACTGAAGCTGCACATGGAAGCCCAGATGCTTTATTGGTTGTATTATCCATTATTTGACTTCCTCCAAGACTTTAAAGTGCCTTCATAGCCAAGAACTACGATTTCAGCAAGTACTTTGGACACAACAACAAATGCTCGCCTGTCTCCCATTTAAATATGAACCATTTAAACTCACTTGTGCTCAAATTCATTGCTGACTGTCATAAATCAATATAGTGTAAGTTAACCGCTGACAGGATCAAGTGAACAACATGTTGCTCCCAAACTATTGGCATAAGCAGCCTATGTAGGCAGCATTTAAGGCATCATAGTGTGTGAAAGTGAAGGTATTTCCAAAATGATGTCTCCTACAATACCTTTCTTAATGGTGAAGGCAATCCCAGAATGCACTGCTAGGAGCTCAGTTAAAAAATGAAGCCAAAATAAACATTTTTCACTCACAATCTTAAAACGTATTTTTTAAAAATAGTGTATATGTGTATATTGAAAGATATTATTGTATCCAAAATAGGGTTATTCTGCCCTATAAGTAGCTTATAGCTGTTTCTGCCTAAGAAAAAACAAAATAAAACGAAATTATTTCTCACAATGTGACTCTATACTGTATATCACAGATGCAACTTTGTTTCTCACAATTGTGACGTTATATCTCGCAGTGTGACTTTGGATTGTTATTCTATTTATCGCAAAACTTTTCCCTTCATAATTACTTCATATCCACCAACGTGACTTTATATCTCACAATTGCGACTTGTTTCTTGTAATTATGTCACAATGTATGGAAGCCCGTTTCCGCCACTAAATAAAAAAATAAAAACAGTAATTGCGACTTTTTATCTCAGAATTCCGACTTTTTTCTCGCAATTCTGACTTTATAACTCGCAGTTGTGAGAAAAAAAAAGGTCAGAATTCTGAGACAAACTTGCAATTGCGTGATATAAAGTCACAATTCTGATTTTTTTCTCGCAATTCTGACATTTTTTCTCACAATTGTGAGTTATAAAATCAGAATTCTGAGATATAAACTCGCAATTGCGTGATATAGTCACAATTCTGACTTTTTCCTCGCAATTCTGACTTTTTTTCTCACAATTGCGTGATATGAAGTCACAATTCTGACTTTTTTCTCGCAATTCTGACTTTTTTTCTTGCAATACCGAGTTTATATCTCAGAATTGTGACTTTATTTTACGCAATTGCGAGTTTATATCTCAGAATTGTGACTTTATATCACGCAATTGTGAGAAAAAAAAGTCAGAATTGCGAGATAAAAAGTCAGAATTCTGAGATAAAAAGTCGCAATTACTGTTTTTATTTTTTTATTTAGTGGCGGAAACGTGCTTCCATAACATTGTGACTCTTTATGTCGCAGTTTTTAAACTTTTTTCTTCATAATTGCAACATTATACAACATAACTTTATATCTCACAATTGAAATTTTGTTTTTCGTAATTGTAAAGTTACAATTGCAAGTTGTAAAGTCACATTGTGAAATTTAAGTCACATCTTATATCTGACTCTGTATATCGCAATTGCTAATTTTTTCCTCATAATCGTGACTTCATATCCTGCAACGTGGCTTTATATCTCACAAGTGCAAGCGCTTTGTTTTAAACTCTTCTAAATTTTGTCAAAAAAAAAAAAAAAAAAAAAAAAAAAGGCTTTTCACAGGACATAGTACAGACCACCGAATTATAAACATAAAGAAATCTTGAAATTGTTAGCTTGCTACAACACGTCAAATGAAAGAGGTCACTTTCAATTAGCTGGACAAAAGAGATGTGAAACAGAACAATATCTCATTATAGCTGACCATGAGCTGTTCTGAACACCGGCAGAGAGAAAAAAAGAGACCGACAATTCAACCCTTCCTTTTGAACATAAAGTTAACAGTAACTGTCAGCTAAAGAATAAGATAATCACCAGAGTCATGCTGACCAGACACTTTGATCGCAAGGGTTTATTAACTTTGCAAGCTCCCCAGACGTACAAGCTCATTCTGAACAATGTACCATTCACTACATAATCTTATTAGTGAGAACAGAGCACAGTGTAACACATGGTGCTAAAAAATTGTCTACTCACCATCTATCTACCTTCTTTTCATCTTTTCACAGTCATTACTTGGATATCTCTCGGTGTACATCAGTCTAACACTTCAAATACAGGCAGAATCCCGATGACTGATATTAGCTAGCCGCATATTAGCTATTAGACACAAATGCTAACACTTCATGCTACAAGAAAAAAGCTAAAAGATTCTGAACTTGTGAGATGAACAATACAGTCTCTTAGTTTTGATTTAAAAAGTGACCAGATGTGAGTCCGGAAGACAGCTTTGTGAAGCCATGTGATCTACTTACGCAGGCCAGAATAGCAAGAGGACAAACATCAGTGGCCGGAAAACTAGCATAATCGTTTCAGCCTCTGTTGAATCGTCAGCGGCCAGTATCCACTCAAAAACTACTCAAATCAAATTTGCTTGAGCAAATTGCACTCAGTCTGCCTGTGTCCATTCAGGTGCACTTTACAAACCTCTGGCTAACCGAATAAACACTAGCTAAAGATGCTATCACATGTCCCAAAGAATATATATGCTTTCTCATGTTGCCAGGACAGAAGAATGTCAAATTCTTCCTCACCACCCATGACTTTACACTTCTGTGCTTTGTAATGATTATTTATTCAATGGAGTTAGTCAGTAAAGTCATTGGATGCTGCTAAACATCATAAACCAAAGGAAACAATAGGAAAAGATGTAGCGGATTTATACTAGCTGGGGCAACATCAATTACACTGCAATGTCCCCTGATGAGTGTTTAAATAGAGGGGAACGGGCCACAGGAGTCCAATGAAATGTGACCTGGCTATTTGATAGCTAATTTAGAGGGACTCTATGACTGGGTGGGAGCAAAAATAACAATAGTCTGGGCAATAGCCTGTCCTGGAGGGAGGCCTTGTTCGGGAACTAACCAAGGAAAGTAGTAATGCTAATGGAACCCACCCAAAGCTTTGAGGAGAACACTGAAAAAATCAGTTCTGAGAGAAAAGAAATGCAACGATATTATCGCGAAATGACTCATTTCCCTTCGCCAATTGAGCCAGGCATTGAAAAGCTACTTGGGGTAAACCAATTTCTGCTGTAAAACAACAGACAAATGGAACACATAATAAAGAAATAATAAAAAAACACTAATGAGGATCATATTAAATGTTAGGAGTTTCATTTTATTGACATATTCAGTTTACAAAGTGCGCCAATGAAAGCAAGAGATTTATTTGCCGGTCCAGCGATTTCATTTCTATCATTGGGTTCAATTCACTTTAGAGAGTCCATTATACAATTAAGCTCTTTCCAAACACGGATGAAGTTTCACCCTTTATTGTAAATGGGCATCCGCTATGAAAACCTTTTTATTTGAAATAGGCTTAGCCAGTGTCAAAGCTAGGTAAGTATAAGGACTAAAAGGATATGGAAAAAAAGTAAATGGGTGAACAGGCTTAATGGAATGGGTGCTATGATGTTGGCAATAATGCGATAACGTTAAATTATGGTTCAACCCACAACACAAATAATTTCTGGTACTTTATCTTCAGAAAGGCTTGCTAGACTTATTTCAAACCACATATTTATGTATTAACTTATAAATGTACCAATGTTTTTTTTTAAACACTGACTCAGCTCATTGTGTGGTTGGGTTAGTGGGTAACTGTTTAGTGCACTTCTGCTTCTTAATTTACACGATGTAAAAATCTTCCCCTTCTTTAATAGCACAGGTTGAATCATCTGATATGACAAAATCAGATTTACAGTACATTAACTGTCAAACATAGACAAAACAACACACTATCATTCATCTACAGCTCAAACAGGAAAGAAAAAAAAAAATACTTAATTGCATCACAAAAACATTTCTAGCAAAATCCAGTTGTTATCCACCATACACTCCAGAATTGCCCATCAATAATAACACTAGCTCATATTTGTGTCTTTTTAATATATTTTCTCATCAGAACACATTCAACATCCCATATCAACTAAATAACTTAAATATTAACATTCCTTTGTTACCTAGCTAAGACTTTTGCACAGTAACGGGACCTTCCAGGGATTTGCAAATGAAACATGATTTTTTTAAATAAAGTTGAAATTACTAAATTTAAAAAATCACTTATGACTTACACACAAGCATATGCCACAGCTTAAAAATCTCATAGTTCGTGCTAGCTTTGTCTTGAAAGATTTGTTATCACTAAAACCAGTTTTAAAGATTATAAATGGGATTACTGTTGTATACAACATAAGTTACGCCAGCAATACTGTAGCTCATTTCATTTGCAATGACTTCACAGCTAAGGTGCTCATATACAATGTCTAATTTCAGAGGTTAAACACGCAAATCACATTTGTACATTTAATAAAGCCCATACACAAGAATGTCAGCTGTCAACTACAGCTGCACGTTTCACAATTTTTCTACAAAGGAGTCTTCCAGGAAGAAGCACTGGTATATTATGCCCTTCATGTGGACGTGTGAAGAACACACCAGACAGAAATCTGGTATCAGTTACTCAAAGAGAAGATGCAATTATGCAAAATTAACATTTTTCAGCAACTTCAAAATTGCTAGTTTTCGATGCGTTGCGTACTTCCTCATAGTCACATTACAAACTGTCACTTACTTTTGCCTTTGGGCTTGGCATACGATCGAAGGTGTTTGCTTTCATGGGAGATGTTTCACATAATTGTGCATCAGTTTTGGCAAAGGGTTCGATGTATGTCACAGGTGGCAGAAAGTAAACGCGTTCAATGATTATTCACATGCTTCGTTGAATACTGTACACTGAAATGGAGCTGTAAACACAACATTTTCCTCATACATTAAATTCTCTCTAATAGAAGAATTCTGTAACAAAATGAAACAACTCAGTCTTGATGAGAAAACTTGGTCACGTATGCAGCAGAGCTTCCCTGTGCTTGTTTGCAAATGATTAACTTTATTTCGTGTAATGTTACAAGTGATAATGGCTACAGGAAAGTAATGATAGTCAAATATAGTGGCACACTCTTAAAAATAGTTTCCAAAAGGGGGTTTTCACAGCGATGCCAAAGAAGAACCATTTTTGGTTCTTCAAAGAACCATTTTTTGGTTCTTTGTTGAAGAACATTTTAATAATCTAAACCTTTTTCCACTATAAAGAACATGGATGTTAAAGGTTCTTCAATAAATAAAGAACCTGTGTGCAGGAGAAAACCGCTGAAGTTACAACAATATGTCTACGGTACTCAAAAACAAGTGTTTTATTTATGTGGTAGTCTAGCGGTCAGTGTGAATGCTCTACTTTTTGAGGTGTCATGCGGTGTCATGCACCACATGCCAATTTATCATCCTAAAACTGCCTTACTCCCAGCAAGAGGTAATGCAAATTCAAAGCAGGGTACAGAAGGTGCAAGGTGAATGACTTCTGTCTACTCTTCATAAATCACTATAAGTCTTCTTGAAGTGAGAGTAGAAAGATCCTTACAACATGGCAAATGTTTTTCAGGTGAATGTCCATAATTTAGATATAAAAGACGAGCGCAAAGCCTCACATAGTTCACTTAAAGGAAGGAGAGGAAGCGTTACTGATGCTGGTTGATAGATACATGATGCATTTCGAGTAAATATCCCCCACAGTCAATGAAAACCATTTCCACTGGCTTATTTCCCGATGTACAACATGTCCAAGATAGCGAGTAATGTATCAGGAAATTCTAGTTTTCACAAAATATGTGCATGTACCACCTGCGCTGCGTATACGTTCAAAGGTCGTGTCGTTTGATCGTTATTTTAATCTTATCTCCGTTTTCGAGGACTTTATATAGGCTACAGTATATTGATCATGTATTAATTGTCATATTTTCCACATATATCCTCAAGAGGACACCAGAGAATGTCGAGAACATAATATAGGCTATTTTGTATTTGAACGTCGATAAAAAGCGTTTATTTATTTATTTTTTTCAGGGCGAACGTTTGAGCTGCTCGAATCATGTCCGTCTCCCAACAGTTTATCCCACTAACATTTAAAACTTAAGCTTAATTCCTGCCTTAAATGTTTCAAAAAAGTTGCAGTGATAATTTATGAACCATTTCTAGTTCAAACTCAGACAATTCATATTAAGTGGATGGAAACAAAAATGTTGTTACAATGACACCCCCCTCTGCAAAATCAAGGCATGTTAACGTCGGGCGTCAAGTTAATTTTAAATAAACCATTATATAGCTCCTTCCACACCCCCACCTACTAATTACGTGCGGAAAATTGCGCGTGTTCGTGCGCATTTAGCGTCTTAAGAAAGTCTGACATGACGAAGACAATTGCTTTAATATGTTGTAATATAAAACATGCTGTTGTGTTCATTTACATTTCCTCCAGTTATCGCCTGCAGACAGCGCAGCTTTGCAAGCGCAACGTAGCGAAAAACAAATGCAAATCACATGTGATTCACGCTAAATTACTCGCGTTAAAGCAAAAGCCGTTCACTTACGTTTGACTTCTTCATATGGAACGAGAGGAGTAACTCCAATGTCAGCGAAACCCTATTTTATCTTACTTCGGCGGGCAGGGAAAGGGTTCTCTTCATCCCAAAGGTACATATCCAAAATCATCATAAAGTAGAATCCAAGTCGGGAGGGAAAGAAAGTCACCTAAATCTGCGTAATGATGGTAAGTATCCAGGTAGACGCTTCATACCGCACGATGGAGAACGGAAGGCTGCGGAAAGAATCAAGAGTTTTTTCCCAAGAGCAAAGCCTTTTTATCGTGTGACTTCAGCGCACTCCCGCCCACCCCAGTTTCTCTCGGTCGTCTACTTGCTCTGGGTCTCACTCAATCGATTTCACAATCACCATCCAAACGTCCAAATGAGATTTATTTTAATGGATATGTTTTCCTGCTAATTTTCGCAGGATGGAGTCGCTTGTTTATGGCTCGTCGTGACTGCAAATAGTTTGTAATATGTTTTGTAGTGTAATTTTCTGGAGCTGGAGTGTTTTCGCCCTGAGGCGTAATAGATGCTTTTGGTAGCTAGTTTTCTGGAAAACCTTCCATAACGGGCGTGTGTTTAATGCATCTTATTATTCCTGTAGGTACTAACGATATATTAAAACGTCTTAACCTAGACGACGTAGAGCAAAACAAACCTTCGGTTTTTGTTATTATGGAAACTGTAGGAAATGCAGCACAGCTGGCCATTCAAAGTTTTGCCAACGGAAAATTTAGTGTAAACTAGCAGCGAAAAGATTTTATTGGTTTCATACTGCGTATAGGCTACTTGACATTCAATCAAATATGCAAATCTCATGTGCTCAAATGACACGTGTTTCACTTTTCTGTGTTACATATGGTCGACTGTGACAGAAGTGTGGTAACACTGAGGTAAACAGTGACATCTACAGCAGTAGTACAGTATTCTGGCTAAAATTATCTAACAGGGTGTTAAAACTGTTTTAAATTAACTTACCCTTTAGGCAAGGAGAAATTAGATGGAGGTGAAACTATTAGGATAGGACATTACATAAAATATGAACTAAAAAGAAAAGGAAATTTACTAATGCATAGCCCCATTCCAAAGTCTTATTTTGTCGCAAACAGGAAAGCTACAATATTCAGAATATTTGATTGTAATGAAACAAAATGCAGTGTTATTTGTAATATTTCCTGTAATTAGAGGCAAAGCTTACTATCACTATTAGTTGAGCAATTAAAACGTTACTACACTGCTACCATTGTGGAATATATATATATATATATATGTGTGTGTGCGTGTGTGTGTGTGTGAGAGAGACAGACCCTGGTCCACAAAACCAGTCATAAGGGGTCAATGTTTTGAAATTGAGATTAAATAAATAAGCTTTCCATTGATGTATGGTTTGTTAGGATAGGACAATATTTGGCCGAGATACAACTATTTGAAAATCTGGAATCTGAGGGTGCAAAAAAATAAAAAATCTAAATATTGAGAAAATCGCCTTTAAAGTCCTTAGCAACGCATATTACTTCAAAAAAATGATTTTTTTGATATATTTACGGTAGGAAATTTACAAAATATCTTCATAGTCATCTTTACTTAATATCCTAATGATTTTTGGCATAAAAGAAAAATCGATAATTTTGACCCATACAATGTATTGTTGGCTATTGCTACAAATATACCTGTGCGACTTATGACTGGTTTTGTGGTCCTGGGTCACACACACACACACATATATATATATATATATATATATATAAATTATAAACATTATAAATTAAAAATATAATTATTATAATATAATATACTTCATTACAAAAAGGAATTCTACCTGCAATGTAGCAAATACTCTTTAAAATAAAAAAAACTGTCACTTTTCTCATGTACATCTCAGCTCAGGACTCCTTTTATAAATATATCGTCACATGACAAAAAAAAATTGTGCATAGTTTCCTAAATAGGCTATATAGGGGGTGACAGCTTATCCACTGACCCATCTTACCCCATCCTGCCCTACTACTTAACACACTGGCTGTGCTTAATATCTGGTGTACAGAGTTTATAGTTGTTTTTGGAGCACTGACGCACAGTGAAAATCTTCCACTCACAATTCATTCAAGAGTTTCAGTGTAGATTGCAAGTACAGAATGTAGCATCCTTCAATACATAATTATTAAATGATTTGTTGATATAGATATGAAAGTAGAAATATTATTATGTCTCACCTGTTTCATGGATGTGCCAGTGGAAGGACCACCACTTGTAAAGGTAACAATGCACAATTTTATGTTACTATATATTTAAAAAGGGCCATATCTTCTTGTCTGTTATTGAAAAAATATTTTTTTCCTATGCTAAGTATTATTTTAGCATAGAAAAGTTAATTAAGAAAATCAATTTATGTAAAAGCTAATATAATTTTTGATCCCTTGAAACCCTTTCAGTCTACATAAGAACAATATTCAATCATTTTTCGAGCACATTTTATGAGGACATGTACTGAAAATCGCTTTGTTTACAGAAATCTCCATTTCCGTTTTCATTCCTGTGGGACATTCTTTAAAACTTGTCTGATGAACCAAGAGGGATGGAGCTTTGCAAATGGGCCAATTATGTTTTGTTTATTACTTAAAAATAAATTGGTCAGATTACCCTAGATGGATCAACTTACCCCTTGACAAGGGGCAAGTTGGGCCACTGGACATATATGGCCCTGTGTTAAAGATGCCATATAAATATTTATGTTAGGGAAAAAAAAAGTTGTTTCAGTTGTGCAAAACAAAACTGGCACATCTTACCCCACTCTCCTCTACTGCAAGGAAACATTTCTCTGCAAAACTATTTCTTACAGAACAGTGTTCAGTGCCGACCTTTGACCAAACCCTTGCACTCTTTCTCCTATGAGAGCGTTGTTTTATGGGTATGTCCGCTCTATGAACTAATGCACTGTCTTACCTCTCTGATAATGATTTCATCTATTATTACAGCTTTTTCCTCTTTCGCCCGTTCTCACCAGGCTGTCACGAGTTTGACTTCACCTCCCCTCGTGCGCACTTGCATCTGTGCGTGTAGGAGGGATAACTTAATCGTCTTTTATTTTCTGTTGCCTGTTTTTCTTGATATTGATGTGTAACTTAAGATCAGACAGAGGGTTAATTTTTCACTCCATGACAGACACTAATTTAATCAAGCCACTGAAATCTTGCAATTTCACTTCACTCAACACTCAAAATGCATCACTTCATCATTTGTCCCTCTAGAGCTTGCGCATTACCAAGAAAACACAGGGGCTTTCAGAATCTTCAGAGACTTCTTTTAGCTCTCCAGGCCTATGATGACTGTCTATCCAAAAATGTATGTTTCCCACCAGCCCTTGCTCAGCCCCTAGAGCATTTGTAGGGAAGTTTTCAGTGATTAACAGGACATGTTGTTGTGTATATATATATATATATATATAAATAACAACAACATTATATTATAACAATAATAGGTCACTGTTGAAAACAGTTGTGTACAATTTTTTTTCAGGATTCTTTGATGAATAGAACAGCATTTATTTGAAATAGAATCTCTTGTAACATTATAAATGTCTTTACTGTCACTTTTGATCAATTTAATGCATCCTTGCTGAATAAAAGTATTAATTTCTTCAATTTCTTAAAAAAAAAAAAAAAAAAAAATCTTACTGACCCCAAACTATTGAACAGTAGTGTATAATGTTATATCATCGCCCCCCAGTGGTGAACCATTGAAAGTTCGCAACATTTCGAAACATTTATGACGTAACAAAGCCTCATTTACTGAAATCACATGACTTTGGCAGTTTGATACACGCTCCGAACCACTGATTTGAAACAAAAGATTTGTAAAGCTTCGAAGCTTCATGAAGCAGTGTTTTGAAATCGCCCATCACTAGATGTTGAATAAAGTCGTTTTGTTTTTGTTTTCTTGGTGCACAAAAAGTATTCTCGTCGCTTAACATTAAGGTTGAACTACTGTAGTCACATGAACCGTTTTAAATATGTCTTTAGTACCTTTCTGGGCATTGAAATTGTAAATTATCTTGCTGTCAATACAGGCCTCACTGAGCCATCAGATTTCATCAAAAATATCTTAATTTGTGTTCAGAAGATGAACGAAGGTCTTACAGATGTGGAACGACATGAGGGTGAGTAATTAATGACAGCATTTTCATTTTTGGGTGAACTAACCCTTTATAAAAGCTTTCTATTTCAAATAAATGCTGTTCTTTTGAACTTTCTATTCATCAAAGAATCCTGAAAAAATTGTACACAACTGTTTTCAACATTGATAATAATAAGAAATGTTTCTTGAGCAGCAAATCAGCATATTAGAATGATTTCTGAAGGATCATGTGACACTGAAGACTGGAGTAATGATGCTGAAAATTCAGTTTTGATCACAGGAATAAATTACATTTTAAAATATATTCAAATAGAAAAACGTTATTTTAAATTGTAATAATATTTCACAATATTACTGTTTTTTTTTTTGTTTTGTTTTTTTTTTGTATTTTTAATCAAATAAATGCAGCCTTGGTGAGCATAAGAGACTTCTTTTAAAAACAGCAAAAATATTTAAAATAATATTTAAAAGATAAATAGCAAATAAATATATAAAAAACATTTTAAAGATATGTACAGTGGTGGTCAGAATTATTGGAACCCTTGGTAAATATGATCAAAGATGACTATAAAAATAAATCTGCATTGTTTATCTTTTTTAACTTTAATTCATAAAATTAGCCAAAATCTAACCTTTCACTGAAGGAAAATAATTTAAAGTGGGGGGAAAAATCACATTTTGAAATAAATGTTTTTCTCCAAAACACGTTGGCCACAATTATTGGCACCCCTAGAATTTTTTATGACTAAAATATCTCTGAAGTATATTCCCATTCATATTTAATTTTTTTTTTTAGCACACCAGGGTGATCATGAACATGAAATTGTCCATGACTTCCTGTTCCACAGGAGTATAAACATGAGGAAACACAAAGGCCAAATTCCCATAATCATTTATCACAATGAGTAAAACCAAAGAATATAGTTCTGATGTGCAGCAGAAGATTGTTGAGCTTCACAAAATAGAAAGTGGCTGTAAAAAAATAGCTAAAGCATTGAAAATCCCCATTTCCACTATCAGGGCAATAATTAAGAAGTTACAATCAACTAAAGATGTTACAAATCTGCCTGGAAGAGGACGTGTCTCTAAATCGTCCTAATGCACGGTGAGGAGGAAAGTTTGAGTGGCCAAAGACTCTCCAAGGATCACAGCTGGAGAATTGCAGAGTTTAGTTGAGTCTTGAGTCTCAGAAAGCCTAAAAAAAATTATCAAACAGCACCTACATCCCCACAAGTTGTTCGGGAGGGTTTCAAGAAAAATCCTCTGCTCTCATCCAGAAACAATCTCCAGCATATTGAGTTGTCAGACAAGACTGGAACTTAAAACGGGACCGGCTTCTATGGTCAGATGAAACTAAAAAAAGAGCTTTTTGGCAGCAAACCCACCAGATGGGTTTGGTGCACACATGGATAAAAAGTACACCATGCCCACGGTTAAATATACTGCTGGATCTTTAATGTTGTGGGCCTATTTTTCTGCTGGAGGTCCTGGACATCTTGTTCAGATACATGGCATCATGGACTCCATCAAATACCAACAGATAAAAAATCAAAACCTGACTGCTTCTGCTAGAAATCCAATTATGGGCCGTGGTTGGATCTTCCATCAGGACAATGATCCAAAACAAACATCAAAACCAACACAAAAATGTGTCACTGAGCACAAAATGAAGCTTCTGCTATGGCCATCCCAGTTCCCTGACCTGAACCCTAAAGAAAATGAGTGGAGTGAACTGAAGAGAAGAAGCACCAACATGGAGCTGGGAATCTGAAGGATCTGGAGAGATTCTGCATGAAGGAATGGTCTCTGATCTCTTGTCAGGTATTTTCCAAACTCATCAGGCATTATAGGTGAAGACTCAGAGCTGTTATCTTGGCAAAAGGAGGTTGCAAAAAGTATTGAATAAAAGGGTGCCTATAATTGTGGCCAACGTGTTTTGGAGAAAAACATTTATTTCATAATGTGATTTTCCCCCCACTTTCAATTCTTTTCCTTCAATGAAAGGTTAGATTTTTGCTAATTTTATTAATTAAAGATCAAAAGGATAAACAATGCAGATTTATTTTTATAGTCATCTTTGATAATATTTACCAAGGGTGCCAATAATTCTGACCACCACTGTATATATATTTTCACATTATATATATATATATATATATGTATATATGTATATATTATATATATATATGGTATAGTAGATAAATATACTGTATATAATAAGATAAATAGTAAATACATATATTAATAAATATATTTTGAAGATATGCATCACAAATATTTAACCAAGTATTTTTGGTGATAAATGCTGCCACTATTTTATGAGACCAAAGCCTCTCTTAAGCTACTGCATGTTCCCAGTAATACATCAGAATTTACTGCTATAAGCAATTCCACATGTTGGGAGGGCTGGAGCAGGGTGTTCCCAAAGAGGAGGAGAGTGCAGAAAGACAAGAGCTGGTATGCACAGCATTGCTAGTCGAACATCCGAACCTGACAGATACAAAACACAAGTGTAATTTGAAGAAGGTCTAATCTGCCTCCCATCAATATGAGAGACGTTTCAAGAAATGTTCTTTACTGGAGCCCACCTAAATAAATATCCATCTCTAATTGTCTGCTCCCAGGGCATTTGCGACGTCAATTGGTGCGCTGTTTCAGCTTAAAATATTGGGTCAGGAACAAAAATTCTTAGATATGAGGCATAAAAACCCATCAGAACAACATTTCTCATTCATGTCAAGAAAAATCCCAACAACAGGCAACATTGTCACCTCCTAGAAATATTTCCCCTTGTCTTTCCTTGAAAAAGAGGTCACACTGAGTGAGAAAACCAGCCACTTTCAATCAACAAAGCAAAGAATATCTGTTTTTTAACTGTTTTTCTTGGTTCAGTCCGGCGTGTTGCTTTACCTTAATTTGTCAAACTGTTTATTTTGTTGTTCTCATTTTAAAACACATTGGACAGCGGCGAGGCTGATAAGCCTTGCTTCGCATGATCCAAAAAAAGCGATCGTAAGTGCTGAACTTGATTTGTGTGAAGACCTCCCCATCCAGATAATGCGTGGCACCAGCATAAACCACTGATCATAAACTACTTTAATGGCTCTGTCCCAAGAGGAAAAGGCTTATAGCTGGCAGATAGCATATTTGGGGTGGTGTAGACACAAGCAAGTAGAAAAGGTTGCTGGCAATACATGAAACATGTTAGTACGGTTATTATACTGCATATTGTTACAAGCTTGGAAATAGTGTTTAGTTAGTTTGAATTTACCTACAGGCTTTTTGTGGCAATTGCCAAAAAAAAAAAATTATGTGCACTTACAATACAGTATAAAGGACATGCACTGTTAAGAAAGCATCATTAGTGACTAACATCTATAACACTTACAGTAATGAAAATTTGAACAGCTCCAATTGATAATTGACAGTTTTCGTCTTACAAATTGTCTTACAACAAGCTGCTAATTATTTTCATGTTGACAGCTGATGAATTACAAAATAATAAAAACACATTGTACATTAATTTATTATTTATATTAATACATAAAAACTAAAAAAAAAAAAATACTAAAAACTAAAATCAATTTTAAAATCGAGTGAATTTAGGCATCAAAACATAATTTACAGTATTAAAAATGTATATTCATTTTGAGATTTACCAGTCAACATGAAATCAAAATGGCTGATTCTTGTTTTGTTTTATGGAAAATTGCAGTATTTATTATAAATTATTTATCTGTGCACATCTTTTTGTTTTTTAAATTCATGTGTCCTTGTAATCTTTAACAAAGACTATAGATATAGAAAGACAGTTCACTCCTATTAGTTATGAATGGGAAAAACTGCAATGCGCAAAATGGCGGAATACGTCCCGCCTTCTAAGTAAAAGAGCCAATCGCTGATTGATAAAGTCATTGCATCACTGCAGCTGTTGTTAGAAGCTCCGGTTCCCATAGAAACCTGAGACTCGCGCTTAGGACTGCACGTGCACATTAGCTCGTCTAGCCTGAAAAATAAGCTTTTTTAAAGCTATTTGAGCATAAGAAACAACATTCAGTTCATGTCAGATTTTGTTGCTGATTTGAAATGTTATTTAATTGTGAGTTCACCAAGCGATTTTTGAGATTTCAGGATTCCCCCATTCAAATAGATAGGACTTGGTCTTGGACGCCTGAAATAATGCCCGGAGGCGTTGCAAATATGGCTGCCGAGTGAACAGACTTTCCTTGAAAGGAACTTTGACTTTAATCAAAATAACGTCCCCTCCCTCTTGCAGCAACATCCATTTTCTTCTCTGATGACGTGTTTACTGGCGTGAGGGCGGGACAATCTGTCACTCACATGAGATCGACCAATAGCAAACCACAACCATCCAATCAATTCCCCATGGACAAAATTAAGTCCTGCCTGACATTTTCTCTTGTTCAAGAAGCCGTTTCAATCAGATATATGTCACAATAGGGAAGAAAAGGCTCTAGCCCAGAACACACCAAGCTGACGGTCGGCCGTCGGGCAGTTTTTGTTCGTTGGCCAACTAAGTTTTCTCAGTGTGTTCCGCACTGTCGGCTGAAGTTGGTTGATTCGACATGTTGAATCGGCATCATCGGTCAGTCAGGCCATCTGATCATTCTGATTGGCTGTACAACTGCTGCCACCTGCTAGTACGGAAAGGCATTTCTTCTTACGCAGGTGCAGAATGGACGTGCTACTTGGTCATCGGGTGTCGAGCGTCAGTTTGGTGCGTCAGGGTAACTTTGGACGATGTGCGATGTTTCAGGCTCATCACAACTTCATGCCAACTTTAAATTATTAATATTTTCTAAAGATTAACTATAAGACAGCGTAAGATGACTACAAAGGTTAATGTAAAAATAGCCATCAGAATTCACACTAAAAATCATTTAGCAACCGTACAGCCATGCCCTAGAAACCACCCAAGACACCTTAGTGTGCTTTGCACGGCAGGCACCGCTCTCGCTTTCTTCAGAGAATATAAAAATCTAGTTTTAATTTAAATCATGCAACTCTAGAGTTACAGTCATGTATAAACATTACATCTCATAAAAATATGAGTGATTTATTTTCCAATTTAATTATGCTAGACTACCCTGCCAGAACCCAAAGCCACAACTTGAAGGATTAACTTATCAAAATGACAATTGAGAGATTCAGAACACACACACCTTTCTCTCACCAAATAAAGCTGTCAGATGTCTATGGCCTCATAGCTATAGTTCTACAGGTGTGCATCGTGGACAATAAAACATGACATAAGATTCAGACAGCGTAAGAGTTAAAGGGGTAGTTCATCTAAAATGGAATATCATCATTTACTCAGCCTTATTTTGTTCCAAACCTGTATGAGTTTCTTTCTTCTGTTGAACACAAAAGACGATATTTTGAAGAATGTTAGTAACCAGACAGTTGACGGTAGCCATTGTATTTTTTTCCTACTATGGAAGTCAATAGCTACCATCAACTGTTTGGTTACCAACATTCTTCAAAATATCTTCTTTTGTGTTCAATAGAAAAAAAACTCATACAGGTTTGGAACAACTTGAGAGCAAGTAAATGATGACAGAATTTTCATTTTTGGGCGAACGATCCCTTTAAAACCCTGGTAAGGCAAAAATATTTGAAATATTTCTGTGTAACAGCAGGAACTTGCTTACATAGCCTTTGTTGTGAATCACTGTACTAGGTGTTAACATCTTGCAGTGCTACTGGAGTGGGGCAGCTGTGGTATTCTATCCTAATTGGATCGCTTTACTGACTGAATGAGTGCCAAATGCACTGCCCCATTTCAGGACGCAAGTACCAGCTGGTGGCCGTTTGGTCTGTTGGTGATAATTCAATATGATGTACCTTTGGCTAAAGCTGGATCAAGGGACTTATTGGAACAGGTACAGAGCAAAAGTCACAACTGTAGCTCAGTGTTATCTGCTCGGGGACTGGGGCGATAGCTTCAAAAACCATCTCCACATATGAACCCTTATAAAGAACGAAGGCACATATGCCAAACAACTTGGTACAACAAGACTTCACATCCATTAACATAATAGAAGTGGTTTGAATAGGTGTTTCTCAAGTCTGGCATGGTTTGAACAACATGATACATTATTGGCAACACAATTGGCTGAGTGTGCGGCTCAAAGAGGAAATTAGTAAACAAAGTGTTTGGTAACACTTTATTTTACAGTGCCGTAGTTACACGTTACTACATGTACTTACTATAATATTAACAGTAAACCATGCATAATTACAAGTAACTAACCCTAAACCAAACCCCAACCCTAACTAACTCTATAATAAGTACATGTAGTTAATTAATAGTACTCTGTACTTGAGTAATTACAATGTAACTACGGCACTGTAAAATAAAGTGTAACCAAGTGTTCTTTTGAGTGGAATCTTTATATATATATATATATATATATATATAGTTTACAATGATTGAGTGATTTGTTTAACTCACTGATCAGTGCAAAAAGACTGCGAATTTGACTCTGTTTCTCACATAAAGCAATCATTCTGCTTCAGAAGACTTGGAATATAATGCAGGAGTCATATAGAGCACTTTTATGGTGTTTTTGTGTCTTTTCTGAAGCTTAATAGCTCTAGTCCCCATTCGTTGTAACAGCATGAAAAAGAGCAGCCAGGACATTCGTCACAATTGTTCCTTCCATTTTCTATAGAAAAAATGGTTTTGGAATGACTTGAGGGTAAGTAAATTCATTTTTGGGGGAATTATTCCTGAATTAGTCATTTGCTCTAGTGAAGAAAAGAAAGGGTGTCAACAGCACCTCGATTGGACCTATAAACCTCTTGGCAGGTGGGGACAGACTTTCACTAATACACAATGTTCAAGGCCTACCAGGCGATTTGTTGCTTAGTCAGCCTATACATCTGTTAATGTAATCCAATCCTAGCAATCCAACTCAGATTAGGAGGCTGAGTTGTAATGCTGTTAGATTTATGCCAGTACTTCTGAGAGTCAAATTACCTCACTGGCTTCACTGTAAGTGTGAACACAACAGTTGTAACCTAATAGTTGTACTGTAGTGAAACTGCTTCCCAAACCAAGCCTTGATGCATTACAACTAGGGCCATCATTTGAATAAAACATTTTATCGAATGAATGTGAAATATGCAGATTAATGACTCAAATTAATCAACATTTCTAACATGAGCGAAGCAAGTTAAAGGGTAGTTCACCCAAAAATTACTCACCTTCATGTCGTTCCACACCCATAAGACCTTCGTTCATCTTCAGAACACAAATTAAGATATTTTTGATGAAATCCGATGGCTCAGTCAGGCCTCTACTGCCAGCAAGATAATTAACACTTTCAATGCCCAGAAAGCTACTAAAGACATATTTAAAACAGTTCATGTGACTACAATGGTTCAACCTTAATGTTATGAAGGGACAAGAATACTTTTTGTGCACCAAAAAGAACAAAATAACTTTATTCAACAATATCTAGTGATGGGCGATTTCAAAACACTGCTTCATGAAGCTTCACAAATCTTTTGTTTCGAATCAGTGGTTCGGAGCGTGTATCAAACTGCCAAAGTCACGTCCCCCAGTGGTGAACCATTGAAATTTTGAAACACTTATGATGTAATGAAGCCTTGTTTACTGAAATCACGTGACTTTGGCAGTTTGATATGCGCTCCGAACCACTGATTCGAAACTAAAGATATGTCTTTAGTAGCTTTCTGGGGATTGAAAGTGTTAATTATCTTGCTGGCAATGGCAATCGGATTTTATCAAAAATATCTTAATTTGTGTTCTGAAGATGAACGAAGGTCTTACGGGTGTGGAACGACATGAGGGTGAGTAATTAATGACAGAATTTTCATTTTTGGGTGAACTAACCCTTTAAGTTGAAAGTAGCTAAACTTTGAAAAATGGATGGATGGACGGACGGATGGACATCTCGATATCTCGATGAATAGACATCTCGATGGATGGACATCTCAATGAAACATCATTCATGACAGGGTTCGTTGTCTACAAATTAGGGCAGGATTCATTAATAGAAAGCATTCCATTGCTAACATAATATTTTCATTTGAGCATTCTCTCTGCATCTATTCCAAGAAGGCCCATATCTTGATCAAGTCCACAATTGACTAATGCCAATGACGTCCTCAGTTGGTCCAACTGATATCAGCTGAGAAGCCACATGAGTGAGTGAGATGAAAGAGCAGAAACCAGATGTTTAGATCTGCATTTTGTCACCTCCAGACAAAAATGCATTCATAAACCTTTGTCTGGAGGCAATTCATTAGAACTTCACTGGAACATGTGTTTACGTGCGTGAAATAGGAAGCTGAATGACACGCTATACTTAATGTCGAACTTGCATTCATGCACACACACGTTGATTAGTCACTGGCTCTGCATGTGATCTGCCTTGCACGTATGGATGTTTCAGAGTCCAGAAGGGGTTTCTTGATAGTGAATTTTGGTGAAAGTTACTTCCTCATGCCATAATGGCACTAAAACGAATGGTTATTCAATAAAAATCCAATCAAAAGTGCCGCATAACATTGAACTCGTTCCATGGAATTTTACAGATGCAAATAAGATGTTTGTGATTGATTCAGGGTGACTTTGAAAATTGGTTGCTTGTGCTTTACTTGTTTAGTCAAGCGTGGCCTCGGACAGCACTGCAGTTAACACAGGGATTCCCATAGGCATTTAAAACAAATGTTGTTGTATAAATTCCTCTGAAAGGGAATGAGAACTGGCAGTGCAGTAATTTCATTTGGCACAACTGAAATGTCATGGCGATCTCGGTCTTTCTGTTTACTGATACTTTGACGCAACAGTCCTGCGTCAAAGAAAAAACAAGGCTCTTAGGTAAGTGAGCTAATATTGTGGTGCCGAGGAGTCCAGATTCACTAGCGACCAGTGTCTAAACTCTTTTCAGTTATCTAACGCTTTAAGGTCACAGTTTATTTTGAATGTTTTTCCATGACTTTTCTCCATGCTTAGTGTCTAAAAGGAATCGTTCACCCAATAATTTTAAATTCTGTCATTATTTACTCATTCTCATATTATTACAAATATGTGACTTTTAGTAGAACACAAAAGAAGAACTTTGGGGCCCAAACAATATTAGACCTCAGTCACTTTTTTAATGTATGAAGAAAACCCCCCCCCAGACATTTCTTAAAAGAAGTAATGAAAAGTAATACAGGTTTGGAACATCAGTAAATAATGACATAAAAATTACCCATGTTGTATTTTTTTTATTTATTTTTTTTTATAATTGTACTTTATAAGGCCATTTTATAAATACATTTTATAAAATAAAATTTAAACAAATAAAAATAAAATAAAATGAATAGGAATACAGGTCAATAAGATATTTATTTGGTAACACGTAAACATGAACTGCATCGTCCTTTTCAAGGAAGATGAACACAAATTTATGTATTTATTCACAGACCTTCTTGTTCTTTGATCTGAATATTCAATTGTTGCTTTTGTCTATTTTTGGCACACAGTCATTTACATGCACAAGTGTGCAAAACAGTACTGAATATAGCGCCACATTTGCATTTGAGGACATCATCATAGTCCTCTATTTAGTAAGGGGTTTTAAAGAACAATATTTTATAATTTTTTGTAGAGGTAGCATAAAAGAATCTTGCTGAAATTATATTGTCACATGATATTCAGACATGAACTTTAATGACATCCCATTTTTAATCCATAGGGTTTAATATGGAGTTGGCCCACCCTTTGCAACTATAACAGCTTTAACTCTTCTGGGAAGGCTTTCTGCAAGGTTTAGGAGTGTGTTTATGGGAATTTTTGACCATTCTTCTAGAAGCACATTTGTGAGGTCAGGCAGTGATGTTGGCGAGAAGGCCTGGCTCGCAGTCTCCGCTCTAATTCATCCCAAAGGTGTTCTATCGGTTGAGGTCAGGACTCTGTGCAGGCCAGTCAAGTTCCTCCACACCAAACTCGCTCATCCATGTCTTTATGGACCTTGCTTTGTGCACTGGTGCGCAGTCATGTTGGAACAGGAAGGGGCCATCCCCAAACTGTTCCTACAAAGTTGGAAGCATGAAATTGTCCAAAATGTCTTGGTATACTGAAGCATTAAGAGTTCCTTTCACTGGAACTAAGGGGCCAAGCCCAACCCGTGAAAAACAACCCCACACCATATTCCCCTCTCCACCAAACTTTACACTTGGCACAATGCAGTCAGGCAAGTACCGTTCTCCTGGCAACCGCCAAACCCAGACTCGTCCATGGGATTGCCAGACAGAGAAGTGTGATTCGTCACTCCAGAGAACACGTCTCCACTGCTTTAGAGTCCAGTGGTGGCGTGCTTTACACCACTGCATCCGATGCTTTGCATTGCACTTGACACTGTAGCTATTGACTCTGCAGAAAGCTGGCGACTTCTGCACGCTGTGCGCCTCAGCATGTGCTGACCCCACTCTGTGATTTTACGTGGCCTACCACTTCGTGGCTGAGTTGCTGTTGTTCCTAATTGCTTCCACTTTGTTATGATACCACTAACAGTTGACCGTGGAATATTTAGTAGTGAGGAAATTTCACGAATGGACTTATTGCACAGGTGGAAACCTATCACGGTACCACGCTTGAATTCACTGAGCTCCTGAGAGCGACCCATTCTTTCACAAATGTTTGCAGAAGCAGTCTGCATGCCTAGGTGCTTGATTTTATACACCTGTGGCCATGGAAGTGATTGGAACACCTGAATTCAATGATTTGGAGGGGTGTCCCAATACTTTTGGCAATATTATATATATATATTTTATATAGGATACAGCAATCTCCTCAAAATCACAAGTCTAATATAAAATAAATTTAAGGATCAAAAATCTAAATTCCTACTAAATATTGAAAATGTGTTCAAAGTGCATTGTGGATTTCAAATGCTGGATGAGCAGTTCTCAGAACTGACGTCATTTTTACTGTAGATGTACATTTCTGTATTCAGTTTCCGGAATTCAATTAATGTCACAAAGCAGAACTGAAATGGCACCAGGAGAAACAAGAATGGCGCAAAACGGAAGGAAGGAACATTTTTTATGTTGTGTTATGCAAGTGATTTTTGCCAACAAAGCTGGTGGTATTTGATGACAAATAGGTTGAAAAAATGACAAATAGGTTGAAAAAAATACCATGAAAGGTGTGCAATTATTGTCATGACAACGGCAACGTTTATGGCAATGGTACCTGTGAGCTCCAGGGTACAGCAAATCCGCCACGGCCCTGAGGTGACATGTTATTTTATCTGCTACAAATAACAAGTGCAACTAAATTCCACTGACGCACATGGGTTTTATTTGATTTATTATGAGTATTATGGACTTTTTGAAACCTAAATCTTAGGGTGGGATTTCGTCACTCTTTGTACGTCACTGAAAAGTGATGTACAGACATGCTCACAAGCACAAGAACTCAAAACTGAAGGGTTTTCAATTGTATGTCAATAAAAATAAATGTGTTACTTATTTGAAAAAGTACCTTCTATATTATGATTTAAATTTACCAATGTGAATTTACCAATATACATATATATCGCTGCTTTCGGGCAGAAACCATTTTAATTTTTTTCTCATAAATCATTACTATTGGTCACCCTTTACGTCTGACTGTTGGTTTTACAAATATTTAACTAATGAAAAGTATTAAAAAAGAGCTTGTGACTAAACATCGTAACATCCTCAAACTGTCGATATAACCTAACTGTTCGTTAAAGGGTTAGTTCACCCAAAAATGAAATTTCTGTCATTTATAACTCACCCTCATGTCGTTCCACACCCGTAAGACCTTCTTTCATCTTTGGAAGATATTTTTGATGAAATCCAAGAAGTATCTGAACCACACATAGGCAGCAACGTCATTGCACCTTTCAAGGTCCAGTAAAGACATCGTTAAAATAGTTCATGTGACTACAGTGGTTCAACCTTAATTTTATGAAGCGTTGAGAATACTTTTTGTGCGCAAAAAAAAGACTTTATTCAACAATTTCTTCTCTTCCCTGTCATTCTCTTACGCTGTTTACGTTGTAAACACAGTGCACTGCTTCCGGGTTCTAAGTCAGAACGCTGGCTCATCATTTTTGTCATCTAATTTTAATTAAATATTTTCATTACATCGTGAGGCACTTGGAATGAAAGAAATGATCAGCGTGATTGATCTTCAAAATGGTAAGGAAGCGCTGCTTTGTTTACGGTTTGTTTATCCACAGACCTAGTTCCGGTATCCCCTTTTGAATGACGAAAACAGTCTATTGATACCTGCAGATATAGACAGTTATTATTATGTCTGACCATATACAAAGCCACAATATCAACTTTGACAACATAGTCTAGGTTTTTTCCATTTCCTGAAAAGTTGCGGTTTTGGACATATGAGGTTTCCACCCGACATCGATGATATATTATAAAGAAGATTGGTTGGAGCTTTTGAGGAACTTTCATGTACTTTAAAAATCCAAAAAGAGCTGAAAACGTAACTGGTTGTATGATTCCCATTGAAAATTGGAGCAATTCTGTGATTAGGGTTGACTGTTCTAATGAGCTTAAAACGGTGGAGCCGGGCCTGAATATTGCTCACCTCTTGCCTGGAATGTGCCATTCAAAAACCAAGCCTCACCACAGGAAGCTATGGCACTACAGATGCGTTCCCAGTTCCTGTGACTCAAGTGAGGGGAGAAATGGGAGGTAGCGGAGAAATTTGAACCTCTGAATAAAGTTCGTGCAGAAAGGCAGATTGTAACAGGAATGATCGGTGATGTGTATTTGAGATCCTTCATGAACAGCCTTTCTCCAGCTCTTTATTCCTCTTTCTTCTTCTGTTCCTAAGAAGAAAAAAAAAAAAAACATGATTTTTATTAATTATATTAACAATACTTGGACACAACTAGAAGAAAAAACAGATATTTAAATCTTTTCATAATGCAAAGAAATTCATTCATTTAAATACATTGTAATAAGCCAATTAGATCTGCACTCTTAAAAAGTGGTTCCATGAAGAGCCTTTAAAGGCCTGTTCACACCAAGGATGATAACTATAAAGTTAACGATAAAGATACAGTTTTAAAAATCATTCTAATGTAAAACAATAGCAAAGTTCACACCACAACTATAACAATAATGTCACAGAGGAACGATATAGTTGGAATCACTTTCAGAATGATAAGAATCCATCCTGCCTTAAAGAGCTTGAGCATTTAAAGTGCGCACTTATAATAAAAAGAGGTGAGGACACTAATATAGTTATCGTTCTTGGTGTGAATGGGCATTAAAGGGTTAGTTCACCCAAAAATGAAAATTATGTAATTTATTACTCACCCTCGATTTCAAAACACTGCTTCGAAGCTTTACGAATCTTTTGTTTTGAATCAGTTGTCACGCCAAAGTCACGTGATTTCAGCAGTTTGATACGAACAAAAGATTCGTAAAGCTTCGAAGCAGTGTTTTGAAATCGGCCATCACTAGATATTGTTGAAAAGTTATTTTGTTTTTTTTGGCGCACAGAAAGTATTCTCGTCGCTTTATAATATTAAGGTAGAACCACTGTACTCACATGAACTGTTTTAAATAGGTTTTGAGTACCTTTATGGATCTTGAGAGGTTCGGTGACGAAGATGAACGAAGGTCTTACGGGTGTGGAACGACATGAGGGTGAGTAATTAATGACAGAATTTTCATTTTTGGGTGAACTAACCCTTTAACATCCATCAAATCTTTCTATTGCACAAAAGGTTCTTTATAGTGGAAAAAGATTGTGTAGATTACTAAAATGCTCTTTAAGCTAAAAAAAAAAAAAAAAAAAAAAAAACTGAAAAGTTCTCTGGGGAAACAAAAATAGTTCTTCTATGACATGACGGCAAAAAAACCCTTTTGGAACTTTTATTTTTAAGAGTATTCATTAGCATTTCCTATAATGCGTACAGATGTCATTTTTATTGAATAACGACTTTCATATGGCTTCCGAAGAGTTGAAACGAGGCCGTACAAAGGCGTAACAGGCACACTAGCTAAACCATTTGACCACAGCCCGCCCTTGCAGATTAACATGCCCAACAGTCATGCTTTTTTACGACTTACCTGGAATTGTGTTGTCCAAAACAAACCCAAAGAATCCACCAACAAACATGTGGGTGGTGAAGAGAATCATAATGAGCTGATCCAACTCTTTTATGCCTGTTGACAGAAACAAACCCTTCAGGTCACAAAAGCCAAGCGGACAGTAACAGATGTCCAACGCATGTATGTACGCAAGTTAATGGGTGGGCGTAAAAACTCTTGGTATAAGATATCTTATTATGATGTCTTAATAGGGTGGATGTTCTAGGACTAATTAATGTCCATCTGACAAGACCAACACAGCAAGCGCTGGTCAGGAGTTCAATATGTCAGCTTAGATCACTAATTCCTGAAAGCCTGTCAATAAACTGCTTAGAAGAGCCCCTGATAAAGCACTACTGGACTTTTGTTGATGAACCCCCCTCATTTTAAGCAGTGTTAACCGAACACTCAGGACGAAGATTAGGACAAAGTTCATCGAAAGGGTGCACAGGCCCGGATGTAGAACCATTGGTTTTTACATGAAAAGGAGAGGAGATTACAGCAGAGTCAAACGGAGACTTGTAAAGAGGATTGGCAGATAAGTCGCTCTAACCTCAGGAGTCCAGACAATGCTTCTCACCACTGCGGATAAGCTTAGGATGTGCCACTTGCACCGGGTGACCTCCCACATAGCTGTAGTTATGACTCTCAAATGAGATCCTGAAGAACTACTGTTTCTTGTCCTGTTCAGTTGCTGAAGCAACATTTGCGTCTAATGCACAGCAATGGAGTTCAGATTGGAATTATTCTCTAGTTAGATCAGGTTAACATCACATGCAAACTCTTGTCTGCTGTCCAGGTTTCATTTCTTTTGATCTGTCTGGCCACACTACAGGGTATCCATGTGGTCGAGGATTAAACTACCAGCAGTCTTTCTAAAACAGAGCAGTTGGATATCATCAGGACAGATGCTGAATACTCATACTTTTTTTAATGAGGTCCACAAATTGCACATATTCTTAACTCTTAACTAGCATAACTAATGCTGTTATTGACTAAAAACCACACACACACACACATTATATTATGTTATATATATAACATAATACACATATATATGTACATACAGTATCTATATATACACAGAAGTGAGTTCATCCCTCACATTTTTGTAAATATTTTATTATATCTTTTCATGTGACAACACTGAAGAAATGACACTTTGCTACAATGTAAAGTAGTGAGTGTACAGCTTGTATAACAGTGTAAATTTGCTGTCCCCTCAAAAATAACTCAACACACAGCCATTAATGTCTAAACCGCTGGCCACAAAAGTGAGTACACCCCTAAGTGAAAATGTCCAAATTGGGCCCAAAGTGTCAATATTTTGTGTGGCCACCATTATTTTCCAGCACTGCCTTAACTCTTGAGTCACGGAGCTGGTGGATGTTAGAGACCTTGTGCTCCTCCACCTTCTGTTTGAGGATGCCCCACAGATGCTCAATAGGGTTTAGGTACCCTCAGCTTCTTTAGCAAGGCAGTGGTCATCTTGGAGGTGTGTTTGGGGTCGTTATCATGTTGGAATACTGCCCTGCGGCCCAGTCTCCGAAGGGAGGGGATCATGCTCTGCTTCAGTATGTCACAGTACATGTTGGCATTCATGGTTCCCTCAATGAACTGTAGCTCCCCAGTGCCAGCAGCACTCATGCAGCCCCAGACCATGACACTCCCACCACCATGCTTGACTCTAGGCAAGACACACTTGTCTTTGTACTCCTCACCTGGTTGCCGCCACACACGCTTGACACCATCTGAACCAAATAAGTTTATCTTGGTCTCATCAGACCACAGGACATGGTTCCAGTAATCCATGTCCTTAGTCTGCTTGTCTTCAGCAAACTGTTTGTGGGCTTTCTTGTGCATCATTTTTAGAATCGGCTTCCTTCTGGGACGACAGCCATGCAGACCAATTTGATGCAGTGTGCGGCGTATGGTCTGAGCACTGACAGGCTGACCCCCCACCCCTTCAACCTCTGCAGCAATGCTGGCAGCACTCATACGTCTATTTCCCAAACACAACCTCTGGATATGACGCTGAGCACGTGCACTCAACTTCTTTGGTCGACCATGGCGAGGCCTGTTCTGAGTGGAACCTGTCCTGTTAAACCGCTGTATGGTCTTGGCCACCGTGCTGCAGCTCAGTTTCAGGGTCTTGGCAATCTTCTTATAGCCTACGCCATCTTTATGTAGAGCAACAATTCTTTTTTTCAGATCCTCAGAGAGTTCTTTGCCATGAGGTGCCATGTTGAACTTCTAGTGACCAGTATGAGAGAGTGAGAGCGATTACACCAAATTTAACACACCTGCTCATCATTCACACCTGAGACCTTGTAACACTAACGAGTCACATGACACCGGGGAGAGAAAATGGCTAATTTGGCCCAATTTGGACATTTTCACTTAGGGGTGTACTCACTTTTGTGGCCAGCGGTTTAGACATTAATGGCTGTGTTGAGTTATTTTGAGGGGACAGCAAATTTACACTGTTATACAAGCTGTACACTCACTACTTTACATTGTAGCAAAGTGTCATTTCTTCAGTGTTGTCACATGAAAAGATATAAAATATTTACAAAAATGTGAGGGGTGTACTCACTTCTGTGAGATACTGTAAATATATTATATATATATATATATATATTTTACACACACAGTGTAAGGATTTGAGCGAGTTTGACAAGGGCCAAATTGTGATGGCTAGACATCTGGGTCAGAGCATCTCCAAAACTGCAGCTCTTGTGGGGTGTTCCCGGTCTGCAGTGGTCAGTATCTATCAAAAGTGGTCTAAGGAAGGAACAGTGGTGAACTGGCGACAGGGTCATGGGCGGCCAAGGCTCATTGATGCACGTGGGGAGCGACGGCTGGCCCGTGTGTTCCGATCCAACAGACAAGCTACTGTAGCTCAAATTGCTCAAGACGTTAATGCTGGTTCTGATAGAAAGGTGTCAGAATACACAGTGCATCGCAGTTTGTTGCGTATGGGGCTGCATAGCCGCAGACCAGTCAGGGTACCCATGCTGACCCCTGTCCACCGCCGGAAGCACCAACAGTGGGCACGTGAGCATCACAACTGGACCACGGAGCAATGGAAGAAGGTGGCCTGGTCTGATGAATCACGTTTTCTTTTACATCACGTGGATGGCCCGGTGCGCATGCGTGGCTTACCTGGGGAACACGTGGCACCAGGATGCACTATGGGAAGAAGGCAAGCCGGCGGAGACAGTGTGATGCTTTGGGCAATGTTCTGCTGGGAAACCTTGGGTCCTGCCATCCATGTGGATGTTATTTTGACATGTACCACCTACCTAAGCATTGTTGCAGACCATGTACACCCTTTCATGGAAACAGTATTCCCTAGTGGCTGTGGCCTCTTTCAGCAGGATAATGTGTCCTGCCACAAAGCAAAAATGGTTCAGGAATGGTTTGAGGAGCACAACAGCAAGTTTGAGGTGTTGACTTGGCCTCCAAATTCCCCAGATCTCAATCCAATCGAGCATCTGTGGGATGTGCTGAACAAACAAGTCTGATCCATGGAGGCCCCACAGGACTTACAGGAATTAAAGTATCTGCTGCTAACATCTTGGTGCCAGATACCACAGCACACCTTCAGGGGTCTAGTGGAGTCCATGTCTCGATGGGTCAGGGCTGTTTTGGCAGCAAAAGGGGGACCAACACAATATTAGGAAGGTGGTCATAATGTTATGCCTGATCGGTGTGTGTATATATATATATTTTTCATTTTTAATGTCATGCGGCTATATTCATGGTGAGAGCCGGTTTTATTCAAAAATAAATCTAAAGATGTTTAAGATTTTTTTCTAAAAACTTTAACACTAAATTTGGATTTTGGATTGTACTTTGGTACAAAGTGGATACTGAAATTGTTAAAATGTGATGATACCAGTCTTGCTTAATTAGATACCTGCTGATAGGCGGCTGCATTCAAATGGACCTGTGCATATTCATGTTTGCATTCTGAAGAGAGTGCAAAACATAATGTTTACAACTTTTGTATTTGCAGCGTTGAGCATTGTAGACAATCACAGAAAACTCTGTTGAGCGCATGAATGCAATGGCCAATCAGTTGGTTTCATTTAGTCAGAATCCCCTCCGCTCAAAACGCCAGAGTTTTCTTTCAGGGTGAGCTCACTGAAGAATCCTTTCATTATAACCAACAAAGTGTAGACACGATGTAAATAAGACATTCATTGTGCTTCTTTGAATATAAAGGGATTGACAGCTTCAGTGATTAAAAGGAGCGCACTTTGCGAGCTTTCTGTATAAGCTATATCCCATTCGCTGAAGTTGTGTTTTTCATGCTGCCAACACACTATGCAGTGTATAGTGTCACGAGTTACGACTCGAGAGAGAATCTGCTAAATTATCGTTCCGTTAAGTCACCCGGAAATTGAAATGATTGACAGTGATAAGAAAAAAAAGTAATGTGTTTTTGTTCTTCATTTTATTACTGACTTTTCACTTGGTCTTTTTAAAGGAATATTTGCTTAATTGAAAAATATTTGAAGGCTACATTCTAATGTTTTAATAATGCCAATGCCAATAAATAAAATTAGTAATAAAAGTTGTGAATCGTAGTGAAAATAAAGCAGTCTTGAGTTTTTGGTGTGGTGAGGGGCCCAAACCTTTGGATCTGTGACCGGGGAACATTTGGTGCTACGCCCTTGGGTAGAAGTATTACAGTCTAGTAAAATATGTTTGCTGATGGATTAAATGCGGCATATGGTAAGTGATGCTGATGTTATTTTCTATATGTTTTAATGTTATATTCACCTGTGTTGATCATGCCTGGGTTCGAATGAAACCATGTTGGGAGCACAAGACCACTGAAGGTCGAGAAGCCAAGAATCAGGAGATTTCTGGAGGAGTTCAAGTCCACATACTGCAAGACAAAAAATGAAATACAAATGAAACAGACGAAGTCGCCCTGATATGCAATTTCATAACAATGACATGGAAATGTATGACAAAACTCTATCAGGTATACCTGCAGATTGGAAATACCCACTGCTGCTACCATCCCAAACATGATGAGGAACATTCCACCAATGACCGGGTCTGGAATAGTTATAAAGACTGCACTAAATTTACCAAAGAGTCCCAAGATGATCATGAGAAGCCCAGCGGTCTGAAGTACCAATCTGCTGCCAACCTGGCACAGAATGTAGGGATCAGCCATGAAAAAATAAATCATCCAAGATACTGTCATGAAACCCAAACCAAACAAACCAAAAAAACGTTTGTGAACTTGCAGGGAATGCAATAATTGTCATTCCCATGAAATGGAGATATGTTAAGAAAAATGACCTGATAATGTTTAAAACACACAACTTGGCATGTTTAACATTTTTAAAAATAAGACTTTTTTTATACAGCACTGCCCTGAAGAAGCTGCATAGCAGATGTTTAAGCATTCCTCAAAAAATTTCATTAATGTCATGTCTTGTGTTGCCTCCTCGAGCATCAGTGACGGCTTGCAGCTGTTGGTGATAGATGGGGATGAGTCCTTCAATTGTCCTGAGAGGGGAAGAGCACAAATGTGCCAAGGATGCTCAAAAACCAAAATAGTTTATAGGACCTGAAAAAAAACGGAACTGGCGCCACGTCAGTTAAGCTTTTTGAACTGCGAGAGTTTTACACTTTCTTCGTAAGTAGAATACGGAAGGCGGTCTGGTGGAAGCTAGATATTTTATTTCATAACTTGTTAAATATGGATTTATTTATTTTTTTTTTTACACAAACGCATCGCTTCGCTTCAGAAGGACTTTATTAACCCCCCGGAGCCGTGTGGAGTACATTTATGATGGATGGATATGGATGTAGGCGCTTTCTTCAGATCATACTCGTTGATCCCGCTCACAGCCATTATAAAGCTTGGATGCATCAGGATATTTATTAATATTTCTCTGATTGTGTTCATCAGAAAGAAGAAAGTCATATACACCTAGGATGGCTTGAGGGTGAGTAAAGGTTGGGGTAATTTTCATTTGAAAGTGAACTAATCTTTTAATGTTTGTACGTATTTATTAAGCTATTTAAGTGTAAACATGCAGCATGGTCTCATACAGTATTTCTGGTGATATTATTAAGAACATCATACATTTGGTAATATTAATATTAAGAACATATCAAACTTCATCTGCAATTCATGGTTATTTATTTTTGAAGTAGGCCTATATAAAGCTTGCATGTCATTCTCATGTTTTTATTCTCAAATATAGTATTATAATATAGTAATATAATTAATAATTACTAATAATACAGTATTCATTAATTTGCATTCATTTACAAATGTTTTTTTTTCATACTGCTTCGATAACAATGCTTGTGGGAAACATGCTATACAGTGTACTATAGTAAATTTCAGCTGTGTAATTGTTTTATACAAATACACGCGAGCCGCGTTCGAAGCCGTTGTAAAATTCCCGAAAACATAAAGATGACTGCATTACATAAGTATCGCTGAAGTTTACAGTGAATTTCTAACAGCGAATTTATAACAGCTAAGGGCCGTTGTTAGCCTAACAACACTCCTTAGCTGTTATAAATTCACTGTAAACCACGGCTTCACGGGGCTTATTGCTTTATTATCACATAGCTCTATATATAAAGTGGTATATACTGTATAAGTTTACAGCATACATATAGTATACTCACGTAAAGTGATATTTACTATATAGCAAATCTCAACTGTGTGATTGTTTATATTGGTCAGAAAATTTAAACGATGTGATCGGACAGCTCTATATATAACTTTGGATATAAATGTATATCCAACTTTATCCGGATGCATACAGTATACTCATGTAAAGCGATATTTACTATATAGCAAATCTCAACTGCATGGTTGTTTATATCATATCAAAATGCACACTACATTATCGCACAGCTCTCTATATAAAGTTTGATATTAAAAAAATTTATTTGCATACATACAGTAAACTCACATAAAAGTGATATATAGTATGTAGAAAATCTGCTTATATTGTCACAAAATGTTTATTATATTTTCACCCAGCACTAATCTGTTAAATTTGTACATAAAGCATGAAGATATTAAGATCTTATAAACATTAACATGATTTTCTATATAGCTGTTTTGAGATAATGTGTATTGTGAAAAGCGCTATATAAAATAAAATTGACTTGACACTACTACTACTAATATGTGACTTCAGGAAACCTAGTCAATGTTTTAGCAATATAATGAATAACTTGCTTTGTTAATGTACAACAGAATTCAATTTGAACATGGTGGCAACAACAATAAAGATAGCTATAGTTATTATTATAACTGTTGTCTATAAACAGACAAATCCTACCCTTGTAATTCCCAGAGCGGCGATATTCTGACTGTAGGAGGTGGTTCCATTACCGCTACCCCACAGGGCAGCCAAGATGCAGCCCACGCCTTCAACCGCAATGCCACGGTTAATAGCATGCGTGGGCGGTGGAGGCGCACCAGAGAGACGAGCGCACGCATAATAGTCTCCAATGGACTCCATTGTTGAGGCCAGGACTCCAGCCATCATGCCCAGTACAGACGACACACTCACAGTGGGTAAACCCCACTGTCCTGAAAAAGAGTTAAGAAATTAGGAAATGCTTGTTCGCGACAGTAAGAAGTTCCTTAGTATACTTTATCACGCAAATAAAAATAATATGTTAAGGAGGTTCTGCATACATAATTATAGTATGGTTGCCTACCTAACCTAAACAAACCTTTGGGTTGTGTTTTTTCATTTTGTCGATTGACACAAGGAAGCAAAGTTTGAATGGGTTGTTATGGTGCCGTGAAGGTATGTTTACTTTGACTCCCATTCAAATTTGTATCAGATTTTCTAAGTATGGTATTTTATCAGGATAAAATACTTAAAATACCAGATTTTAATCAGACTTTCTGAGTAATACATAAGCACAGGTTTCTTAAGGTTGTAAATGACACTCACTGGCCACTTAATTAGGTACACCTGTTCAACTGCTTATTAACGCAAATATCTAATCAGCCAATCACATGGCAGCAACTCAATGCATTTAGGCACGTAGACATGGGCTGCGTCCGAAAACTGGAAAATGTTGCCTTCGGAGGACACATTTCAAGGTAGGAAGGCATCAAGGCACGTCCGAATTCAATGTTAGCTTCACTTCCTGTTTCCTGAGATACCTTCATCTGATCGATTTTTGAAGGCAGCATAGATGTATCCTTCACTGCCTTTGATATCCCACAATCCTGTGCTTTACATTCTGTGACAGTTGAGCTAGAAAAATAAAAATGGCGTCCGAAAGTTGCGTTTGCTGGTCAGTTTGTGTAAATGTACATTTTTGACCAACATTTTCCACTTTTGATGTGATTTCTAGCAAGAAATTACTACTGTAGTAATTAAATATTTGTTTAGTTTTCACCAAAGCTCGCGCTGTTTTGAGGTAGATCATTAAACTGTTACGCTGCCTCAGAAGTCTGTCCGAAATCAGTTTCGTGAGGTGCCTTCATGCACAAACACTGCCAGATGCACAAGTCATTGCCTGATAGGGCAGCGAGGCAGCAAGTCAACTGCCTAGGTTTTCGGATGCAGCAAACGTCAAGACGATCTGCTGAAGATCAAACTGAGCCTCAGAATGGGGAAGAAATGTGATTTAAGTGACTTTGAACATGGCATGGTTGTTGGTGACAGACAGGCTGGTCTGAGTATTTCAGAAACTGCTGATCTACTGGGATTTTCACGCACAACCATCTCTAGGGTTTAAGAAAAAGAGAAAATATCCAGTGAGCATCAGTTTTGGGGCTGAAAATGCCTTGTTGATGCCAGAGGTCAGAGGAGAATGGCCAGACTGGTTTGAGCTGATAGAAAGGCAACAGTAACTCAAATATTCACTCGTTACAACCAAAGTCTGCAGAAGAGCATATCTGAATCCACAACATGTCGAACCTTGAAGCAGATGGGCTACAGCAGCAGAAGATCACACCGGGTACCACTCCTGTCAGCTAAGAACAGGAAACTGAGGCTACAATTCACACAGGCTCACCAAAATTGGACAATAGAAGATTGGAAAAACGTTGCCTGGTCTGATGAGTCTATTTCTGCTGCGACATTCAGATGGTAGGGTCAGAATTTGGCGTAAACACACTTCGAATTTGGCAAACTTTGGGCCCCACAGTACCAACTGAGCATCGTTTAAACGCCACAGCCTACTTGAGTATTGTTGTTGACCATGTCCATCTTCTGATGGCTACTTCCAACAGGATAACGCACCACGTCACAAAGCTCAAATCATCTCAAACTGTTTTCTTGAACATGACGAGTTCACTAAACTCAAATGGCCTCCAAAGTCCATGCGACACTGAAGACTGGAGTAATGGATGTTGAAAATTCAGCTATGCCATCACAGGAGTAAATTACATTTTTAAATATATTAAAATATAAAACAGTTCTTTTAAAATTGTCATGTTTCTGTTTTTTATTGTATTTTTGATCAAATAAATGTAGCTTTGATGAGCATCAGACTTCAAAACATACTGACCTCAAACTTTTTAATGGTAGTGTATATTATTTTAGTAAAAAAAAAAAAGAACATTTAGAGTAGATGTTTGAGAGAGCATATAGTAGAAAATACAGACAGTAACATGAGGCACATGTTCCTTTATTCTTGTATATCAGCCTGGAGCACAAATGTCTCAAGGGATTTAAGTGGGTCAAGCGAAATGACTGATTGTCCTCACTAACATTCAGACACTGATGCAGTCAAACCTGTATTAGCTATTTGAAGTTTAAAATACCACATTCCCGAACATGGAAGCCCCTGGGCGATACAACTAAGGCTTTATCTAAAGAAGTCAAATGGGATGCAGTGAAAAGTAAAGCTGGAAACCTTAAAGCTGTTTGCTAGCTGATTCACAGCAGAGGACCAACTGGTGTTGAATGCATTTCTTAATACAACAGAACGACTGAAAAGACCTGAGTGGGCAGCACGCTGAAACATGGGCGAGGGCTCAAAAGCCTGACTGCTGTATGTGTCTTAGACATTAATACACCACACCTTTATGAGTGAGAATTGACACTAGCAAAGCAAACTATAGTTCCCGGTGACTGACAGTTCCTAAATATTCTTCAGGATGAATTAGAGAAGCCCCATTCATGTCACTTTAGCACCAATGCCCTCAGAGAATATGTATCTCTCATCAATGGATTCTGAAAGAAACACTATCATTCAAGATAGCTCATTCTTCTTTAAACAAACATGTCTTTTAAAAACAGCTGGCAAACAGCACTTGGGAACCAGCTTTGACAGTACTGTTGAAATAGCTAATGTTCATGTTCATTGACTATGAAAATCAACATTCATATATTATTCATAACCGTCAGATGGTTGACAAAATGTTCTGTTTTTTATGAGTTCCAGGGAAACCATGAATTTGCATTAAACCATTCATTGGCTTTTTGCTATCATGAAATGGTATTTTAATTCATGATAAGATTAATTTGATTATTTCTTCTGGAATGTTTACAGTTAAGCAAGAGATAACAGATGTGGGTGTTTTTCAACTATAGGCATTTTTGGTCCTGTGAAATAAATTCTACTTTTCCTGAAATGTAATTTCCACCACATCCCAAAATATGTTTTTGTCTGACAGCATTCTGTGATGGAAATGACATTCTAAACATTTTTGGAAAACTGCTTTTGTAAAATTACCTTCATTTTCATGTATATATATTTATATTTGTGTGTGGCATGGTAATGGGTATGACAATGTTGTATGTTTGGTCTTGGCGGAATAGATCTGCTACGCTGCTGCTGCTGCAGGTTATTGCTGCTGCTGCAGCAGAGCAAGTACGGGACTTGCTACTGCCAATTCATACACGACACGCTGTTGTGAGCAAGTAAGACATGCTGCTGCTGTACAATTTAGTGTACATGAATTACCCACAGCAGATCTATACAGGTGGAGCTGGGGAAGGTGGAGGGTTTCTGAAGCACACTGCACTGCTAAGGCAATGCTAGGCTTAGATGCTAAGTATTTTGAAGGCTGAGCACGCAAGTTCATTGGCTACTGATACAGCAGGAATCAATTTAGCTGTGCCCTATACAGTATCTCACAGAAGGGAGTACACCCCTCACATTTTTGTAAATATTTTATTATATCTTTTCATGTGACAACACTGAAGAAATGACACTTTGCTACAATGTAAAGTAGTGAGTGTACAGCTTGTATAACAGTGTAAATTTGCTGTCCCCTCAAAATATCTCAACACACAGCCATTAATGTCTAAACCGCTGGCCACAAAAGTGAGTACACCCCTAAGTGAAAATGTCCAAATTGGGCCCAAAGTGTCAATATTTTGTGTGGCCACCATTATTTTCCAGCACTGCCTTAACCCTCTTGGGCATGGAGTTCACCAGAGCTTCACAGGTTGCCACTGGAGTCCTCTTCCACTCCTCCATGACGACATCACGGAGCTGGTGGATGTTAGAGACCTTGCGCTCCTCCACCTTCCGTTTGAGGATGCCCCACAGATGCTCAATAGGGTTTAGGTCTGGAGACATTCTTTAGCAAGGCAGTGGTCGTCTTGGAGGTGTGTTTGGGGTCGTTATCATGTTGGAATACTGCCCTGCGGCCCAGTCTCCGAAGGGAGGGGATCATGCTCTGCTTCAGTATGTCACAGTACATGTTGGCATTCATGGTTCCCTCAATGAACTGTAGCTCCCCAGTGCCAGCAGCACTCATGCAGCCCCAGACCATGACACTCCCACCACCATGCTTGACTCTAGGCAAGACACACTTGTCTTTGTACTCCTCACCTGGTTGCCGCCACACACGCTTGACACCATCTGAACCAAATAAGTTTATCTTGGTCTCATCAGACCACAGGACATGGTTCCAGTAATCCATGTCCTTAGTCTGCTTGTCTTCAGCAAACTGTTTGTGGGCTTTCTTGTGCATCATTTTTAGAATCGGCTTCCTTCTGGGACGACAGCCATGCAGACCAATTTGATGCAGTGTGCGGCGTATGGTCTGAGCACTGACAGGCTGACCCCCCACCCCTTCAATCTCTGCAGCAATGCTGGCAGCACTCATACGTCTATTTCCCAAACACAACCTCTGGATATGACGCTGAGCATGTGCACTCAACTTCTTTGGTCGACCTTTGGTCGAGGCCTGTTCTGAGTGGAACCTGTCCTGTTAAACCGCTGTATGGTCTTGGCCACCGTGCTGCAGCTCAGTTTCAGGGTCTTGGCAATCTTCTTATAGCCTACGCCATCTTTATGTAGAGCAACAATTCTTTTTTTCAGATCCTCAGAGAGTTCTTTGCCATGAGGTGCCATGTTGAACTTCTAGTGACCAGTATGAGAGAGTGAGAGCGATAACACCAAATTTAACACACCTGCTCATCATTCATACCTGAGACCTTGTAACACTGACGAGTCACATGACACCGGGGAGAGAGAATGGCTAATTGGGCCAGGGGTGTACTCACTTTTGTGGCCAGCGGTTTAGACATTAATGGCTGTGTGTTGAGGTATTTTGAGGAGACAGCAAATTTACACTGTACACTCACTACTTTACATTGTAGCAAAGTGTCATTTCTTCACTGTTGTCACATGAAAAGATATAATAAAATATTTACAAAAACGTGAGGGGTGTACTCACTTCTGTGAGATACTGTAGGTAACGATGTGATTACGAGCAGGTTGAGTTAAAGGACCAATTAGCCTGCGCCATCTAGAGTTTCATGACAGAACTTTGTATTTACTGTGATTATTTCACTGATTACATTATCAAAGTTTTTAAAATGTGATTTATAAATATTTTGTGTATATTATGTGTATGTGTGTACACATGTATATATATCTATAATGTGACAATACAATAAATATAGTGTGAAATAAAGTGTGAAATTCTGGGTCTGAAAACAAAGGTAAAACAATAAGATCTTTACATAAAAAGTAGAAAATTATGACAAAATAGTACGATTTTAAAAGTTTACATATCTTATCCTTTTTTCCTTATTAAAAAAGATCATAATAATTTTGATTGTAGACGTTTTAATCTATTACTTTTATTTGTTTTGTTGGTCCAGCAAAGCAAAATCAAAAATTTTTCAACTATCTACCATGTGTAAACCCTGGTTGGACTTATGTTTAAGACTTCAAATATAATCTTATCTTCAAAATCAAAATGTCAATATTCCGAAGCTGAATATATTATATATATACATATATATATATATATACATATACATATATATACATATACATATATATACACACACACTATATTGCCAAAAGTACGCCCCTCCAAATCATTCAATTCAGGTGTTCCCAATCACTTCCATGGCCACAGGTGTATAAAATCAAGCACCTAGGCATGCAGACTGCTTCTACAAACATTTGTGAAAGAATGGGTCGCTCTCAGGAGCTCAGTGAATTCAAGCATGGCACCGTGATAGGTTGCCACCTGTGCAATAAGTCCATTCGTGAAATTTCCTCACTACTAAATATTCCACGGTCAACTGTTAGTGGTATCATAACAAAGTGGAAGCAATTGGGAACAACAGCAACTCAGCCACGAAGCGGCAGGCCACGTAAAATCACAGAGCGGGGTCAGCACATGCTGAGGCACACAGTGCGCAGAAGTCGCCAACTTTCTGCAGAGTCAATAGCTACAGACCTCTTCGTGTGGCCTTCAGATTAGCTCAAGAACAGTGAGTAGAGAGCTTCATGGAATGGGTTTCCATGGCCGAGCAGCTGCATCCAAGCCTTACATCAAGTGCAATGCAAAGCGTCGGATGCAGTGGTGTAAAGCACGCCACCACTGGACTCTAGAGCAGTGGAGACGTGTTCTCTGGAGTGACAAATTACGCTTCTCTGTCTGGCAAAACAAATGGACGAGTCTGGGTTTGGCAGTTGCCAGGAGAACGGTACTTGCCTGACTGCATTGTGCCAAGTGTAAAGTTTGGTGGAGGGGGATTATGGTGTAGGGTTGTTTTTCACGGGTTGGGCTTGGCACCTTAGTTCCAGAGAAAGGAACTCTTAATGCTTCAACATACCAAGACATTTTGGACAATTTCATGCTCCCAACTTTGTAGGAACAGTTTGGGGATGGCCCCTTCCTGTTCCAACATGACTGCGCACCAGTGCACAAAGCAAGGTCCATAAAGACATGGATGAGTGAGTTTGGTGTGAAGGAACTTGACTGGCCTGCACAGAGTCCTGACCTCAACCCGATAGAACACCTTTGGGATGAATTAGAGCAGAGACTGTGAGCCAGGCCTTCTCGCCCAACATCACTGCCTGACCTCACAAATGCGCTTCTAGAAGAATGGTCAAAAATTCCCATAAACACACTCCTAAACCTTGTGGAAAGCCTTCCCAGAAGAGTTGAAGCTGTTATAGCTGCAAAGGGTGGGCCAACTCCATATTAAACCCTACGGATTAAAAATGGGATGTCATTAAAGTTCATGTGCACGTAAAGGCAGGCATCCCAAAACTTTTGGAAATATATATATATACACATATATACATATACATACATACATACATACATATATATCATCCCCTTGGAATTATTAAGTTCTATCTGACATTTTTCTAAAATTGAGTTATTCACATATTCTTATTCTGTGACACCTTGTTTACATTATGTGATGTTTTTGGTAATGCTGAGTACATTTAGGGACTTTTTATTTAGAAAACAAAAAAAGTTATATCTACAAAGTCCAATGGAATGCACAAACTGCTCAGAATGCAGATAGAACCTTATAATTCCAAGGGGACGATTTATGATGAAATTATGATGCCAATAGCAAAAAAGACTAAAGTTTTCATTTCAATTTTTTTTTGAAAAACTGCAAGGTTGCGAAAAAAAGCCCTTGTTAATTGTAACATCTAAAGCTGGTAGATGGCGGCTCACCTGGATAAGGCACATAAAACCATGCAGCACTTTTTACTGCATTGAGATTGATGTCAGTTCTTGCCATGTATCCGTACTCATTCGGGGATGAGGGCAGGGCATTGAAATACGTCAGCAGGAAGCACACCAGCCAGGCTCCACATATCCCAAATAAAGCCTGTACATTAAATACAAGATACATAAACATATGGCTTTCTACGTTTCCTTGCCATGTACTTCACAATGTACACCTTCTTTTAGAACCTATAAAGGCTGGATTTATTAGCTCGCTCACATGTCAACTAATGTCAAGTTAGTAATGCTTGGAATTTTTTTTTGTTATCTGTAGCATGTAAAATGTGACAAGGGAAGCATTAGCCCAGGGGTATTTCAACAGTAAAGCTTGAAACTATTATTTTCATTTTAAGTCTTCCAACAACTCTTCTGACCTGATCTTCACTGACTGGGCTGTATTTTAGACGTAGTTACTTCAGAACCCCTATTTGGCAGAATATACATCATATCTTATCTGTTTATCAGCGCTGATTAGTTTACTGACTACAGTGGAAATCTGTTGCTGAATTGCAAATGCATCATATGTATATAAATGTTCATCATCATACAGTTACTGTCTCATATGTTTATTTCTATTTATTACTTAAAATACACCATTTTAGTGAACCTGACCATTATATGAGATAATTATATAACATATACAAAGTTTAAGACCACATTAAAATACACATTGGGATATTTTTATTCCATTTAAACGTGGAAATAAAGTTTTTAGAACATTTTAAAAAAAATTCATAAAAGTTTATGCACTATTTCTAGGGCTATTTAACTGAAGGACTCAAAAACATGGTTCACCAGGCACAAACTTGTGGAGCGATTGCGGTCACTGAGGCAAAATGAGGACATACCCAATATTAAGAAATTCAATTTTTCACTCAAATTGTTATACTATTATAGCATTTGTAATGACAAATCAAACAGCAATGCTGAAGCATTTTCTCTATTGGCCTCAGACCTTAGGATCCCATGGCAGATATACCTACGTAATTATATTATACAAAAAGAATTCTAATTTTATAAAATACACTCACTGAAAAGAGTTTGAAGAGAGGGTACTGGAAGACTTTCCACTTCTTGTCCTTATAAGCAATGAGAGGAAGGTTAACTTTGCTCAAATACTGGGAGAAGAGAAGGATCAGGCAAACCGTTCTGTAGAAAGATGACAAGATATCATCATTGGAAATATAGTAGCTCATATGCACAGATTTATAAAATTACAAATATTAAACCTCTTTATCTTTTTTTTATATAAAATAACATCTTATAAAAATCATAATAATCCTAAAATGAAATTAATTAAATGAAATGAGTTTGTTTCACTCATCAGACTTAACATAAGGAGACATAAGTTAGTGTTTAATATTGTGTTGTTGAGATTTACAGACGGTTCTGTTATATTAGTTTTGTAGGGTTACCATTGTGGTGAAGAGCAGAGCCTGTGGTTAGGTTGAGGATGAGCTGCAAAACTTTCAAGACCACATATACTATATGTTGTATGATTATATACATGTAAGTTTACACCAATCAGGCATAACATTATGACTACTGACAGGTGAAGTGAATAACACTGATTATCTCTTCATCACGGCACTTGTTAGTGGGTGGGATATATTAGGCAGCAAGTGAACATTTTGTCCTCAAAGTTGATGTGTATATAGACAAATCTCTTACATGGGACACGCATGTTCATTGGGTCGGTGAACGACTTTCACAAAGATTATATTTCTTACGTAGATTGTGGTTTTATGGTCTTGAGAGAAAAATGATGTTGCTTTTTTATCAATCTGTATTAGAAAGTGTCATTAGGTATGGTTTGTGGTACAGAAACCTCATTGAAAATCTAAAACAAACATACAAGGTATTGTACGAACTGCTATGAAATTGACAGGACAAAAAGACTATCCCAGCATTCAGTCTCTTTTTGAACAATGTACTTTGAAAGAGGCCAAAAGGATTTTAAGTGACCCATCCCATGTATTATACTCCAGCTATGAACTGTTACCCTCTGGGAGAATGTACAGGATTCCACGCTGCAAACTGAACCGATTCAAAAATTTGTTTGTGTCGGTATCTATCAGGTTGCTGAATCTGGAGCAGTGACACTTCTTTTGTGCTAGTATATTGGATGTGTATGTCTATTGTATTTTTTAATATTTTTAGGTGTACCAGGTGATGTTGGAATGTTTCGAGTCTACTCCAAATTTCCCTACCAGGGACAATAAAGTATATTTCATTCATTTCATTTCAGAAGCATGAAAAGTGGGCAAGCGTAAGGATTTGAGCGAGTTTGACAAGAGCCAAATTGTGATGGCTAGACGACTGGGTCAGAGCATCTCCAAAACTGCAGCTCTTGTGGGGTGTTTCTGGTCTGCAGTGGTCAGTATCTATCAAAAGTGGTCCAGGAAGGAACAGTGGTGAACCGGCGACAAGGTCATGGGCGGCCAAGGCTCATTGATGCACGTGGGGAGCGAAGGCTGGCCCGTGTGGTCCGATCCAACAGACGAGCTACTGTAGCTCAAATTGCTCAAAAAGGTAATGCTGGTTCTGATAGAAAGGTGTCAGAATACACAGTGCATCGCAGTTTGTTGCGTATGGGGCTGCATAGCCGCAGACCAGTCAGGGTGCCCATGCTGACCCCTGTCCACCGCCGAAAGCACCAACAGTGGGCACGTGAGGATCAGAACTGGACCACGGAGCAATGGAAGAAGGTGGCCTGGTCTGATGAATCATGTTTTCTTTTACATCACGTGGATGGCCGGGTGCGTGTGCGTCGCTTACCTGGGGAACACGTGGCACCAGGATGTACTATGGGAAGAAGGCAAGCCGGCGGAGGCAGTGTGATGCTTTGGGCAATGTTCTGCTGGGAAACCTTGGGTCCTGCCATCCATGTGGATGTTACTTTGACACGTACCACCTACCAAAGCATTGTTGCAGATATCCCCTGATGGCTGTGGCCTCTTTCAGCAGGATAATGCGCCCTGCCACAAAGCAAAAATTGTTCAGGAATGGTTTGAGGAGCACATCAACGAGTTTGAGGTGTTGACTTGGCCTCCAAATTCCCTAGATCTCAATCCAATCGAGCATCTGTGGGATGTGCTGAACAAACAAGTCTGATCCATGGAGGCCCCATCTCGCAACTTACAGGACTTAAAGGATCTGCTGCTAACATCTTGGTGCCAGATACCACAGCACACCTTCAGGGGTCTAGTGGAGTCCATGCCTTGATGGGTCAGGGCTGTTTTGGCAGCAAAAGGGGGACCAAAACAATATTGGGAAGGTGGCCTGATAGGTGTATAATATTAGTCTCTTTGATAGTTATAACAGCATGTTATTTACTACCTAACATTTAACCAAGATCTGAATGTGATGTTTATGTAAATGAACTACGTAATTAACATTATGATGAGTGGGGCGAGGCTGAGAACTGTGGAAGCGAAGGGATGCCGGTGACGTGATTGATAATGAGAGACACCTGTGCACCACACTGGCCTTGCTCCGCTTCCACGGCTCTCTGTCACACTCCACTTGTCACAAAAATTTGAAGTTCTACTAACTTACTACTAAAAAATGAGTTAGTTTCCTTAAATGTTTTAAGTCTTCTGAACTTAGATTTTTACAGTTGTTTTAACCCATTATTTTTTATCTGTTTTGTAGGTCCAGCAAAGCAAAATCAAATTCTTTCCAAGTATCTGCGACATGTAAACCCTGATTGGACTGCTTTAGACATAATCTTATCTTCAAGAACAAAATGTCGATAATCCATTTGTTTTTATCCAAACCATAATTTTAATGTGCATATGATTTGAATTTTTTACTCTACTTCAATCGATTCATTTCAACAACAAAGATTTCCATACTGTGTACGCTGTAGGTGAGGTTTAAGATTAAGACTAGTGAGGATCAGATTAAGAACTGGATGAGAATTAGGAAGATTTGTTTTTTTTTTTAAAGTAGCTGACAACAACAAACTTCAAATAAAAGCATATCAGCAAAAACACACAAAAAAAAAAAAAAAAGTAAATTTTTTTTTCATGTTCAAACAAAAAAAAAGCAACCTTTTGTCTGTTGTACACTAATTAATGCTGCTGAATCTTATTTACAGGGCTTAAGATGAGACGTTTACTATGTGTCCTAATGAGTCACACACACACACACACACGTGCCTTAAACCTTTGTTTACTCGGAGGCACCTGGACAGGGAAGGTCTGAGGCAGGACCGATGGCAGGACTAATGTATTCTCTTAGGCATGCTTGAGGATGAGTAATGAACAGCGTTTTTCATCAAAGGATCTGAGCGATGTTTTAGCATTTAAAAGAAAACACTGAAGAGGGTTCATCTCTACAGATAAACACTGAACCCTGAGGGTGTTTTGTTTTTAAAAGGGCCTTGCATTGTGAGAGCCACACAGAAGCCCTACACAATCAGAAATACAGATTACTGTACTGACTCAGCTCTCAAAGTTACCCATAATTCCGCAGTAACTCACAGAGCAGCAATTCCCCAGTGAGCTCCTGACTTCTGCCCGGCCTGGATGAAGAGGGACAGTCCGATGAGGTTGATGGTGGGAGCAATGGCCAGCGGCCCGATGAACCTCAGCACTAGCCCCACGAGACCCGACAGCCCCAGGACAAGCTGAAGCATTGAGGCCACTAGAATGGCACCCTGGATCTACGAATTGAGAAGAAATGGTCAGAAAGTCCTGAGAAAATGCATTAAAATTTTAAATATTTATTTATGAAACAAGGTAAAAACTGTTTTTTTTGGGGGGGTTTTTATATATATTTTATTAAAGGAAGAACAGTGACATATTACATACAGATAAAATGAACAATGTTCCTTTTGATTTTACAATTTTCCCCTTACCCTCAACCCACCCCAGAACAGTTTAAAAAAAACAAAAAAACACAACAACTAATAAACATAATAAATAAACAAATTGGAAAAGCATTGGAAAAACAGAATCTCAAAGTTCTGATATTACAAACATCGAGGAAATTGACATGGTTGTTAGCCCACTGTGTCTGATTTATTTATTTGTTCAAACGTGCACAGGCGTTCATCATTTAGTTTGGGGGAAGAGTTGCACCCTTTTCAAAATATGAGATCATTGGAGTCCATACAGAATAAAAAGGTTTGGTAGATCCTCTAAGAGAATATTTAATTTTCTCCAATTTCAAGAACAGCATTACATCACTAAGCCAGAGTGAAACTAAAGGTGGTTTCTTTGATTTCCAGTCAATTAATATTCTCCTCCGAGCCAAAAGACATGCAAAAGCACAAGCATCTTGACAGTTTTTAGACATGACCACACCTTGTTCAGGTACTCCAAAAACAGCCATTTCAAAGCTAGGTCTGATATCCTTACTATATGCCTCAGACAAAATTTTAAATATAGTTGTCCAGTAATCAAGCAGTCTGGAGCAAGCCCAAAACATATGAGCCAAGTCTGCTTTAGCAGAACGACATCGTTCACACGTGTCTTCTACATTAGCATAAATCTTGGACAGTCTAACCTTACTGTAATAAAGTCTGTGGAGGACCTTGAACTGAATTAAACCTAAGCGAGTACAGGAGGTTGTTCCATTCACTCTAGATATTGCATTAAGTTTCATCTGATATATCCACTGCCAGATCCTTTGTCCAGTCTGCACGGATTTTGTCTAGATTAATACTTTTTATTGACATTAAAAAATTATATACATTAGAAATTACTCCCTTCATATGCAATAGAATATTTAAAATTGCATCCAATCCTGTACTGGGAGGAATGGAGGGATAAGTGGGACAATGATTTTGGATTAGATGACGAACTTGAAAATATCTAAACGTGTGATCTTGGCAAATTGTATTTCGAGGAGAGAGTGGAGAATGGGGCAAAAAAATCATCAATAAAAAGATCACTAAATTTGACAAGACCTAAATGTTGCCACTGGCTGAAGTCCAATTGAGCTGGAAGGAATAGGTGATTCTTGCATATAGGGCTGGCTATGGAGAAGTCTTTAAAAACCAAAACATTGTCTGAACTGAAACCAAATCTTAAGGGTGTTTGCTACAACTGGGCATTGAGTAGAAATACCAAGGGGCAATTTAGATAAATCTAAAGCAGGAAGAGATGATGAAGTACATGATTTTGCCTCTGAAATACACCAGACATCATTGGGGTTCTTAAGCCAATAAAGTACTTTTGAGATATTTGCAGCCCAATAATAATACCTAAAGTTAGGAAGCGCTAATCCACCTTGAGTTTTCTGTTTTTGGAGAAATTCCTTCCGAATTCTAGGTGTTTTTCCACCCCATATAAATGATGAAATCAATCTAAATTCTGAAAAAAGGACTTTGTTAAAAAGATTGGGATACATTGAAACAAGTACATGAACCTTGGTAAAATGTTCATTTTTACGCAATTGATTCTACCTGCAAGAGAAAGAAACAACAAATCCCATTTTTTGAGGTCTAGTTTTAACTTGTCGATTAAAAGAGCAAAGTTCTCTTTGTAAAGGTTAGGGAATCCCTGTGTGATGTTTATCCCTAAATATCTAAAACCTGATACAGACAACTGAAAAGGTATATCAGTGTTCGAAATATGGAGACCCTTGCCGTTTATGGGAAAACAAACGCTTTTTGAAAAATTCAATTTATAGCCTGAGAATGTTCCAAATTGTTTCAATATCTTAACTACTTGTGGAATACCTAAGATCGGATCTGAAATGTACAACAGCATATCATCGGCATATAGCGATACTCTATGTTCTATGCCCCTACTGTTGATGCCAGTAAAATGCTGTGAGTGTCTTAACGCTATAGATAAGGGCTCGATGGCTAAAGTAAAAAGTAAAGGGCTAAGAGGACAGCCTTGTCTTGTACCCCTTGATAGGGGAAAAGACTCTGAACGTACTCTATTTGTGATTACAGACGCATTAGGGGAAGAGTATAATAACTTAATCAATGAGAGAAGATGCGTTCCAAGGCCAAATCTTTCCAGCACAGAGAATAAATATTTCCATTCAACTCTGTCGAACGCTTTTTCAGCGTCTAACGAGATGACTACTTGAGGGACAGGGTTCTGAGAAAGTTTAGGTGAGTGGATTACCCCTAACAATCTCCGGATGTTACTAAAAGAATGCCGGCCTCTGACAAAACCTGTTTGGTCTTTTGAAATCAAGTTTTCTATTACTGTATCTAAATGTAAAGCAAGGATTTTTGCCAAGATTTTAACATCGGAGTTTAAAAGAGAGATTGGCCTATAAGAATTACATTTCAAAGGATCCTTACCAGGTTTTAATAAAAGCGTAATGTTTGCTTCATTCAAAGTTTGTGGCAAACTACCCTTTCCCAAAGAGTCTTTAAACATATCAAGAAGAATAGGGGCTAATTTATCTGCAAATTTTTTATAAAAGTCTATTGGATAGCCATCAGGGCCGGGAGTTTTTTTTACTCTGCATTAATGTGATCGAGTTTAAAATTTCTTCTATCTGTATGGGCTGATCTAAATTACTTTTCTGCACAGAATTAAGGGTGGGTATATCTATATTGTTTAAAAATTCCAACATTTCAGAGTTAGATTCAGGGCTTTCAGAAGTATATAAATTTAAGTAGTAGTTCTTAAAAATGTTATTAATTTCAACTGGGTTAACTATTAAATCATTATTACTGTTACAAATTTAAGGTATAAGTTGAGAGGCAGCTTTAGATTTTAACTGGTGTGCTAAAAGTCGTCCTGCTTTTTCTCCATGTTTGTATATATATCCTCTAGAATGTAATAAATACCTTTCTGTTTTATTTGTTGATAACAGATTATACTGAACTTGTGTAGGCTGACTGTATTGAACTCTGCGTCCATGGTTTTTGTTAATCATTAATAATAATAATAATACTTATCTCTACTATAATACTTATGTTTTTATTTATGATTTGACACCATATCAGCAGCAATTCATGGCAAAATCAGCAATTATGATTACAGTATAATTTCAATACATTCTTTACAATAATTTAACCATTTCTTATTAAAAATGACCAGTATACAAAAATATACATATATAATAACAATAGTAATAATAACAATTATAAAGAATCTTTCAATTTAATGTGTGATAAAAAAAAATTCTAAAATTATTCCAGGAGAAACCTTTTTAAAAATGTCCATTAATACACAGTATTTTCTGAATAAAAACATTGTCTAATATCATTTAAAAATGAACATTCTATTAAAATATGTTTTACACTCAGGAAATTCTTACATAAATCACAAACTGATTTCTCTTCCCCTTTCAATAAATATGAATGAGTGACCAATTCGACATCTCATGTACACGACCTGGTCATATCTATTTTCAAAATAATTATAATAATTAACTTCTTGATTTAGTATTGGGTTTACCTCATATAGTTTGCTATATATGAATTCATTCAATTCGCCATATATTGTAAATGTAAAGATTTGAATTACTCAATGAAATTGAATTTTATATGAACTTTATGTTGTATGAACTTTGAACTTTATGTTGTATGAACTTTGAATATGAACTTTAGTGTAAATACAGAACAAAAGCCTCCTGATTACAGAGAACATCAATATAATTAAGCAATAATTAAGTTTAAAGATTAACTTTAAAATGCCCTTGATTGAAAATATTTGGTAATTCATGTTAAACATTATAGTTTTTCCTTTTGTAACCTCCTTAAGACAAGAACTGCTCTTCACATCTGAGACTTTACAAGGTAAAATTATTACAGTAATAAAAAAAAAAAAAGTTCTACTCTTAGTCAACACTTATTATTTTAAATAAGCAGACAATAGTTCACCATGATCTCATTAGTATTCATAGTTACAGGTATTAGAGAATTCTTACATTTTTGTACATTACCGATACTTACAATTTTAATGCATTGACAGCTTCTAAATCAAATCTTTTTACATATGAAAAACTTTAGGAGACATGCAAATATTTATCAATCCTTTTTATGAATTTTATTGTATTTACGATAAATTAAAACAATCGTTCAATGACATTACAATTAACGCATTTACAATGGTTTTACTCTACTGCGTACACAAATCAACAATGTTTCTCTTATATTTCATTCTTGTGGAGCTTTTGCCATTTAAAATGTCTTTAAAAGTTCAATGAGAGTGTCACTATGAGGACTGAACTTGCTCACAAAGCTTCCAACGATTTCAGTTTGGACGAGGTTTCGAGGTCTCCAAAACTTGTATGTGTGCACTTACCATATGCATATGAATGAGATCACCCTGTATAATTTGAGCACAAAGTGGATAATTATCGTCCATCAGTCATTATTCCTTGCGCTAGTGACTCACATTTCCTTTTGACACATGACTCAGAGCCAAGAACAGACACACTTGTTTCAAATTATGCAATTATATTCAGTTTTTAAATTAAATTTCCTACAGTACCTCACGAATGCGGGCCTTCCACACCTCGTCGCTATCCACGAGAAGGGCAGCAGAATCTGTGGTGTTCGGTTGAGCGTTGGCACTCATGTCTGGGCATCTCCACTTGGGAAGGGCGAGGATTGCCAAGGTTGGAGTGATGAAGGTGAACGTCCCCCCTTGGAGGATTGGCAACCTGAGAAGACATAAAGAATGTTTATTTTGCTCCGAGCCTATTTTATATATTATGTCGGTTAAATCATGAAAACATTGGCAGGGGACATACTGTACATAACATTATAATAGTCCTTTCACTGAAGTATGGAGTACATAAAAATCATTAAATGCAAATGTCCCAGCTGAAAAGACGAGAGCCAGACTGATTTTAAGATTGAAATTATTTACTCACTTCTCACTTCTTTGAAACATCACTAAAGAAGTTTTTTTGTGCATACAATGAAAGTCATTGTTCAATATTGAAGATTTCCATTGTATGGACAGAACCAGTTCAAAAATGTCTTCTTTTATGTTGTGTACTAATATGGCTCTATACTCTTAAAGGGTTAGTTCACCCAAAAATAAAATTTCTGTCATTAATTGCTCACCTTCATGTCGTTCCAAACCTGTAAGACCTTCGTTCATCTTCAGAACACAAATTAAGATGTTTTTGATAAAATCTGACAGCTTTCTGTCCTTCCATAGACTGCCTTTGCAACTGAAACTGACACTTCAAAAAGTTCATAAAGAGATCGTAAAACTAATCCAAATTGAGAGGTTTAGTCCAAGTTTTCTGAAGAGACACAAACGCTTTATATGATGAACAGGCTGAATTGAGGCTTTTATTCACATATAAACATTTATCAACTCACACATCAGTTATGATAAATGGAAGCTCAAGCATGTTCGCTTGACGTGTTTAAGAAACTAATGAGGTTTGTTCTTGCGTTTCAAGAAGTTTTTGATGAGCTTCTGTTTATAATCAATGTTTATATGTGAGTAAAAACCTAAATTAAATCTGTTCATCATAAAAAGTGATCGAGTCTGTGGAAAATTTGGACTAAACCATTCAATTCGGATTAGTTTTACGATCTCTTTATGAACTTTTTAAAGCGTCAAAGTTTCAGATGCAAAGGCAGTCTATGGAGGGACAGAAAGCATTCAGATTTAATCAAAAATTGAGAATTTGCGTTCTGTGAGATTTGTGTTCTGAAGATAAACAAAAGTCTTACGGGTTTGGGTGAGTAATTAATGACAGAATTTTCATTTTTGGGTGAACTAACCCTTTAACTCCATCCACCCCATTGACAGAATTTTCCGGCAATCCATGTTTTCATTGTTATGCATTAGGGGGCACTATTACGCATCTTCTGAAATAGTACAGAATATCCAGATTAAAACACAGGTGAAGAAGAAGCAGAAACAAGCGATAGAAGCATTGCTTATGCACATGTAAAATAACACCGTGTTGATGAACACGATCTACTGGATCTATGGTTTTGATCATCGTTCTAAATCTAATCTAGATGTACAGTACTGTGCAAAAGTCTTAGGCCACCATGTTGCTTTAGCAATGGTATAATGACCATATATCATTCAGTCTCTGTCTCTTTATTAGAATAAGGAGTCTCTTTATTAGAATATAACCAGAAAACACAGGAAATTTGTACGCAGTATTAAAAACCAGGAAAAAAAAAGAAAAACAGAAAAAACGGCTTCTATAGGCTAAAGGGGGTGTTTAGTTACATCTCACACTTGAACAATAGCAGGAACCTGGCTCTCTTATACCTAAATGGAACAGAAAAGGACTGGAAGGTCAAGAAAACTTTCAAAATCTGATGAGAAGTTTCTCAGATTTTCTTTGAGAAATTGGAAGAACTCCAGGAGGTCACACTAAATACTGATTTTTGCTTAAAGAAGCCATTTTGTTCTGATTTTCTTTTTTACATTTTGTGTAAATATTTCCTGTATTTTCTGTTTGTATCATAATGAAGACCAAAAAATAAATATGGATGGTCATTAAAACTTTGCTAAAACAAAGACTTTTGCACAGTACTGTTTTGTTGATAAATTGTTTTTGTTTTTTTTTGTAAAAAAAAAAAAAAAGCTAGAATAAAATGTTTTTTTTTTTAAAGCAGAAGCTCTATTCTTTCTTTTGATATATTATATGTTCAGATATTCAAACAACAAAATATTCTTGGGGCCATGAAAGTTTTGTGAAAATGATCAAAAATGCTGGCGCTGGCTGGCAACTTTAAAAAAAATAAATAAATAAAAAATGCCGGTGGGCATATAAATAAATGTACCAAAAGGGGATTAGAAGAACCACTTTGGTTCCCCAAGGAACCTTTCAGTAAACACTTCTTTAAAGAACCATTATTTTCTTAGTGTGAGGAAAGGTTTTAATAAACTACAACCCGAATTCCGGAAAAGTTGGGACGTTATTTAAATTTGAATAAAATGAAAAACTAAAAGACTTTCAAATCACATGAGCCAATATTTTATTCACAATAGAACATAGATAACAAATGTTTAAACTGAGAAATTTTACAATTTTATGCACAAAATGAGCTCATTTCAAATTTGATGCCTGCTACAGGTCTCAAAATAGTTGGCAAGGAGGCAAACAAATGGCTGAAAAAGCAAGAAATTTTGAAAAGATTTAGCTGGGAGAACATCTAGCAACTAATTAAGTTAATTGATATCAGGTCTGTAACATGATTAGCTATAAAAGGGATGACTTAGAGAGGCAGAGTCTCTCAGAAGATGGGCAGAGCTGTGAAAGTGCGTAAAAAGATTGTGGAATACTTGTTCCTCAACGTCAAATTGCAAAGGCTTTGCAAATCTTATCATCTACAGAGCATAACATCATCAAAACATTCAGAGAAACCGGAGAAATCTCTGTGTGGAAGGGACAAGGCCAAAGACCTTTATTTGATGCCCGTGGTCTTCGGGCCCTCAGACGACACTGCATCACTCATCGGCATGATTGTGTCAATGACATTACTAAATGGGCCCAGGAATACTTCCAGAAACCACTGTCAGTAAACACAATCCGCCGTGCCATCTGCAGATGCCAACTAAAGCTGTATCATGCAAAAAGGAAGCCATATGTGAACATGGTCCAGAAGCGCCATCGTGTCCTGTGGGTCAAGGCTCATTTAAAATGGACTGTTTCAAAGTGGAAAAGTGTTCTATGGTCAGACGAGTCCAAATTTGACATTCTTGTTGGAAATCACGGACGCCGTGTCCTCCGGGCTAAAGAGGAGGGAGACCTTCCAGCGTGTTATCAGCGTTCAGTTCAAAAGCCAGCATCTCTGATGGTATGGGGGTGCATACGTGTGCATACGTTATGGACAGCTTGCATGTTTTGGAAGGCACTATGAATGCTGAAAGGTATATAAAGGTTTTAGAGCAACATTAAATGAAAAATACGTCGACCACGAACTCTTCAGCAGCTGGAAACCTATATCAGGCAAGAATGGGATCTAATTCCAACATCAAAACTCCAGAAACTCATAACCTCGATGCCCAGACGTCTTCAAACTGTTTTGAAAAGAAGAGGAGATGCTACACCATGGTAAACATGCCCCAATCCCAACTATTTTGAGACCTGTAGCAGGCATCAAATTTGAATTGAGCTCATTTTGTGCATAAAATTGTAAAATTTCTCAGTTTAAACATTTGTTATGTTATCTATGTTTCTATTGTGAATAAAATATTGGCTCATGTGATTTGAAAGCCATTTAGTTTTCATTTTATTCAAATTTAAAAAAAACTCTGGTTGTAAATAACCTTTTTTCACTACAAAGAACCTTTTTGTGCAATGCAAAGTTTCCATGGATGTGAAAGGTTCTGGAATTTTTAAGAGCATTGGCATTTTTTCCTGGCAGTGTACATAACTTCAGAGGAACATTAACAGTACCTGGTCCCAAAGGTGGTCTGTAGCAAAGTGCACAGGCCTGAGACGAAGAAGATGGTGGAGATGAGCTGACTTTTAGCAACGTTGTTCTCTTTGATGCACAATGGCTCGGCAAGGATGAGAGGAATTGCCAGGATGCCACCGAACGCCAGTATGTAATGCTGTGTGATACAAGAAACAGGAATGAAGAGCTACCACGAATGACACCAGGCTTAGGTTCATCGCAAACAACTCGTTATACGGGGCGAGACACGAGGGAAGACAGATGATCACAAAAAATGTAGCAAATCTTAAATCCGGCCTGACTGAACCAGGGAGATGTGCGAGAAATGGAAGACAGATGTTGGCCTATCTGTTGTGAATTGATAGCACCTCTTTACTCTCACCACTAAGCTTCATAAATTTGTCGGGTTCACAAAAAGTAAAACTTGGCTGAATGCTCAGCAGCTTTGACAGGAGATTACGGTGCGGATACAGAGATTTTACACAGCTGGAGATAAATGGATATAAATTTCTAAATTCAGTTTTGCTGCTTTATGTTGCCCACACTTAAATTCCTGTTGTTTTATTGTTTTTCAACTGTTCTAGTTTATGCCTTCACAGCAGCCTTCCCCCAGAGGTCCAGTAGTCTGGCTAAAAGTGTTTTGAATTGAACTTAAAATTTCATGACGCTAGAGGGATGTGCATTAGCATAAAAACACCAGTGCTGAAAGCAGAAACGAATCGGGGGCTCTAAGGGAGTCTGCGCTGACATGAAATACCAGGTCTCTCCCTGCCTTTTCCTCCCCTCCATGACACCGGAGAGATGAAAGCGAGCATATTGGAGGAGTGAGACTTCTTCTTTGTACTCCTCTTTGCGCTCAGCACATCATCTTACCTCACATGTCGATGCGAGTCCCTTGTGTACCTTCCTGCCCTTTCTCTACCCCCACCCAGTTGCCTTTGATCTCCATGTGTCATCAGGACGAATATGTGGAACACTTTGGCTCATGTTCCCCTCACCTTAAACATCAGATGCATATAATAAGGAATAACAAGGTCTAGAGTGGCAGCGAAGCCTTAAGGCACATAGGCAGATGATGATTTGCAGCGTCAAAGCAACCAGAAGTCATTCGTTTTTAATGAGAATTGGCAGTTCGGAGTGAAAGAAACCGTCCTTAGACACAAACAACGATTACTATAACCACAGAAATTCGTATGAGGGTGAAGGTTCCCCTCGCAGATTTCGCTTGTTTTCAAGTAGGTCGCATAAACCAACAAAAGCTCCTTGGTTTTAATATAACTTCTGTGTGAGCCACACACAGACCATGCCAATTATAACAATAACAGCACAGAGGAAAGATAACATTGGAATCACTTTCAGACCCATTTTTTTTAAGTTAATGAACTATAAAGCTGCAGTACGCGCTTAGGAAAAAAATGACGTCGTCGTCCATTAGTGCAAACGAACACTAATGTAATTAGCATTATAACTATCATTATAGTTTTCGTTCTTGGCATGAATGGACCTTAAAGCGATAGTTCACACAAAAATCTAAACTCTGTCATCATTTACTCATCTCATTTCAAACCTGTATGACTTTCTTCTGCAGAACAAAAAAGAAGATATTTTGAAGAATGTTGGTAAGCAAACAGTTTGACAGCTGGTAAATCATGGCAAAAACATAACAAAAATAACGACTTTATTCAACAATCTCTTCCATGTCAGTCTCCTACGCAGTTGACGTAGTGAACGCAGTGCAGCGCTTTTGTGTTCTACGTCAGAACACCGACTCAGTATTGGTCGGCGCTGTTCACGTGAGCAGCACGATGCATACGTGTGATGCTGATGCAGGAGCCGGCCAATACTGAGTCAGCGTTTGGACATAAATACATAACACGTAAACACGGACGTATTTTTGTTATGTTTTTGCACTTCATAACATTAAGGTTGAACCACTGTAGTCACGATGACTATTTTAACAATGCCTTTAATACTTTTCTGGACCTTGAATGTGGTAATTACGTTGCTTTCTACGGGAGATAAAAAACCTCTCGGATTTCATCAAAAAATATCTTAATTTGTGTTCCGAAGATGAAAGAAGGTCTTAGGGGTGTGGAACGACATGGGGGTGAGTAATTAATGACAAAAAATTTCATTTTTGGGTAAACTAACCCTATAAGTAGAGAGGTTTAGATGCACATAACTAAGCGACAGAGCAGTCTGTTAAAGACGCAATTATGATGAAGTAGTATGTCCCAAAGCTTGCCTACTATTCTGCTACACACTCAAAAGTATGTACTTTTTCTTCAGAAAAACAGTTAATACTTTTAGGGCATAGTATAAGTAGGTGAATTGGGATGCAGCATGGGTGTTTGTATCTACTTTTACATTCAAAAGAGCAATAGAAATAAAAAATAAACACCTGAGGTCAAGGGGTTAATGAAATTAGGCTCAGTGTGTTTAAACAAATATACAGGTGATTAACACAACAGTGCCTCTGAACACCTAAAAAAGTCTGGATCTGAATAAAATAAGCGGATCTGTGAGATATCAGATGTGACCAAGCGTCAGTGCAGCATTCCTGGGTATTAAGGAGTTAAACCTTATCTATAGTCACTCTGATCATGCCCTTCAAGGCAACTCTCCCATCCAGATGAGGGCACACCTTTTTCTTGGCAAGCAATGAAAGGTAATTAAAGGTCCACTGTGTCAATAGTTCAGATCAGGAAAGACCTGTCCGCTTAGGAGATGTGTGCAGTAAGATTCTTCACGTGTGGCGGGGGTTAAGCCGCCTTTCCCGAAATAAGACTAAAGATTTGTTGGATGGTGTCTCACCTGGAAACCCAGAAGAATGCAGAGGTACCAGGGTGGGCGATCATTAATGGAGTAGATAAGGTTGCCGTCAGGCCTCGGGTCCAGGCCCTCTTCCAGACTGTCGGCACGGGGTTCAGTGATGACAATCTTCTCAGGGTCATGGCTGCCATCTGAAATCTAAGGTTGAGGTTAATTGAGAGAGCAAAGGACAGTGACCACTTAATCCTTCCGAGAAACAAGATATGGAGACCTTCAATGTCCGAGAAAAGCTCCGTTTGAGAACCTAGGGAGCTGCTTTGTTCTATAAATAGGAAGCAGTATCTTAACAGTTATGGAACCTCATAAGTGACCATTTTTGGCAAACTATATGGCAGCATTTCAATACAGATGATGGAAACATCTAAATTAACTGGTTTTATTCAACTCAAAAGTATAATTTAACCTGACTAATTCAAACTAAATGCAGGGCTGCCAACTTTTGAATTCAGCTTGGAGTGAGAAATATTCCTGTATATTCCACAGATTTTATATTCCACAGTATTATATTCCACAGATTTGATTCATAAGCATGCGATTCGATTTCAATCTCGATTCTTTTGGATATTTACATGGCTATAGCCAAGTACATGTTAATTTTTTCTCAAGAGAAAAATGGGTCATATTGCGCCATCAGCTCATTTCATGATGCGTTTCTAGGCCGCCACAGAGGACATAAGGCCTTTATACATAGGTACTACCTTAACAAAAGCCAAATTTTGAGCAAATATATCTCTATTAATTTATGCACATCCATGCTCTCGTTTTCATCATAGTAAGATGGCAGTGATCAGTGTTGGGGGTAACGCATTACAAGTAACTTGAGTTATGTAATCAGATTACTTTTTCAAGTAACTAGTAAAGTAATGCATTACTTTTACAATTTACAACAAAATATCTAAGTTTCTTTTTCACATGTATTGACTGACAGCTCTCCTGTGCCCATGTTGAGAGAAATAAAGTGCAAAGGTGATCTAATTCAACCATACTAATAATCAAAAATGACTTTAGATTAGATTTAGAAATAAGAGTGCTGAACTTCCTTCTCCTGTGTCCTGTTCTTCTTTAATCCAGAATGGCAGCACAGCTGAGAGGTTTGTTTGAGTTGCGCCTTCTACTCTACAGGTGTAAATTTGCATTTCCTTCAGCCTGAGGCTTATTCATAGGGCCTTAATATTTGACAAAAATAGAACTTTTTTTTGTTGTTATCAAAAAAAACCAAACAAACAAGCAACCCCAGCCCAGGTGAGAAAAAGTAATGCAAAAGTAATGTAACGCATTACTTTTTTATAAAAAGTAACAGTTATGCAATTAGTTACTTTTTTTAGGGAGTAATGCAATAGTGTAATGCATTACATTTAAAAGAAACTTTCCCCAACACTCACAGTGACGCACACAGGAAATAGGTTATAGTATACATAAACTGGAAAATTGTAACGCATAAACATGCAAAAAATTCCTGTGCACACGCAATAGTTTCTCGTGCGCTTTCGGTGCCCCGTACTATAACGCATAAATAAACTTTCATAAATTTTGAATAAAACTGTCCATTTTTATTTTTGTATTTAATTTATTCTAATAATAAAATGAAATTCCTAAAATATTTTTAGTAGTGAAATATTTTTAGAATTAATTTCTCTCGCTCTGCCCAGCATAATTTAAATTAATGTTCCATTTGATGTTTCAACATGCAACCAATACCAACACAACATTTTTAACATTTTATTACAATACTGTTTATTAAAATTAAGTCACATTGAAGTCTAATTAAATTTAACACTTTTTACACTGGTTTAAATAACTACAGGAATACAGAAACAATCATATTTCATGCATATTTTATCTGTTACTTCTAACTGTTGCAACATGAATGCTGCAGGCAAAGTTAATTTAAGAGTGCACTTCATTTCAAGATTACTGCAATTCAGACATGACGGAGATGTTTGCTCTATAATTAGTCTGACCAGTTCCACCAGTTTTTCCCATTCAGGCCGATTTGCTAAGTGATTGGTCAACATTATCCTGCTAACATTGTAATCAGCAAATGACAGTGACGAGGAGGCACTGCCTTCTCTCATGTGACTTTTTTTTGCAATTATCCACTCAATGGAGGCAAACTCTAAACATCCCTCTAACACTTTATTCACTAATGTTATTTCAGAAAATATTTTTTATTTTTAACTTATGTCATGCTCCTCTTTTGAGGTGGCTCTGTCTTTTTTTGCCTCCTAGAAGAAAACACCACTGGTTCATTTTTAGAGGCACACACCACACCAGACATTAATGTATTCATTATCTAATCATCCATGTTATCTTCATGACTCTCTTTCCAAATACTTATTTTTTGCATGACTCAGTCAAGTCAACGAGTTTCCCAATCACCCCTTTTCTCATTGAGAACATTCAGATGAGCATGCATGCAGCCAATAATGGGCCCTTTAAACAGTGTTTTGTCTGTGGTTGCAGTTAAAGGGATAGTTGTTCAAAATCTGTATAATTTTCTTTGTTCTGTTGAACACAAAAGAAGATATTTTGAAGAATGTGTTAAACTGAACAGTTTTGGGGCACCATTGACTTCCATAGTAGTTTTTTTCCTACTATGGAAGTCAATGGTGCCCCAAAGTGGCCTGGTTACAAACTTTCTTCAAAATATCTTCCTTTGTGTTCAACAGAACAAAGAAATTTACACAGGTTTGGAACATGAGGGTGAGTAAATGATGATAGAATTTTCATTTTTGGGTGAACTATCCCTTTAAGAAAAACCAGGCCAGAGCACCTCACGGGGATATACGATACAGCAAACAAGTGAATTGATTTAACGTGTTTCGGTCCAGCACATATGCACGTATGAATGATTTTAAGGAGATTGCTCTTTTCTTTTCATAATCTACATTTCCTCAGGTCAAGTTCAATACATAGCGTTTCTTTAAAATGAGGGAATAATGATTCATCCGTGCGTGAACGAAAAAGTCATTATGAGGTTGTGAGATTGATGATGTCTTAAAGGGATAGTTCACCAAAAGTGAAACTTGTCATCATTTACTCACCCTCATGTCGTTCCAAACCTGTCGGACTTTCTTTCTTCTGTGGAACACAAAAGAACATTTTTGGCAGAATGACAGTGTCAGTCACCATTCCCTGTTACTGAATGGAAAAAGAAGTTGCAACAACAGTAAATGGTGACTGATGATGTCTAAATAACATAATCTTTTTGTGTTTTTCACGGAAGACATATGGATTTAAAACAACAAATGATGACAGATTCATTTTCAGCTTTGAGTGAACTGACAGACAGACAGACAGATAGATAGATAAACAGACTGAGATAGATAGATTAACAGACAGACAAATAGAGACAGAAAGATGTACTGACAGATATACACAGACACTGTAGCTAGCAAGTTAGGTAGCCAGTCAAACAGTTTAACAAATAAACACTAGTTTGCTAGCTAGGTAGACAGACAAAATGTCTGATCAATTAATAAAAAGAAACAAGCTAGCTACCAGCCACTCAGACACAGACAGTCAGATAGTTACCTTTTTATTATATTTTTTAAACTAAATAATGTCAAACGAATGTCAGAAAGATCTTACAGGATGTATCAACATGTAATTTTGGCAAACGTCCCATTTACTGTGACTACAGTTCTTGGGAAGCATCTCTAATAAGGAAATGTATATCTATGCTGAACTTTGTATTATTAGTTGAGTTCTTTGAATAAAAAAAAGATAAACTGGGATTTGTGACTTAATGGTTCACGAATTTTCTACTATACTCAATCCCAACTGTTGGATACATACCACTTCCCTTTTGGTTGAGGTCCAGGGGATGAATTTGGCATGAATGCTACTGAATTTGTCAAATGAATTAGCTTACACAACTAGGCAACGCCGCCTCAGGCACTCGACCCACGAGGCTTTTCTGAATGGTATACTGCCACCTTCTGGTTCATATCGACACCGTGATTGTTGAAAGCACTTTTAAAACCCGCCAGTCTGCTTTCCCAAGAAGATTATCATTTTTGTGTACTGTATGCGTGGCATTTAAATCCACTCAGCTCTTGTTCCGTAAGTTACTCAAACACAACCATGCTTCTGTTTCAAGCTGTCATGTTATTTGTACCAGTCACATTTAACACATCAAATTCGCCACTAAGGATATATGAATACATATTTATTAATGTTGTTAAAGAATTTGCATACAGTAAACAAATTTTATCTGGGGTTTATCTAACAGCTGCACAAAAATAGCTTATGCAGTTCACTCTTCGCTACCGCCTCGTAGTGGTAGTTGATGGGTATTTCATCCACGTTATTAGGCCTCGGGAGTAGCTGACTGGTTGTTCCACCTGGGTAAATTTTGCTTGGACTAAAAGCACTGGCTTAGCCTGGACAATTTGTAAGTAATAGTTTTTTTATTAAATATAATACTAATTTAAGTCACAGCATTCACAGTGCCTCACAACCAGGCTGTGTTGTTATTCCCCCCTTTTTCACCCCACTAATGCTTCGTTTAGGTTTGTAGACATGATTGTTCATGCAAATGTTTAATCAAGGATATAGTTACTCATGACATGAAATTCCACATGCTAGTGACTGATCCTTCATAAAACCCAGTATATTTGCAAAATATTAAAAGCTGGTTGAGGGAGGAGGGTTGGTTGTTGTTGGACTATGGTAGCTATTTTTGCACTTAAGGAAGTAAACAGAGAAAAGGATGAAGTGAGAAAGTAGTGTGTGTTTATCTAAAACAACAAGATGGTGTCCCACTGTTTCCCCCGAAGCCATTTGACCTTTATAAATCTGTTTTCAGTCTGTAATTAAATTACTCTGGACTTTATCAGCCTTTTTCTCCACAACATATGAAACAAAATTACAAGAGCTAAACCTTATGTTATGCTATATTTTACAATATGTAACACTGTCTTTCATGGATGAGGCCCCCAAAATAGTATTACAGAAAATTATTAACACATGGGTCAATGACGTGACGGGTCATTTTTTTGTCCAAAGGCCTTAATAATAATAAAAAAACAAAGATATGACATCCAAAGTATGTAAGGTAGTACAACTAGATCTCTTTTATTGAATCCAAAAGGTTTTAATTATATTTTGCTACATATAAAGATATTTTAAAGATTTTGAAGTGTCAAAAGTCATTCGGTTTAACCGTCCAAAGGCCAATACAGCCATTTAATTTGTGATTAAAATATCTTAAAATGTAATAAATGTATATATTTTTCATTCTGGCATGTTTTTATAACATTATATATCAACATAGTGCAAAATGGTATTAAAATTATGTGTAGAAGTCGTTGCTTTGTTATAAGAAAGAATGTCCAGAAAAATTAATTTCATTGATGTCATTCGGAGTAACCAATATAAAGGGACCATTTTGGATCAAGTCATGCAGTCAATATCATGTGACAGGATGTGACATCATTCAGACGCCTGCAAAGGACCACATGGTCGTGAAGCAAAGTAACTAACTCTCTTAACTGTTTTCACTTGCTCATATGCACGTCCCGAAATATCAGGTCATTCAATACAACCTTTATAAAACATGGAAAATGTTGTAATATTTCAAAAACTTGTACTAAATATAAAATGTATGATTGTCCTTTTGCTAGCTAGCTAGCAATTTCATTCGGTAAAACTGACATTTTGGTTAAACCAAATGACTTTTTGTTGACAAATTTTATCCATCTTGTAAAAAATGACAAAAGCAGTGTTAATTGATTATAAAAACCACATAGTCTCATTGTTGTCAAAATTAATTATATCTCCATTATGTTTGTTTTTTTACACTTTTGAAAACCATATTCGTCAATGACCCATATATATCTGTAATGAATGAATAAATAAACTTAATAATCGTGGATAATGAATAATTATCAAAGAAAGAATAAATTATATATGTTTAAGCTTTACAATGTTATTTTATTTCAATAAATTTAGGCTATTCCACAATATATTCTATAAATGTAGTGTCATATCTTATTATAAGGATGTTTAGAAAAAAATCCTGATTATGAAAATGATTTTTCTAGTGTGTTCATTAATTGTACTTGGAAATATTTCTCTTGCATCATATTGGAATCTTTAAAATTGAACTTCATTTTGCAGTTTCATTGCATATGGCATTTTTCTGATTTTGTGGTTATGTATGTTTGAAAACTGGTACCGTAAAAGCAAATTAATAATACATAATGTGGTGGCAACAAGAATTTCACTAAACCATTGGCTTAATATTACCTCAACAAGCCCAGCATTCATATGGGGCCTCTTAAGACCACAAATTATGTCTTAACTTCTCAGATTACTCATGTTAGTGCTGCATAATTCCATAATGACAAGATGGTTATGATGATTTGAAAATGATCCTTAGAAGTTTGGAATCCAGTTTGGAGACAGTTACATTCAGTCACGTAACATTTTGACCTATTAAAAAAATCAAAATCACCAATATATTAACCTCTGTTAACCCATAATCCACCACACGGCTCCAGAAAACAATGTACACTAGTATTGTTTCATATTCATATAACATGTATTCACTTGCTAGTAACTAAAACTGACAAAACAAGCCCCAAGAATTATGCCAGAGCTTTTCATAAAATCACATGTGATGAAGAGAAACAAGCAGCAATTGATAAGACTGTTTTTGTTTTCCTCAGGATCAAGCTGTTTTTATTTAGAGCATTTTTGGCACTTACTTCAAAAGTTGAGTCTGTGGCGCCCAGGTTTCTTAACACAATGTCAAGCTTTTGGTCCTTTTGAGTGAGATGCATAGCTGACCTGTAGATGTAGGAGTTAGGCAGCGGCCACACTTCTGATAAGTTCAGAGCGAGAGACACTGGCCTTTGCAGTCAGCTGGTCAGGCTGGTCGTCAAGGAAACCAGAGCTGTGTGTTACATGCGCCTTGGACTCTGCATTTATGCTATCGGCAGCTTGACTGAGGGTTTTGGAGTCATGTGCTGCTTCGGCCACTGATAGGGCCGCAAGACCAAACGAGTGCTCCCAGTGTTTGTGTTGATTTTAAGCATATCAAACCAACCCTGACTGAGCATGAGGAGCACTAGGGGGTGTTTTGTGTTGAGTAGAACAGGAGACATGCTGACTAGATCAGTGAAAATCTAAATCTGTGCTCCAGTCTGGGAAAGACACTCTGTAAAGCAGAAACAGAGGGAATGAATTAACCCATTATAATTATGTCAGTTAATGAATTAAGTCTGTTTTGTAGTAAAATAGAACACAGGATGAATTAAAGTTAATCAAAATAGACCGTAAAATTATATTTAATGTTTATTTGATATAATGTTTGACCATATGTGGTAAAGAAACGTACAGTTAACCAATTAACATGTTTTTACTAAAGCATTCTCATTCTCTGAAGCAACTCTTCTCCATCAAAATTATTTTAAATAATATTAATAATAATAAAATATGCTTTATTGAAAAATTGACCCTTCGCCAGGAGTTTGATTGACAGGCGATCTAACCAATCATAACGCCAAATCCGACAAAGCAGTCAGGGGAGTTAGCAGATTAACGTAGGTTCCGTAGATTAACGTAGGCTTTCCGCGATTGAAACAACATTCCTTATGATGTTCATTCATGTTTATTTGATACAATAAATGAACTAGTAGGAAGAGATAATCGGTTCACGAGCCGCTTGAACTGAGGCACTACAGCGATCTGTCACGACACATTAAAGAGCCACAAAACAGTATTTATTGTTTAAATTTCTTTAAAAATGACAAAATTTGAAATTTGAGACTTTTTCATATCAAAAGTAACCTGCTCTGTCTTGTCTGTCGATACGTTGTTAGTGTCCTCTTTGCTCCGCGATGTATTTTTCACTGCGTGAGAACATGATGCGTGGTGTGCATGGATCGGCATGGCTTGTCGGACATAGCAACAGTAACTAAAGGGGGCGGGTCTTTGCGAACGGTCAATTGCAGCTCCTTAAGGTTATCAGGGTTCTCTTTTTTACTCCCATAAAACATAGCCTAATTCTTTCAGTATCATTATAGTACACTGACAGTAAAAATATAGTAAAAAGTGAGAATTCTCAAAAAATCAATTACCAATATAATATAATATCAATGTGTTGTTTGACCATATATGGTAAGGAAACTTACAGTTAATCAATTAACAGGTTTTTACTGAGGCATTTTAAAATTCTTTTCCTATCAAATTATTATTATTATTATTATTATTATTATTATTATTTAGACCAGAATATCTAGTCAATCCCATTTATGAGGCATGAGGTGCTGGTGTACAGGTGTAGCCATCTTGCTTTATAAAGGCACAAAATGTAAATTTTCACCACTAAAGGTTGCTTATTCAAAACAAAGGCATAGCTTGATGACACCTTGATTTCGCGAAATCATGGGAGGTGTTGTCTTCACGTCTACAACCAGTGGAAAAGAATCGGGATGTGACTTGGGCAGAAATCATGTGGATTAGATTATTAACGTTACTATAGTATGAAGCAGGAGCGACTGCTAATGAGAGACGAGCGCGACACACTTCTTGAGAGCAGCGGAACTTTTATTATGGCGCAGTCGCCGCTTCCGCTTCTTCCGGTCAAGCGTATGTGTGGTAAAGCAGCACTGTTTTATCATATTAGATACATTTGTGTGTTGAAAGTTGTTATAATGCTACTCTGCGTTCGCTCGGTAGCTGCTATGAGACACTTGTCGCACACTGCAGTAAGCTAGATCGATATTAGCCATGGTAAAACATGGTATTCTCTGTAAATCAAGAAAACAAGATTTAAACAATAAGACTTACTGTGTTGAGCTATATAACAATGATTAGTTTTCTGTCGATGAATGTATCCAAACAGTTGCTCACCTGTCTAATAAAACACAATATATTAAAGCGTCTTTGGTGTTTCCATGGTTTCTACAAAATAAAACCGGAAATCAAGGGTAACGCGGATGTCATTGATAGGCAACGCACAGACACGGTCCGTGTCCTGGTTAAAATTGCTTATTTCTCTGGATTTAAACATTCTTGGAAACATTTGGGATAATGTAAGTTCACAAGTCAACAAAATATATCCAAAAATCTTACATATTGTGCCTTTAACTAACTTAACTAGCAAAACTTCCTGGGTCAACCAACATCACCAGAAATGCAATGCTAGTTGACCAGTCTCATCAAGATTTGCTTGTGAGGAACATGACAGTCTTGACTAGCACCAAACCAGCATTGTAATTGATGGCAGTTTTGTGGAATCATCATTACATGAACTGCTTTTTTGACGATGTCAGCTCTGACCCTATTTGTTTTAAATGCCTTTTCACTGTCACAGTTATAATTGATTAGTAGTGTGTCAAAGCAGCTCTCTTTAGGCAGTCTTGTCATTATGGCTTTGCATTTTTCTGTTGGATTGACACGTGAAAGGGTCAATTGATCTCTGTGACCTCTTTTCTTTTTCTTTTTTTAGTAGACATCATTCTGCCCCCCTCACCAGACAGCCATCAGCCAAATAAAATACTGCCAATCAATAGATTATATTATTATATTTATAAGAGCCCTTATAAACTCACTAAACAAGATGGCTGACAGTCATCTCATCACAATCTGGGTGAAAGGTGACACTAGCTCCACAGAATGATATAGATGCTGAGATGTGACTTGCGTAACTTTTCACACGGAATTTTACTGTTTGTGTCTTTTGCTTTTTCAAACATGGTCACCAACCCCCTATGCCGAACAGCTGGACAAATGTTTAAAAATACAGAACTTTTTTTTAAGGTCTTGTATTCCAAAGTTCTTAAAAGTTGTGACTCAAACTTATGTTAATTATTGCAAACACTTCCTTTTTCCAGATTTCTCTTTTTATTGTAATGATTGTAATATATAATTGAGAATTCTCAATAAATTAATTACTGAAATGAATTATAATATAACCAGTCTTCAGTGTCACATGATCCTTCAGAAATCATTCTAATATCTTGATTTGCTGCTGATGAAACATTTCTTATTTTAACATTTCTTTCTTATTTCTGAAGTAAAAAAAATTGTCCACTATAACCTTGTGTTGTGTAGTATAGTGATATGGTCTCGTGAGGGAATCGTTTGAGCAAAACAGAGTGGGTTTATGGAACAATGAGTAGACCACATTCATAAGTCCAGACCCTGAAAGAGGGAGTTAAATCAATTTAGACTCTGATGTTGCAGAAACACAGGCTGCAACACAAACATGAAAGGTTCAGATCTTTGTCATTTAAGCATGTCGTCTGTAATCATGTCTTATGGATGCTCCTCTGTTCATACTCAGAAAATGTGAATTAGATGTAGATTAACTCACATGAACCTCACATGGTTTGACTGACTGACTAGATATTTCAATATAGAATATAATGTGACATAGGATATATCCATTGCACAAAAGGCTCTTTATTGTGGGAAAAATGCTCTAAGAAATAATAAGAAAAAAAATAGTGTAACTGGAATTTTTTTTGGATATTTTGCTGATATATAATGCTGTATAACTGGGGTATTTTGGGATAAATAATACTCTGTAACTGGGATATTTTGGCATTATATATTACTAAATAACTGTGATATTTTGGGATACATAATACTCCATAACTGGCATATTTTATGGGATATTTTGGCATTATACTGTATATTACTAAATAACTGTGATATTTTGGGATACATAATAGTCCATAACTGGCATATTTTATGGGATATTTTGGCAATATATATAATACTAAACATCTAGGAAATTTTGGGATACATAATACTCAATAACTGGGATATTTTTGAGATACAGTTACTATATAATTGGGATATACTTAGGATATTTTGACGATATATTATATAATACTGTATAACTGAGATATTCTAGGATACATAATACTATACAACTGGGATATTCTGGGATACATAATACTCTATAACTGGGACACATAATACTCTATAATTGGGATATTTGGGGGATACATAATACACTATAATTGGGATATGTTGGGGATATATAACACTCTAACTGGGATATTTTAGGGATACATAACTGTGATATTTATGGGATTATATAATATAATACTCTATAACTGGGATATTTTTGGAGATATTTTCAAGATACATAATACTCAATAACTGGGATATTTCTGAGATAGTTTTGGTGATATATAAAACTGTATAACTGAGATTTTTGGGATATTTTGGCAATATATATAATACTGCATAACTGGGCTATTTTGGGATACAAATACTCTATAATTGGGATATAATTAGGATATTTTGACAATATATATATATATATATATAATACTGTATAACTGAGATATTCTAGGATACATAATACTGTATAACTGGGATATTCTGGGATACATAATACTCTATAACGGATATTTTTGGGATACATAATACTCTATAATTGGGATATTTGGGGGATACATAATACACTATAACTTGGATATTTTGGGGATATATACTACTATATGAATGGGATATTTTAGGGATACATAACAACTGGGATTATAGGGTTGTTTTTCAGGGGTTGGGCTTGGCCCCTTAGTTCCAGTGAAAGGAACTCTTAATGCTTCAGCATACCAAGACATTTTGGACAATTTCATGCTCCCAATTTTGTGGGAACAGTTTGGGGATGGCCCCTTCCTGTTCCAGCATGACTGCGCACCAGTGCACAAAGCAAGGTCCATACAGACATGGATGAGCGAGTTTGGTGTGGAGGAACTTGACTGGCCTGCACAGAGTCCTGACCTCAACCCGATAGAACACCTTTGGGATGAATTAGAGCGGAGACTGCGAGCCAGGCCTTCTCGCCAACATCACTGCCTGACCTCACAAATGCGCTTCTAGAAGAATGGTCAAAAATTCCCATAAACACACTCCTAAACCTTGTGGAAAGCCTTCCCAGAAGAGTTGAGGCTGTTATAGCTGCAAAGGGTGGGCCAACTCCATATTAAACCCTACGGATTAAGAATGGGATGTCATTAAAGTTTGTGTGCACGTAAAGGCAGGCGTCCCAAAACTTTTGACAATATAGTGTATTTTCAGGATACATAGTACTCTATAACTGAGATATTTTCATGATATATGGTACTTTATAACTAGAATATTTTGGGGATATATAATACTCTATTACTGGTATGTTTTAAAGTTCATATGACAAACACAAACTTAAAACATGTGGAATGATGTTATAAATTTGATCAGTTCACAGAGGAAATTCCTCACAGAAACTCTGGAGATCAGTGTGATTTAAGAAAAAAATTAACATATCAAATAAGAACAAACATATTCCTCCTGTTTCATTGCATTCCATTTCCCCTTAAACCAGTGGGATTTCAGCTGAAATGAAATACTGTTTTGTTTTCTCATAGAACTGGCCAGGAATGATCAGAGTTTCCATATGGACAAGCTGATGTTGTTTGGAGGCCCCCAAGCAAAAGGGGGTCTTGGGGGCCCTCTATGAAATCCGTGACCTCAAGTAAAAGGGAAACAAGAAAATACTAGTACTACTAATGCTAAAAACCCCACAAACATGCTCAAATAATATGCAGTTGATTTATGTCTTGTTTGCAGTGGAGTTATTTGCATGTGGTGACATAGATATGCAGACCACAGTATCCTAAACTTTGTGTCATAAGTATGAGTTATGACAGTTCCAATGAACATCAATTTTGAGCATTTTTGCATGCTCATATTGCTACAGGTCAGGTTTTACATGATTACAATGCTACTAGGGTAACATAGTGGTTATATTCCGAATGATTATAATCCAGCAATGCCATACAGAATAATACAGTATAATACTTTATGAATATCTGGGCAGCTATTTAGCTTTGGGCATGATTTAGAGAAAAACATAGACTCGTGTATGATGTTTTTTATAATGCCCTTCACCCCTCACATTCCCTTTGAAAATAAAATAACTTTTGTGCACCCATACATTTTTTACATGTATTTGTTTAGTAGATGCCTTTTTCCAAAGTGACTAAAAAATTATGAAACATAAAAACACATTAATCCAATAAAGATTTGACACACAAATTTCTTTAAATGAGCTACATTATGAAAACTTTGTGTATAACAGGTTTTTCAGCAATCTACTGCATGCCTTTTGTCGTCTGATTGACAGTTTAAAGCTGCAGTCCATAACTCAAATCAATTTTTTTAACAAAGTACATAACCAGCCAGTGTTCAAAACTATCCCCTTACCTTAGCCCGATTCACAATGGTAAGCTTGTAATAATGTTTTCTAATTAGAGTGGTACAGGTAGGTTTCCGTGGGAAATTTGAGCGTGCCGCCGTTCATTTTTGCGTCATTATGTCACGCCTGTTTAAAAGTGGCAGACATGTTACTTACTTGTTCAGATGACATTTTCCGGTGAAAATTCTTATTTTGGTCATACTTCCAAGACTACAATCTGTGATTCCCGAAGTACAGTATCCACCGGTGTGGTGACTGACAGCAAACATTAGATTCATCCACGCTGAGGAGCCGTGCCGATGCACAACCCACGTAAAGATGATAATTCCGCAAATAACTGCAATTGCAGGTTTCAAACAGAGATGGCGACAAAGAGGCAACACTTACTGACTGCAGCTTTAAGTACTTTTTTAGCAAGTAAAAGGCTTCTAAAATGTCCATCTTCAGGTCGTTGTTCACGTGTCTTTTTGCTGAAATCTTTAATAATTTGTATAAAGTAAACATATTGTTAGTAATATTTCAAGATGAACGCTTACTGGACTAAATCAACTTAGGTTTACTTGATTATCCATACATAATAAAATCATGTTAAAGTATCATTGTGAGTATCAAATATGATACATCAAACTTTTTAGGAACATTTATTTGTACATTTCTCAATCATTGTATTACATTGCATTATATTTTTTGCCCCCACAGTAAAAACTAAAGAGCTTTGATTTGAAGATTTGAGAGATTTGAAGGCGGCATTAAATAAAACTAATCTTAATAAGACATTATTGAGAGATATAGAGTGACAACTGATATTTTTGTATAAGTAGACTGTTATAGGCTACTGTTATAAAGATGATGTCAAGTTTTGAAGTTTCAAGTTTCATATAAAGTTACTTTTTTGTAATATAAATATCAGCAACTACTTACATATTTTTTCTCAATTTCTCAGAATAAAATGTAGGTGTTTTTTTTTTTCCTCCTGAGTGATAAAGTGATACTGTTTTGTAGGAGCAATTTTACCCCTCAAATCCCCACATTTGAAGTCACAAATGTGTAAGTTAATTCCTAAATTAAAGCATTTGGTCATGTAAAATTACATGAACATTTATGGGAAACCTGGATTTAGATTATTTAATTATTTAAATACATTTTAACGAATAATTAAGATGAAAGAAATCAAAAAGTTTGCTATATAGCCCTTTTAAAGAAACATTTCACTAAAAAAAAAAACCAAAAAAAAAACCCGAAAATGCCATTTGTAATCACCTGTAATTCTTTTACATCCCTCCCTCTTCTTCCTCTTCCATTGTTTTATAACTGATTTCAATGTCCTCCAACTGTTAATTGCCCTTTTTTAATCATATACTGCAGTCTGTCCAGCAGATGGCAGCATGTATCATCTTATGCACCACAGCAAACTCCTGACATCATCAACCTTGTGACAGAAATATCCATGGTAACCCATGAATGAATTCACACAGCTTACTGTAATGAATAAAATGAACCCAAAGAAAAGATACTGCTCCTATCACATAAACATTAGGATTTGCAACCTGGTGAATATTTAACATCATGTATAGGGCTCAAGATTTGGCTAGTTCATGATCCAGTTAGCCTCTGCTGGAAAATGCTGTAACTACACCGTTCTGTCTTTCTCCAGGTCACCACAATGGCCTCTGAATGAACACAACATCTGTTCTTAATCTCTAGTACAGTTACATGTCCAACAGGAAGGGACTGATAACATATCTGTTCAAGCGAATTAGGCCAATTAGCTTCCTGTGAACACAGAATGGACAGTCAATAGTGACACGGAAGGGTCACTAGCCACTGGCTTTTAATGACATGCTGAGAGGAAGCAGGATTAGCGAGGGATGATGTCATCCCTGCCACCAGCAACTGTGCCCTGAATGACATTTCTATTACTCTGTGTTGACTTATAAAGAAACTCGTTGCCATTTTAATGTCAAAAAGACACAGTGAAAAAATGTTTGTGGGTGACAAAAAAACAAGGGGATATAGTGTACCGATCTCCTTTCCTCTGGTTTATTTGCTTGTTATGAATCATACAGTGGATGGCTGAATTTATATTGCTTCATGCAGCAAGAATGCACGATTTGTTCAAGTCTCAGTACGACTTCTCGAAGATACAATAGATTCCAATACATCTGTGTTACATTACATCCATGTTAGATCATTTTATGACTCGCCATTTTTGGAAATGGTGATGTGGGAATATATGCCACTTTGACCTGCGACCAAAATTGCCTATTTTCTCATCCCAGCATGAATGAAAGCTTGGTTCTAAATGTTGTTTTTATGGATGGGCTTCTGAGTGAATGGTTTCAGCTGTTTCTGTACAGCTAGAGTTTTTAACCAAGGGTTTAGAGAACATGTTATCATTAATATATTATACAATATTAAGAGCAAGATTGCTGTTGTTGCGATATCATATCATTCAGCCATAGCTACACTGTAAAAAGTAATATGCTCTATCTACTCAAAATTGTGGCAACAGATTAAGCACAATATTATTAATAAAATTCAACATATAAGAATTGAGTTATAAGGAATTAATTTGATTAATTCTAAGTCAACCATTTAAAATGTGTAAAATTAGCAAACAACATTACAAAAACCACAAACTGACATAAAAAGCAGAGTCAAACTGCCCAACTAAATGAAACACTGATCACCATAATGGTGATGAAACATTTTCAATAAAATCAACATCAGCATCTAAACCTCTGTTAATTCTTGTGTTTCTCTTTCCTTCAGTGATTCTGCTTGTTATCATCAGGTGTCTTCAATGTTGGCAATAAAAAATAGTTCTTAATTCATCTTTGACGGCTGTCTGTTATTCAGATATTTTTGTTTAAATTTTACTTGTTTTAAATGATTGACATTTAAGGAATTAATTTGATTAATTCTAACTCAATTCTATTTGTTGAATTTAATTAATAATATTGCTTGTAATCTGTTGCCAAAATTTTATGGAGTAGATATAGCTTATTACTTTTTACAATGTATGACATAGTATTGCCAGTTCAAGTCTGTTCACACCAAGGACGAAAATACAATAACGATAAAACTTTAAAAATCTTTCTAGCTCTATAAGATTAACGGAGCCAACACCAAAACTATAACCATAACATCACAGAGAAACAATATAGTTGGAATCACTTTCAGAACATTTTTGTCCAGCTAATGAACATTAAAATCATTAGCAGCCAATCAGAATGCTCAAACATTTAAAGTAGCAGATGACAGAACTGCAGCACAGGATTATAATAAACAGAACGTGCATCCGTAATCGCGTACTCTCTTGAGTTACTTATTTTGAATTAGGGCTGCACGATTAATCAAAATTAACTCGAAATAAACCAATAAGGCTGCGATTTATTTCATGCGCAGCTTGTCAGTGAAGCACGGCTCTGTGATCAGTAGTAAATGCTGCTCCTTCTGAAAGCACTGCGAGTTTGAGTTGCTTATAACGTGCATTTGCAAAAGCAACACGCATCAAACATCTTTCCAAACATGAGAAGCAGTTAAGAACCTCTTGTCCAACAAAAGACATTTAATAACATGTTTTTACTCCAAACTCACTTCATAACGTCAGTTGAGTGTTTGAAAACATGAGATGATGTGGCTTCTTACACAGAATAAGGCACACAACATATTATTTCATAGCCTTTATCACTGTATAGAATACTATGTCGATTAGCATTGCATTATAAATATACTTTATTATCATGAAAATACCCGAGAAGGCTTGAAGAACTCAGATAAACCATATATTGTCTAGTCGTGTCATGTGTCCTACTTCACTGACATTCACAAATCCTCTCCTGTGGCCTCATGGGATAGTTTTTACGTACTCTTTTATGAGTACTGTGAATTTAGACATTTGTCACATATTGTTTTTCACCTACTAGCCTTTATAGTAAGGATGTATGCAATTTCGGATGCAGCCAACCTTATCGGCCGTTGGTGTGGACACTAATATAGTTATCATTCTTGATGTGAATTGTCCTTAATATTAATGATAACAAAAAAGATAAAGTTTTAAAAATATCGCTGAACAATTTTTTTACTGCTGTTGAAAACATTGATAGCCAATCATTATCCATCCGACTTTTAAAGCCTTGAGCATTTAAAGCAGCAGACGACATGTAGCTGCGCTTATAATAAAAAGAACATTATCATCTGTTGGTGTGGATGCTAATATAAATATCGTTGAAAGAGTCATTCTTTGTGTGAATGGCCCTTTACGGCCTATTTTTGCTCCATTAATGGAATCATCCAGTCAACGCCATTGCGCGTCTCAGAGCAACACAGTAGTGGTGTTTTGTTCCTGAATGAATCAGTATTTTTTTAAACAAATCAGTTGAGTGATTGATTCAATGACTCACTCATAAAGACAGTTCAATGAATGAATCAGTTTTGGACTCATCAGTTCAATGAATAACTAAATGAATCACTCACTCATAAATACAGTTTGCTTGTTTCTTTCCTAAATCAGCTTGTTTGAATGAATCATTGGCTGAATGACTCTGGCATAATAATGTAAATTTGCAAAATCTCCACCACTAATGCATTGCACAGAGATCAGCCAATCAAATTTGAGAATCATTGTGTTATATTATGTAAAATGGTTATGATGGTCTACTTTCTATAAACAGTATTGATGTCTGATTCAGTCAGGATTTGAACTCAAAAATTCTCTCAAATTTATCTTCTCTGTCATTTATGTTTTATCCATTCATTTTCTTTTGCTTGTCTGCCTGCTTCCATTATTCACAAGCTTTCATTCATCCCTCATTCCTTTGATTCGTCTGCCACACTCAATGCTAATATCTGTTGAATCCATTAGGTATTATTTTTAGCTCTGCTTTACAAAGGAAGAAAATTTGGTCTAAATCTAGATGCATTCTCTTTACACAGACTCTCTCTTTTCCATTGACTCTCTCTCTACTAAACTGGGTTGCGTAAAATTCACAATTTAAGAATCAGCTTCCTTTTAGAGATGAGTTGAAAATTGAATTTGCATATCACACAGGAATTAAAGGGATAGTTCACCCAAAAATTAAAATTCTGTCATTAATTACTCACCCTCATGTTGTTCCAGACCCGTAAGACTTTCGTTCGTCTTCATAACACAAATGAAGATCTTTTTGATGAAATCTGAGAGCTTTCTGTCCCTCCATAGACAGCTACGCAACTGACACTTTGACGCTTCAAAAACTTCATTAAGAGATCATAAAACTAATCCATATGATTTAGTCCAAATTTTCGCTTGCTTTATATGATGAACATATTTAATTTAGGCTTTTATTCACATATAAACATTGTTTAGCGAACATAAACAGAAGCTCAGCCAAACCTGCTTGATACGCAAGAACAAACCTCTTGCGAAAGCTCAAACGTGCTGCGTAACACACGAGACTGAACCTCAGTGGTTCAAACTCACTTTGTTACATCATATATATAATGTATAGATTTTAATTTATAGACTTTATAGATTCAGTTCTGCATCCTGTTTGCTGCCTTGACTTGTGAATGGCACACAAACCTTTCCATTCACAATGCGACTCTCTCACACGCATGCTGCGGTATATATGAACCTCCCCTTCCCCCCTCCGGCTGACTTTTTCCTGAATGGATGCTGAAGCTCAGGGACTGTCAGCCTCCAAGCTGCGGCTGTGGCTCAGCTCTCCGATGGAGGGGAGGGAGGGATGCTGTAGGTATTAGTGGCTTCTGTCGCCATTACATGTGCAAGCTTGAAACATCCAGCCTCCCATTCGATGTAGAGGAAGGGGGGCGGTGTGTGTAAGGGAACTCTGTCATTCACACTCACCCTGCCTGAGGATTACAGCCCATAATCTGCACGGCAACAGCCCCGCGCTCTCTCTCTCTCTCTCACTGAGATGATGGAAGGAAAGAAGGAGGGGGGAAGAGAAGAGATAGAAAGAAGAGATGAGATTAAGAATGGCTGCTGATTCATTCATAATTTCCTCTCTATTCACATTCCCGGCCTGCACTGGATGGGCGTTGGGGGGGGGGGACAGCAAAAACAGCATCACTAAGATGAAGGAGGGCGAGTGAGGACGAGCACAGCTTCATCCATCCACACCCCCATCTTCATCAGCAGTGAGGAAGAGGAGGGAGATAATGACGTCATTGCAAAGGCACCGCAGTAAAAAGTTGCAATGAAATACAGACATGCACTCGTTCAGCCAAAGATCCCACGAATTGACGCTGGTGTGCAAAAATGGATTCTGAAGTTGTGGGTTTAAATTGGCTGAAAATGTTTCAAACCATTCGTAGGATAGATTATGGAAAGTATTTCCATACGCAAGCTTTTTTTATTAGGACCGGTCGTTTCGGGAAAAGGGGGGCAGAGCACATGCCAGTGCAGTGGCTCGGGCTTGACGTAAGCACGATGATGTCATCGATTCAGGAGCACAGAGAACTAGGTGCTGTTCTCTGTAGTTGTTCTGGAACAAATTTTGGAACAAATGTACAAACTCCAAGAGACAAAATATTGCATGATTTTGTGTGGCATTGCACTAAAAATCTACTTTATGTTGTACCATTGAGGTAACGACAATTGCAAAAACTCTTAGATGAGCCATAGATGCATCCATCACTCAGAGGAAGGTTCAATTAAGATGAGTATAGCATTGATGATGTCATAAAGTTAGTGGGTCAAGGTTTGACCCGTTTGGTAAATGCCATAACTATACCATATCACAAAGTCTTTCTCCATTGACAGATATTTAAAAGTAACCGTAGTAGATATTTTACCAATGCCTGATTCTTTTTGGATCAAGAGCTTTTGAATGTGTGAAATGGTTTTATTTTTTTTAAATGATTAAATTATTATTATTATTTAAATTATTCATTAAAATACACTACCATTCAAAAGTTTGGGGTAGGGGTGTAACAGTACACAAAAATGACGGTTCGGTACATACCTCGGTGTTGAAGTCACGGTTCGGTACAGATTCTGTACAGCAGGAGGGAGAAAACTAAACATTTTTTTTTTTTTTATTAAACAGTGGTTTACTGAACAAATTATGTCTCTGTCTTTAAATAAATTTAATTATAATTAAAATGTTCTTAAGGATAAAAAATATATCTCTGCTAATGCTGTGAATTATATACAAGCGCTTTTCTTGAATTCCGTGCTAAAATGGACAGAATTTGAGGGATGAGACTTTGTTTATTATCGAAAGTAACAAAACACAAAGCTTATTGCGATTATTGGTGGTTAATGATGGTTAAAAGTGCTTAATGGGCTACAACTCTGCATTCGTCGGTACGTGTACCAAACTGAAAGACGCGTTTTGAAAATTTTCGGTACGAATAGCCTACGTGTACCGTTACACCCCTAGTTTGGGGGCAGTAAAATTTGTTAATGTTCTTGAAAGAAGAATGTCATCACCAAGGCTGCATTTATTTGATCATAAGATACAGTGAAAACAGTAATATTGTGAAATATTATTTCAATTTAAAATATCTGTTTTCTATTTTAATACATTTTAAATGTAAATTATTCCTGTGAGGGCTGCGATCTTCAGTGTTGTATGATCCTTCAGAAACTGTGATGTTTCACCATTTCCTTGGCCTGTATGCTTCATTATGATCAGAATCATCAATGGTGCATGAGAACAGATAAACCTCTTCCCACTCTTGCTGAACGGGCATTTGACTGGTCTATCCTCCACTGACCCAGAATAGCATCCCTTTGAAAATGAGGTCAGCACCCCCTCCGTCTCATAAAAATAAAAAAATAATAACGGAAGAAGATTTTGAACGGGGGAGTGTGAGGAGAGAGAGACAAAATGAATCATGCCAGGATGACTAATGCCTTGCATAACTGCCTGAGAATCCCTCCTAGTGTTTATCAATGGGCGGTGGGCTGGCTGGATTTCATAACCCTCCCACATTCCCTTCAAAAAGATCAAAACCTGTGAATATTCACAGCGCCAATCATCACAAGCCGCCATAGGTAAACCGCACCGCACCATCAAAAGCAAACAGATTTTGTTTATAAAAGAGAAACGCTGGTTGTATTATTGTCGTCTATTGACATAATAATCAGAGGGAACTTAATCTCTGACCTCCATTTGTCCTCTCAAAAGTGTATGCTTATTATTATTAATGAACTCTTTTGTTCGCTTGGAAATGGGAATGACATGGCCTGGCTTGGAAGGGATTCCTCAAGGATGTCATGTCTGACACAATCAAACTGTGTGTCCCTCTATTTTGTCCTACTTTGTTTGAGATGGAGAATCCAGCGCTCTTCCGCTTTGACGTCATCAGCCATATCTGGCCTGTATTATGTTCACTCTCTCTTCAGGTTCCCCCTCGAGAGTTTGTTATTCCACTGAACCAAAATAAATTGCCTATGAAACCGGATGAATCAGTCAACCCCCTCTTCCCTCCTCCCTATTCCCATTCCATCCTTTTTCACTCAGTATTACGTATTTGAAGGGAGTCTCGATGCGTCTTTCATATCTCTTCTCCTTTCTTCTTTTTTTCAAAGTGGGGCATTTCTTCCAGCACCCACTCTGTTTGCTCTTTTTAGCATCTTGCTTCTTTCCGGTTGTCACGCCTTATTTTGAGTCATGAGTCGTGTTGTTAGCGAAGTTAGCAGGAGTTTGAGGATGATGTGCTGACAGCAGAAGTGTTGAATCATCTGGAATCATCTTGGGGAGGCTGGTTGGACAGAGACTGAATTTTAAGAATAAAGTGGCCATAAAAGTGGCATATAAAATCATCAGGAAGCATTTTAGTAGTGGCATAATAGTTCAGCTGCATTATTTAAGTATGTAGAAAGCGCTTACTAGATCAAACAAAACTGGACTGAAGCGAACCAGAAACAGCTGCGTCCCAATTCAGAGGCTCCATTCTTAAATTACCGCGTTCGAAGTCTGATTGCGTCACAGTGACATGAGTCACGACAAAGGCTTTTTCCTATTCGAAGGCTCCTTCAAATGTGGCCTCGAAATGCGTCCTTTGTTTCCCAGGCAATGAAGGATACAACAGATGGATCCTTCGCGGCCTAGCCTACCCCAGAATTAATCGCGCATTGGCGACGACATTTTTTTTTTTTTTTAACTTCAAAGCGGTTCAAATGTTGTCTTACTAAGATGTGATTTTTATGTAGCCTAGTTTATACTCTTTATTATGTAGGCTACATAAATGGACCAAGCTGAACACATTTAGACAAGAACTCTTTTTTTGTTTTCAGACAGTTGAATATAACTTCCAAAATAGTCCAGTACAAATGTTACTGCCTCTCGCCAACTGCAGCTGTCACAGTTGTTAGGCGATAAGAAATCCTCCGTAGGCTACACCGTCTCATTTAACAATGCTCGGTTCGACCTTCGCAGACTTAGAAGGCATGGCCTTTGAAGTCTGTGTCCTTCGAAGGATGTAATCTCTGAATTGGGACAAAGCTAATGTGGAATCCTCTCCACCTACCTCAGTTCTTGTTAGCGCTATGCTAAGCTAATACGCTAAGCTATTCGCGTACTAACCAAAGGCTAACTGAAATTTATATATCTTTTTTTTTTTTTTTTTTTTTTTGAAAGTGCCATGCAAGATACCATCTCCCTTTCTTGATGGCTGATCAAACATAGGGTGTTATCTCATTCTAATTAATAGAAAGTGGTTTTCTTAACCTGTTAGCGTTATACTGAGCAAAATGAAAACAAAGAAAGGAAATGTTTAATTTGACCATTGCAGCTTTGGTACCTGTAACTTCTATTACATTTACCCTTTTGTCCTTTTTTTGTTGTTTCACCCCAACAAAAAAATAAATCTCTCCACTCCTCAGTGTTTACAACAATCCAGAGGTCCAGTCTACTGAATAAGGACAGGTGTGGGAACAGATGGGCTGAGGGAGAACCAAGGTGTTTGCGGAGCCAGCAGGTCAATAGTGGGTTGAAGGAATGCGTTTGATGCACGTTTCGCTGGAGAGGTGTAATATTTCCCTCACAAATCCAAAACAAAAACCAGAAGTTGCACTGACGCCACACACTTCATTTTATCTCTATCCATCAGGTCATCTGGTCAGATAAAGTTCAGGAATGTTCTTGATTCTGTGATGATGATGGTTGGCATGGTTTCTGTTTCTCTAGCAGAAGTCACACATGAAAGTGAAGTTGTAGGCGGGCATGAGGTGGCTGAGGCCTTAAAATCCTCCAGGCCAGCCAGTGACAGGAACACTGAGCCCAGACTAAGAATAAAACCTCACACGCTCTTCCTAATCTCACATGTTTCAGAATGTGGGAATGTGTGTTATCTGAAAGTGTTAGGAACACACAGTAACACAAAACTTACACCCAAGTTTGTTGTGTGAGAGGCTGATGCAAAAGACTGCTGTGATCTCCTATACCACTCAGAACACCCCAGCACCTACATAGCAATGTTGTTGTCTAATCTATCTAGACAACTTACATTTAACAGGGTTCAGCATTTTTGCCTGTTTTATTTAATTGTAGCAAAAAATGGTAAAAATTTGTGGTTAGTGTGTTTTTACAACAAATACTATAGTCAGACTCTGGTTACTGTAGTAAAGGCATGGTTAATTTTCAATAGTGTTTAATCCAAATTTCCTGTTAGTAAACTAGGTAGTGAAATATGTAATTTCTGTGCCACTAGTGACACCAAACGAAACTACAAAAATAAATTTTTTTAAACAGGTTTTAAAAAACCACTTCTCTCGGCTGCCATTGGTCAAACAACCAGATAAACCCATGCCACTGGTTGAGCCAATGTTGTTGTCTGACAAATAGATTACTGTTATAGGTTCTTCTAATGGTGCAGAAATTACATACTTCACTTTTAAGGGGCCATTTACACAACACTGTTTTCATGCATTTTGGCCGTTCATTTACACCACAACAGCATTTTGGGGGACTGAAAACACAAATTTTTGTAAATGGGTTTTCAAATTGCACGTTTTTGAAAATGATACCATTATTGTCTCTGTATAAACTAAGGCCCCGTTTACACTAGTGCGTTTTCGTTTTAAAACGGTGTTTTAAAAAAAAAGATCCTCGTCTACACTGCCGTTTCCACAGTGTTTCAGAAACGATCTCCGTCTACACTACACGACCGAAAATGCATGTCACATGACCGTTCATGCACACTGGGCATGCGCGTACAAGTGTAAACAGTTGCCTCTTGCGCATGTAGGTAGCTGCAGTATTAGAAAAATGCAGTTTAACTGCACAATGGCTGCTAAAAATGACGACAAAGCCAGCAAAGATTGCAGTTCAGTCTCCATGTTATTGTTTACACGGTCGTCAAGGATACGCAGAGCAAACGTGGACAGCCATGCCATCGTTTTCAAGTCTCTGTTTTGGTCCGTTTACACTGAAACATAACCCTGGTGTTTTCAAACTAAAATGGGCTCTGCAGCATTTTCGAAGTCTCCGTTTTTGAGGGTCGAAAACGCCGGAGTAGTGTAAACGACAGGCGTAACCGTAGCAAAAGTTTTGTGTTTTAAAATGAAAATGCGCTAGTGTAAACGGGGCCTAAATGCGAATTTGTGAAAACGGTGACGTCATGTGCAACGGTGACATCACGTTTTCATGGATCCGTGTGAACAGATTGTTTTGAAAACGTTGTTGTCTATTTGCGAAAAACACAAAGGAAAAACTTTTCTGTTTTTAGTACATCGTTGTGTAAACGTACCCTAAAACTGTTTTTCTCCCAAACCACCTTGCTTGGTTAGTCTAAGTAGAAAGAGCTGGCGTGGAAGCATGTAATGACATGATGTTTTAAAATGCAAAAATGATTTACATTATTAATGTGCATTTGGTAAGTGGTGCGAGCTTAGTGTGCATTATCCAGTATGATGTCATGACACGTGTAGTGAAGATCTCATGAGGGGGCTCATAAAATCTTTCGGTATGAGATCATCTTATCAAAAATGAAGCAGATGAGGGGAACACTGGCGGAACGGATTCAAATGCAGCTCCCTTGCCTCTGATGTCAGAATTTTCAAAGGATTTAGAGAGAGAGATCGAATGAACGTAGGTCATAACCTGAAGTATTCATTAGAATATTACAATTTTAATGTGCAATGTGGCTACAACTATATTTTATTCATTCTTAGTGTATTGTGATGTTTACTCATTCTTCACGCTGATGTAAACGCAAATGAGGTAGTCAAGTATATTTAGCCGTTTTGTTCATGCTTTGGCTGAATGACTAAGTCTCTTGTATTCACTAGCTTATCTTCTTCCTGCTGCCTCAGTATCCGGGAGAAGCCTGTTTAATTAAATGATGATGTGTCTGTCTGTTTAAGTCACAATCAGTGGAAAGCATTTAATGATTTAGGAAGGAGGTTCTCTGTTTGGTTTTAGCCCAGTGGTTCCAGCGGCCAAGCAGGTTACACAAGAACGTATTGATCGGATCTCTGTCCGGGTTCACACAAGTGCTGAATTTTTACCTGACATGCACATATACACATATACACAACACATTTTAATATTTGTATATTTATAAAGTAAGGGAAACTCTAGACTGTTGGAACAACATGGTTGTGGATGAGCTCATGCAAGTGACGTGTAAAAATTTTTATATAAAACGGTTAGTTCCTGTCCTTGATTCTAATATCTGTCAATAGCTGTGTTTTATTTACGATAAAACACGGCTATGACCGCTTCACCCAACGGTTCTGTGTATCACTACACAACACCCTTAGCAACCACTCTTAGCAACGTAAACTGTATGTTCTCAATTGATATTGTTCATTGAAGCTTACTGTATTATGTAGAGTATTGTGAGAAAAAGATCGAGTGAGCGAGTTTATTACCTGCATTCAGATTTAGCTTTTTCCTTCAGGTCAGTCCTTTGTTCATAATAAAAAATCTGTTTAAATGTCCGATGTATCATCTTGTCCTTTTAACAGTTAAGGGGTTTTCCCATGACTGACAGTGCTAGTCAAAGCATTTGTCAGTTGCATTTTCAAAACAATTCAGTCTTTTCAATATAAAAGTCTTGAAGACTGACACACTCATAAAGACAGTCTTTGCCGCCATCTAATGGCGTGAAAATGTAACTTCTGTTGCTGTCCACGGTCAGGGACTATTTTTTCCGGCAGATGGAAGGCTTTTAGAAAAAGTTTACTTTATGAAAGTTGCATTGATACATATTTCTGGCTTTAATATCTGTATTGTGTGGTAACCGTTTTATAAAAGCAATAAGGTACTCGAGGATAGTCACAGCCGTGACTTATTCACGATACAGCACAGCCTTTTGTACCTTATTGCTTACTTTTAAAATAGATAAACTCAATTACATGATAGCCCATTTCTGTCTCAGAATAAAAAAAAAAAACTTGTTAGATAAACTTCAAAATAGAGAGTAACATTGTGAAATATACAGTCATTGTGAGATAAAGAGTTGCAATAATGAAAAATACACTGGCAGTTGAGGAATATAAAGTCACAATGTGAGTCAAAAGTCTTGATAATGAGAAGCAAAAGTTGTATTACAAGAAAAAATTGTGTGATATGAAGTCGCAATTGTGAGATATAAAGTCAAATGGTGAGATATGCATCGTAATTATGAGGAAAAAGTTGTGAATGCGAGATACAAAGTCGTGGTTTAGGAATATAAAGTCACAATGAGAGAAATAAAATTGCAATTATGAGAAACATAATCACAGTCGGGTAATATAAAGTTATAATGCAAGATATTCACGCTGCCTTCACGTGCTATAGGAAATTTGATAATTCCCACTCCCACTGAAATCGTGATTACGAGCTTATCGCATTCAAATTTCGACATGTTAGGGCATTCATGTGCAATTTTTTTACCTAGGAAACTCATATTTACGATAATTCCGAGAGCACGCGAAGGCAGCATTAGTCGCAATTATGAGAAACAGCTGCAATTTTGTGAAATAATGTCACAAATGTAAGATAAAATCACAGTTAAGAATTATATAGTCATTTTGTGGTGTATACAGTAGCAATTGACCCTTTACTTTGATTGACAGGCGATCTAACCAATCATGCCGAATCCGCCATTTTGTCCGACAAAGCAGTCAGGGGAGTTAGCAGATTGACATAGGTGGACTTGAACTTGAAAAATGGTGTGTACTGACGTCTTTCCGTGATTGAAACAACATTCTTTATGATGTTCATTCATATTTATTTGATGCAATAAATGAACTAGTAGGAAGAGATGATCGGTTCACGAGCCGCTTAAACTGAGGAGCTACAGCGATCTGTCACGACACATTGAAGAGCCACAAAACGGAATTTGTTTAAATTATTGTAAAAATTACAAAATTTGAAATTTGAGACTTTGTTTCATTTCAAAAGTAACCTGCTCTGTCTTGTCTGTCGACGCGTTGTCAGTGTCCTCTTTGCTCCGCGATGTATTTTTCACTGCGTGAGAACATGTGTGGCGAGAGATCGGCATGGCTTGTCGGACATAACAACAGTAACTAAAGGGGGCGGGTCTTTGCGAACAGTCAATTATTATGAGAAGTAAAGTTACAATTACGAGAAAAAAACTAATTTTAAGAAATAATGTCACTATTGTGAGATATAAGGTCATATTGTGAGATATACAGCTGTTTGCAATCACGTGGCTCTGGTGACGCGCGAAATTCCAGTGGAGGGCAAGAACTGAAAATTACAAAGGAAGAGATGGAGAAAAGTCCGTACTGTGCTGGTTTAGAAAGGTATAAACAGAAAATCACAACATATGTTGGACGTGATCCTTATGTTATGAAGAGGAGCGACTTTTCTACTGAATTGAAAGACTTTCCTGCCATCGAGGCGGTAGATATAGAGAATGTGAAGCTGGCGTCACGCTTTGTTCAGTTCTAGTCTGGTTTGTTTATATCGCGCTGTCTTTCTGCTAGTGACGTTAAGGGCAGTATTTTGATTTTCTGTCGTGATTGTGAAAAATGTCGCCATTGTAGGTCATTTATGATAAATCTAGAATTGCAACAGGAACTCACATCATCGTTCAGGGAAAAAATCTGGACGGTGTAATACAATTTTCGCCTTTTCTACATGTAAACACACTAAAGGAAGCAGTTTGAGGAGGTGACGGGAAAACGACGTATAGCAAATGTAATAATGTCACTGATTAAACCCACTGCCTATCACTCAATAAAATAATCACATAGTGTTTTTGAAAGTTTTGTATTTTGTTTTGGTGTAATAATTAACATTTTGCATGTATGACTCTCACTAGGCTTGTGAAAGAGTATAACTTGCACACAGCCACTTCAAACCTGTTCACGAGCTTCTATGGGTTTGACTTTGGTTGTCATTTGTTGAAATAAATACAAAAAAAAAAAATACAGCGTGTCGGTGTCTGTCCGCTGAATGTGACCCTCCGATTCTCCTCCGTGGCCATATGGGTAAGTGAATATTTACAAAGACAACATTAAAACTACAGTTGCATTTACACCCTTCCAACAAAGAAATGGATCGACTTCTGTCAGCTTGTTAAACATTTTTTTTATTTGGACATTTTCTACCATATGATGGCTGAAGCAGCAGCGCGGGACACTGTTTCCACGGTAACCAGATCAACATTGTGAACGGAATTCTACAAAACTGAAGTGAAAACACCAAATTATCATTCAATGGGATAAAATAGCTTCTCTTCCCTGCAAACGATCGCATGAAGAATGTGAATATTTAACCAAGTCAAAAACAAAAAGGTAAGCAGGTATCCATATTAATTTCAGTATCAGCAGACGCAAAACGCTATAAAAGGCAACAACTTGTAAAGTTAAAAATTTATATAAGTTATGTAAACAATAAAATCTCCTTGTGGGTTCTCGGTTTGATCGATTTGAGCAACCATAAACGACGCAAAACATAGATTTTTTTTGAGTTTTTGATAGGATTCATATATAGAAAAATCACTCCCTGCCCTCCAGCCGCATTTCGCGCTGTAGCAATGACGTCATGTGCAAAAAACCTATAGTGAGAAATAATATATATTGTGAGATATAAAGTTGCAGTTACCTTTTTATATACTTTTTTTTTTTTTACTCTGGTTCGGACAGGGGCTTTCATACAATTCTGCTTGGACAATCTGTGATCATTCACAATCCAAGATCTGAGCTGATACTATAAGGAAGAATTCAACTACTTGTTTTGTGTTGTACAGGATGAAACTTGAGGCTTCTGCACGCACATCTCTAGCGATCACTGTTACAAACACGGAGCTCATCTGCAAGTCTTACCATGGCATATCTCATCTCAGAAGTGCGACATGAGACTGACACGTCACCTCCTGCCCGCTCAGGTGCACCCAATGCTGTTTCACGCCCCGTTGCATACTAAAGACGAACAACCATGGATCCTTGAGTCAGTGAAGACACAAAACACGTCAGCTTCCCCAAATACAGTCACCACCACGTAACTCTTGTTAAAGATTCAAGTGTTTTCACTGTGTACTAGCCCAAACCTTCAAAAGGAGTAAATAATGGATGTCACTCAATGCATGCGCTCCTAGAGAAACTCTTCACATGTGTGCAGAAGTCACATTGATTCTTCTCGCTTTGTTGTTGTTTTTCTATCATACACTACTTAATCAGAGAGTGCGAGGAACATCTTTCCAAATCTTTAATCGTAGCAAATATGCCACTTTTATTAAATGAAACATCAAATCCAGTGACTCTTGTGTGAGGGAACAGGATGTTCTGCTCTACGGTGACAAATGTTCTATTTCTGCACACAAGATGAACCATTAAACTCTGGTGACCTTCTCTGGTGACCTTTTAGAAGTAAACTTCACTTTTTTGCCAGTATGGGTATAGAAGCTGGTGGGTAATGGGAAACCACTGCTGGATCAGAGCTGAGGGTGATTTAGCATGAAAGGAAGTAAACATCTCTCAGTGGAGCAGTGACTGGCAGTAGCCACATGGTGTCATAAGTTTTGTTATGGTGTCATCCGAGCATGAGCTCCTAACAGTTCAACTCCAGCCCTCCCTTTGTCACCAACAGCCGCAGACCACATCCTGAACTCTGGTTTAGCGCTCTTCCTACTGATATGACTGCTATTCCACTGTAGACACTCATATACAAAGTGCTGTGACCTTTGCTATCAAAATCGAGTTAGAGGACTATACCATTGCTTTGCACACCAAAAATAACACATTAACCAAGTCAGTCTCACAAAGAAAATTAAGGGTCATATTACTGTAACCCATATACAGTATATGCACTTACAGTAATAATTTAAGGGGAAATGTACTCAAATTATCACAAACAAATGTAACACAGCAACAAAACAGAAAAATAACGCCCACCAATGTCTGGTTGGGTTTAAAAAAAAAAATCTTCAACGGTGCAGCGGTAGCGAGTACAGCTCGCGGACTTGGCTTTTAACGCAGTTGACGTGGGTTCGAATCTGCCTTTTGCTAGGCTCGCATTTATTTTCAATAAAAATGAAAATAATGTTCTAAAAATGGAAATAAACTGCGAACGAGTGTTTAATAATATTAAAAGTGTTTATTGGGTAGGGTTAGAGGAATGTGTAGGAAGGGTTTTTATTAGGGCTGCACGATTGATCACATGATACGAAAAATAACAACTTAAACGCGATTCTTAGTGCGATTATGAAATTGCAAAGGCTGCGATTTATTTTTTATTTTTTTTTATGCGCAGCTTGTCAATGAAGTATGGCTCCAAATACTAATCCATCTGAAAGCACTGTGAGTTTGAGTCACTCATAATGTACATTTGAAAAAGCAACACGCGTCAAACATCTTTCCAGACATGAGAAGCATTAACATCTTGTCCAACAAAAGACAACATTTAATAACATGTTTTTACTCCAAACTTACTTCTTAACGACAGTTGAGCATCCTTCTTTGAGATGATGTGGCTTCTTACACAGAATAAGGCAGTCATGTGTTTATTAGTCATGTTTAATCAAAGCGTTTCAATCTTCTGTTTATTCAGCTACAGCGATATGACGTGTTATCTCCTTCAGCTGCAGGGTTTCTGCTCAAGAGTGCCCTCTGGCTTTCAGATGGAGAAGCGTTTACTACTGATCACAGAGCCGTACAGCTCTGACAAGCTGTGCATTAATTAATCAAAATAATCACATAGTGTTTTTGAAAGTTTTGTATTTTGTTTTGGTGTAATAATTAACATTACATTTGCGTGTATGACTCTCACTAGGCTTGTGAAAGAGTATAACTTGCACACAGCCACTTCAAACCTGTTCACGAGCTTCTATGGGTTTGACTTTGCCAAATCGCATGCGGTTTAATCGCGATAAATCGTGCAGTCCTAGTTTTTATTCTCCTAATAAGGCAGCATCCATTTAATAATTTTAATAAATACAATCATTTACACTCTGATATTATTGCATCCTGTTAATGTACAAAAATACTGAGGTGCAAATAGTATCTGTCCATATAAAGTATAGATAGCATCTAATTACTATTTACACTTATTGTAAAGAACTGATACTTTTACATGGTGTAAACAGAATCTATCACTATTTTCACCTAGTGTAAATAGCATATCATTAAGAAAATGCTGCAATTGTCACTTGGAGTAAATAGAATATATTGATATTTTCACTTAGTGTAAATAGCATCTATCGCTAAGAAAACATGCTATTTTCACTTAGTGTAAATAGCATCTAATTGCTATTTACGCTGTGTAAATAGCATCTATCGCTATTTGCACTTAGTGTAAATAGCATCTCTCACTAAGAAAATATGCCTTTTTCACTTAGTGTAAATAGCATCTAATTGCTATTTACGCTGTGTAAATAGCATCTATCGCTATTTGCACTTAGTGTAAATAGCATCTCTCACTAAGAAAATATGCCTTTTTCACTTAGTGTAAATAGCATCTAATTGCTATTTACGCTGTGTAAATAGCATCTACAGCCATTTGCACTTAGTGTAAATAGCAGCTATTGCTAAGAAAATATGCTATTTTCACTTAGTGCAAATAGCCGCTGCATATGTGTTTGTGTGTGTGTAATATTATTTTTTGTACTTGTTATTGCTTATAATTTTTTGTTTTATATGATCTTATATATACGTATAATTTTAGTTTTTGGACTAATAAGATTTGTGACATTTTTATTACCATTTTAACACATTTTTCATTTCAAGTACATTTATATGTGTCTACAAAACCAATTTCAACCATTTTGAGCATAAGACTTGAGATAAAAATGTTTTTTTAATAATACAAATGTAATATTTATTAAAATTTATTAAAAGTTATAATTATTATTGTGATTAATGTTTATTTATGTACATGTTTCTTACTGCGTATAATTTTTTATTTTGTGAAGTTATATATATATATATATATATATTTTTAATAGATTACTGTTTATATATGAATTTAAAAAATCTAAATAAGTGTACCATTTGGGCAGTGAGGGATCTGTGACCCGTTTTATCTTGTGCAGGGGGCAGGATGGATGATTTGACATCCTTTGTGCAACACTGAAAGGAAAAGACCTGAACAGTTTACTGAGCACGGCATGACTGTTTTAAACTCATCAATATTTAAGCAGGTCAGCTTTCTGCTTCTCTCTCTTTCTCTCTCTAATGCTTGAGTGAAGGTAATTCTTGCATAATTTGACTTTAATGCATTCTTAGCTCAGCAACAGGAAGATAGATCAGCAAAAGCGAGAAAGAAGTATTCACTTCAACTACTGTATCACTGACTATGTGATAAAAACATTCAGTTTTGTCACCAGTTAGACTGGCACTGTCTGAAAGAATGTGCTACTGTCACTTCCTGTTTGGAGCTTGTGTGGTCGTCAAGTGCAAACCTCTTTACCTCCTAACCAGATCAAAAGGTTCAAAGCGACCCGTGTGCCCTGCATCAATTCCTTATCAGGTGCGACGCTTCCCCCTCCTCAGGAGCAACCTTTTGAACTGCCTCTTCAAAACGCCTGTCTTCATGAGTCTCAGTCATGAAGGCGCAACCAGAACAGAGTGGAATTTTTATAACAGGATATAATTATGCTGAAGGAGAAGTGTGTGTTTATCCGTGTTTATGGGTGGAGCCAAAGGTTTGACCCTCAACTGAAGGGTCAAATGACACCCTGACAGAAAGATTAGGTGTGCCATTTGTTTTGTTATTTAGAGGGAAATTGCCTCAGTCGGCACTGCTGAATTCATTCATTCTCTCAGTTCTGGCTCTCTTCATTTGTAACTTGTTGACAAATGACTTAATGTGTAAGATGTTCACAGTAATTCATTAATAATGTCTAAACCAATGAATCACCTCTCACAAAAGATCACTTCACTGTTAAGCATTGAGGGAACACAATGAAACCTAAATAGAGGTCATACAAGACCAAACCCTCTGAGGCAGTAAAACCCAGTCTGCGGTTGTAAAGTAGGTTCTTCCCTCGCTGTGAAAGCTAATGAATAGCGGCATTTATCGGGTGGTCATGTGGACCTCGACACAAAACGGTAGCAGTTATATCTGGCTTCCTCTTTATATCTCATGATACCATTTGTACAGAGGATGAGGAAGCAGAGAGAAGCGTGAGAGAGAAACATTTTTTAGGATGTTTTATTTTTAGTTCATGTCAAACTGTTTATGCTCTCAGTTTGTAGCCTGAAACGAAAGAACAAACTCTCACAAGGACGAATGAGGAGATGTTGAAAAATGCAGCAGTGCTATGACTATATGGTTTTGTGTTTTAAAGCAGGCCTTGATACACAAAAAACTGATGGATAGAAATATTTTTTACATTGGTTTTACACATTAGGAGCGATGTGACCAGTAATGTATCCGTCCGTCCACAGAGCAAAACCGATGTAGTCGGTTGACTCCCGAATGAATGACTCTTATGAGCCAGTTCTTTTTACGAATCAAAAACATATAGCAAAACCGATGTAGTTGGTTGACTCCCGAACAAATGACTCTTATGAGCCAGTACTTTTAGTGAATCAAAAATATATAGCAAAACCGATGTAGTCGGTTGACTTCTGATCGAATGACTCTTATGAGCCAGTTCTTTTTACGAATCAAAAACATATAGCAAAACCGATGTAGTCGGTTGACTCCCGAACAAATGACTCTTATGAGCCAGTACTTTTAGTGAATCAAAAATATATAGCAAAACCGATGTAGTCGGTTGACTTCTGATCGAATGACTCTTATGAGCCAGTTCTTTTTAGCGAATCAAAAATATATAGCAAAACCAATGTAGTCGGTTGACTCCTGATCGAATGACTCTTATGAGTCGGTTCTTTTAGTGAATCAAAAACATAGAGCAAAACCGATGTAGTCGGTTGACTTCTGATCGAATGACTCTTATGATCCAGTTCTTTTTAGTGAATCAAAACCGATGTAATCTGTTGACTCCCGAACGAATGACTCTTATGAGTCAGTTCTTTTTAGCGAATCAAAAATATATACCAAAACCAATGTAGTCTGTTGACTCCCGAACGAATGAATCTTATGAGTCGGTTCTTTTAGGGAAGCAAAAACAAATACAGCAACCAAGTGTAGTCAGTTGACTCCTGATCAAATTACGCTTATGAGCCAGTTCTTTTTAGTGAATAAAAAACATATAGCAAAACTGATGTAGTCGGTTGACTCCTGAACGAATGATTCTTATGAGCCAGTTCTTTTTAGTGAACCGAAGGCATAGCGAAACCGGTATAGTCCACCTCCCGAATGAATGACTCTGGGCTGCTTCTTTTTAGTGAATGAAAAATACAGCGCAGACACTTAAAACAGTATAGTTACTGTCTGGCTGTTCATATCACAGTGAGTGTTTTGTCAGTATTGTATAAATATTACTGAATTAAATATTTTAGCACATTTTTTGTTTGTTTAGTAGGCCTATTGTTGTTGAAGCCAATTAGATTGCATTGAACTTTAAAAAAAAAAAAAAAAATTAAATGCCTCTAATAAATTCAGTTTTAAATATATTTATTTTTTAAATTATTGCAATTTTTATTGCAATTATTTTATTAAAAAACACAATGCATATTGATGTAGAAAATCCAGATGCAGTAATTATTTTTAAACAGATTTACATTTACATTTACATTTAGTCATTTAGCAGACGCTTTTCTCCAAAGCGACTTACAAATGAGAATAGTAGAAGCAATCAAATCAACATGAGTACAACAGTATGTAAGTGCTGTGTCAAGTCATAGTTTCATCAGTAAAGTGCTCGTAGCAAGGTTTTTTTTGTTTTTGTTTTTTTATATAAATAAACGCAAATAGATGGAGAAAGAGAGTAGAAAAATCGAAAACAGACAAGAAAAATAAAAGTGCTAATATTGCTGGGTCAAGTGTTGACGAAAAAGATTTACTGGTTTAATTGTATAAGATGATGTTGAATATGTGGAATCCACAGCATTACACTTATTTAACCACAGCAAGTCAAGTCAAGGTTTTCCCATAACACACTGCAGGGTTATTTCACCGTGAAGGAATCCGGCTCATCCCTTTAACTTCACATTGATCAAACCTGAAAAGACCTTTGTCATGTGACCAAACAGTCATTGTTCTGCACCAGGTGTACGGCCTCCTGAGTGCTCAACAAGAGCAAGGTCACCTGGTTCACGTCCGGCAGAGCAGAAAAAGACGTGACAGCACCTGTTTGTGAAGGTGTGTCATCGCTTCTCTGGAAACATGATTGTTGTGATTGTGGGTTTAGAACCAACACCCACAAGACTAAACCTGCCACCACTCCCTGTTAAACACATACTTTATTCAAACATATGTAATCATTTGATGTTTTCTTTGATTTGTTCATGAGTGGACGGATATAAGTGATCAACTTCTTCTCCATTTACAATTCATGACTTCATCTTAATATTTAGGCCAACAAAAATGAGTCATAGTCATTTCCTAATATAAAAACCAGCGTTGTAACCCATTGATCTAATCTAATTCAAGCAGATCTGGCTTTTAACAACTCCAGGCTCCATCTCAAATGCACTCTGGTGTTAATGTGGTAATTGGATCCCTGTTTTCTTTGTTAATGGGGGGTAAGGGCTGTGTGTCCAGGTTATGCAACCGATGACTGGTTTTCTATCATCAATCACTCTACAGAAGCCTGCCTGGACTGCCTGTGACCTCCACCAAAACATTTGAGACTTTTGTTAGGGCACAATTGATATTCTTGGGAGCTACTGTTTTCATTTTGGTCAAGTATGACGTTGATCGGAAGTTCATTTTGTGTTTTTATTAGGCCCAGAAAACAAAAGCTGGCTAGGGATCAGGCACACGGAAAAGGCATTTTAAAGTTTAACTTCCAGTAACATGTTCAAACTAGTAAACAGTTTTAGGCATGCTAACTTAGCTAGCTAAGCTAAACTGAAAGCTGTCCTTAGAGAAAGGACATAGTACTGGACAAGCTACATGGCAAAAGTAGCATGCTATGTTTAAGCTATGTAATTTTTGTAAAATAAATTTGAAATATTAAAAAATATTCTGCTGTACTACCATGGTACATTTCCAAAAACCTTGCTAATATGCTGCCCAGGGTTGCCAGGTCTGCACAACAAAACCTGCCCAATTGCTAATCAAAACTAGCCAAATCACGGTACCAACCAACCCCCGGTAAAAATCTCGTTACGGGGGGTAAAAAACGCGTTTAAAAGTAGCCCAATTCTGCAGAAAAACTGTGGACTTAGCAACACTGAGGCTGCCACGCTTTTAATTTTAAGTATTTTAACTGTTTTTATGGACTGAAAAAAAGAACACGGTCTGAATGACTCCGACTAAACTATTTTGCTAACCCATTTTACTCGTTCAAAAGAGTGATTCATTCATGAATCAGACATTGGTAAATCTGATTCTAAACAGCAGATGAAAAATATGCACAACTTTGCTGAAATATTGTATATATATATTACTCTTCAGGGTCACATGATCCTTTCTAACTCAAATACATGATCATTCTAATATGCTGATTTGGTACTTAAGAAACATTTCTTATTATTATCAATGTTTGCAGCTTAATATTTTCACTGAAACCATGATATTTTCTTTCTTTCAGACTTCTTTGATGAATAGAAAGTTCAAAAGAACAGCCTTTATTTGAATTTGAAATGTTTTGTATCATTATAAAAGTCTTTTCTGTCACTTCTGATCAATTTTATATATTAAAAAAAAATATTAAAAAAATATCGATTTCTCGATTTTAATCGATTCTTATTTTTATGAACCAATATCGATTCTTAAATCCCACAGTCTAGTCTGTTTTCAGTTGATGAATGAACAGAACATGTAGCGCGCCTCTTACCAATAAATCGCAATAATCTTTGTGCTTTGTTAGTTTTGATTTGAAGCAAAGCTTAGATTTCAAATGATGTCCATCTTATTATGAGATTCAAAACATAAATACCGTTTTGGCGCTGTTTAATGTGACGTAACAGATCGCTGTAGCGCCTCAGTTAAAGAGAAGCGGCAGCACGGAGCGCATGTGAACATCCTCTCCTCTGCTTTAATACCAGTTACAGCGCGAAATAAACATGAATGAACATCTGAAGGTATGTTAAAATATACAGTACAACTTACCGAAATCCGTATCATGCCTCGTGTAATAGCTCAATCAGTGTTTCAACCTCGGAAAAACGTCAATAAAACAGCTTGTAAACAATGTCACGTAACGTCATATTTACCTCAGAAAAACCATACTCAGTGACCATAAACTTATTAGTCAGCTAGAAAAATTAACTCTAGAGAGCAGCATTCTGATAAATATATGCACCGTTACATATTCTTTATAATTTTTAATGTTCTTCAATGTTTAATGCATGTTTGAATAAATCAGTTATGACAGCCACGATTTAAATGATTGTATTTCAAAAAAACGAATTGGAGTAGAAATATGATTATGTAATTATTCTAAACTTTATTCATTATAAAAAAACATCGAGTGTATTTTTTTGTATATAAATAAGATAATTTTAACCTTCAATATTATAGTAATGTAGTACCAACTGACTCCCATTTGTAGTTTACAGCATTAGTTGAGAGATTTTTTTTGCAATGTACTGTATCTGATATACTACAAACTGTAGCTAAAGACAGAAACCAAGGCAACCGCACTTCTTTCATTCATACACTCTTTCTAATTATTCACTCTGTCATTGTTCCTGTTTAGCGGGTCTGTTATTGTCACCAGACTGGAAATTGTTGTTTATTACATAGGAAACCCGTCCCACTCTCCTCATCTTTGGCGAAAACATTCTTGTGTGTCCATTAACTGTTATAAAGACTAGTGGCGTTTATGTGAAGGTCTTTGTAGAGGCTCCTGTGGTTTTGCCTTGCAACAGCTTCACCCAACCCTCCTCTACTTCATTAAACAGCCAAATCGCTCCGTCCAAGAGGGCCTATACCAGACTAATGCGTCCCCCTCTGTCCTTCCTTCCTGCCTTAGCTGATTAGTGCTGGACATTCGCTTTTATTGACCTCACAGCTAGTAGGCCAGACAACGGCACCTCTCCTTCTCATTAGCGCCCACGTAATATAAACATTTTCCTCAAGGTCGGACTAAATAAGCCCCACAACGCACAAACATACACGCCAGTCAACTTTTAGTTGCCTGTTCTTGTAGTTTTATGATAACCGGAGGAGGTGGTGTGGCAGTTTCCTGTCTGGAGTGTCGTAAAAAGCCTCGTTTTGCTTTGCATTTGTTCTGTCTCCAGACAAAAGGTCATGAGGGCTCATACAGGCCCCAATAAATGTAAGTGAACGCCTGTTAATCTGTTAATGTGGCGGCAGTACCGGAATTTGGCTTCAGTTATTTAGTGGAGAATTGAGTACTTTTTCACTTTGTGCTGATGGGAACTTTAACTTTATATAAAACTTCTGCTAAGTGTGTGTCGAGCAAGATTGCCAGTGTATTAGAACTGCGAGACAGCTGGATTTTCTCTTTTAAAGCTGGGAGCTCGTGACTGTGGGCTCACACAACATGGAACTGGCACACAGATGCTGTGGTGACAGCTACAGTGTTGTTGCCACCCTCTCAACACCCCCAGCCCACGGTCTTTCCACTTCCTGTACCACCTTTCAGCACTCGACTGTGCACATAACATTGCGAGAAGTGTCTCTGTTCAAAGTCTTTGGTAATGTAGAAAATATTTTACTAAATATGATTGGTTTTGTGGATTTTGAGGATGTATGAGGTCAATTTGACAACCAGAAATGGTCTAAATATTAACCAAACAGTTGATGGACCTCACTGACTTCCATAGTATAGGAAAAAAATAATAATTTAGAAGTCATTGGGGCCCATCAACTGTTTGGTTACCCATATTCTTCAAAATGTCTTCTTCTGTGTTCAGCAGAAGAAAGAAATTCATACAGGTTTGGAACAACTTGAGGGTGGGTAAACGATGACACAATTTTCATTTTTGGGTGAACTATCCCTTTAAGTTTTCAGATATTTTCCTGGTCACTGTATGTTCAAACAGGAAGTTTGTGAAAGGATTAGCACTGAGGCATTGACACATATCTGATGTTACAGGGAATCTTTCAAAAACAACACTTTACAAAATGTTCCAGTCAGATGGACCAGGTGACACCAGGGTTGTCAGCACCACTCTGAGGGTAGATGAAGGTAGATGTGTGTGTGTGTGTTCATATCTGTCCTCTGTTACACTTCTCTCCCTCATGCCCCCTTCATGAACCCCTGATAGGAGTGCGATATGGTGAGCAGCTGGCATACCTTTCAACAACACTTTTACAATGTGTCTGCCGCTCCATTCCACCCCTTGCACAGAGCAATAAACACAAAACATACACATGTACAAACGCAGACTTAGACTGCACTAAAGTTGTTTAAATACATTGAAAAGATGATTCAATCATTTAGTGACATTTTGAAAGATGCTCATTTGGGCTTTTTTTTTTTTTTAACTAAAATGTTCATTTTTACAGCAGGTTTAGTTATATTATTTGGAAATTTTATTTTATTTTAAAAATAAACCAACGCTATCTCATGACCAACTCGTACATATTTTACGGGGTGGCTAATTCGCATGAATTCGTACGACCTCACTTGTACGAATTCATAAACCCCAGTGATAGGTAGGTTTAGGGGCAGGGTTACGAATTCATACGAATTTGGCAACTCGTAAAATACATACGAATTATAAAAAAAACATACGAATTTGTACAAGTGAGGTCGTACGAATTAGCCACCTCGTAAAATATATAAAAATTGCCGTGAGATCGGGTTGAAATAAACGTAGGTAATTTTCATGGCATCTTAAGACTTTTGAATATATAGTGATATTATTTTGGAATTTTAAATTTTTATTTATTTGCAGTGCTGGGTAGATTACTTACAAATTGTAATCCGTGACTGATTCCAAATTACATGACAAAAATTGTAATTAGTAACGTAATCCATTACACATTTAAGGTAATGTAATCTGACTACTTCTTGATTACTTTTAGATTACTTTTGACCAAACTCAATAGGATAATCTTGTACCATATTGATATAAAAATACAAAGATATAAAATATATTGATATAAAAATATATTCCATTCTTTATCAACAACATGAAGTGCATTAAATATTACATTAAGTCAGGGTTTCACACATTGGGGTTCGTGAAGGAACTGCAGGGGTTCATGAGTTTAATGAAAAGCTATTATGTAATTAAATTAACATTAAAATAAATCATTTTAAAATAAAAACAATCAAAATAAAACACTTACTAAAAAAAGATATTTTATTTTTTTTACTTACATGTCATGTGACCATTAACCGACATCAGAGAACTGTATTTAACAAGTTATGAAGTAAAATATCTAGCTTCGGCCAGTCCACCTTCCGTATTCAAATTATGAAAAAAACGGAACTGGCGTCGCATCAGTTAAGCTTTTTCTGTAAGCTGAATAGAGAAGGTGTAGGACGTAGCGTAAGCTTTTTGAACTGTAGGAGTTTTACACTTTCTTCGTAAGCTGAATACAGAAGGCGGTCTGGTGGAAGCTAGATAATTTACTTCATAACTTGTTAAATATGGAATTTTTTTTTTTTTTACACAAACGCATCGCTTCGCTTCAGAAGGCCTTTATTAACCCCCTGGAGCTGTGTGGAGTACGTTTATGATGTGGATGGAGGCGCTTTCTTCAGATCATACTCATTGGTATCGCTCACTGCCATTATAAAGCTCTAATGTGTCAGGATATTTATAAATATAACTCTGGTTGTGTTCATCAGAAAGAAGAAAGTCATATACACCTAGGATGGCTTGAGGGCGAGTAAAGCTTGGGGTAATTTTCATTTGAAAGTGAACTAATCCTTTAAAATCTCAGGAGGTTCAGGAAAGAATTAGTGAATTATGAATTATTTACTGCCATTGTGGGAATAACACAAACAATAAATAAATAAGCATAAATAAATAAATAAGCAAATATTAAGCAAATAAATGAATAAAGTTAGGCCATTTTTTCATGGAATCCCAAGACTTTTGAATATGACATTATGTGGGAAATAATAAATCTTTATTTATTTACTTATTTATTTGGAAAATAAATTAATAAATGAATTAATTCAGGTAAGGAATAAGACAAGCATTGCTTAAGATCATGATTATTCAGTCAGTCAAGGATCATTGGAATATTTGTCAAAGATGTAAATGACTCGAAGTTTAAGCATGGATTCTTTTTCCACGGTCACGGTCTCATCACATCTGTAATGCTGGATGTTCTGCTAGAACGGTTCGTCCTTATCTCTTTGAATCTCTTTCGGATTTTTTAACTTGAAACTCAAAGGTGACCTTTTGACCCGGCTGTCAACCTCGCTGCCCTCCAAACCTTTCCACTGCTTCTTTGAAAGGGACTTGACAAGAACAACAACTGTGCTCATCACTTAGGAATTCCTAACCCTTGACCTTCCTGCATTCATCACAATACTCAGAGGCGAGTGTCAAGAGTCACACTTTCAAGTCACAGTGGCTTTAAGAATGCGTGATTGCGTGTTTAAACGCTTATGGATATTCAAGTTCTCAGACTAACGTCCACTTGCAAACGTGACACACTCGGTACATTCGGGAACACTGTCCTGATTCAATGTCTTCGGTCTTTGTTCCGTGTCCCTCTTTCTCTTTTTCATCACTCTCTCCCATCCGCATTATAAGAGACCCCCGAGAGGAGCAAAGGGGGAGAGAAAGAAAGAGAGCAGAGGACTGGAACAAGGGAAATGGATAGAGGGGGGTTATTGTGGAAAAGGGGATTACTGCTCGGCATTGTCCTGCCTTAATCCCACCATTTTACTATCATTTAACACCTTTCAATGGCGGCCCCCACTTCCCATCCTCCTCCGCACACACAATCTGCTCTCAACCTCCTTCCTCAGACAGCGTGAAATCTGTTATTCAGCCTGAGTTGAGCAGGTGGGGGGGCAGGGTGTTGGGTGGGGTGACAAGTATGGTGGTTTTGGGGGGCGTCCGGCCGTTTTCTGACCCCAACTTCATCTATTCTCCACAGCTTGACTCAGGGGCCCCATAACCCCCTTTGTTGAGATTGATGGCCTGCTGTTGTAAGAGAAACCAACACACTGCTCAAACAAGCATACATGGACATTACAGGCCGACTTGTCACGCCATTCATGGATGTTTCCCAAATGACAGCCTTTCTTGAGAGCAAATGTATTTTAGTGCAAAGTTTCCATTGTGTAAATGACAAGATACACTATAATTCAACACTTAATTTTCTGAAAGTAATCAAAATTCCCACTAGAGTGTCATTTCCGCCGTGTATTGTGTTTAATAGCATAGTGACGTGGAAATGACAGTTGTGGAAATGACATTTTCAACATTTTTGGTAAGAAATGGCTAATTTGTCTTGCTAAGGCTAATTTCATAGCTCAATTTGTTTTTTAATAATTGCCAAAAAAAAAAAAAATTCACATTACTTTGCGTTTACTTCACAAAACTTTGAAGATAAATTGTTTAGCGTTGTGGAAATGACATCACAGCTGTGAGACAGTGTCTGCGTCTGAAATCGCATATTCTCTTGAGTAGTTACTTATGTTGAATTTTCTTCATGACTGCTAAAAAGTATGTTCTATATAGTATGAATGTGTGTAGTATGAATGAAATTCGGATGTACTACATTCGCCATGTTGTCATAATCACGTGACCTACCAGCATCAGTTGCGTCACTTCATTGCCATTCACAAATCCTCTCCAGTGGCCTCATGGGATATTAAAGTGTCCATCTTATGCACACTTCAGAATCTCGTCTGACGTAGTATGTCATTCAGGTACCGAATACTGAATTCGGACATACTTCTTTAGTCACATACTGTTTTTGCCTACTATATAGTAGGGAAGTATATGATTTTTTTGGACGCAGCTAGTGTTTATGCATTTTAATAGTTTAGGATTAAAAGTCTATTGATCTGAAAAATCTGTACCTAACAGACATTTGAAAAGTAGAAAAAATAAATGAAAAACACATGATAAAAAAAGTTTCCAAGTTTTAATAAAAATGGTCTTGGGTTTTCTATCCACAGCACAAAGGGGAAAGAAGTAGAAGCCAAGAGGGGTGAATACTCCAGGTAACCCTGAAGCTGGTGGTACCTCTTAAAAAGAATTCATTTTCCCCCATCCATCCATCTATCCATCCTTCCTTCCTCTACACGCTGCCCTCCTTCTGAGTAAAAGTGCAGCTGTCATTTGTAGTCCTCAGTTTTTCCGCCCCCTACAAGCACTCTGAGGGCCGTGGGATGGGGGTGGGCAAGAGTTGGACGTTGTTTTAAAGAGGGAGGGATGTGGGGGAAACTGAACAGGTGCTCCCCCCCCCCCCATCTCATCCTGCGTCCCTGAGGAGAGGAAGTCAGGGCTCTGTTAAAGGGATTAGAGGATTGGATCAAAGAGAAGAGCGGCCGTTCTCTCTCTGTGAGGCAAAACCATGAATTGGTCAACACTTGTGCTGCATCAGAAATCGCATACTATATAGTAGGTACTACATTTGGTTTGAAATTTACTTCGCGACTGTTTAAAAAGTATGTTCTATATAGTATGAATGTGTGTAGTGTGAATGAAATCCGGATGCACTACACCTGCCATGTTGTCGTTATCATGTGACCTACGGCGTCAGTGGCATTGCTTCACTTCCATTCACAAACCCTCTCTCGTGAACTCATGGGATAGTAAAGTGTCCATCGAATGCACACTTCAGAATCTCGCTGGAAGTAATAGGTCATCCGGGTACTTTTCGGCAATACTGTTTCATGAATACTATAAATTCGGTCGTAATACTCAGCTCACATACTGTTTTTCGCCTACTATATAGTATGGAAGTAAGCATATGTAACGGACGTAGGCCGGTAAGAGCTCATTCCCCTGAACTCAAGAGGTGCTCTAGCATTTGACGCTAGAGACTGCTGTCTTTAGCCTCCTTGTTAGAGGACCCGACTCTCATGCCAGCGGACCTGGGTTCGAGTCCCGCTTAGAGCGGGCAGTTCGAACAGGAGGGGTACAACAACGCTTCATGCCTAACAATGCTCCTTAGCTGTTCTAAATTCACTGTAAACCACAGCTTCTTGGGGCTTATTGCTTTATTTTTGACAGGCACTTTTTATCTAAAGCAACTTGCATTCAAGGAAATTGTACATGGGAATCAAACCCATGACCTTGCTGCTAGTGCTATATGAGCTACATGAATGATTAATGGTCTGGCTAATGCTTTTTAGAGTATAATCAAATCACTCTAAAAGATTCAAAGCCCGTTTCATTCAATCACTTTGTTTGGATTCATGTGAATAAAATCAATTACAAACACAGATTCACTGAATGCAAGGAAGTTCCTGCACCGCATTTTAGTTGTTTTTTTTTAAAGCAAAATAGTTAAATATTAAATAAATAAAATCTTACTGACCCCAAACTTTTGAACAATAGCATAGTTATCCTATATATTTAAGAACATAGCTTCAATATAGTTAGCTACTTTTTGGTAGTTGCGTACTTTTCCAAAAACTTAGCTTGATTCGAACTACTTTAAATTAGGATTAGCTTAGTTTTCCAAGTCACAGTTTCAAAGCAACATACTGTTTATGAGAACTTAATGTAACTATCATGTTTGTTTTTGAATAACATGCCTAAAAGTGTTGTTGGCATATTCACAATTCAATTTACTGCCCTTTTGAAACGTTCAGACGACTGCCGAAAGATGAGCAATGAGACAAACCCACATAATATGAGTATTATGATGGCAATGTCCTAATGACAGCAATAAACCTGAGAGGAAAACCGTGGCAGAGGACGTTAGGCTCGCCTTTGCCCCAAGTGAATTTCGGACAGGTTGAATGAGAGGTCAGAGCAATTTAACACCACTTCGCTCAAAGGGGAAGGTCATGCTTGGGCAGGTGGTGGTCAGTTTAGCCAAAGAGCGTCTGCATTCTGTGTCTGGGTGTTTGTGCAAGACAGGAAGCAGAACTGTTACGCTAGTAAATACCAGCATAGAGGCATCTGACTCAATGGGAAGCTGGAGAGTCAGAGATATGGGCTGGGGGAGCTTTAGTTGAAACATAAATAGGCCTATGACTGCTAGCCTCAGTGTTTTGGCATGTGTAGGGGAGGACGTTTGTGCAGTGTTGGGTTACACAATTGTTGGTGTCCTGAAAAGAGAAAAAAAACAGTGGTTGTTCTCAGCGCTAGCTAGCTTCCTGTTGCGGCTCCGTGACTCTACGTGTGTTTGTTTAAGTTTGTTTACGAGGATGTTTCTATGACACTAGGATGTGAGTGAGTCATTTAAGGCCAGTGTGAAGTTTCATTCTTAGTTTGAGTGTTTGTGTTGCAAAACTAGTTTGTTTGGCACCATTAAACGATTTGTCATGCTTGAATTTATGTGTGTCGTAACTTCACCTCCGATTGCATGTTTTTATGCCTGTGAGGATATCATTTTTAAATATGGTTTTGCACATGAGGTCCAATAAGAGTCATACTGTAGATAAAGCAGTGTTGAAGTGCCTTAAATTATACAGAAGTGTATCCGTTTTGGTGTTTGTTGAGTCTCCATTAAATGTAGAAAGGACAGGGCTAAAAGGAACATATTGATTGTAATGTGTTTCCTGTTCTTAGCTTTCACTCTGGTGTCAGTCTTCAGAGAGAACACAGTGTTCTGACAGACTGTGTGTATATATACAACAGGCAGACAAGAACACACACATCTCTGAGCTGAGACTAAATGTCATCACATAATTAACAGAGAAATATACTGCTGATATACTATACTATACTATATATATATATATATATATATATATATATATATATGGGTCAATGATGTGATGCAAATTTTTTGTGTCCATATGGTTTAATTAAATTTAAAAGGGTTAAAATTTCAAAAATAAATTAGCAAATTACTTGCATACATTCTCTTTTTTGAGGACCAAGTCTGTTTTAATTCATTTTGAGAGAATATTTGGAGGATGATTGCAAAAATGTCAATGTGGTGTAACCGTAAAAACTTAGTACCAAATAAATGATCTTGTTTAAAAAAGGTGAAATTCTCAATAAAAAAAAAACAACACTTGAAAATAGTTCCAAATAGTAGGTTAGTTTATATTACATCTTTAATCAGCATCATAAACTAGGGATATTTGACTAAATTGGCCCCTATAACAGAAAGGCTTGTATTAGGAGTTAAATGGTGTAACCGGTTACACCATTTGACATTTCAATTTAAATCAAATTTGACAGGCATTATCATGGACACCCATGTAAGCACATGGCCTTGGAGGGAATATTTAAAAAAAGTTAATACTCATGTCACATGGTCTTCTTGCACAATTTGAACAAAATGGCTCCTTAAAGGGTTAGTTCACCCAAAAATGAAAATTCTGTCATTAATTACTCACCCTCATGTCGTTCCACATCTGTAAGACCTTCGTTCATCTTCAGACAATTAACACTTTCAATGCCCAGAAAGTTACTAAAGACATATTTAAAACAGTTCATGTGACTGCAATGGTTCAACCTTAATGTTATGAAGCAACGAGAATACTTTTTGTGCGCCAAAAAACAAAATAACGACTTTATTCAACAATATCTAGTGATGGGCGATTTCAAAACACTGCTTCATGAAGCTTCGAAGCTTTACGGATCTTTTGTTTCAAATCAGTGGTTCGGAGCACGTATCAAACTGCCAAAGTCACGTGAACCATTGAAATTTCGAAACACTTATGACATAACAAAGCCTCTTTTACTGAAATCACGTGACTTTGGCAGTTTGATATGTGCTCCGAACCACTGATTCAAAACAAAAGATTCAAAGCTTCATGAAGCGGTGTTGAAAGTTAATTATCTTGCTGTCAATAGAGGCCTCACTGAGCCATCGGATTTTATCAAAAATATCATAATTTGTTCTGAAGATGAACGAAGGTCTTACGGGTGTGGAACGACATGACGGTGAGTAATTAATGACAGAATTTTCATTTTTGGGTGAACTAACCCTTTAAAAGGTGGTTACACCAGCTTGACACTTCAGGAATTTGACTTGACTCACATGATTCCCCAAATTAACTATAATATCCAGAACAATGGTGTTCCATTTACTTTAATTTACTGAGAATCATTATTGAGAATATATTTATTGAGAATTTCACCTTTTTTAAACAAGATCAATTATTTGGTACAAAGTTTTTACAGTTACACCACATTGAAATTCATCCCCCAAATATTCTCTCAAAATGAATTAAAACCAGAAATGTTAGACTTTGTCCTCAAAAAAGAGAAATTTATTTTGAAATTTTAACCCTTTTAAATTTAACTAAACCATATGGACACAAAAAAAAATAGCGTCACGTCATATATATAATATTTCATATATATATATATATATATATATATAATGCAATTAAGAAAATGAGTCCTGTTTTTAGGAACAACAATATTTGCCCTTAATACATTAATATTAATATATTTAATATATTATTTTTAATATTACATTTTATATCAATTATATAACATAAAGTTTAATATTCTTATTTTTAATATTTAATATATTTTAAAATGTATGATATTTTATATCTATCAATCATCTAATTTCATATTCTAAAAGAATATAAATATGGAATCAGAAATTAAATATTTAACAAAAAGATTAAGTGTATCTTTCATTTGATATTTTATCAGTTTTAAAATAAATAATAATAAACGTTGTCATTCAAAAGTAAATAAATATTAAATTGAAATAAAAAAGAAAGTGTTTTAATGTTCTGGTGACTTTATGAACATTAAATAATATGATATTATGTTTCTCGGATTACAGTAATACGTTTTTTTTTTTCCTGCATTATGGTAATGAGAAATTGAGGGGAAAAATGTGCTTTATTGCCACAAATATAGTGCAATAAATGTTCAATAGGCCTTTTTAAATGCAAAATAAAATTTCCTATTACTTTTGATTTTAGTGTGAAATAAGGCCCAGGTTTCATTCAGGTATGTGTGTAGTGAGATGTAGGTGTAGTGATGATAAACATCTGGATTGTACCTTTGTCTGTTTAATAACACATTTGTAAAGACAATAAACCCTGCCTCTACACTCCCAAACGCAGTCCTTTCTGGAAATGACATGGTCTGCTCTGCCTATCTGGCAGTCCTCATTCAAACAGAGACCGATCCATTCAGAAGCCCAGAGTGCACTGCACACTCATTCATGCTCAACACAAGCCCTGCCTTCGCTCTCTCTCATTCACTCACTCACTTTCTTTATTTATTTATCTCCCGGGTTTGCTTAGCAACCGCGCCGCAAAGTGAAGCACTGCAGCGGTGAGTCAACCTGCTGTCGTACTGACGAGAGATGGAAGGACAGATGATATAAGCTAGAGATGGTGTCAGACTGAAGTGATGTGGATTTAGTCTAAACAAGGTGAGAAATTGGACACATTCAGGCATTAAAATGATTGTGTACTGTTAAAGGTCACAGAGGTCAGATGCACAACTTGAGTTCCCTATTGGATTGGTGTCATTTTTGGACATAATTATCCTTGATTATTTGCAGGCACCTCAAATGCAATGGCCATTAATGATATTGAATTGTTTTGCAGGTTCACACTCCCCCACTACTACTACTTCTTCTTCTTCTTCTTCTTCTTCTTCTTCTTTACAGTTCTCTCCCTCATTCCACTGTTCTTGTTTCTGAACCATGAGACATATTAATCATTTCCTGGAGTGCAGCCACTCACAAGGCAGGTCTGAGCTCCTGTGATCTGAGTGAGTCTTAACTCACTTCCTGTGTCTGGCTGGAGTTGTGTGCTGAGTGGGCGAGCTGAAATGACTAGAGCCGTGTCACAGCACTGGAAAAAGAATAAGAAAGACAAAGACGCAGCGAGAATATAAATCTGCATCACAATCTGTATATGTGTATTCAATATTTGCACCTGGTTTTGATTTTATGAGGGCATATTTGTTATCTAACCATATTACACACATTTTGTCATCTATTTTTGTCAAATACTTCAACTGAATTAACTGAAATAAAATTATAGCTGTTACTTTAAAAAAAAAAAAAAATAGTAATTATTAAAATGATTATAAATATGTTTATAGTTTTGTTTTTAATTTTTTACTTTTTATAGCTTCAAAAATGTTAAAATTTAGTTTTATAAATTAATATAATATAATATAAGGAGTGCAACAGAAGTTGTTTTAGCAAAACATACTTTAAAAGCCCTATATATTTAATTTAATATTGTAACATATAATAGGTTATATATATATATATATATATACACACACTGAATATAATACATACAGTATGATAAAATAGTACTATAAAATACACTAAACATGAAAAAATGCATAAGGTATTAATAATGATGTATAAAAGAGCTAATACATATATTTATTATATATCATATTTAGTGGAATTTTGGCACTGAACCCTGGTTCATTTCTGATCCCGAGGCCTGTTCCATAAAACAAGTTTACCAAATAAGCCAGACTTTTTTTCAGTTATTCTGACTTATTGTCATTTGATTTGGTTCCATAAAGCAAATTTAGCATAGCTCAAGCTCAGTCACTTTGGCAACTTATGCTGGGAAACTAACCTGAGGCCTGTTCCATAAAACAAGTTTACCAAATAAGCCAAACTTTTTTTCAGTTATTCTGACTTATTGTCCTTTGATTTGGTTCCATAAAGCAAATTTAGCATAGCTCAAGCTCAGTCACTTTGGCAACTTATGCTGGGAAACTAACCTGAGGCCTGTTCCATAAAACAAGTTTACCAAATAAGCCAGGCTTTTTTCAGGTATTCTGACTTATTATCAGTTGATTTGGTTCCATATGGCAAATTTAACATAAGCCACGTTTTCACCTCAGGAACTTTCCCCTGGAACTAGGGACTTTGGGGTGGTACTCGGTGTGTTTCGACCGCAGGGACCGGGTCTAAATGAAGTTCCGGGTAAAATTTTCCCCCTCAGAAGGTCCCTGCTCGCTAGGTAGTACTTTTTCAAAGTGCAGGAGCTTTCGGGGGTGGGACTTGGGCGCTGAACATGATTGGTTGAGTTTACGCAGCATTTTGATTGGTTGACTCCACGCAGCTTTTTATTTCAGCCACCATTTTTAAAAGTCTGTTGCGGTGCGTGCAGTAAGAGTTGTTTGCTATTTGAATCAACAATGTAGACCTTTAGGGATGCTTATGAATAGAGTGCACATCAAATGATCTTCACTCATTGAACCTGGGTCAAATTAGTGGGATTGCATGAACTTAAATGGTCCTTTATGGAACCTCTTTAGCCCTGACTGAATTGTTAGGTTAATTCAAGTCAGGTTTTTGGACTGTAATCCCCAATTATCTTTATGGAACAGGCCTCTAGTGTCTGTACAACAACGGTGACTAATATTTGGGTCTAACCTGGTTTGCTGGAGGTAGTGTGGGTTGTTGAGGCACAAAGTTTTTACTTTTTCTCTTCCTTTTTGTCTCTGTCGCTCTCTCCCCCTCACGCATGTTATTTTTAAAAGCGCTTTTAAATGATAATGACTATTTTTACTCCTTTTCCATCAAGCTGCGTGGGCTCACACAGAGACAGCGGCGGATGATTCATATCGGTTGGAGTGCTCCTTTTGTGAACTGCTGCCGCCACATCTCTGCTGTAACACGGCCTTCATAGAAATGAAGCCACGAAGGGCCTTGAAATGGATGGAAGCAACACAAACTGGGAGCTGTAAGCTCTGGGCTGACATTCACAGAGCGAATCTATTCATAGTCGATAGAGAAATTCAAGGTTTAAATGTCTTTATTTCATTTGCGCCTGTTGTTGTAGCTTGTGATGTGCAGCATGTAAGATGTCATTAGCGTTTTTTGCTAATACATCTGTTGCTTATGCTTAAACTTCAGTTTGTCCTATTGTTTATGTTTCTAAGTGATTAGACTTACGGTTTCACCTGGTGGAAGATAAGGCAAAGGAAAAAATCCAGAACATTTCTGTTGTCATGAGAAATGGAGTCCCCCCAGGATTTGGGTCTCCTTTAGGACCCAGGTGGTAATGCCTGATCAAAAGTTGTTATCGTGATGTCTTGACTAATTATAACCTATTAAAAGTCTGTTGAACCAATGGGATCACTCGGGGTCCTAAAGGAGACCCGATTCCTGGGGGGGACTCGATTTCTCACCTCTCCGTAACTTGCAAGAAGCCTTTTAGTCTGTATCTGTTATCTTTGAGACTAAACATTAGCACAAGCCTAAACATTAATACGTTTTATCAAATACACACATTTAAAATTTTCTCTTTCTCTTCTTGAAGAGCAAACTAAAAACATTGATGACTCTACATAGATTTTACCCAATCAGATGCTTTCTAGAATGAGATTGTCCCGCCCCCCTAATACCACCTACTTCTGACTAACAATAACAATTAAACAATCTGTATTGTATAAAGCGCTATATAAATAAAGGTGACTTGACTTAGCAAATCATGTTCCTTGGTGTGACGTAAAATTAAAAGATAATGGCTAAAATGGACGCTTGTCCTTCAATATGAGCTGCCCCAATTTCCTGTTTTAGTGTTAAACACATGAACAACAGGAACCTTCATGTTATTAATTCAAACGTGCTGAACACCTGACGGCCAATAACACAGACACACACTTTTGGTTCTGGTGGATTAGAGAATATGGCAGCAAAGTCCGTCATGCTCTAAATCAACAGCACATCTCATTTCTGCAAGCAGGAACGGAAGGAATCTCATGGAGTTTTTTGTCATGGAGAGACAAGCGTGGGCTGCAATGAAGCACTGAGCGACAGAGCTCTTGTTTTCCACTGCTAAAGTCCAGAAGCCAGTGAAAAACAAAAGCTTTAATTCCAAACAAAGCACTTCTGTGTGTCCATTCTTGGAAGACATTCCAATACAACATTCCAGAGCTTGTGTAGGTGGAGATCTCGACCGCTGGGTCTGAGGATAATTAAGTTTGTAATTTTTAATGAAATGTCCCACCTACGCACACTGCAACGTCCTGAAACCTCTTTGTCAGACTACCTCTCTGTCTACATATATACATACCTGTATATAAATATGTAATCATTTGACTCCATATGCTGTGAAAAAAGAAACTCTTCTAGATTCCCAGCCGTACGGTATGCATGGCTCTTCATCAGTTTCTGATGAAAAATATCAAAATTACTGATGTCTTCTAAGCAGTTCTGGCTTGTTCTGAAGCTTCTTCTTTGTATTCAAAGTGAGTGCGAGATGGAGAGCAGGAGGTAAAGAGATCACTTTGCCAGGGGTGAGTTCTCTCCCCACGTTGGCGGAAGTTCTCACTCTCCATGTGGGTGGTTTGGAGAAGAGCCCGTAGCAGTTAAGTGTGATAACAGCGTATCCACTGTGCCCACTATGGTGTTTACTCACAGTAGTCAAACTCTGTTTTGCCCTGTGTATAACCTCCAGGATGTTTAGTCTTGATAAGCTGTTTGTTATGGAAGAACAGAAAGATGAGATAATAGATATACTACCATATTTCTTTTAAGTCAGTACACCTCCTCCATGTTGACAGAAAAAGGACAGATGTGTCAGCTTTTAATTGGTATGTGAGTCCAGGTTCTTGAGATGCTTTTTTTTGGACTAAATATGTTCTTGATAGGTTTTTCAGACCAGCATTTTGGATTCTGAAGAACTGATTCTGGAAGAACTTGAAAATAAAAGGTTTTCCAAAGGCAAAACCATTGCGTCTTGGTCACTAAAAGCTTAGTACTGTCAAATCTATTAATCACGATTAATTGTGATTAATCGATTAATCGCGATGAAACTAAAAATGCTCTTGATGGGTTTTACAGACCAGCATCACTAAAAGCTTAGTGCTGACAAATCGATTAATCGTGATTAATCGTGATTAATCGATTAATCACGATGAAATTAAAAATGCCCTTGATGGGTTTTACAGACCAGCATTTTAGATTCAGAAGAACTGATTCTTTAAGAACTTGAAAATAAAAGGTTCTCCAATGGCATCAGGCTGTAAAAAATATTTTGGTTAAAAAATACAAAATTGTAAAGAAAATCATGCACTAATGAACCCATCAAAGGGGGTGGATCAAACCATCTGTTTTGGCCCAAATGACTGGCTGGTTATGCACCTGCCCGTTAAAAGTGACTGACAACAGGCGAGGTCATCTAGCCAGGGGTGGCCTGTACTCCTGCAACTCACATAACAGCACAAATGGAAGAGTGCAGCTGGTGAGCAGAGAGGTGGTGGGTGGATGTTGCCTGACGGGAGTATGGGGCGGGTGGGGTTTGCGAGGAGGGTGGTGTTGGGGTCGCTGGAACTTGAGCACCGGAAATTGCTGGGCATGTTGGCAAATCCTTCACAGTGCAGTTTGTAACAAGAGGACGACAGGGACTGAAACCCTTCACACAGGATTAGCACACTGGCCAAGTATAGTCACAATCTGTTGGGTTTATTTTCACTGCTTAAAAGACTTACAGAACTGTAACAGTAATACTGGGACAATGGACACATGTTGCCTTAAAACCATTGTGTCTTGGTCACTAAAAGCTATTACATTTAATTGAATAATATTAACGTATTATTTGTAACAATTACATTTTATGTAATATATATATATATATATTAGTGCTGTCAAATCAATTAATCGCGATTAATTGCATCTAACATAAAAGTTTGTAAAGTTTGTGTTCATAAACCGGTGTAATACCCATGTCATTATACAAATTTGTGTCTTGAAAAACTTGAAAATAAAAGGTTTTCCAAAGGCAAAACCATTGCGTCTTGGTCACTATGTGCTGTCAAATCGATTAATCTCGAATAATTGCGATTAATCGATTAATCTCAATTAAACTCTTGATGGGTTTTACAGACCAGCATTTTAGATTCTGAAGAACTGATTCAGGAAGAACTTGAAAATAAAAGGTTAATATTATTAACCTTTATTAAAAATATTTTGGTTAGAAATGTAAAATTGTAAAGAAAATCATGCACTAATGAACCCATCAGTGGAGAAAGAGGGAGAAAGATTTATAAATACAAATTTAGAAAATCATATAAACTAGCACACACAAATGCAATATTAAAATATTAATGTAATCTATTTTTAAAAATAAATTTAGACTATTTACAAGGCTATTATATTTCATTAAATATTAAATAAAATTTTATATATATATATATATATATATATATAAATTAAATATATTAATCTATAATATTCAAATGCAGATCACAGAATTAAAATTGCAGGTGTCTAATCCTACTCAGTGTTCATGTTGGCAGATATGTAAAACAGATCATTATTATTATTATTATTATTATAACAACAATACACTATTTTGCCATCAGAAATAATAATTACTCATTTTAACCCTATTTCTTAACTCCCACACAGGGATTATCCCTTTATCTGATGTATGCAAAAGCCAAGAGGGTGTCAGGTTATACAGCTTGTTTTGCCAGGACTTGCTTTTAGAGCAGGAGCCTGATCTCCTGACAGGAAATGCCGCAGGGGGGGACATTTCGCTCTAACCAACCCATACCTGGAAATACCAGCCTGTCCACATGGAAAGTTGTTTTGCTCACTTAACACTCAGTAACACTTTATCTTTGGGGGGAAATTGGATTTTGTTTTTCATTGTACAACTGTTTTATGTCAAAGGTTAATCTAGTCTACGGTTAGCTTTGTCATTTAAATACTAAGTTATATATGTTTGTGAGTGATTAATGAACTGTGCGCTAGTATATCTATTATTCTGCTTTAGATAAAACCAAAAAAGGCACTTTTTCTGAATGCATTTGAATTTTGTAATCAGTTTGAATTCATATGTTTAATTTGAGCAAAGAAAACAGAGAGACATAAATACATTTGAATAGACAAAATAGCAATTTATTAATAACTTATTTCTTTACATTCGTAACATTGGGGGGATATTGGTTTTGTAAAACAGCCCCTCCCCCCAATCAGGCCTTCGCTTTGAGGGACAACAAAACACTCTTAAAAACCATCACTTTTCTTACAAAAAAAAAAAAAAATGCATGTCACAGAACTTCCCTGAACAGGAGACACAAAACGTTCTCCCAGCTTTGTCAACACAGACCTCAAATCCTTGCGCACCAAAAAAAAAAAAATTAGCATTACTTGCTTCGACCCTCCATTGTCCCCAGAAAAATTACAAAAAACGAGTAGTATAAAGGCGTATGGGTCCTAAATGAGCATGCATCTGAAACCCCGCCGCATAGCATTCGAGGAATGCCTCGTACAAGTTCGGACGACCCCTCTGAACGTGCAAGTTCATATGGCCAGGTTCGCTAAAAAAGGTGAAAAGAAGCATATGGGGAACTGCTCTGAAAAGTTACCGCACAATAACACTTATGTACAGAACTAAGGCAAGAGAATGACGACTTTGATTCGTGATGGTGGTTAAAAGGCTGAGAAAGGCGGAATCGATCCGTAAAGCAAAACTGTAAATATATCATACATATACACATTGATGATCTTGCAAAAACCTGTTAAAATTTTTGGCATTTAACTCTTCGATAAAGATAATATTGATCGATATTCAGTTTCTTTACATAAAGAGGACGAAAAGGAGAAGAAAAATCTACAGCCGTTTCTTAAAAACAGGTGTATTCTAACTACGGCAAGGCTTACCGACATCTTAATATACACATGTATAAATGTTTCAAAAATTTCTCCACGCAAATAAGTTGGAGTACAGTACACTCTGCCATCATTACCGAAGGGAAGTCTCATCCCAAAAACAGGCAAGTCTTCATTGAAGACAAGAAGAGCACACCTAGAAAATGTCAAGGTGCAAGTGCTAAACAAAACAAATGAGTATTTGTCATTGTTCAGTTCCAGTCAAGTCTCTTTGGCACACCAGCCCCAATACATTGGACGTTCTTTCCATTTGGACAGTCTTTCCATGCTTGAATATGTATGTATACGTATATATATATGAAACAAACTACTTTAAAGAGTCTTGGAGATATAGAGTCACATGATCTCTCTCCGTTAAACAGCAGCGTAGAAGCTCTGGGCACACCGCATGGCCCATCAGTGGCTACTCTGGTCGGCCGTCGTCTCAAGCCAACGTCAATAACGTCAGGAATCCCTCGACAAAAATGAAACTCGTGTTTCGCTCGATTGGAATCAAGGCGGGTTCTCACGTGGACTCTAGAGGGTCCAACTGAAAAACGTTGTGATTGGTTGGCGTGGTGAAGTACAACGGTTGGGTCGGAGCCACCACGCGGTTGTCGCACGGGCTCTTGAGGCCCAACGTGCGCTCAAAGTCCAAGAGCTGGCCCATGAAGTTGAAGTTGGGTGAGATGTTGGACTTCTTCATCTTGACAATGTCATATGCGTCGTTCATGGACAGGTTGAGCTTCTGCATGAGGTACGCCACCGTCACAGTTACGGAACGGCTGATACCGGCGAGGCAATGAACGAGCACGCCGCACTTCTGTCCACGGGCCTCATCTGAGGGGAAAAAAAGACCAGATGATTAGTTATCTGTGTGCAGCTGACTTATGAATATGCAATTGTACATAAGCTCGGCTGTCAGAATTCATTACAGTCCCTGCATTGACAAAAGGGGCCTCATTCAGCGGGATTTCTAGTGCATGACTGAAAACAACTCGCCAATTTTCTCAGGGAATGTGACGTGGAAATGGGCTATTAAGGTTAATCAAATGATCCTTCCGCTCGCCAGGTTACTTGACAATGGTACCATTTGGGCGTGTAAATGTAGAAGTCATGGCAGCACCCTGTCAAGGCTAACAGGATGTCAACACTGCCCTGTAAATGGTCCTCATTGTGTGGCGAAACATTGCTCTGTCCTAGATTACTTTCAATGCTGCTTGCTTCCTTCCTGTTGAGCTCAAATTACTGCCTCCCCCCTCCATCTCCTGTTTCATCATAAGCCTTTGTGTCACAATTGCACAACCGTGGGATATGTTACTATGCAAACGATAAAAAACGGTGCCATCCGTTTGCTAATCAAAACAGGGACTGAATGAAAAGCAAATTAAAATTACAATAATTGTGTTTCTTACCAATAAAGCTGATGGCTTCTGGGAAAAACTGAGAGAGATTCTGGCTCCAGTGATCGGAGATGGGAATCTGCTTGTACTTAAACTCCCCAGCATTCTCGAACATGTTGGGAAGATTAGGGGTCACGTTCAAGATGTACTTGATGCCAAACTCCTCCAGGATATCCAGGTTCGTGGAGTCCTTTGCACAGCCCAGATACAGATGCGGCAGGATCTCCACGGGGAACGAGGGCTGGGGGTTGGACAGAGGGCTGCCGTCCGAGTCGGTAGCGCTGCTTGGGTCTCGGTCAATGTCTGACTCGATGTCTGAGGAGTCAGAGCTGATCCGGAGTCCTCCGAGACCCAGGACCTGGGAGGTCGGTGAACTGCTGCTGGAGGAACCGTCGAGGTTCGTCTCGCACATGGTGGGAAAATCAGCTTGAAATTTGCTGAAGCCACCTGTAAAGTTCAAATTAAAAAAAAACATTTAACATTTATTCCTTAAAACTATCATTTTTTTATCTGATGAGAACTCATTTTTAATTACAAGTAGTGACTATTATCTTTTTCTGTTTCACTAATAGCCATTCATTAGACACTAGTACTCTTTGTTTACTTGCTTACTAGTAACTATTTGAACATTTACATTCCACTAAAAGACAATAGTGTGTAATTCTATTGTTACTAGTAATATTTTCAATCAAACTAGAACTATTTTTAATTAAACTATAAAGTAGCCAACTTCAACTAGTGGAATATGAAATGTGACAACTGGGATATTTGGTAGTATATCAAAAAGAGATACTAGTTTCTAATAAGAAAAAATCACTAGTAGGCCATATTTCATTATACATACTATTTGTTAGTATAAACAACAGATTTTTTATAGAAATAAATGGTAAAATATTAAATTTGTTTGAAGTACCAAAGGAATAGTTAACAACGGATGAGACAAGTACTAGTGACTAGATGAATAGATACTAGTTAGTATTGTGAATATCTAAATAAATGGTTACAAGTGAAATACAGTCACTTATTACTCATAAATAAATACTAGTAGCATAAACAAATACTAAAATGCCGTGGAAATAAACGTACCCTCAAGATAGAAAGCTTTGTAGCCCTCGTCCTTCATTCTCCTCAGCAGTAAACCCAACACGGATCCGCCGTCGATGTTTTCATTCCACTCTCGGCTGTACTCGTCGTACAACACGATAGTGTCCGTCTTGCACCTCCGCGCGAACCTTTCCCTGTCTTCCCCGTTGGAAAGCAGAGACTTGATGGGCAGGTTGCCCTTCTTGAGTCGCCGGAGCATGAGGCTCGGGATGGCCACGTTAATGGCCGTTTCGACGTGCGACGATTCGTAGAGCTCTTGCGCTCGGCAGTCCATAACGAGCAAACAGTCCCTGCGCGTCTCCAGCTGCTCCTTCAGCCACTCTACCGTCTTGCTTATAGCCATGACCGAATCGAACTGCACGGGTTTGAACTTATCGAGCATTAGTGAAATAAGGTACGGTACCGTGAGACCTTAAACTGCGGAGAAGACGCGCTGCAAGAGGCCGTGGACGTCTCAGGCCTGGAGCATTGAGATTCTCACGTCAAAGTCTCTTCTGCACCGTCGAGATGATTAAAAAATCCTCGGGTTTTCCTTCGAGAGTCAAGCGCAGACTCGCTCTACTTCAACCCCATTCATGCAAGTGTGTGCATTTATCAATGACTCACACTAGCCAGTGAGTGCGCGAGCCACAGCCACTGACGTTGTCTTCCTGTTATATAACCTCTCTTCTCTCGCCGTCGATTTTCGCACGAATCGATCTAGATATCCAGTCGAATATCGTTAGCAGACGAGTCGCGAACAGCAAAACGCTTCGTAGCTTTATTTCCCTTCGTTATTTATTCCGGAGAATGCAACGCTGCGTCCTCCGCTCTTCTAGTCCTAGATGTGCTCTCTGTCACAGCGAGCTAGTGAATGGATACAAGCGCGAGGCGTTTCAATGGATACATTATGTCGGCCAGCCAATCAGGAGGCGCCGAGCAATCGTCGCCGTGGAAACGGGGCCGGATGGAACAGACTGTGTTGATGAATTGTTAATAAGTTTGTCATTCACAAAAACGGAAAGGAATTTCCGCTCCGGATCAGCGGAGTGCAAACAAACAGTAAATAGGCACTGCACGGGAAGGAAGGAGGACTGCGAGTGTATTTGGTGAGGGGTCTATATACCTCATGCTCAGGTTACACACTTGAACTCCGTTTAGCCGCATTTCAGTTTCGTCCAGCTGCTGTTTGTAGGTCGCTTTGTGGAGTCTAGTACGTAGTACGTCGCTGCAGCCAACGACGAAGTGAACGTATTTTAAAATGTGCTGTCTGTGTTTTAAAATAAGTCGTTTTTAATTTCAAATGCGCACTGTAAATAAAAGTTACGTTAAAACATCGCCAAAATGATTAAAACTATGGCTAAATAAATAAATCAAGCAACATTGCGTAAATAAACATGCTTTAGCTTTATTTTTTTCCATTAAGTTACTATATGAAAGTATGATTATATCAGACAAAAGCGCACGTTTTGATTAATTGCCTTTATCGATTGCTTAATCCGAATTCAATGAAGGTGGCGAGCGCGAACAATCGCTCCAATAAACACATAAATAGGGCCATCAAAATAGTTTAACACCAGATGCGAATTGCGAGTTTCTCCTCACCTCCTACAGTCATTTCCTACACTCAACCTATAATGTCATCTTGTGTGTCGAGATACCATGTGTGCAAAGCTTTGAAAAAATCACTCACAAATCCTTCAACAGCTGCACCGGATTCCTGCGCCCACATTAAACCAGATGTCTTTGAAAATATTTTTACATGTCAATTTTATAATTGCTATCGGTTTCATTTGAATTGCATACTGATAAGCGCTAGTAGGCTATTTTAAAAGGTCAGGTCGGGTCTCTGGTGCTCACAAATGCTGAAGCTCGAAAACAAGAGGCTAAATGTTAGCCATTTGCATGAAGTAGGCGAGTTTAGAGTTGCTCAATTGTGTTTACAGGGACAGCCTATGGTGTAGCTATAAATGGATCCAATATGTTAAAACGATAATGTTAATGAAATATGTGTTCACTTTGGTCTAAATGAATGCAGTAGCCCAGGTTAGTGGGACCTGATTAACATGCTGTCAGACATCCTGTCTCCTGTGTCATTTGGCAGTGAATTGCTCATTAATTGTCCATCAAGGCTCTCTCTCATCATTCACATGCACAGAAGTCACATGGGCCAAAGGTGTGTTCAGTTTCACCCCGCTTAACATATGAAACACGACACAGTACTAAGATAATGGCCATTATCCTGTAGCTTGTGGAGATCCTTCTGGGGAGGCTGAATTGTATTCTCATTGTAATCCACTTTGGCTGCTTTACTGTCCATCTGGATGAGCTTTTGTCTTTGAGAGACATGTTCCCTCCACTTTCCACAATCTTAAATCTTATAAATCATTGATTCTTTGAATTGTCAGTAGTTTTAAAATAAAAATAAATAAAACTTGATACAAATCATTGAGATTACTAGAATGCTCTTTGCATAGATGTACTATCATTTCAGTTACTGTTTATTTGAACAAAATTTAAAAAGAAAAAATACACAATTATATTTAGTACTGTCCGGAGTAAGATATTTTACATAAAAGATGTTTACATATAATCCACAAGACAAAAAATAGCTGAATTTATTAAAATGACCCCGTTCAAAAGTTTGTGAACCCTTGATTCTTAATACTGTGTGTGGTTACCTGGATGATCTACGACTGTTTTTTTGTTTTGTGATGGTTGTTCATGAGTCACTTGTTTGTTCTGAGCAGTTAAACTGAGCTCTGTTCTTCAGAAAAATCCTCCTGGTCCTGCAGATTCTTCAGATTTCCAGCATCTTTTGCATATTTGAACCCTTTCCAGCAGTGACTGTATGATTTTTGAGATCCATCTTTTCACACTGAGGACAACTGAGGGACTCAAACACAACTATTAAAAAAGGTTCAAACATTCACTGATGCTCCAGAAGGAAACACGATGCATTAAGAGCCGGGGGGTGAAAACTTTTGAACAGGATGAAGATGTCCAAATTTTTCTTATTTTGTTTAAATATCAGTTTTCTTCATTTAGTTCTGCCCTTCGGAAGCAACAGAAGATACCTACATGTTTCCTGGAGACAAATTAAGTACAATATTCCTTGATCTTCAAATTCAAAACGTTTTCACCCCCCGGCATCGTGTTTCCTTCTGGAGCATCAGTGAATGTTTGAACCTTTTTTAAAAGTTGTGTTTGAGTCCCTCAGTTGTCCTCAGTGTGAAAAGATGGATCTCAAAATCATTCAGTCACTGCTGTAAAGGGTTTAAATATGCAAAAAATGCTTGAAATCCAAAGAATCTGCAGGACCTGGAGGATTTTTCTGAAGAACGCTGGGCAATTTAACTGCTCAGAACAAACAAGGGACTTATGAACAACCGTCACAAAACAAAAAAACAGTCGTGGATCATCCAGGTAACCACACACAGTATTAGGAATCAATGGTTCACAAACTTTTGAATGGGGTCATTTTAATAAATTCAGCAATTTTTTTGTCTTGTGGATTATATGTAAACATCTTTTATGTAAAACATCTTATTCAGGACAGTACTAAATAAAAAATAACATGCATTTTGTATTATCTCTCTTATTTTGTTAAAATTTTTCACATTTTCACAGATTCTGTAAGGGGTTCACAAACTTTCAAGTGGCACTGTATATATATATGACATAATAATGAAATAGATAATAATAAATATAATAACATAACCCTAATATAAAAATATTACCTATAGCACCTAAAAACAAAATGGCTGCTGCATACAAAATATAAAGAATAGAATATTTTTTGAAGAAAAAAAAATGAAACGGGCAGATACATAGATTAATAATAATTTTATTTGTTTATTTAATGTAAAAATTACATCAATAAAACTTAATAAAACATGTTAACATAAATATATGTATATAAAATAAATATAATAAATATATATAAAAATAAATAGAGACAGATCATGTATACTTAATTCGATTTTTAATAAAAAATATTAAAATAGCCTATATTTTTGAAAAAAAAAAAAAAATATTAGTTAGCACATAACTAAGCACAAGAAAATGGCTGCTGCATACAAAAAAATATAAAGAATAGAATTTCTTTTTTTAATGGAAGAGGCAGATACATAGATTAATCATTTTATTTGTTTATTTAAAAAATTTAAAAATTACATAAAACTTAATAATAATAATAATAATAATAATAATAATAATAAAACATGTTAACAAAATTGTAAAATAAATAGACAGATCATGTATAGTTTAATAATAATTAGATTTTTAATAAAAATATTAAAATATATTTTTAAAAATATAAATAATATATAATAAAATACAAATATGTAATATAATTATAAAAATAAATTATATATAGAGTGCTCAGCGTAAATGAGTACACCCCCTTTGAAAAGTAACATTTTAAACAATATCTCAATAAACATAAAAACAATTTCCAAAATGTTGACAAGACTAAGTTTAATATAACATCTGTTTAACTTATAACATGAAAGTAATGTTAATAATAAAACTTAGATTACACATTTTTCAGTTTTACTCAAATTAGGGTGATGCAAAAATGAGTACACCCCACAACAAAAACTACTACATCTAGTAGTTTGTATGGCCTCCATGATTTTTAATGACAGCACCAAGTCTTCTAGGCATGGAATGAACAAGTTGGCGACATTTTGCAACATCTATCTTTTTCCATTTTTCAAGAATGACCTCTTTTAGAGACTGGATGCTGGATGGAGAGTGATGCTCAACTTGTCTCTTCAGAATTCCCCATAGGTGTTCGATTGGGTTCACATCAGGAGCCACTGAATCACTTTCACCCTGTCCTTCTTCAGAAATCCAACAGTGGCCTTAGATGTGTGTTTAGGATCATTGTCATGTTGGAAAAGTGCACGATGACCAAGGGCACGGAGTGATGGTAGCATCTTCTCTTTCAGTATAGAGCAGTACATCTGTGAATTCATGATGCCATCAATGAAATGCAGCTCCCCGACACCAGCAGCACTCATGCAGCCCCACATAAGGACACTGCCACCACCATGTTTCACTGTAGGCACCACGCATTTTTCGTTGTATTCCTCACTTTTGCGACGCCATACAGTTTTGAAGCCATCAGTTCCAAAAACATTTATCTTGGTCTCATCACCCCAGAGTTTAGAGTCCCAGTAGTCTTCATCTTTGTCAGCATGGGCCCTGGCAAACTCTAGGTGGGCTTTTTTGTGCCTGGGCTTTAGGAGAGGCTTCTTTCGTGGACGGCACCCATGCATGCCATTCCTCTGCAGTGTATGCCGTATTGTGTCATGGGAAATAGTCACCACAGTTTGGCTTTCTATTTCTTTAGATAACTGCAGTGAACTTGCATGCCGATTCTTCAACCCTTCTCATCAGAAGACGCTCCTGTCGAGGTGTTAATTTCCGTGGACGACCTGGACGTCTCTGTGAGATGGTTGCAGTTCCATCTTTTTTAAATTTTTGTACCACTTTTGCTACAGTATTTTGACTAAGTAAAGCTTTGCTGATCTTCTTGTAGCCTTCACCTTTCTGGTGTGAAGAAATTATTTTCTTTCTCAGGTCTTGTGACATTTCTCTTCCATGTGGTGCCATTGCTGACAGCATGAAATGGGAAGGGGTTTTAATACCCTTTTATAGTCACCTGTCTGCTGGACACCTGTGTAATGAATAATTAGACTCGCCTGTGGTTGAATTCTTGTTAAATTAGACATTTGTAGTCTAAACTTTAGCTTTGCTCCAGAGACTTTCAGTGGGGTGTACTCATTTTTGCATCACCCTAATTTGAGTAAAACTGAAAATTTTGTTCTCCAAGTTATAACATGAAAGTAAGGTTAATAATATAAGTTAAACAGATGTTATATAAAACTTAGTCTTGTCAACATTTTGGAAATTGTTTTTGTGTTCATTGAGATATTGTTTAAAATGTTACTTTTCAAAGGGGGTGTACTCATTTATGCTGAGCACTGTATATATATATATATATATATATATATATGTATATGTATATTAAATATGTTTTTAAAAAATTATAAATAATATATAATACAAATAATATGTAATATAATTATAAAAATACATTTTATATATACATATATATATATATATATATATATATATATATATATATGTTCACAAATGGTGCTTTTTAAATCATTTTTATTAGAATCAGCTGCTTCATCATTTATGCAAACCCATGAAGCAGACTCTAGTTAAAGTCAACCTTTAAACAGACACATGCAGGTCATCCGGCTCCGGCAAGCAGCTTGCAAACAGATAACAGCTCAGTTCTTCCTGCTATTATCACAGTGCTGATGATATCTTGTGTGTCAGAAGCAAGCGCAGCAGAAAATAGCCCTGTGGTCGGAACATCCGAAAGTCTTGAACTTTGCAGGTATTTTCATTTAGCCAAATGCACGTTACAAACCATTTGCAGTCGTGTATAAATTTCAATGTTTGTATTCAAATACATTCAAATACCTTTAGGGAAATGTTTGGGATAGGTGTATGTATGTAGACTTGTGATTTGGGGGGAAAGAAGTGACAGTTCTTTGTCCCCCTTCCTCAGTTCCTGGGTGGGGCTGGATGTTTTGTAAGTTTCTGCTGCTCACTAGGCCCACTAGCCTGTGAGGTTTAGACAATGCCGGCTCCGCTTTTATCTGCCGGCTTCATCGGCCTGAGTCTCTGTCTCGCATCAGGGTCTCTGCTGACCCCCCACCTTCTATAGAGCAGCTCACGGGGCTCTTGGGATGAAAGGTCAATCTGATTGTGTTGTGAATCACCAGGGTTTCTCTTTTCTTAAACTAACTGCTGCCCCCACCTCCCCTTTTCACCTATGATACAGTGCCACTTCCTGCTCTCGTGATGTTTACTTCCTCTCTCACTGTTGACTTATTATTGTACCTCTTTGTGTGCCAATTGCTTCTGGGGGGTGGTGCACTTTCACAAACAGCAGAACTGCAAATAATGTGTGTAAAGAAGGCTGTTTGAGAGGTTAAAAGAAGGTGACAAAAGTCATTTAAAGTGATTGTTCAAATATTTAGTACAGTGCAAAATCTGACAGTTGAGATAAAGTGTCATTCTCAGTAAAAACACACACATATACATATACATACACATGAATGTATTTGCTCTGAAATGGATTAAACTATTTTTCTTTTTTTTTTTTTTTTTTTTACAAATCATTTGACATTAAAGACATTTGGATTCAAAATGTTGAATGCAAGAAAGAACATTTGTGGTTTAAAGTAATCAGAAAAAAACAAGTATGTAAATATATAAATAAATTCACATTATTTTCATGCTCAAAAGATTTTTTTTTTTTTGAAAGAAATTAATATTTTGATTCAGCAATATTTTTTGCCAAAATATTAAGCAGTACTCCTGTTTTCAACACTGATTATAATAAGAAATATTTCTTGACCAGCATATTAGAATGATTTCTGAAGAATCATGTGATACTGGAATAATGGCTGCTGAATTATAATGAATAAATTACATTTTAAAATATAATAAAATAAACAGTTTATTTTAAATACTTTATTTTTGATCAAATAAATGCAAATAAACTTATTCCAAAAACATTAAAGGGGACTTATAATGCCCCTTTTACATGACATCATTTAAGTCTCTGGTGTCCCCAGAATGTGTGAAGTTTCAGCTCAAAATATCCCACAGATCATTTATTATAGCTTGTCAAATTTGCCCCTATTTGAGTATGAGCAAAAACACGCCGTTTTTGTGTCCCTTTAAATGCAAATGAGCTGCTGCTCCCGGCCCCCTTTCCAGAAGAAGGCGGAGCTTTAACAGCTTGTGCTTCGGTTGCTCAACAACAACAAAGCAGGACAATCTCACGCAGCCAAAATGACAATTGTCAGTAACGGTGTTCAGCCTTACATTGTTCAAACCGGAGTCGGACACTGATGGAGAGACTCAGGAAGAAGTTACAACTTTTAGAATGCATCTGGACATTTCTGAATGGTTAGTGGATAAATTTATGTAGTGGATGTGGAGTTGATTCAACTCATTGACTAGCATGTCCCGTCATGTGTTGAATCCAGTGTTGAATTGACCCCTTGTTTGTGAAGCAGTCCCGCGTAAAATGACGGCATGGTAACAACACTCTACTACAACAACTTAGCCTAATTTTATACAAATCCTTGTGAATATATTGTATATACTGTATGAGACACGTCTTAATGCAGCTTTTTCTAGTAATTTCATCATCATCATCTTCTGTCTGTTTGAATAGCACTTGTTTGAATTTTTAGCAGGACAATAAATGGGTTTGCCTTAGGCTGAGAGGAGGGACATATTAAAGGACACTCCTGGGAATCTAATAGAGGTTTCAAGGCTGGGCTGGTTTTAGTTGCGCACAATAATGCACTCTCTGAATCAAAACAGGAAGCAGAGCCACGAGGGTCTCTCCAGAGAACCGCAGTAAACAAACAGCCCCGGTGGGCCTCCAACAGCCCTACAAACAGGAAGTGCTGATGAGAAAGTGCTCAAATGATCCCATGTTAAGAAGTCATCAACAAACTATTAAGTCAGGACAGCTTTCACTCTGATTGATTTGCTTTCCAGTACATTATTCATGTGATTTTATGCATACATATGGATATTCAATCATGTGACTGTAAAGATGTCCAGGACACATTATCGATCAGGATACATACAACTATAAAACCATTATCACCCCGGGACATGTCTCGTCGGACCACCCTTAAACACAAAAGCCCTTTGTGATTCACATCAACACCCTTAAAGATATTGAAGTCTGAAATTACACTTTTAGAAAAAGTCCATTAAAATTGCAATTATGTCTAATTGTTTCCTCAACTGCAGGCACTTTTGACCATGTGAACGTTCAGAAAAGAAACAGTTTTAGTTTAATTGGTCCATTAGCAATGTCCAAAACTTTCAAAAGTTTGGGGTTGTAAAATAAAATTGTAATGTTTTAAGATTAAAAGTCTGGGTCTGGGACAAGAGTAAAACAGTAAAAAGTATCTAACATAACAGATGAAGGCATTGCAAAAAGTTTCCAAGTATTAATGTGACCACCTCATAACAAAAGGAAAAAAGTTGAAATGTGTTTTAATATCAACCCCTGGGATGTAAAAGTGTCCAAAGTTGAAGAAACACCCATAAACATTCTCTCAAGTCATCCTTCCCACCGCAGGCCTTTTCCTCCAGCGAGAGAGAATGTTCTTATTTCAACACATTCTTGATGAATGAATCGTAGAGGCCCAGAGCTGTTGAGAAAGACCCTTCTGCAAGGCGTCATTCCAGACCCAGCTGTTTTCCTCAACCCCTTTAACAGAGGTCCTGCAGATCCTGAAATATGACAGGAATTTGTAAACAGAGGCAGACAGGGGGCCTCGGGGTATCCTGGGTAATAGCAGCGAGAGGGGAGGGTAATTGAAGGAGAGCAGGATGAAGGTTATTATGTGTTTGTATGGCAACTGAGGAGTTGATGGCGTGTAATTACAGTGCTGGCTGAGAGGGGAACACTTTACATCCTCTTGCAAGTCCCGGCAGCGACCCACTGGTCTGTGCCGAGACGTAATGGAAAGGCAAATTGCAGAGTAATAGTGGAATGTGTTTATTCTGTCCTTTAACTTCCAGGATATCTGCACTTCTACGCTTTGTTCTCTTAATGTCGTACACCATAATGACTGCAAGCTTACTGAATGAATCCTGCAGTGCCTGGTCTAGCAGATCCATCAAAATTTTCAAAAAAATCTAGTACTATCAAAAATCAAAAGTCTTACACCAGCCAAGCAACTGCCATTGAGATGAAGGCAGTGGATAGTTTTCTTAGACCCTATTGGTTGTAACATTTAAATAAGAAATAATATAAATATAACTCAACCTCAATATGCAAACTTTTTTATTTACAGACATTTTGGCCTCACAACATTTGCCAAGTTTTTTTTTTTAATATAATGAAATCTTTATTTAATATTTTTTATATTATTATTAATATTATATATTTTTATAATACTATTATATTTTTTATAATACTATTATATAAATGTAATTTAATATATTTACATTTATTTTTAAATTTAACATTATTATTATAAATATTTATATATATTTATATATTTTAATATTATATATTAAATATCATATATTAATCTTTTTTATTTATAGACATTTATAGACATTATAGACATTTTTTCAATAAATATATTTCCTTGATATTTTATATATATATATATATATATATATATATATATATATATATATATATATATATATATATATATATATATATATATATATATATATAAATATTTAATTTTATATCTATAAATATATATATTTAATACTTATCTATATATTTACATATATACATAATATTTAATTTTATATCTATAAATTAAATATCAAGGAAAAATATTAAAAAACACAGGGCAAAAAATATGTGTGTATATATACAGAGAGAGAGAGAGAGAAAGAGAGAGAGAGAATTAAATATCATATCATATATTAAGCTTTTTTTTTATTTTATCTATAGACATTTCAGCCTACATTTTCCAATGTATGAAATGTCAATAATCTAAAGTTTTTACTCAATAAATATTTTTCCTGATACTCCTTATATAAAATAAAAAATAGCTCATGTATGATTATCTTAAGTACACTTGCTGTATAATTTGTTTAAACAGTGGCAAAATGAATCTCGGCAAGGGTTCTCTCCCGTCCTCTCTAACAAGAATTATACAAAAGTGGCAGGATTCATATTCAGCCTCGCTTCACAAAGACATAAAAGCTGCTTGGAAAATGGCTCATATAAGGCCGGACCACCCACCAAAGCTGAGTGTTCATCCAACACATGCCCATTTTTAGCCAGGTAAGTCAGACCCAAAGCATTGCGTCACCCCTCGAAGAGTTTCAACAGTTCCTCAAGCAAGATGGCAGGGCTATTCTGGATAGAGCCGCTGGAGACGGTCGATAGACTGGGAGCTGGAGTGGTACGCCACCCCACTAGCATATTCACAGCATCTCTTTTATCCCTCTTTGAGGGGAGTCGCTCACAAAGGTCAAGCTATATGAAGGTGCGAGGATCCAAAAAGCAGCCCTGCTCCATAATAAGATCTGAGGTACTTTGCTCCAGGACCACCCACAAGGTTATGGCCAGTCCCACCGCCTCAGTGGGAACATTGTTTCCCCTCTTTGGAGAAAATCAGATATTTCGTTTAGCCAGATCAAGACGTCCTGAAACAATTACTCAAGTGCCATTCAAATTTTCTCACAGGCACTCAAGACAAATGATCAGAAAATCTCAAGGAGCTGCAGTCTTACTCGGTTTAGTGCCCTACAAAGTGAAGTGCATTAAGGGGTTAATGCAAACGGAGAGGGTGGCACCCATTGCGTTCTTGGTCTGGCACGCTGGTCTGCCCATATTTAATGCCCAGACTAAACAAGTCCTTAACTTAAATACAAGAGTGTTGAATCTCTCAGTCCAGTTTACACTTGGTTGTCTCATTCCAAACTGCATTATTCACTTCTTAGTTGAGTTTAAGGCAAGACACTGCAGGTGAATAGAGTAAAAAGTTTTAGAAACAAATATCACCAAACGTCCAAGGTTGATTGATTACATTAAAGGGATAGTTCACCCAAAAATGAAAATCCTGTCTCACCCTCAAGTAGTATGATAAAATAAATACTACAGAAGTCAATGGCTTCAAAATATCTTCTTTTGTGTTCAGCAGAAGATATTCAGTGCATGAAAAAACAATGTTTTTGCCTGTAGTGCACATAATTTAATTATATCTCACAGCTGTGACTATTTCACTCATACTTGCAATGCAATTTCTCATTATTTGGACATTTGCGAAAATTGAGGGGCCTTCTGAACTATAATCCATCTGCTAGATTTGTAAAGCCTAGCTGTACAGCGTTCATTCGAGAGCTTCTGGATGCTAGCAAACAGTCAGCACACTTGAAGGAAAACAGAAGCTGCGATAATTACAGAGTCTGAGGTCGGGTGAGCCCCCACCAGCTGCGGATGTCCGTGCTGCTCGTCAGAATCACTGTCAGCATGTGAGTGTGTTAAAGTTGTCATGGTCTGGCAGATGTAGGTTTAACAAGAGGAAAAGAGCAGATGCAACCGAATCATTTCCACCGTCTCATTTTCACAACCTGTAAAAGTGTGTGAAAGGAAAAGGGTGAGATATTGCAAGTTGTCTTTGTATTTTCACTTCAGCAAATCTAACAGGAAACGCAATTCACACATTCTTTTCCTCTTATACATATTCAAAAAAAAAGAACAGTGGATCCACATATTGGAAATGGATTTCTTTAACATTATTAAACTCAAATAGATTTTGTGTAGTGGAAACATGAACTAAATAAACCCTATGTACAATTTTGAAATTTATGATTTATTTTCAATTCGCACAATGTGATTCATAGAGAAATGTACGATTTGCAGAAAAAAAAAAAAAACTGTAAACATTAAGGTCCACCCCTAAACCATAACTGTCAGTGGGCCAGATTGTACAAAAACGTATGAATAACATTGTAAAAATTCATACGAACAAGCCACCAATTTACCAAAATGTAAAAATAGTTGCGAATTGCCATGTATTATGTATCATGTAAGATGGGAAGCACAAGAATGAGGAGACTTGTTACCATGCTAACATTTGCACAGCAGTATACAGTATAAGATAACTAGCATAATGCTAACTCCAAAAAACAGCAGCATAACAGAACATTAAGCATAACATTGTCAGCATGAACCCAATAAAGTTTGAGCATTTGAAACAAGCACAAATTAATCACTTGCAGTTAACTATTAGCTTAGCTAACATTAGCATATATTAGCATTCCAAATATAATTTTTTTTTTTTTTTTTTTTTTTTTTACAACATATGTAAATTGTTGGCAGGAAGCACACAAATTAGGTTCTTTCTAGCCATTTGCATAGCAATATAAAGCATAAACTAGCATAATGCTAACTCCCAAAACAGAAATAGAACATTAAGCATAACATTCTCAACATGAAACCGATAAATCCTATAAAGTTTAATCATTTAAAATAGCTCAAATGAATCACCTGCAGTTAACTATTAGCTTAGTAAGCATTAGTGTATATTAGCATGCCTAAGCTAAGCTAACTAAGCTAAGCTAACTAACTATTAGCTTAGTTAACATTAGTGTATATTAACATGCCAAATATAACAGTTTTTACAACATATTATGTAAACTGTAGCTGGGAAGCACACAAATGTGGTTTTCTTACCATGCTATCAATTTGCACTGCATTATAAAGTATAAACTAACATAATGCTAACTCACAAAACACAAAGATAACAGAACAACAAACATAACATTCTCAACATGAAACCGATAAATCCTATAAAGTTTAATCATTTAAAATAGCTCTAATGAATCACCTGCAGTTAATTATTAGCTAAGCTAACATTAGCATATATTAGCATGCCAAATATGACATTTTTTTTTACAACATATGTAAATTGTAGGTGGGAAGCACACAAATGAGATTTTCTTACCATGCTAACAATTTGCACTGCAATATAAAGTATAAACTAGCATAATGCTAACTCGGAAAACACAAAGATAACAGAACAATAAACATAACATTCTCAACATTAAATCCTTTAACCATTTAAAAATAGCTCAAATGAATCACTTGCAGTTTACTAGCTAGCAATAGCATATATTAGCATGCCAAACAACATTTTTTACAACATATTATGTAACAATATACAGTATAATCTAACTAGCATAATGCTATCTCCCAAAATGGCAAGATAACAGAACATTAAGCAATAACATTCTCAACATGAAGCCAATAAAGTTTAGGCATGTGAAACCAACTGAATTTCTTGCAGTTAATTACTAGCTTACCTAGCAATAGCACGTTAACATGCTAAATGTAACTTTTTTTACCACATAAAATGTAAAATGTAGGCAGACTTGTTACCATGCTAACGTTTGCAGAGTATAATATAACTAGCATAATACTAACTCCCAAAAGGGCAACATAATCCCCTGCCTGTTTTTAACCATGTTAAATTAACGTACATGTAGTCCCAATTTGTACATGTAGCTTTGAAAGAAATGTTCAAGAATTTGATTATTTTAATTAAGTTATTTGAGCAAGGGTGATTTTTAAATGCATAGTATAAACAGTAGTGATTCAACTTAGCAGTAGCTCAGCTAGTATGATTTACCTCACATCTCATGTCAAATTCAACCACAAAAGCTATTTTAAAGAGCCTAACCATATAAACAGACATAAACATCCTTCCAGTTAATCTGACTGTGAGATCGCAGCAGCGAGACAGATCTGAGACAGACAGCATACTGCCCACGCCAGCGTGACGAACTCCTGCCAGCTTGCTGGATGAAGGTTTGCGTACGAAACACTGTCATCCCATCATCCAGGCGGGCTGCCAGCATGGTCTCGTGCGCAACAGCAACTTAAAAGATTAGGAAATACTTCTTAACCTGCTTAACACAAAACTACCTTTGGCGGAAACACAGGCACCTGACCAAATGTGACAACCACTTCCACAAAAGATTATTGCAGGCAAATATGCTAGTGAAAGCTTTATTGTCTATAAGAAAAGCACACAACTGAGAGTCTGAGTCTCCCACACAAAGATTTTTCTAGTGGGTTAGTACAATATGTATGTCAACAACAATGCTGGATGCTAATATGAATTTGTAGCTTGTCAAGCTACAAGCTAATCATGATTGTAAGTAGTTTTAGTGAAGCTATTTGAGTGAAATAGTATAGCTACACTACAAATTATTGACAAAAAATAGTTAGCTAGCAAACTAGCTATGGGGAAAATATCTTAAACGTGTAACTATCGTACAATATAATTTAACATTTAATGACAACGAGGTTGACAAAAACATTAGCTGTTGAACTACTGAAAAACGTCACTAAACAAAGTCACTAACGTAGCTAAACGAAGTTACTCAATTGGGCTAAGATAACAATGAAATTTTGATGCTAACTGAACATATAAACATTAGTTGCATTTAAATTTACAGGATCTCTATGCAGTGTTCACTGCTTCCTACTCCCTGAGCATGGATATCTGTTGAAGTTCACTTCACTTGACAAAATGCAGGAACATCCTGCAAAGTCAAACAAAGAACATGTTTGCTTCTTCGGATTTAAGATGGAGGAATACCCTGTGAAGTCCACATCAAGTTGATGCTAATGGACTTAGCAATTAGCATCATCTTGATATCTATGGGCTGTTCTTGTATACTTTGCAAACACTTTTTTACAAATCATTTGACATTTACCACTATATGAATGCAATCATTTGGCTTTGCTTTATCAATTAACTGAATCATAACATGGTGAACAGCTAGCAGGACATTAGCATGCAGTCCCTGCAACAGCAAAAACTGACTCTAGCGCTGAGAGGGTTTACACCAGATGCAATTACTTCCTAGCTTCTTTCACTAGCTCATCCTCTTTTCTTGTCCTCCTCCTCTCTATCCTCTCAGCCTCCGTTCTGGGAGAGGGCTCGGTGACAGATGGGTTTGGGACATCCGGCCGAGGGTTGGGACTTAGGGAAGCGGCTAATCTAAAACAAAAACAGCAGTTGGCAGGTACCACCCCCTCAGCCGAAGACAAGCTGAGTGATTAGAAGAGTTGAGAATGGTCGAGAGCACCTGGAGAGGATTACAGACAAGGAGAGACACACACACACACACACACACACACACACACACACACACACACACACACACAAAGCGTTCTGTTCTCTAGGGCACTGCTTTGTTGGCACTTTTTAGGATTAGCAGGGCCTTCCCATAACACACCTGGACATTAGTGTGGGATGGATGGCGACCATTTGCTTACATAAAAGAAGACATGACATAAGTGGACTAAGCGTGTATTATCCTACTAGTCATAAAAAATGAGGTAACCGAGACACACGGTCATTGCATAATGCTGCTTGGAGTTTTATGCTGCATCTAATAATTTGCAGTAGGTTAAGACAATTACAGCACAATTTATGAAACCAGAGTCTGATTCATTTGATGGAATGTGACCAATTGCAGAGAACAAAAACAAATTATGAAGACTTAAGTATACGCCTATCAAGGATTAGTGGCGTGACAAAGAAATTAAATAATTTTAATATATTAATATAGGAGTGAGTCTCACGAAAACTGAAATACCCATTTCATATTTCACCCCCCAAAAGAAAGAAAAAAAAATAATAATTTAAAAAGTAATAATTTAATGTACATTTATTTAAAATTGTTTCAATTTATATAATGAATATAAATAATTATTGTATTAAAATTCATTATTATTAAATGATTAGTTTATAAAATATTACATGTTTATAATTACATCATAATTTTATTGGATTAGTGGCATGACAAAGAAATTATATAATTTTAATATATTAATACAGGAGTGAGTCTCACGAAAACTGAAATACACATTTCATATTTCACACCAAAAACAAAAGGAAAAAAAAATTAAAAATTTAAAAAGTAATATTTTAATGTACATTAATTTAAAATTATATTTCAGTTTATATAATTAATATAATTAATTATTGTATTAAAAATTCATTATTATTAAATGATTCATTTATAAAATATATATTTATAATTATATAAATATATTATAAAAAATATTATTAAAAATTCAAATTATATTAAAATGTATGTATTAAAATGATATCCCACATAAAGAAAATTTAACTTATTTTTAAGAGTTGATTTTTTTTTTTTTTTTTTGCATTGTGAGTTACTTCTTGTCTATCTTTACACATTTAAATTGTAGATTTAGTATGTTTTAGATTAAGTATGACCACTTATTCATGAGATTCACCCACAAAGACATTTAAAAGTTAATAAAACCCAAAAATGGGTGTCCACATTTGCATCAGAGTGCTTTCCTAAGCATAAAAGGCCCTTGGAGCTCAGAGCAGGAGCCTAACTTGACCTAACTTTCTCAACAAGCTGAAGTGAAACTCTGTCACGCAGCCAATCCAATCAGGCCAGATTGAAAGCTGAGCCACGGAGGACAATGAGTCTCACCGTCACATACACTCCTTAAGGATGTATTGACAAACAACGCAGGTTCATTCAGACCCAGTCCACCCGGCTAGAGACGCAAAAAACAAGAGAGGGCGTAGAGAAGGAAGATTACACAGATGTCTCCACCTGCCAGCTCTCTGTCAGGAGGCATCAAGGGAATAGGCTGAAAGTAGTCTTGCTTAAGGAAAAGCCATCAGGATTGAGATGTGGAGATGGAGTCTGGATGTTCGAGTGGCACATGACTGGACAGGCACATGGACACTAGAGCAGACAAATGCTGTGATGCAGAGTCCTACACATAAGAACATACGCATTACGCATATGCTGGCTTTGCAATAAAACTTTGTAGGGAAGACCGGGGCTAGTTGTCACACTTTTTACTCCAGTAAATAAATAACACATATGCAATTTATAGTGGGGACAAAATCAATCCCAATATTATTTTTTATGATTTGTCAGTCTGATCTCATTAGTATTTGTAGGCATTCATATATAACGTTTACACTAAATATGCTGCAACATACCATATGCAAACATGCCGCAACCACACTTTATGTACGAATACCTAGTATTACTAATAAGATCACGTTGGATAGGGACATAATTAAAAATTATATTTTCCCACAGGAAGTTCTGTTCCTCTTTTCATTTCTACAGTACAAAGTAAATACATTCTGACAAGGTCAGATTTCTCAAACAGGTTGTGGGGAGACAGGACGGATGTTCTAGATTTTGCAATGACCCCTGGCAGCACCTCTTTCCAGTTAAAGGATCGGTCCCATATGTGGAAGGTGGGAAGTTCCGTACGTTCTTATCAGCAGCAGGGACAGCCTGTTCCCACATTTCCTCCTCCAGCTGAATGGACACAAGAAAGAAAAAAACAGCTATCTACGAAAACCGGAAGCTCATGAGACTTTACAGGAATAGGGCCCTTTTCTAGACTTTGTGAAATGTAAGCATAACAAAGAATATAGGGTAGTTTCAGATGTGAGAGGAAATTGTAGAGACAGAATCCATGATTGGAAAATCATGACAAATGGTATACAAGCTCACCAACTTTAGTGCGTTTTCCCACACAAATGGCATTCCCAGGTGAATAAAAAAAACCTATCAAGGCAAAATGGTTTAAAAATGCAAAACGACAGACATAACAATATGTAAAACATCACTACTAACCACTTTAAAGTTCATAACAACAACAAAAGTTCTTTTTGGTGTGAAATAAAAACGCATTCTCTTTCTCTTTTCATGTTCCTTTGAGATTTTATAAAGTGCAGCTGTTGTAATCAACACACCTCTGTGTCCTTTGAACTTGACGTCTCTCTTCTGAAAACACATCAGGTTCCTTGTGTTATTCAATCAAAGAAAACTAAAAACACACTTGGGGTCAAAGGATTTGCTACAGGCCGTGCAAATGTGTGACTTCAAAGGGTGTCGGGCTTAAAAAAAACAGTTTGAGATAAGAGCACAGGGGGTTTTTGGTTAGCAGGAAAGACTTGTTTTAAGGTTCTGGGGAAAAGCCAATGAGGAAAGTATCTGGGTGGGGGGTTATTAACCCATCACACCTTTTAAATACCTCTCTTTTTTGACACAGAGTGTTTTTCATTCATCATTTCGTCCTAATTTCCATTGCAAATTTTCAGAGTCGCAACTGTTCGGCAAGATTCCATCCGCAGTGATAAAAATAATGCAAATACTGCACAGCCTTTTAAATATTCCAGGATAATTATTATTAGAAATATTAACTCTTTCCTCGCCATTGACGGAAATTTCCGTCATTTGTGAGAAAACGCTTCCCCGCCATTGACGGTGTGGTGAGAAATCGAGTCCCCCCAGGAATCGGGTCTCCTTTAGGACCCCAAGTGATCCCGTTGGTTCAACAGACTTTTAATGGGTAGTCTTTTTAGCGCCTGATTATGATTTATATCGTTTTACATGCATTATAGTGATTATTAATGTATTTTAAACTACATGGTTCATATACTAGTATATAACTGAAGCTATAGGTTGTGAAATCAAGCATTTCTAGTTCTTACTGTTTTTTTTTTTTTTAGTTAGCTTATGTATTAGCAAAGCATACATCTACCTGATTAGCCTGCTAGCTTAGCTTATATTGTGTTTTTGTCTTCCAATATAGTTCCCAATTACGTTTCAAATTAATGTTTGTGTGTACTTAGCATGACAATTAATTTATTAAAAATGTATAATAGTAATATTATATACTATATCACATTGCTATTATTGTGTAAAATTAATCTTAAATTACTTTTACAGAACATAGTATATTGCAACAATCCTTATCCTTAAAAAATTCATTTTTAGGCATGGTTGTGTTTCCCGTTTGTTTTATTATGCAATACATAGGCATTCATTTTATATTTCAAGCATGTTGTTTGTGCACTTACTGTAATAAACATCATACAATAGTGAAATAGGTTATAATTACTCAAGACATCACGATAACAACTTTTGATCAGGCATTACCTCCTGGGTCCTAAAGGAGACCCGATTCCTGGTGGGGGTCTCGATTTCTCATGACAACATAATTTTCTGGCTTTCCATGCGGTAGGGGGCGCTATTACACATCTTCTGAAAGAGTACTGAATCTCCTGATCAAAACATGCGAAGAAGATGCAGAAACAAGCAATATCATATGTAATCATATGCATATGTAAAATAATGTGATCATCAACATTAAACAGCATATAAATCAAAACTGCCTAACTTTACTGAATCAAACGTCGACCCAGGATGAGCTACAGGACTGTGCTAGCATAAGGGGTGTTGATGGACTCGATCTACTCCATCTATGTTTTGATCATCATTCTGAATCTGATCCAGATGTGACAAAAATGCGATTTTCTCAGCTTTTTCATCAAAATGTTGCTTTTTTATGAAACTTACCCACATTCAAGTGTTGATAAAAAACAATGAATGAAGCTAGAATAAAACAGGTTTTTTAGTTTATGATTAAAATTGTGACTTTGAATGAATATTTACCTAATATGTAGGCATATATTTTCCCTTTTTAATTATAAAAAATAATACATTTTATAAAAAAAAATAAAAGAAAGTCCATGTCATTTAAATACAACATTGTCGTTTTACTTTTTTTCTTTTGTTTTGATGTCTGTAGTCATTTTAGAGGACAATAAGCATTTCAAAACTCATTTCCCATGTGTGGTTGGAACAAGTTTATGTACTAGCCAAAAATAATCAAAACTGGGGTGAAGCCACCTGGATTTGGAAAACACCCCACTCAATAAACCAGGTGTGAGGATGCTTTAAAACAGATGTGAATAGGAACGTATGCTTTAAAGGTCTTAGTGTAAGCCACAGATCTCAAGATAAGTGCATGATGGATTTATGACAAGACTAAAACAAGTGAATCCAATTCAGCCCTATAGATTTGAAGCAGCAGTTAGTTCTGGTTTTCTTGTACTGCTCAATCCGGGGTTTCTCTCACCATTTCGGAAACTTCAAGAAAGATCTCCGACCCACAACAGGTGTATACCTATCTTTAAACTTTCCGCTCCATAAAACCATCTATATTTGTTGAAAGGGAAAACCTCTCAACAGACGTTCCCCTAATCTAAAAAAAATGGAGCAGGTCTATTCTGTGCAGGTGGCACTGCAGAAACAATACGAGCGACCTCTTTTCCATCTTTATCTGTTCTTCCCTAGAGCAGAAGGTCAGAGGGAATTTCCTCAAAGTGCTCTGATTCAACGCCAGCCAGTCCTGGCTAACAGAAGGAAGAACTAGTCCTCTGATGTCTGTGGGGGGGATAATGTTTACCTTCCCTTGCCTCATAAGCAGGCAACCACTTTACCATATGTGGGTCTTGCAAGAACCTGCATGCGCACAAATCCATAAACACACAGGCACATGCTCGAGCAGGCAGCCGCACACGACATCTTTTAGACAGGCACACATGCATACATTTCTATTGTCTTCTCTTTGTTCTTCTTTCATAAGTTGGTTGCTCTAGCCCTTTTTCAGTGCCCCACCGGAGACAAGGGACTTGTGTTACATACAGAGAGGTCACAAGCACACCTGCTGTCTGTGTGAGACTGTGCTGCACAGGAAGTAGCTGGAGAGACGTATGGTTGTAATTTGCAGTAACAACAACAGTCACATGCTGGAATTTTTGTTGTGTATATGCCAAATTCTTAAAAATATATATAAACTAGTGCTGTCAAATCGATTAATCTAACATAAAAGTTTGTAAATATATAATGTGTGTGTTTTTATATATATATATATATATATATATATATATATAAAATTTTTATGGTTGTAAAATATATGGTTGTAAAAAACAAAGATATGACATCCAAAGTATGTAAGGTAGTACAACTAGATCTCTTTTATTGAATCCAAAAGGTTTTAATTATATTTTGCTACATATAAAGGTATTTTAAAGATTTTGAAGTGTCAAAAGGTCATTCGGTTTAACCGTCCAAAGGCCAATACAGCCATTTCATTTGTGAATAAAATATCTTAAAATGTAATAAATGTATATATTTTTTATTCTGGCATGATTTTATAACATCATATATTAACATAGTGCAAAATGGTATTAAAATTGTGTGTAGAAGTCGTTGCTTTGTTATGAGAAAGAATGTCCGGAAAAATGAATTTCATTGATGTCATTCGGAGTAACCAATATAAAGGGACCATTTTGGATCAAGTCATGCGCTCAACATCATGTGACAGGATGTGACATCATTCAGACACCTGCAAAGGACCACATGGTCATGAAGCAAAGTAACTAACTCTCTCTTAACTATTTGAAAAATTCATGTTTTCACTTATTCATACGCATGTCCCGAAACATCAGGTCATTTGGTACAACCGCTATAAAACATGGAAAATGTTGTAATATTTTAAATATAAAATGTTTGATCGTCCTTTTGCTAGTTAGCTAGCAAGCTAACTAGCTAGCTAGCTAGATATCAGCCTGTTAGCATTGTTTGAAAAAATATCGTCATTCTGTATAACCAAAAGTGTCATTTGGTAAAACCGAAATTTTGGTTAAACCGAATGACTTTTTGGTGACAAATTTTGTCCATCTTGTAAAAAAAAAAAATGACAAAAGCAGTGTTAGATGATTATAAAAACCACATAATCTCATTGTTAACACTTAATAAAACTTAAAATAATAAATAATAAAAAAATAATTATATCTCCATTATTAAAAACCTTATTTGTCAATGACATATATATATATATATATATATATATATATATATATATATATATATATACATACATACACACACACACACACACACACACATACATACATATATATACATATATATATATATACACATACATACATACATATATATATTAGGGGTGAAACGGTTCTCGGTAAAAAAAAGAAGAATAGAACCGTACCGAAACCGTGAGCCTAAAACCATGATACAAACCGAACCGTTAGTAATCTGAACCGTTGCAACCCTGTCTATTCTGCCTGTCTATATATATATTTAATAATTTTATGTCTAAATGATTTGTTTTCACTGCCGTTGGATGCATTGTTTTTATGCAAGACTGTTGGGAAGACTTCAGCAGAACCGCTGCATACAGAAGGATGTGGTACGCAAAGCAAACAAGCACCACTGGGCCCTTTCTGTCGAGTGGCTCCCTGCTTCCGTCTGACCTCCACCCAGAGGAAAGCCACAAGGCTGCGGCTGATTGAGAAAGAGTAAACAAGACTGCGAGTGTCTCTGAGGACACTTACTCAGTCTCTCTCTCTTATACACATGCACAAACCATTCATGCTGCCTGGGACACAATCGCATCAAAGACTCGAGCTGTAATTCATTCATAATGGTCTATATTTACATAATCCATGTGATGCAGCAGACACAAACCAATTTGGATACAGTAAAAATCTGTGCATGTATGTCTATTCTTTCAGTCTCTTCCTGGAGGATGACAGCTCTTGCTGCTGTCAAAACATGACTGGGAAGTTGTCTTAGCTGCAGCTGTCCTCTTAACATTACTTTTTTTTTTGGGTGAGACTGTTGTATGATCCCTCAAATCCCCCTCCTGCCCTTCCCTCATCCTGCTTTCAGTCTTTTCATCTTGTGTCCTTTTTTTTTTTGCATTGTTAAGTCCAATGTCCTCATTTGGAATGACACAGCTGGATGTCTTTAAGCTGAAATGAAAAAAGAATAAGGGATTTGGTGTGTCCCCCTCTGCAGGTCAGAGGAAGTTACCATTGAAGTGAGGACCACTGGGGTTGGGTATCCCTCACACAGATGATCCCTCGGTTTCCTCGTCAGATCGGTCCACTTGTTGTGTCTGTTGCATAAGCAGCACCTGGTTGTCAAGGCATGTCCTCAGTTTGTCTTCAGTCAGTGTAAGACGCTCCTCGAGGACGGCAACGGTCTGAGAGACGAAAACCAACATTTTAAGGCACAATCACATAGCGATATTTCATAGAGGTCTATTACCATTAGTGTAGCTATTTATGAGTCACACAGCAAATCTGCGTGACCAACTTGAACTTGTTACGAAATCTGCGTGGGGAAATATTTCACCCTCACATGAAATTCCCAATTGTGTGTATTCCTAATGAAATGACTGGATTTTGCCAGTAAAAATTGTCAAACAACAGTAAATATGAACATACCTTTAAGCAAAGGTCAGATTTGACTAGGAAAAACAAGCTACATCTGATCTGATTTGCTGAGTACATCTAGACAAAACAGCACTATTCAACAGACTTAGATGACCTAAAAGTAGTTCACCTGGGTCAGGATGTCCAACTGCTGCACAATGTTCTCCAGAGTGCTAGTAAGGCTTGATGGGATACCAGAGTGCTCCGCTGCAGATGTTGTCCTGCCACCAGAAAACCTTTCTTCTTGGTCTTCATCCTCGTGTCGCATATGAGTCCGAGCTCGACCTGAGTCACTACCTGAGATGGGCTGATCTCTGCTACTTGTCCCAACATCATGGCTCCTTACATCCTGAGGAATGAGGAAACCAAAATTGAAAGTTCTGTTATCATTTTGTTATCATATCATTTCCAAACCTGTATGACTTTCCTTCTTATGTGGAATACAAAAGGGGATGTTTAGCAGAATGTACCAGGTGCTCATTTCCAATGAAACGATCAATAAACAACATAAAAGTAGGTAACATTTCAGTCTGTTCTTCACTCAAAGCTATTTTATGGCTTCGTAAGACTTTACAAAGACTACTTTTAGGGTCCTTTTTGTCGTTTTTAGAGCTTGAAAGCAGGTCCCTATTCACTTTCATAGTATGTAGTGATGCACCAAAAATTTTTTATCCACAAAACTGAAACCAAAACTAAAGTTTTAAGTCACCATTGAAGTTTTTTGGCTTTTAGTATGAATCCAAAACTTTAGTATGCTCCGAGTCCAAAACAATGACAAAATTTGTATTTAGACGATATAATCGTTCAAAACTTACAGTCTGTCACTTCCGCCAATATGGATCAATGATTTTGATGACATCACGCTGCACTTTAACTTCACATCAGATTTTCTGTCCAATCAAATGCTGAAGCTGCGGCTAAAATCGGTCACTTGTCAAACATTTACTGTTTTCTACATGTAGAATGGTACATAGTGCATTATACAGGGGATAAGGAACGATTAAGACAGTGTAAATATGCTTTCCATTTAGGCAAATGAAGTCTGGTTTCACGTTAGTGTCACGCCAGAGACACGATAGCACAGAGCGGCTCATGTGCGTGAGTCGATGCAGACCACAAAACGTATCAGACCCATTTGAATTCTGCACAGAATGGTGTATTTTAAAGCGATATGGAGGAGATTAGGAGGAGAAACGGTTAGAGATTAGAAGGAGACTGAGGCTTTACAGAGCTCAACAGCTCTGGCCGAGCTGTGATATAAACAAAATGCTACTGGCTATTTTTTTAAAAGGGGAGGAGCTGTTCGATATGTCCCGCCCTGTCTTCCTGTTTCAGTGGAAATTACGTCAACTCATTGAATAATGCTGTGCGTTCCAAGATACTTCAGTGGGCCTTTAATTTAGCTGAATACCAAAACTGAAAAATAAAAAATTGGTAATTAAGTTGGGGAAAATAGGAAATTTATCTCTATATGCAGTTCAGGGTATCGTGTTCTTTGTTGTAGTGAAGTTTTTTGGCAACGAGCAAACTCTCAATATTTCAGCTGAACAAATTTTACATATTGCTACTCTAGCATCATTTTTTCACGATGGAGTGCATCCACACTGCTGCCATGTGTACCTGTTTTAGCTTATCTACGTTGTGTGCATGAAATAGATGCTAAAACAGTCAAAATGTGTCATCTGAGAAGCACTAATCATTGAAATTTCATCCAAAACGGTGTGGATGCACCACATCACCGTCATCTTTTTTCTAACAATACATGAAAGAAACAAAGAATCAGTACATAGGCCTCTGACCCTATCATGCATACAACCAAAATCTTGACCAGTTCCAGAGAAGAGAGACAAAGTGAGGAGGAGGAGGGGAGGATCATACATTCCTGCCCTAATGCAGGAAGAAAATCGATTGCAGCCCCTTACTTCCTGTGCAGCGTCCTGACTTCAAAGCTCAAGCCTGAGAGACAGCATCATGGCCTAGGAAGGGAGGGGTGGAGGTGAACAAAGCTGTCAGTGTGTAGAAGGGTTGCTTCTGGGGTCCTCCGGCACCCACCAGCCACATCTGGGAAACATCTGCTAGCCTCATTTACACGCTTCACGCTCAGACCTCAATCATGCTACACTCCAAACCTAGTATCTTCTTCCGTGTGTGTTTAGTTTCTTTATCCTAGTGGAAAACAGCCCTGGGAAAATACCGTTTGTGCTAGTAGCAGTGTCTCATTTGTGAAAATGACTGAAAAGTTTAGGGTCTCCATGTATGCACTACGTGAAGGTTCAAACCAGGAAAAAAGTTCCAGCTCAGATTCCTCTAAATAGGGGCTTTCACACCGGGTAGTTATAGGAACCAAGTTATAGGAACTAGTAGCCACCAAGGCAGTCTCCCGAGAACTAAGGGTGCGTTCACACTTGTAGTTTGGTTCGTTTGGTTTGGACCAAAAAAAAACCCATTTAGTCCTGGTCCGATTAGCGTTCAGATTGGCAATTTTATCACTGAACCAAAAGATACCAAACCTAAAGGCATAGCGATACGTTCACAACCTGATTGGTCAGATTTTATGACGTATTGAGATGGAACTTACCGAACATCCAGAACAATGCTGTGTGCTTGGATAAATGCACTTGTTGTGTGTGCGTAGTCTAAATATGATGATATTTGGCCAGCTGGGAACTCGTGAAGAGCTTATAAAATGTGTAAAGGAGTCAAAACAGCAGCGGGAATCCCTCCGTCACACACACACAAACGATCTGCTGCGTGGAGACGCGCGTCTGATGCCTGTGATGGGCAAACTCGCGACTATGACGAGAGAAAATGATATGCATGAGGATTCTGTCCTTTTTAGGGTCTCATCTTCCTGTTTTTGGTTCGTTTACATGTCTTTGGTCCGTGTTGCGTTCATATATCATTCGAACCGCACCAGAGTTCGTTTGGAAGCGGACCGAGACCCATCTTTTCAGTGGTCTCGGTTTGCTTGTTTGGTGCGCACCAGGGTTCAGATGGCAGCGTTCACACATGTTCAAATGAACCGCACTAACAGAGCAATAGCACCAGGGTTCGTTTTAATCGAACCAAACATGACAAGTGTGAACGCACCCTAAATGTTCACTTAGGACCATTTTACTGGTTGTATTCACACTGCAAGTTGGAAGTTTGAAGTGACGTAAGCCGTTGTGCGGGACTTTAATTTTGATGACGCTGAGAATGGCAACACGGACTCGGGTGCGCACTTGTTCAGGAAGTAAAGTAACCTGCGCAAGCGTTTCTGCCAATTGTAATGTATTTACTTAAATAAAACACATGTAAGAGATGATAGTGTTGATGATTTATCTTGGATTCGAGCAGGAGTGAGACTGCAGTGTATTCGCGCTTTGTGAGTGCAATCAGAGTGGCAAATGAATGGCAATCAGCTGTCTCCTCAAAACAGGCCGTTTGCAAACAGCGAAAAACCGTCTACATGCAGCGCACATACAGTAAACACAAGTGTTGTTTACTCTGCTGCACATAATAGCACCACATTACTAAAAAACACAATTTACTTACCCGCATTCTGTTTTCTATCATGCGCCGTGCACGTCTGTGATGACGTAAGATGAATGCAAACGCACCAGAATCAATTTGAGTGTGAAGCCAGACCAATGCTGCGGGGGGCACCAGGAACCGCGGCAAACGAGCCCAGTGTGAAAGCCCTCTTAGTTCCCCCAAAAGGCGTTCCTAGAACTAAAATCGTTCCTAGTTCCTGCGGCGCGAACACGCCAAAAAGGGGGTACTTCTGCCATTAGTTATTGGAAATATGAAAAGGTTCATCCAGTGCAAAAGTCCCTAATGATTCCAGTTCCTTAATCGTTCTATTAAAATTGATTGGATTTTGAAGGAATGGAGGCAGATGAATGTGAGCTTCCTGAAGTGCGGCATATGTCACCAAAATTAAGTCTGTTGTTTCACCGGAAGAACGAGTAATGATATATATTATGATAATAAATTACAATGTCAAACAAACAAATAAATAAACACATAAATAAATAAATAAAAAAAATTAAAAAATAAAACTCGTGAACGGTCCACAATACGACCAATCATTTAGAAATAGATAGGGTGACTTTTCATTTCATGCCAACTTTCACGATTTTAGTACATGTAACGAAAACATATTTGGAAAAAATACCAAAGAACTGTTAAATAATGAGGATTTCATTAATAAATCCATTATCACTTTTAAGCAGCATGAACGCAATCCAATAATTGGCCTTAACTGTACATTAAGCAACAATACCGTAGAAACAAAGAATTTGTAAATAATTATTTTATATAATTAAAAATAATTATATAAAATTTATTGGTAACACTTTATTTTACAGTGCCATAGTTATACGTTACTACATGTACTTACTATAGTGATAACAGTAAATTATGCATAATTACAAGTAACTAACCCTAAACCAAACCCCAACCCTAACTGTAACTCTATAGTAAGTACATGTAGTTAATTAATAGTACTCAGTACTTATTTGAGTAAATACAATGTAACTACGGCACTGTAAAATAAAGTGTAACCAATTTATTAAATTGAAATAAAATGTATTATTTTTAATAAAATACTTTATTTTTTATTTATTAATTTTTTATAAAATACTACTGACAAAGCTAAAGCTAATAATGTGCATTTTTAACTACACATTGTAATATGAACAACCAGTGAGTCTTAAAATTGTAAGCTGTATGTGTTCGATTCACTAAAAAAAAAAACCTGAGTATAGTAGTACAGTACAGGCACAGATCATATAATTTATTGCATAAGACAATTAATTATATGGCTTTCTAGGAAAAATTAGCGGTAACCTTTTCAAAGCAGAAACAGCTCTAACATTAGAGTTATCTTGTCATATCTAATCGCACATAACTCTGCCTTACCAAAGCAGAAAGGTCAGATTTGGCTCAGTGCTTCTTACTCAATGGGCTCAGGTTGGGCAAGAAACTAGCCTGAGTTGCAGGGTGAATGAATGACCTCTTCTTGATTGCTTCACCAGTTGCCATGACAACAGGGGTACCTGGGGTTGCTCGCAAAGAGTTACACTCATTCTGTTCCCTTGGTGACAGTGTAAGCGATATTTGAACTGACTTCAATCTTTCCTGGACCGTTCTGAGAATGTGCACCTTGTTAACAACTGTTGTGTTCAGTCAAAAACTGTGTTGCAGTCTGAAGTTTGAAGTGGGCACAGGTGGGTCATTACAGTTTGAACATATTCATTCAGCTCTGAGGCCAAACCGAGGGTCTTTATGCCAGCGCAGATATAATTTATGTCAACAGGCTTGCTGGCCGCTAAGCAGGTACTTCACTGAGCCATTGGGAATATTTATGAGCTCCCTCAACAACACCGAAAACCCCCCCAACAACCCTTTGAAATATCACTCCGTTATTCATTGAACACCCAGGAAATGGAGCATAATGACTGGATACTTGACAAGATCAGAGCAGCTGTTGAAGTCGTGTCTGGTCGTATACTCATTAAGAAATGGGAAGACACCTTCTCAACGGCCTCCTCACAACAATATCGGCTCCTCATTAGTGCTAATATTAGAACGATGTGTCCGTGCTGGTGCGAGAAATGTCAAATGTACTTCATTTGCAGAAGCGTATGCTTGTCCTCAAGGAAAGGCACTGAAAGTCCCAAAACGGTTAGTTTTTATTTTTTTAAAAAGATAAGCGCCCCTTCTCACTGCCACTAAAACACTGACTGATCTGGTCTTGTGACAGAAGATATTTCCTTGTGACAGGATGCCATGTAATGCCATTAAAATGAGCTCCTTGTTCAAGGAAATCCTCATTGAAATCAAAGGAGGCATCAGCTCTTTGACCTGCTTGCCTCTTCATGTCTCCATCTCTTTTTCTTTTAACAGTCTTTCTATGAATCAGAGGCTGGTTTCTGCCATGTGAAGTGTCTTCTAAAGGCTGGCTAATGGGGTTTAAGCTAGTATCTGGCTCCAGAACTCAATAAGACTCGATTTTGAGACTCAACTGAGACTCTGATGCAACTGACAGGGAAAATGGGAAAAAGAAAAGAAAAATGTTATATTCATATTCATAACCTTTTAAAATAATGCTGAAAAGTTATGTATTGTTTTTAAGTGAATGGTTTTCCTTTGCCAATTTAGCAGATCGCTGTTTAGATTTAGGAAAATACTCAATCTATGGATGGATCATTATTACAGTGATTATTATGTTTCTAGCATGTTTTATGTTTGGCAACGGTTTTTTAATCCTAACAGATGGAGTGTGTAGCTTTTCATTTCTTAAACAACCATGTAGAAAGACATATCATGGCCATATTCCAGGATGACAAGATTCATCAGGCTCAAATTGTGAAAGAATGGTTCAGAGAGCATGAAGAATCATTTTCACACATGAATTGGCACCTCTGAGTCCTGACTTTAACCTCAGTGTAAGTCTTTGGGATGTGCTGGAGGAGACTTTACAGAGTGCTCACCTCTTGCATTGTCAATACAAGATCTTGACCAAAAATTGATGCACCTCTTGGTGGAAATAACATCACAACATCTATTTCCACCAAGAGGTACATCAATTTTTGGTCAAGATCCTGCATGGACTCAGAGGTGCCAATTCATGTGTGAACATGATTCTTCATACTCCCTCCCAACCATTCTTTCACAATCTTAGCCTGATAAATCTTGTCATCCTGGAATAAGGCCATTATGTGTCTTCCTACATGGTTGTTTAAGAATTGAAAAGCTACACACTCCGTCTTTTAAGGTTAAAAGAACCATTGCCAAACATATGTGACTCGTCCTGTCAAAATAAGTCGGAATGCGCAAGGGCTAATTTCGAGCTACAGGCAAAACAAGTGAAAAATGTCAATTTGAGGTTCTCACAAAAATGAGTTCATTAAGCCCTTGTCTAGCGATCCCAATGCCCCAAATAGCAATTAAACATTTAAAAGTATCTTTATTTGTACATTCTCTGAGATGAGTACCTTTCCTTTGTCCATGAAAAATGCCATTTTTCTCTGCTCGCTTCTGGACGACTGGCGCTTCCTCTCAGCACAAGTTTAATATTGTTGTAAAATGCAGCATTCCAACTTTGTGAATATTCATAGCGAATTCTCAATGGTATGAGTCTGAACCAATGAAATGTGATTTTCAAACTCATCCTGATGTAAACAAAACGATCTTACTCGCGCTGACTGACAGATCCGAAGCGCGCGCACAAAGACGCCACAATCCCGATATACACATATGGAAAAACAGTATTTAAAAAAAAAACAAAAAAAACAAATCTGTCTTGGTGAGTATTCACACAAATATTATCTGTTATGTCTTAAGTGAACATTTGGTTAACTGTTAGGGAAAAACATCTGATGTGTATTATATTAGATCCGTGTGATACAATAGGTGTTAATATATAAGCTGTCTGTTTCATTAATGTTACTCAAACAATTGTGGATTTATGGAAAAAAAGTTGAATATATATTTCTTCCTATAGATATGGGTTTTGACCTGGTTTGTGCCAAATTTGGTGGTATTTCCAGGGATTTTAAGGTATGGTTGCTAGATGATTTTGTTTTGGAACCTTCAGAAAACTTTACCTTGATTCTTCTCAAAACTGAGTCGACTTCAAACAGGAGTCATTTTTTGTCGGATTCCAACAAATCATACATCAATTTGAAGGTTTTGTAATAATGTTATTTTTTATAATTTGCTCATTGCGACTCATTTTGCCAGCACGGGTCGCATATAATATGCTAGAAAAATAATAATCACTGTAATAATGATCCATCCATAGACTCTTAAGTATTTGCCTTTTAAAATCCAAACAGCGACTTTTGTTTTGGCCGGGCAGTGTATAAATAAATATATTATATATATATATACATATACACACACACACACACACACACACACACACACACACACGCGTATACACACACACTCAAAAATAGACTTGTGAATTGTGAAGAGACTTGTGAATGATAAGCATTACTGTCTGGATAGTTCATTAAAGTTAAAAATCACTGCACTGCTATGTCATGTTATCATATTTGCACATGTCCTACTTCACTGATTACGATGACAGCTATTTTTGCAAGCCAAGTCTGACACTTCTTTATGATATGGCATATTTGACCCTCATGCTGGCTGGCCTTGTGGAAAAGTGAAACCAACACATGTCACTCTGAATGTAGGCCATATCCTGTCAGGGGACCAAAACCACAGCTGTCTGCATCACTGAGAGTTTCACATAGAAGGTCAGGTGATGGGTGAAGCCCAAAGAGGACCTGCTTTTGCTTTGGTGTGTATCGGTGCTCAGGAAATGGGCTTTGAAATGGGTCTTTGTCCCGAAATGAGAAACACACACTTCCGAGATGAACAAACACATGCGTGTACACGCAAACCCTGACCCTGGGCTTCAAAAGCAGAGCTGTTTGGTTAGTCTTCCAGATGAAAAGATAGAAAACACAAAGCTGTACTGAAAGACTGGAATATCAGAGATGGCTCCCGCACGCTATGGTAGGGGAAGCAGACGCTTCCTTTTTCCCTCTCCGTCTGTTCTCGTATCAAACCACCGTTCGCTCGCCCACACGTTGGCTTCAGGGAAGATAAATATCCGTTTTCAGATACCACAAAACTGCAGCATTTTATAACCAGCTCTGTGACTAAGTGGTTATGTCACATTTCGATTGTGACTGAAGTGTACACCCTCATCGGGAACAACACACAACCAAAGACAGCAATAAAACCCGCAGATCGCTGTCAGTACCCTCTCATCCGCTCTCCATGAGTGCCGATACCGCCAGTGACCTGAAACCACTAAATGCCAAGTCCACAGGATATGATATAACTTGATTATGCAAACCAGGATGCACTGACAAACCTGCCTCATCAATCTGGAATAAAAAGAATGGATTTAAAAATCAGACCGAATGATGTAACATATCATTAGGGGATTCTTTGTAAGTCATTAAATTAGATTTAAATGCATAAATTCGACTGGTGGAACTCAAATCAGAAGCCCTCGTTTGAAGAAAAGAGGGGATCCCTCCACAAAACGGGCAAAGAGGGACGATGAATGCAGGGTTCTGACCCAATTCCTATTGGAGGCACAGTTTCAGATCCCACAGACTGGATGAGTCATCAGGCGCATTCGCGCACACACACCTAAATTGTTCCAAACGCCCCAAAATCAAGTTGAAGGAATCACAAAACCGAAACGTATGGGAAATTAGAACAATGTGTCTAGAGTAAATATATATTCATCAGAAATTAAGGAGGGCAACGTGTCCTTGTGGTGAGTAGGCATTCCATCCCATCTTAAACACCAAAAGAACATCAATTACCTAATAAACTCTTAATGAACACACACATAGATATATATATATATATATATAATAAAAAGTAAATCTAAGCCTTTTGAATCAGTAGCTGCTAACAAGAGGAATAGGAAAAAATGATTACAAGAATTTAGCTGTGTCCCCAAAGAACAGGAAGGGTACAGTAAAGCGACCAAGTTCTTGGAAACCATGTCCATCATTTCCCTATCCAACACGTTGTACAGCATTCAAACATCTCCATTCATTTTCACTCAAGAGCCTGTGACTCACGGTGCTCAGCAGAGTCGTGATGGAAAAATTCAGCATTAAATAACCTTGTGAGAGTGACCGAAGTTCATTGCCTGAAACTCTTGTTTTGTCTGGGACGCAGCTCCTTTTGTTTGTTATTTTTTGCGCCCAGTTGCCTGGAATGCAGGCAAGGTTAAACATACAGGCTGCATTGTAGGTGGTGGTGGTGTCAACTGAGGATGTGTAGGATGAAATTTAGCCTCCCGAAGTAGGCAAAGATGAGTCACTGTGAGAAAACTGAAGGTTAAGTCTTGAAGGTGCAGTTTATGCACTATTTTAATTTGCCATAACAAAGACACAAACAGAAATTCATTTACTATCCTCAGGTAAAATGGTACTGTAGGAGTGGATAAAAATATAGACCTTAAAAACAGGCTTAACATGACAGTCGGTCTCAGTGTTGAGCAAAAAAGACAATGAAGCCAGATAAGCTACCAACTATTCAAAAGCAAAAATTTGTTTACGCAAACTAGCTACACTGAAAAAAAAAAAATTGGGCTAGGAAACAATTTTCACTCAGAAATTACTAGTAAATTTCACAAACAATAGAGTGGTGCAGGGATGACGTCAGGACATGGAAGACTAATTCGCCAGTACTTTCCTCAAGATTTTCCTATGAGTTTTTATAATGGGGTTTTTCAAGATAAGATCTGTGGTAAACATAAGTTGACAACGTTTTGTTCTACAACAGAAATTACACACACCCATATAGAAAACACAAATTTTGAAGCAGATATGTTTATTTTTAAAAATGTATATTTCTAAGAAGTAACATTTGGGGTGTGTGTGTAATTTACGTTGTAGAACAAAACGTCCAAGTATCGTCAACTTATGTTTACCACAGACCTTATTTTTCTCATAAATTGAAAAACCCCATAATAAAAACCCATAGGGAAAAACTCGAAGGAACCAGCAGCGAATTCCAAGTCTTCCGGGTTTTGATGTCATCCCTGCACCACTGTATTACAAAGCAACGGCAAGTAATACACTTAATTAAATGTGAAATTTTGAAGTAGAAAAACTGAAATAGTATTTTCTTGTAAAACGTACTCAAATAATCTTTAAAAGTTCAAAAAACTCCATTTTTACAGTGTAGGTACAATACAAGACAAAAGCTACATGCTAAATGCTACATTTAAGCTACTTTTTTAGTAATTATGAAACTAACAATACTTTACATTTCTTATAAAACAGTACGAATGATTCAGACTTTAACTTTAAGTGATTCAGATGGAGTTTTTGACCAATTTGTTGAAAAGAACTGACTCAAAAGATTCAAAAGTCATTCGTGATTCACTCACAAATCGAACATAGCTGTTTCTGAGTTGACAGAAAATACAAGACGCATGACTTGATTGCTGAAATACTGTCACTGAAAAACGTTACATTGTAGCAAGTTTGTCGACGCTACCCCGCTATATAATCAGTACAATAAAAAACATTAATCAGCAGACAAGGCAAGTTCAGCGTACAGTCTAAACTCTACAGTCCAAATATAATGCAAGGCAGAGAAAAGTGTGTGTTTGGCTCAGGTCAGCTCACTATGGTGCTGCTCGTAGCAGATACAAATTGATGCTCGTTGTGGCGGCCGTAATGTTTCTGAGCAGGAAACCATTAACATGGCATTACGCGGCGGATGGAGGGCAGGAAATTAAATTCGGCTGACTTTGAGTAACTGATGTCACAGTTCTCCCTGTGGGTAATTGATTATTACTCCCTTCCGCTGGCTAAGAGCACCATGGATGTGGGTCATGCAGGGATGAAGAAAACAGAGAGGTGTGGTGAGTTTAAATCTGAATTATTCGTTCACTAATCAGACTGATTCAGTTCTTGAGTTCAACTCAATGATTCAATCTGATTCCAGCGTATTTTGATATTTTCAGCTCCCCATACTATACTTCATTCCCTGTATGTGTGTGTACATATAATATATATATATATATATATATATATATATATATATGTATATATATATATATATATATATATATATATATATATGTGTGTGTGTGTGTGTGTGTGTATGTATATATATATAAAAATTGATCAATGACGTGACGGGTCATTTTTTTGTCCAAGGGCCTTCATAATAATAAAAACAAACAAAGATAGGACATCCAAAGTATATCAGGTAGTACAACTAGATCTCTTTTATTGAATCCAAAAGGTTTTAATTATATTTTGTTACATATAAAGGTATTTTAAAGATTTTGATGTATCAAAAGGTCATTCGGTTTAACCGTCCAAAGGCCAATACAGCCATTTCATTTGTGATTAATATGTCTATAAATGCAATAAATGTATATATTTTTTATTTTGGCATGATTTTATAACATCATATATCAACATAGTGCAAAATGGTATTAAAATTGTGTGTAGAAGTCGTTGCTTTGTTATGAGAAAGAATGTCCGGAAAAATGAATTTCATTGATGTCATTCGGAATAACCAATATAAAGGGACAATTTTGGATCAAGTCATGTGGTCAATATCATGTGACAGGATGTGACATCATTCAGACACCTGCAAAGGACCACATGGTCATGAAACAAAGTAACTAACCCTCTTTTAACTATTTGAAAAATTCATGTGTTCACTTGCTCATACGCATGTGCCGAAACATCAGGTCATTCGGTACAACCGCTATAAATGGAAAATGTTGTAATATTTTAAAAACTTGTACTAAATATAAAATGTTTAATTGTCCTTTTGCTAGCTAGCTAGCAAGCTAACTAGCTAGATATCCTGTTAGCATTGTTTGAAAATATCATCATTCGGTATAACCAAAAGTGTCATTCGGTAAAAACGAAATTTTGGTTAAACCGAATGACTTTTTTGGTGACAAATTTTGTCCATCTTGTAAAAAATGACAAAAGCAGTGTTAATTGATTATAAAAACCACATAATCTCATTGTTAACACTTGATAAAACTTTTAATAATTAATTATATCTCCATTATGTTTTTTTTTATATATAAACATCATTATATGAGAAAACACATATCCCTCATAAAGTACTAATATAAATATAAAAATATGCATATTTGGATTTCATAGACCCCCAAACCATTTATAGAAAAACTTGGTTACTGCCAGGCTGCATAAGCAAGATGAGAAAAAAGAGAGAGAGAGAGAGAGAGAGAGAGAGAGAGAGAGAGAGAGAGAGAGAGGAAAAAAAAAAAAAAAAAAAAAAAAAGAGGCAAAGTCCAACAGCATTGGAAATCCAGAACTGCAATAAAAAACACAAGCTGCCCAATGAGCCCTACAGCACCATGCTTATCTTGGCTTTTATGCACAACCCTACTGATCTTACAGCCAATGATTAACGCCAGGGTCAACAGCCCACTGACTGTAAAAGCTTTGCTATCAGCAGGAGATATCACGCCGCCAACTGACACCTCATTGAGACGTGTGGGATCCAACCCCCATCGGCAAACTGTTCACACCAAGAGAGAGTCCACATCCTCTCTTCTGCTTTTTGTGGCTTCATAATCAAATGCTATTTTATGCGTGGGATAAAAAAGATAAGAAAACACTTGCACAAGGTTAAATGAGAACATGATGTACTACCATGCCGTAAAAATGTTTGACACATAAAGGCCGTGTGCTGTACATGTGGCACATTGTGCAATCATAAGTGACAGTGGGAGATCTGATGGTGTTAATAGCGTTGTCATATAAAACTGTCATAAAATGTGTGAAAAGAAACTGGGACAAACGTTATATGACATGCAAGTGGTTGATTGTTAAAGTTACATTACGATGAAAGTGGCCAACATTGTTTAATTTGGGCTGGTCGTAACAGAATACGTTCCTATGTCCGACAGTTCACCCCAGTGCTCCTTTTCCTAATTTCAATACTGTCTAATTGCTTGCAATTTTTTATTATAAATAAAATAAAATAATTTAAAAATATAAAAAATACAATCATCATTAATTAAAAAAATAACATGTTTATGAAATTAGATTTAAAAAAAATATTAATAAAAAAAACAAATTAATAAAAAAAATTAAGTGTTTTATATATATATATATATAAAATTTAATTATATTTAATATATTATATATAATAATATTTACATAAATTAAAAGATATAAAGTTGAACTACAAAAAAAACAACACTAATAGCACAAGATGCTGCAAATTATTAATAATAAGAAATATAATAATAGTAACAATTGGCATATTATGTAATTCAATGAAAGCAAATTTTTTGTCCCAGCCTGTCGCCATCCTCACTGCACTTCCACTTATTTTAAGGTGCAGTCAGCACATTTGTTTCCGATCTCACCACCTCTTTTTCTCGTTCTTCCTCTCTCTCCATCACCCACTTCTGCTTTAATTTTTAATTCTCTTGCTCAATGTCAACTGTGCACAGCTGTGGTTTAGACAGAGCCAGAATACTGTGGATTTTCCATTTAAGAGTGGAATATATCAGAAATGAACTGGTCCAAAGCCCATGGTCTCTGAACTGATCCAAATCCATTTGCAACAGAACACTGCGATTAGTGAGGCACGACCCGCTGTTCACAAAATCGTGACGTGGTGGTGCTGAAATGAGATGAGTTGGTGACACCTCAAATGCTATCAGATGTGAACTCGCGAGAACTTTTGCTGTGAAGTAGAATGCTGAATGCTAAAATGGAAAATAGGTTGGAAAAGGAACAGAAGCTGAGTGGTGGCCCCTGTGTTTAAGGTGTAGTTGATCATTGAAAAGTGGTGTGGCATATAAACTGGCATATAATAATTCCATTGGAGCCATGCGTAACCATATTCACCACTGGCACATAGGTGTTAGCATTGAAGAGAGTAGCCGAATCAAGAAAATCCCCATCGCGTCATTCACTTCAACTCACCACCATGATCCCGTCCACTCTAAAAAAGTAACTGCACTTATCTTAGAGATGACAGCAAGAGACATACTACCATTCAGTGTTATTGAAGGAAATATATAGACTTCAGAGAGCCTGAATACACAACAACAGGGTGGAAAATGATCACGTCAAGGTTGGTTATTTGTAGTTATTGGTCCTACACTGAAACAGTTGAGTTTAATAAATATTCCTATATTGGCTAACAATGAATGGTTGCTTTTTTTTTTAAGACAGCCTAAATGTTAAATGATCATAACACAAGGCAAGCAGACCGCATAATTATGACCTATTTTTAGCGGCATTAATTATAGGATTTGACTGTTTTTGATCATATATACAGTACACAAAAAGTTTTGTTGGGGTGTGTTCACACTTGTAGTTCGGTTCTCTTCATTCTTTTGGTCCAGACCAAAATAAGAAAACAATACATTTAGTCATGGCTCGCTTAGCATTCAATGACGTGACGCTATTTGTTTTTTGTCTCCATATGGTTTAGTTAAATTTAAAAGGGTTAAAATTTCAAAATAAATTTGCAAATTACTTGCATACATTCTCTTTTTTGAGGACAAAGTCTAAAATTTCTGGTTTTAATTCATTTTGAGAGAATATTTGGGGGATGATTGCAAAAACGTCAATGTGGTGTAACCATAAAAACTTTGTACCAAATAATTGATCTTGTTTAAAAAAGGTGAAATTCTCAGTAAATAAAAGTAAATGGAACACCATTGTTCTGGATATTATAATTAATTTGGGGAATCATGTGAGTCAAGTCAAATTCCTGAAGTGTCAAGGTGGTGTAACCACCTTTCAAGGAGCCATTTTGTTCAAATTGTGCAAGAAAACCATGTGACATGAGTATTAACTTTTTTAAATGTTCCCTCCAAGGCCATGTGCTTACATAGGTGTCCATGATAATGCCTGTCAATTTTGATTTTAAATTGAAATGTCAAATGGTTTAACTGGTTACACCATTTGACTCCTATTACAAGCCTTTCTGTTATAGGGGCCAATTTAGTCAAATATCCCTAGTTTATGATGCTGATTAAAGATGTAATATAAACTAACCTACTATTTGGAACTATTTTCAAGTGTTTTTTTATTGAGAATTTCACCTTTTTTAAACAAGATCAATTATTTGGTACGAAGTTTTTACGGTTACACCACATTGACATTTTTGCAATCATCCTCCAAATATTCTCTCAAAATGAATTAAAACAGACTTGGTCCTCAAAAAAGAGAATGTATGCAAGTAATTTCCTAATTTATTTTGAAATTTTAACCCTTTTAAATTTAATTAAACCATATGGACACAAAAAAAATTTGCGTCACGTCATTGGCCCATATTTTGACATATTTTGCGACGGAACTTGTCGAACATCCAAAACAATGCTATGTGCTGAGCTAAATGCGCTCACTGTATGTGCGTACATATGATGGTATATGATGGAGCTGACAACTTGTGAAAAGCTTATAAAATGTATAAAGTAGTCAAAACAGTGGCAGGAATCCCTCAGTCACAAACACAAATAAAGATCTGTTGCGAGGAAACGCGGTTCTGATGCCTGTACCAAACTGTGATCTTGATTAAAATGATGAGAAAAAACTGGTATGCTTGAGTATTCTGTCCTTTTTAGGGTCACATCTTGTGACATCATGTCCTGTTTTTTGTTTGTTTACAAGTCTTTGGTCTATGTTGCGTTCATATTTCATTCGAACCGCACCAGAGTTCATTTGCAAACTGAGCAAAAATGAGAAGCAAAATGAGACCCATCTTTTCAGCGGTCTCGGTCCACTTGTTTGGTGCGCACCAGGGATCGGATGGCAAGTGTGAACACACCCTTAAAGGGATAGTTCACCCGAAAATGAAAATTGTCATTATTTACTCACCCTCAAATAGTTTCAAACCTGTATGAATTTCTTTGTTCTGCTGAACACAAAAGATGATATTTGAAAGAATGTCAGTAACCAAACAGATCCCGCCCCCCCATTTACTACCATAATAGGAAAAATAAATACTATGGTAGTGTGTGTGTGTGTGTTATATATATATATATATATATATATATATATAAAATATACACATACATATATACATACATATATATAGTTTCCCTATTGTTCGGTACCTTTAAGTAATATATTTATGACATTTAAAAGGGAAAAAAATAAAATTCTCTTGAGAAATTAATTAAACTGTTCATCATTATGTAGTCTTCCTATTTACTATGGACTAAAGATTTGTTCTTGCACTTTCTCGCCTGCTTGTTTTTCTGTTCCCCACTGAGTCGAATACTGGCAGACGGGCTGCGTCCCTCGCAGGAGTCTGTCGTGCGTCTATTTGTATCATTAACCTATTTTAAATCCGCTTTCAAAGAATTATCCACTTTTTAAAATATTTACCCCTCTCTCCAACACAAATGACGCACTCAGCTTGCATGGAAGTAATCATTTCCGCATTACAGTGCTTAATACATAAAACAAATAAGTAGAACAGGCTGAAACATAAAACGTCCTAAGCATGAGCCAGTAATGAATACCAAATGCTGCATTTAATCTGCAAATCAATGGATCAAAAACACATACAAGTTTAATCCCTTTTCTCAAAAGCAGAGTGGAGTAGAAAGTGTCTTAGTATGTATTTCTCACTATTCCCTGCTTATAAGCTTGCAGCACTGCAGCAAAGAGTGTGGACAGAATGAAAGTTCAGCAGTTTGATTGACAGCTACAGCAGCAGGTGGCGTGAGGTCCAGCTGAGCCGGTGCCCTTCACCGAGCTCCGTCAGGGAGCCTCAGCCTCAGCATGCCACCTCTCAAATCCACCATTACTCCCTAAACCGGACAGACAGAACCTTCACGTCAAATCAGCCTGAATGCAACATGGGCTGGCGACTCTGTTGTTCCTAAGAAACACTGTTCCACAAGGCTGATTCAAAAGGTAGACATTTTAATTACTCTGCCTTCTAAGATACCTAATTTTAGCCAAGTTATAGATTCAACCACTATTTTTGTGCGTTACATATTTTAATTAGGGATGCAATAATATTAAAATTATGGCTGATAATTATTTTCATTTTACAGCTGATAACTGAAATTCTACACTATTTTGCCTAAATAAATAAATAAAAAAATAAACTAATAACACTAATAAACTTGATTTATATAAATTAAAATTAATTCATTTTAAATGATACAAATGAATCAAGTTTAAAAGATACAAAATAATAATAAATGTATTATTTAAAATTATTGATTTGCATTATTAAAAATGAATGACTTTTTTTCTAAATTAAAAAAAATATATGTCATTGACAAATAAGGTTTTTAAAAGTGTAAAAAAAACATAATGGAGATATACAATTTTTTGAAGTTTTATTAAGTGTTAACAATGAGACTATGTGGTTTTTATAATCTAACACTGCTTTTGTCATTTTTTACAATATGGACAAAATGTGTCACCAAAAAAGTCATTCGGCTTAACCAAAATTTCAGTTTTACCGAGTGACACTTTTGGTTATACCGAATTATATTTTTTTAAACAATGCTAACAGACTGATATATAGCTAGCTAGCTAGTTAGCTTGCAAAAAGACAATCAAATATTTCATATTTATAAGTTTTTAAAATATTACAACATTTTCCATGTTTTATAGCGGTTATACCGAATGACCTGATGTTTCAGGACATGTGTATGAGCAAGTGAAAACATGAATTTTTCAAATAGTTACAAGAGAGTTAGTTACTTTGCTTCATGACCATGTGGTCCTTTGCAGGTGTCTGAATGATGTCACATCCTGTCACATGATATTGACCACATGACTTGATCCAAAATGGTCCCTTTATATTGGTTACTCCGAATGACATCAATGAAATTCATTTTTCTGGACATTCTTTCTTATAACAAAGCAACGACTTCTACACATAATTTTAATACCATTTTGCACTATGTTGATATATGAGGTTATAAAACCATGCCAAAATAAAAAATATATACATTTATTTCATTTTAAGATATTTTAATCACAAATTAAATGGCTGTATTGGCCTTTGGACGGTTAAACCGAATGACCTTTTGATACTTCTTTAAAATACCTTTATATGTAGCAAAATATAATTAAAACCTTTTGGATTCAATAAAAGAGATCTAGTTGTACCACCTTATATACTTTGGTTGTCATATCTTTGTTTTTTAATTATTATTATTAAGTCCTTTGGACCAAAAAAATGACCCGTATATATTTTGAGATTTTTTCAAATAGTTTGGTTAAAAACTACATTTTACAGGGATAATATCAACAGATACCAATATAAAAAAAGTTTTAGAGCCCATCCACACGGAGACGCATTTAGCTGTACACATAAAAATTTTGTATCGTATCAGCATTTCGTCCAGATGGATCCGGCGTTTTGGGTGCCTGAAACTGCTATTTTTTGAAACCAGGTCCCAGAGTGGATAAATCTGAAAACGACACCCTTGCGTTTTCGTGTGTACAGCCAATAGATCTGCATATTTTGTGACGTCTCGACCCACATGCTCCTAGTCTTCTTCTATCTCTGTGGCAGAATTACAGTGCCACATACTGGTCTGGCATGTATATTACATCGTTTTGAGTCGGTTTTAGTGGTTTTGTATGTACGCAGATATTTCTTGAGACGACGCCGTGTTTACGGAATTTTTTTTAGAACGAGGAAAAAAAGATCGGATAGGGAAAGCTCTGACTTTGTGTGGATGTGGCCTTATATTAAATTTGAAAAAGCTCTAATATCTTCCGATAACCAAAATAGTACAGATATATCATGCATCCCTAATTTTATTAGACGTGTCTCTCTGAATCCACATAGTATCTCCAAAGGCCCAGAGCTTCCCCACTGTGTGGATGTTCTCATTTTCCCTGTGCATTGATGAGCATGCAGAGGGGAGATGATATCAGCGGCGGGGAGTCTCAGAATAGTGTCACCATGTGAAAAGGCCACAGGCTCTTAAGTGTAGCATATCCGTAGGTCAACCCCATAAAGCAGAATATCAAGGCTCCCTTGCGCTTCCTCTCATATGAGCCGGTGCCAGAGGCGGCAGATTAGTGAGAAGAGTTTCCTGTTGCTCTAAATAGGTATGACATCTGCGATTCAAATTGAAAATGTAAAACTACAGGTGCACTCTTCCACTTGCTGCTTGGTGTTGGTGTGTGTGTTTTGGCATGTACAAGCCAAATAATGTTTTTAAAATGCACGTATTATTGGAAAATCAAGGGTATATTCAATATGGACATTGCTTTCTGTGAGCAATTCAGGTTCAATCAACAGCCCCTTAGCATACAGCGAGATTTCATGTCGTCTCACTTTAGCTCAGACTTATAAAGAGGCTATCTGTCCGGCTGTAAGCTGATTCAAGGTGTTGCTCAAGCAACATGGCCAAGAATTACAGACATTGAAACTTTTTCATTCTAGTGCAAGCTGATTAGGCCATGCGCAGAAAAATCACGCCTGTATTGGCCCCTTTCATTGTGAGTTCCCACAATTTGATTCCTCTGAAAACCTATTAGTCCAAAGTTACCCTACAGCTTTAGAGAAGTCTGCTAAAACTTTTGGCCCCAAGAGTCCTGTGCATTCCATTAATGTTACACTAAGAGCTAAAGAGTCACATTTACGTTTTAATTGAAGCTGAGATACACAAAGGAAATTAAATGTATTCATAATAAAGAGACTGAATGACTAATTCTGATTATGTTTAGACTTAACCCTCAAAAACCGGCCAAAAAGAACTATCGTTCTAAAATGTTTAATAACTTTTGAACCGCTAATCCAATCTGTATGCTTTAAAATGTACCGTAAAGAGGAGATTCACGGCTTTCCAGTGATATCGCATGATTATCTCATTCTGACATTCAGAGGCTCCGTGGTGAGACTGGTTACGTCATCAAAATCTGCAGCATTGATTCGTTAAAGCAATGCATGTAGTTTGTTCCTCTAAGCCAAACAGGAACAATTGTTGATGCCTAGTCCCGCCTCCTATGCCCAGATTGGTTCAAACCATCATCATCTCAACCAATAAACATAGGTTTTGGTCATTTGAACTACGATACTATCATGTTTCTTTGGAAGTATGAATAAGCGCAAAGTGAAAGTATTTGCGTGCGCATGTATCTGCGTGTATGAAAACAAACACAAAAATTACAGATTTGAATGAGAACACTCATGTTACAAAGCATGACTTTGACATAACATGAACCAAAAATAAGGATAAAACAGTTTCACATCGGATAAGTTATTGCAATTTATGTTTTCAAACGTGTCTCTACGCAGTGAACCGGTGCAATCAAATGCGACGCGAACGTGAGGAGTACAGCCACAGGACTGCTCTGTTTGGTTGTTATATTATCTAAATACTTATTTTATAGTTTGTGAAGATCATTAACATTAGTAGTTCAGTTGAACTACTTATTTTTCTCTCTCATTTTGTGTTTATTTTGTGAAAAAACCTTTGCACTGTTTTTATTTTCGTTGCACAAGACAATTTTCATAATTGTTTTCATTACTTGCAACACTATTTGTTTTTATTCATGTTCAGATTGAAAATATATTTCTCTAAAAAGTCACTTTTGCTTTAGGTGTTCTGTTGTATAACATTTTTTTATTAATTTTACTCCCTGGTCTTTTTTGGACACACATTATCAATAAATAAAGTACACCTGTTTATCCCTAAAGAGTAATATTGTAGTTTTATCTAGAGTAATATTGTAACAAATGGCTATAACTTGCTTAGAGATTGTTAAATTTATACAAAATTTCATCTGAAAGTTTAAAACTGGAGGCTTTGTGTGAGTTTACAGTGAAAAACACTAGATTTTTGCTGGCATTTTTTTTTGAAATTCTGGGAATTTTATCCATTCTCAGACAAAATAAATGTAAAATTGGCACTTTAAATTAGCTAAACTGAAACTTCAAGTTGTCCTGTTTAAAATGATATATGGCACTTGATGCTGACTGCTAGAATGGGTTAGAAAACCAGAGAAAAGTGCAGGCGAGTCAGGAGCCCCAAAAATGCTCTAGGTCTTTAAGGGTTAAAGAACTAATGGCAGTAACAATTAATACTGGTCAACTGTGATAATTCTCAGACAACAATATCATGATCACTGTCTATCTGTTAACAACCGATATAAATTTGAGCGTGCTGCATTTCTTTAGAATTAGGTTTGCAAAATATATGGGTTGTACATTGTTTATCAGCTGACATGCAAACAAAAATTACTTAATCTCCAAACAGTAATAATTTACCAACACTGTTAAATGTAATCTCGAAATATAATTATAATTTTTCAAAATATATATTTTTTTAATTTAGAATATATAAATATGGGTCAATGTGGGATGTGACGGGTAATTTTTTTTGTACAAAGGCCTTAATAATAATAAAAAACAAAGATATGACATCCAAAGTATGTAAGGTAGTACAACTAGATCTGTTTTATTGAATCCACAAGGTTTTGATTATATTTTGTTACATACAAAGGTATTTTAAAGATCTTGAAGTGTCAAAAGGTCATTTGGTTTAACTGTGCAAAGGCAAATACAGCCAATTCATTTGTGATTAAAATATCTTAAAATGTAATAAATGTATATGTTTTTTATTCTGGCATGATTTTATAACCTCATATATCAACATAGTGCAAAATGGTATTAAAATTATGTGTAGAAGTCATTGCTTTGTTATGAGAAAGAATGTCCAGAAAAATGAATTTCATTGACGTCATTCGGAGTAACCAATATAAAGGGGCCATTTTGGATCAAGTCATGCGGTCAATATCATGTGACAGGATGTGACATCATTCAGACACCTGCAAAGGACCACATGGTCATGAAGCAAAATTAACTCTCTCTTAACTATTTGAAAAATTCATGATTTCACTTACACATGTTCCGAAACATCAGGTCATTCGGTACAACCGCTATAAAACCTGGAAAATGTTGTAATATTTCAAAAACTTGTACTAAATACAAAATGTTTGACTGTCCTTTTGCTAGCTAGCTAGCTAGCAAGCTAACTAGATATCAGCCTGTTAGCGTTGTTTGAAAATATCGTCATTTGGTAATTTTGGTTAAATTGGACTTTTAGACTTTTTTGGTGACAAATTTTGTCCATCTTGTAAAAAAATGACAAAAGCAGCGTTAATTGATTATAAAAACCACATAATCTCATTGTTAACACTTAATAAAATTTCAAAATTGATTATATCTACATATATATATACATTATCCGCCAAAAAATGAACAATGAACATAGGATGGAATCCCATTTTTCCAGTGCCAGAAAGGATGTTAAAAACATGACACTTAAGCTCAGACTATGACATGCCTTTCTCAGAGGCTAAGTAGACAGCACATAATTTTCCAGACAGGAGCAGATAGTAAGTAGCAGTGAAACCGGAACAGAGTTTTGGCCATCTCTGTGGTATCACATACACCTACTACTTGAAAGGTGTGAATCTAGTGGCTAATTTTAGTCCTAGCCAAAAAACACTCACATCTTCTTCCCATTGCCTCCATATGCTACAGTGATGGATATCAGTTAGGTGGGGGAAAAAACAGGAAGAGAAAATGGCGAGGCATGTCCAGAATTCATTGGAACTTGAGCTTCGGGCCTGACACCTGACCCCACTGCTGCTTCAAGGGGGTCAATGCGGGTCAAGAGAATGATGGGAAAGAGGAGCGGCAGGAAGAGAGGTGGATGTTTTCCAGTGTTGGCTTGGAAAAAATGTAGACGCACTTAGGTAAGTAAACATGAGAGAGTCACCAACGCCATTCCTCCACAATTCTTCCATCACCTCCTTGAAGGTTAGGCTGAGGTCAAACAGATCCCCTCTCTGCTGAAGTGAGAGCAGCTGTTTACACTTGTGCTTTCGCATGGTAATACTGAAGGTGGTCAAGCAGTGGAGACCCATTACTGCAGCTCACCGGAAACCCAAGACTTTTTATAGCAAGTCAATAAAAAGATTCCAGTGTTAAAAGGGGATGCAGCAGACCAGATTGGGGTAAAACAACTTTTATCATTTTAATCTGGTACTTACACCAGTGACCACAACAGAGCAATGAATGCAATAGAGGATTTCCCCGATCCAAAGTGATTTCAACAATACAGTAATTTCAAATTCAAAGTGGTTCTTCCTGATTCAACAAGGGCTCCTACTGAGTGATCTCCATAATGGCTTTACATACTGGTGGTCATCACTTGGTCTGATGACCCCTTTATAACCCCAACAGTACTCCAGAACACCTGTTTTTTTTTCACACTGGGGTGGTGCACTAATACAAACATAGTGATACACACATAACCAGGCTCAGCAATATGGATGGCCTCAGCGTTATCTTTCTCTGACATTTGCTTTCAAGTTTTTGCTTTTGGTTTTTGAAATAATTTAAAAAAAAATATCTATTATGATTTTAAATTTGATGTTAAATGTTTAGCTCAGTAAAAAAATTGGCAGGGCAAGTGGAAATCTAAATTACTGGCCAGAAGAAAGAAAAGTTTACTAAAACACTCACAGGAAAGTCAGCATCTCTAAATTCATCCACCGCCACCACTCTGACTATCCTGGCCATTCCTAGAACATAGGAAAAGTGGTAATTTGGAAGCATACAGTTTGTCTAGCCAGATTTAAGTAGTAATGATTACGTCTGTCTACACTTCATGCAATTTCCATGTATGATGTAAACCCTCTATTATGTATATTGTATAGTATTTATTTATATATGAACCTCAGACTCCCAAGTTAAGCCTCAACACATCTGGATGAACTAAATTAAGAAAATGAGGGCAGTGTTGACTCTCCAAAACACAGAGAGAACATTGCAGGACGTATGACTTCTGCCGTGCCAGTCAATTCTAGGATACACATTCTGTAATTTGATTCTGGCTAATCCGATTGATCCATGCAAAATCAGGGACATCAGTGAAGCGCTTGTTAAGTGTGTTTCCTAACTCATTGCCCTCACATGAGGTAGTCTGTAAATAGCACAAAGAGGAAGAGGCAGTGTGAGTGGGATGAATGCAGTCTTCATGAGAGATGTGGGGGAAGCGGAGGTGAACCAAGCAACCAATTTTCCCCCCCAGCAGCGGCACAGGTTTCTAAAAATAAAATCATGCAATGTCCGACGAAGAAGAGATAATGAGATTTCAGAAGGCTGTACTGTCTGAATATGCTAACTCGAGGTCTGGAAAGTTGTCACGAGTCAGGGGGTCAAGGAAGATAAAAAAGGTATTGGAAATTGGAGTCTTTGGTAGTTATGTTAAATTACCCAACCGTTTCACATTCACATAAGTAGTAAAATACTTGGTCTTTTTCTGATGTAGGAGGATTTGTTCCTCAAATGAGCCCCAGCTATTCAATGTGTTTGTGTCTGAAGTTGTAGTATTTTAGACTTCTATACATAAGACATGCTGCTGCTGTACAATATAGCATACATGAATTACCCGTAGCAGATCTATACAGGTGGAGCTGGGGAAGGTGAAGGGTTTCTGAAAGTGCGCCACAAACTGCTACAGAAAATGCTGACCAGTATTTGAAGTTTGAGCAGTGAGCTCATTGGCAACTGATACAGCAGGAACCAATCAGCTGGGCCCTATAGAGAAAGATGTGATGGCAAGTTAAGGACCGATCAGACTGTGCCATGATCTACAATTCCTGACAGAACTTTGTATATATTCTACTTTATATATGATAAGAGTACATAATAAATCATGGGCAGGAAACCTGTATGACGCCAGCCGGAATAGATATCTGCTAGACCTGTGAACTACATGCACTCACACACAAGTTCCAAATATCAACTTTGACTTGGACAAAAAGTGCAAGAGAGCAGGGAGATGGATTGATTCTGACCCTGGGTCATTTCTCAGGTTGAGGAGGTTTCTCTCAGTTCTGTGCTAATGGTGATCTAGCTTCCGAGCCTGATGGAAAAGAGGCCCCACACTGCCTAAAAACCTCATGCCTGGTCATCATATAAACATCACTATGTCAATGAAAAGAGTCTCATATTTGCAAACACCTCAACATTTGAGTAAAAGTAATCATTTTAAATGCACAGTATGACTAACAGCTATTCATTTTTAGAATAGCTAAATATTGCATTTATGGCAAAGGTCAAACTGTAAATATAAAAGTAAATATAGAGGAAATGAGCATGAACAATTAAATATGCAATATCGACGAATAAACAAACATAAAAAAAAAAAAAAAAACTATTAAAATAGATTTTTACATTTTTATCTTAGATAAAAATTCTAAAACTAGATCTGGTCTTCATTAAAAGTCTTTTCCTAAGAGTCAACTGAAAAATAAAGAATTCTAACAGGGTTCAATCTATCACAGTCCATCAAAATATGCTTCAATGATAATGGATTCCGGCACAAGGGGCATAAAGGAGGATCTTCACCCATTAAACAATGTATGAATTACTTCAAACAAACAAAAAAATACACTAATCCCTTCCTGTACAGCAGGCTAAACTTCACATTAACTTCACATCACATTTTAGAGCTTTAAGTTTTTTCATAAACTGGTGTAATTCCTTTAGAATTACTGCTATTAGGCTTAAAAACAGCAAAACTATTCACTTTCAAACATCAGAAAGCAATGTAAATTCACAAATACATGGAAACAAGAGGGTCACTGTGTGGGATTTAATTTAAGCTAAACCCCATTGCTACACAAATGCTGGATAATCTGCTTTCAAACTTGGTAATACCAAATCAACTGCAAAGTATCTGTGGGAAACTGCAACACGCAATGAGCTCGTCACTAATTGCGAACCAGCAAGACAAGAGGAATGTTACCATATAACCCTACTGAAACCCCACTGCAGGATTTCATTGGTTTTCATCTTTACAATTGGTTCACTTCACTGGATATTGGCGTACAACAACAACAAAGACTTTACAATTATTGCTTGCATTAAGAGTTGTTTGCGAAAACAGATCATCACACCAGCGAAATCCATTTAAAGCAGTGTTTGAAGGGTTAAAAGGTGATGTGTACACAGGCATTAACGCACTTTGAGATAAGGACTGCACTGACCTCAATCTCTTAACACTGCATATTTGTTTGAGATAGACGTGAATAATGTGGTTGGCGTAGTTGCTGCTTTCGCACGAGGAGGCCCTGGGAGGAATGTGAAGCTTTATGGTTAAGTGCACTTTAGCTGGGCCTTGCCTCCTTTCAAAGTTCCCGTCAAAGCCCCCTGGCCCAATTCAACCCAAAGACTTCCCCTCATCTTCAAGGGAATAGGTGTGAGGGGTTAGAGGGGAAAGAGAATGAGTAATGCTAACACGTTTCCCAGAGGCAAGGAAGAATGCTGTGACTTGTGCGGGGTTAAGCCCGTAAGGCCCGGACGGGTCGGCAGAGAGGCGCCTGACAGCCCTTGTGGGCCTGTGGCTGGAGGTGGATGTTGGGGCTTAGAGGAGAGGAGGAGGGGCCAGCAGGGAGAGCGGGACATGAGGGGTTGAGGTTCAAAGGGTCATGGACATTCCCCGCGTGTTTCATTATGAGCTGCTGAGGCCAGCTGACGCCAAACAGGCAACAGTGGTGCTGTCGGCGTGCGTGTGGTGTTTGTGTAAAGGAGAAAGGAAAACAGGGTCGGAAAGGACTGGTGTGAGAGAAAGAGAGGGAGGGCTGTGGTGTAAGACTACAGAAAAAAACAAACAGGAGAGGGTGTGAAAAGTACAATAGGAAGAAGGGAAAAGTGTACAAGGGCCATTCTCAAAAAAATATTAGCTTTCTGATTTAGAAAATGCTGATGTGTGAATTCAGTTCAAAGCTGAAAAAAGGTGAAAATCTGTAAATAAAGAGGGAAATTATTTAACTCGATGCACTGGCTCTTCTTCCTCTTCTTTATTTAAAAAAAAAAAAAAAAAAAAAAAAAAAAACACAGAGAGGTCCCGGGTTTATATCCCGGACGAGCCCCCAATTATGTTACGACTTCCTATTTTTTTTATTATTATTGCTGTCCAGGGTTGTAGGAAGGTAACACAAAACATAAATAAATACAGGGAAAAACTAATAATGCTGTTTCCTGTTTGTAAAGTGGTATGTCAGATGAAGGTATTTTTCAGGCACCTGGCAAATTAAAAATTTAGTTAAAAAAACCGAATATAGTCAAGGTACTTTTAAGTATTTAATAAAAAGTTAGTTTATCTATTGATGCCTTTAATAAAGTTTGTTGATTATTTTAAATATAACAGAAGTAGGATGTTTGTCACCATATTTTGAAAATGACCCAGAAGAGAAAATGATAAAGAACAAAAATGTCCATTAACTTCTACAAAAAGAATATTACAACAGCTATTACATGCAATAAAACTAAAGAGCTTTGGGAAAAGATGGAAAACATTTGACACAGGAAGAGTTAGATAGAGTGAATGAGATGGGAGAGAAGGGAGGGAGCGCTGGTGTAGGAATAGAAATGAATGACTTCCTAACAGGTGGGACGGGGGGGACGCAGCTTACCCTCTAACCCTGACCAGCATTGGGTTTCAGCTGTACCTCCGGAGCCCATGACCCTCCTGTACAATCGCTCAGAGGAAGTTGATTTGTTTTTTTAGCCCTGTTCATTTCAAACACTCATGCCAAGAGAGTAAGTTTTTCTGACAAACCTAACCAAAACTCACTTCTTCACCAACTAAAAATAAAACTTCCACAAAAACAATTTACCAGGAGTATGTGTAGGTTGATTTTTGTGTAGTTTTCATAGCTGTTTTTGAGCTTAAAAAATTAGCTCATTTTTTTCCATCAGTGAAAAGCGATGTTTTGATAGCTCATCCTACGCAGTTCACAGAGGCGCTTCCACCTTCCATTTATGCTACGTTAAAAATAACTCATACAGGTGAAGAGGAAAGCGACAGTAAAATGGAGCATCAAAATAAATCATGAAAACGTGCATGCAGCACCTCTCGAATAAAGTAAAGGGTCATGGAGGGATGACCTGTGTTTTTAATTGCTACGTTTTTACAGAGGTTCTGCTGCTCTGAAGAGGCCATACTGTAGCTGTGGTGTTAAAAACATGAACACAAACAAACACTTTACTGCATTAAAGTGCTCATAATGCACCTGTTTGGGTGAGGAGTGTATATTTAGCATCAAATAGAGGATTGAGTAGGTATTCAAAAGTATTAATCTATTTTTCCATTGTGGTGGTCCAATGTTGGCTTGAAATTTGTCTTTGCAAGTCTCTTTATTAATGATGAAATGGGATATATAACTGTTTTTATCATGCTTTCAAATTTCTGGAAAGTTCATTATAATTGTTATAACTGAAAGTATAAACTCTGCACCACTAGTAAAATAAAATAAAATAAAATATTTATCAAAGAATCACAGTTTCCACAAAAATACTTAAGGGGTCATGAATTGAGAAATCAGCTTTTCCTTGAGCTTTTGATATATGAGAGGTCATTGTACTATAAGAATATCCTGTAAGTTTCAGAACTGAAAACTTCCTTGTTAGTCCAATAAAAGCTTTTATTGAAACCAGGCCCAGCGAACGTCTGATCCTGGTATGTGCCTATCTATGTCATAGATAGGTGAAATGCCGCCTCTGCAGAAGAAATCAACGCCTCCATCATTGCAACGTTAGCCCCACTAGCATTAGGATTACCTTTCAAAGGATCCTAATGCTAGGAATATGGTTATTTATTTTCAACAATGTGAATGTCTCAGTTGATCTTTACTTATTTGTATTCGCTATTCTGTACATTTCACTGTGGATTCTTTGGTAAATCAACTGCATTTCGGCACAGGCTTTGCAAACAAAATTTTACGATATGGACTCAACAGTAATGCAACAACATGTAAGTAACTGTGTTAATTCTAATGCCTGATCTGATATGTAATGTTTCATGTACAGTCAGATGTTCTTTGTCTATGTGTCAGTAAATCAAACCAGTGACTAAACGGTCAACTCAACCACGTTATTTCTCTTAGTAGAATGAAAATAATCTGTTATTTAAACGGTGATTAAATTATATACAGAAAGCGCTCAAAGAACGCTCCCTTTACAATCGCTGGAGCTGTAAATCAAACAGCGCGAGTTTATCAGTGACTGAGTTCTGGACTCGCACCAAAACTCCCGTTTTATTCAACGAATCCCTTAGTTACATTGAGTTTTCACTGTTAGTTATGATGAAAGCATTCGTTAGCGTGCAGAAATTGAGTTGCAATGACAAGATCACTGCTTTCATGCGCTCAACATGTCTGTGATCAGCTACAATATTCATCACTGCAACCTTTCATACCACAATCTAAATATAATGCCATAGATTTAAGTGTAATGCTATAATCAACACTTAACGATTAGATTAGAGAGCTGTAATAGTAAAAACATGCTAAAAGTTTGAGAGTAATAGCTATTTCATATTGCAAAGATGTTAGCCAATCACAGCAGTAGGCATTTACACTGAAGTCTCACAGCAGACACGCTCCTCAAAACAGAGCGTTCAAATCAGAGGGCTAAAATCAGGGTAAGAAAAATACCTTTTATTTCTAAATTATGACAATTCTTGATGTAAAAAGAATACTAACATTATAAGTGCACCCCAGGAAACAATAAAACAATGCAGTTCATGACCCCTTTAAGCATTTTAAAACATATTAAAATAGAAAAGGTACATTTTCATTAAATAAATGCAGCCTTGGCGAGCATAATAGACTTCTTTCAACAACATTAAAAAATCTTACCGACCACAAACAACTGATTGTTAGTGTAATGGTAATTTTGTAAAGGATGGTTAATCCAGTAAGCATGCTGTAGCATAATATCTGAAACAGAAGGGATTGTGTAGTAGACAGACAGCACAATGAGTGCATTGCAGGAGAGCAGCTCACGTTTGCCTTTGAGGTGTCCCTGTTACCTGCAATAGTACAGGCCCACTATTTTTAGAATCAATGTCGACGGACTGTCAGCGTATTTTAAGCTATGCCCCTCTGGGCCACCATATACCCTTGAGAGAGCTCATGGAGAAAGAGAGAAAAAAAAAAAAAATGTCAGGTGAGAGAGGAAAAACAGACCCTAAGCCAGATTCTGATAAGGTCCTTTCAACTCTACACTCAACGTGATTGTGCTCCGTTTTGACAGGTACTTAAGATGAGGTCTGGACTGTTTAGGAACCATCTGCTTTAATGGAGGAAGTGAGATCAGCCATTAAGTTAAAGCGCCAGTGTGACTCAATGGATGGAACAGCTCTATTCTAGGAGAGGGGTCAATAGCCTTTGGTGGAACTCGAAAGACAGCAGATAAAACAGATGAATGGAAAAAAGAGATGAAAGGGGTGGACGAAAAACAACATTTAACGGAGAGAAAAGAAAGGAAGAGGGGCAGACGAACACAATCGGCGAGAAACAAGATGAAATATTAAGGCGGACACACTGAGTTCTGGGTGTGCCCTACACTGAATAAGTGATGAACCAACTCGGGTTCCTGTCTTTGATGTGCGAGTGCCTGTTTGTCTGCCAGAGTTCCCGTCTGAGGTCCCTGGGTCAGTGCAGGGGATTATGGGCCGGGTGAAACTTTTGGACTGACCTTTTCTATTATCTGCCTTAGCTTGCGCTTTCAGGAGAATCCAAAAAAGGTGTAATAACGCTAGTGCCAATGCCGCCTACTGTCATAACAAAAGGATATTTGCGATAACTGTGGTTGCATAACCATAACACATATTTCCACACTTCACCACCTACATTTCTTCAATGACAAGGTGCAATGTTTCACCGTAAAGGTAGAGTAAACAACTCTAAAAAGTACAAACAAAGCATTGAATATCTCTGATTTAAATCAATGAGTACTTCCTGCTGCTGACAGCTCTTGTTTTTTTGGTTGAGGATGACAAGTCACTCTCTCTCCCTGTAAGGCTATCTTTCTCAAAGCTCTCCCGGTGGAAAGTGAACCTTCCCCTGGGCCATTCTATCTTTAGCGATTTACTTCCGTCATGTCACGTCTTGTCACCGGAGCCGGTGGCAGGCCTTCAAGCTGGTATCCACACCTCGCGGCCACCCAATCTCCTGCTCTTTACAAAACAGGAAGAGGCTCTTTGCATGCTTCCTGTCTGTCACCCCTACAAGCAACCTTCAGAAACGTAATACCAGGTGGCGCGGACACATTTACAGACCCTCAAACAAGCATGCACACGCTCTGTTGAATGTATAATGCGAACGACTATTTTATGATGAAAAAAAATTAATCTTCTTCATCAGAGTTTAATTTGATTAGTTTACCTGTTAAGAGGCTAATTTGAATACTAATTTGAAAGCACTTGAAAATCTGAACTAATATAAATATGTGAACTTTATTTACATGATATTGTACCATATATATCAAGTATCGGCAATTACTTCACCATGTGATACATCAAGATTCAATACGTCATGATGCATCACAATATTGTAATTTGACTGCAACTAATTCAATCTCTCCTGCACTGTAGGATGTAATATGAATGCGCAAATAAACAAACATATAGATACAAGTGAGAAAAGGTATCAATATAGGAAAATATTATTTTATATGGTTTATTTTACTGCTTTTATTGACGTATAAGAGGTGGGAGTGGGATAGGAAAGTGACGCAGCTAACCACTGCTAACCACCAGACCCAGGAGTTCTTTGACAAGCTAATACTTGGGTCGTGGTCCATTCGCTGCATCAGGGAGTCAACAAGGACTGAGATGCTAAGGAGTTCCACCAATTGAAGATCGCATCACTGCACACACACACACACTCAAGCTGAAAGGAATCCAGAGAGAGTCAGTCAAGAGGAAGTGATGGCAGGAAGCGTCACACAAAAAGGCGCCACGGGTCATACTTCTCTTTGCAGTCCACTTCCTCCTGTCTCTGCTCCCACGCACGCAAGGCGGGGAAGCAGAATGAGGAAACTCTGTCCTGAAGGAATACAGGACGCTCAGGGCCAGATAATGACAGGGTTTCCCTGAAAATGTGCCCTGACAGGTCGGATTCAGGAGGGCATCCTGGACTGAACTGAACCAAATTTGTTAAGTGTGAATGGTAAAAGTGAATGCGTGTGCGCTATGGCTATTTTTTACTAGTCAACTTGTCATCCAAAAGATTAGTTGACTAGTCAGTGGGTTAATGATTACCATGTGCCATGCAGCTTCAGCAGCCTTTTTTTCTGCACTGTAAAAAGTAATACGCTATATTTACTTCATAAAATTTGGGCAACAGATTACAAGCAATATTATTAATTAAATTCAACAAATAGAATTGAGTTAGAATTAATCAAATTAATTCCTTACATGTCAACCATTTAAAACTAGTAAAATTTAAACAAAAATATCTGAATAACAGACAGACGTCAAAGATGAATTCTTTATTTTTTATTGCCAACATTGAAGACACCTGATGATAAGCAGAATCACTGAAGGAAAGAGAAACAAGAATTAACAGAGGTTTAGATGTTGATGTTGATGTTATTGAAAATGTTTGTGTCAGTGTTTCATTTAGTTGGCCAGTTTGACTCTTTGCTTTTTATGTCAGTTTGTGGTTTTTGTAATTGTGTTTGCTAATTTTACACATTTTAAATAGTTGACTTTTAAGGAATTAATTTGATTAATTCTAACTCAATTCTTATATGTTGAAATTAATTATTAATATTGCTTGTAATCTGTTTTATTGAGTAGATAGAGTGTATTTCTTTTTACAGTGTGGCAAGAGGCAGTTTAACCACTGAAGTCTGATTCGCAAACAAATGACCCCTATCAGTCGGTTCTTTTAATAACTAGTTCAAAAAGACAAGTTGCCAGTTTGAAACAATCTGAAACACTGCCCTCTATAATATACAGCATTCGCAGAGAGAAAATGTCAAAGAAAGAATCAATTCACACTGAAATCTAAAGCTTGTAAATCAGAATTGAATCAGAATGGGAAAATTTCTTTCAAATCTTTTCATTACAACTGAACAACACCCAAATCAAACAGAATCAAACTGAATCTTAAGCTTGTGAATCAGAATCAAATCCGGATTAGATTCGCAAAAACACGAATGTGACATTTCTTTCATACATTTTCATTACAACTGAAATACACCCAAATAAAACAGAATTGAATCAAAATGGGACTTGCAAAAACATGAATGTAAGGAAAAGTTCTTTCATATCTTTTCATTACAACTGATAAAGCACTCAAATGAAAAAAACAAAATGAACTGAAATCAGAACTGAATCTAAAGCTTGTGAATCAGAATCGGACCCGGATGCAACCTGCAAAAACCTGAATGTGGAAGGCCTAAGTAGACACATTGGGATGCAGTGCAGTGACCAACTGTCACCAATTAGAACAAGTGCAATTAAAGTCACATGATCAATGACATGTTAACAACACACATCCAGTGAGTCTAGTGACATTACTAATCGACTAGTCAACGAGTGTGCAGACGTGCAAGCCGGACACTTGTTTTCTCTATGCAGTACAGTGTGTACAGACAAAAGGAACAAATGGTAGAGAGGAAGAGACAGCGAGAGCGAGCGCTAAAGTCACAGTGTGGAGGAGTCTATTATTAGTCTATGGCTCCAGCAGCAAAGTGAGGTCACATCAGAGCCCAGCTTTAGGCACGTGTGTGCTCAGTGTGTTTTTGCTTTCACGCTTGAGCTACTCTACACAGCCAGAATCAGAGCACTCAAAAAAAGAGAGAGAGAGAGAGAGAGAGAATGAGAGGGGGGAAAAAAAAGGGCCAGAGAAAGAGACTTCCTGTAAACACGCGAGGCACCCACAGTCTGTTGTGTGCCGTCTCGCAGCATTTCCTCAATCCGCTTGTAAAGCAGAAAGCACAGCATTTTGCACGGAAGCATGAGGACATTCCCATAATTCGGATAAGAACAAGGCACGCAGTAAATAAGAACGGTTTGGAAAGCTGCCGGCCACACAAACAACGTTAATTTTCATTACAAATTAAAGTATTAGAATACCAATTTGAGTGAAAGCTTACTGACAAATTAAAAATTATTTAAAATAAAAATGCATTTAATTTTTCATGACAAATTATAGTATCTGAATAGCAATCTGTGTGAAAATTTAAAGTGAAAACTTCATATGAATTTCATAATTACATTTAATATAAATTTATTTAATTTTTCATTACAAATCATAGTATCAGAATAGCAATCTGTGTGAAAATTTAATGTGGAAAAACTAACAGGTTTTCCCCTGGTTTCATGACAGAATGCCAGATTTTCAATGTGGTCTCAGATTTTTACACCCCACTGTAATATTTACAAGAGAACAGAAGTGTGTAGAGTAGACAAAACCATAATAATGTGGAAAAAACTTAAATTGATAAATATTGATGAGGAGTGATCATTTAAAAAGAAAACATGAGTGACAGCAAAAGTGTGGACTGCAGTGACAGCACACTTTTCGATGAGGGCTCAACATTAGCTAGCCTATATTTCCCCCTAGTGGTTGGAGTTAAACGGTTCTGACTTCATGAATCGGTTCCTGTCAGAGTTCAGATCTTACCGCTGTGGAGAAAAGAACACGTCCCACTTCAACCACCTGAGGATCACCAGACTGAGTATCAGCAACAATGGGGTTAATCTAAGGAAATTAAAGAATTGACGTCAATGAGAGATAATAACAACCCTGAATGCAGTGTGTGTCGGTACAGAGCTAACATATTGACTGCAGTGTATTGAATTAATCTACATTGTTGATGCTGTACTGATGCCCGAGAGGAAATTCAGTACTGTTTGTGAAACACATGCACTGCAGTTGTGGGCACTGACCTCTACTGTGCCATTCTGAGCATAATGTCGGTGAGGCAATCGAGGGTGAATGTCCATCAGGTGTGGAGGGGGATCTGGAGTGACTCGTTTGCTATGCCTACTCAACAGCTCTCTGTAGTTCAGTGAATCAAAGTTGGTCTTCCACATCAGAACCTGAAACCCAGACGATCAAGGGCATGAGTGACATCAGCCAGACAGTAATCGGATAGTAAAACAAGCATTATGTCACAATTACCTGAGAGTCAGCACCTCCTGAAGCAAACAGATCTCCGTCTCGAGAAAACGTCACAGCCAACACTGGACCCTGAGAGCAGAGGGGGAAAAAAAGACACTTTATGGCTTTTCTTTTAAGGGTGGGCTGTTTAATGCAGGACTTTATCAGAAAATCCACACAAAATTTAAGGAATAATTCACGCAAAATGAAAATGTCACTCGCGTCACATGCCCAGCGCCAAGACGCACAACTTGGAGTGGCTTTATAATTCTCAGGGGGGAGAGAATCGACGTCAAATCAATTAATCGCGATTAATCACATCTCCTTTTTTTGTTTTTCCAAAAAAATCTCCTTTTCCCATTCAAAAAAATAACAGAATATGGGTTTAAAATGATATGAGGGTGAGTAACTGATGAGAGAATCATAATTTTTGGATGAATTCCCAATTGCTCCAGCGAGAATTCAAATTTTACACTATTAGAAGAGGGTGACACCTTGTGGCCGTGAAGGGTGTAGATGAGCCTCCCCTCCAGCAGGTCCAAGATCTTCATTGTATTGTCACTCGAACCACTGATCAGATAGTTTCCGGATGGATGGAAGGAAAAGCAGTTGACCCCTGCACTATGAACTGCAAGACCAAGTTAAATGCTTGAAAACAAGACCAGTCCTTGTGACTCTTATTAAAATAACTTTTATGACATGAAACCATCTCAGTTTTTATTAACTACCTTTGTAATGTTGTATCAACTTGTTTGTACGAATATCCCAGATTTTTAATGTGTTGTCCGCTCCTGATGATGCAATGCACGTGCCACTGGAATTGAAGTCCACAAATGTCGCTGACCTAAACAGACAGTTTAAAATATCAGTAAACTTTGGTCCAATAAACATACTGTATCCACAAAAAGATTCAGAAAGGAACAACGCTCAAATTCTCACCCGCCGTAGTCTGTGAAAATGTTTATGCACTGACGTGAGGATGTATCCCAGAGGCGAACCGTCCTGTCATCGCCACAGGAAGCAACGAGACGACCATCTGGTGAAAACCTGACAGGGACAGACCAAGTGACAGTGAGAAAAATCCCACTTTATGTGACAAAACCGGAAAGGTTACCCACATAGTCTCGTACCTGGCACAGCGCACCCAGTTGGTGTGCCGGTTGAGAGAGTAGAGGAATTTCTTCCGTTCGACACCCCACACTTTCACAGTCTTGTCATCTGAAGCCGTGACCAGCCTTTGGCCATCGCTGGAGAAATGAACGCTTCGAACGCTCGCTGTGTGAGCTTTAAAAACTGTTGACTCACCCTTTCTGTAACACACACAGATGATAATGCAAGATACAAATAATACATTAAAACTCGAAAGGGGGCCTCTGTACTCACATGCTGGGCGTCCAAAGTCGAACTGTCTGATCTCTGGATGAAGATGCCACCAAAGATCCGCTTGGAGAAAAATTAACACCTGTAATGACATCTGTGTGACCCACAAACCTAAACGCCCTTGCTTTAGGAGCGAGGTTCCAGATCATAAGGTTCTTGTCACAGGATCCAGTAGCTGCAAGAGACGTTGCAAGTGGTTATGTTGGGATGTTCTCTGACTGAAAATAGAAGAAAAATATTACATACCCAGCTGTTTATTATTGGGGCTGAAGTCAGCGCAGGAAACAACATCTTTGTGGCCTTTAAAATGTCTCTCAAGAGTGGGATCCTCCTAAAAAAGGATATCATAGAAAAATAAGGTGTAAAATGCAGTGGTGTCCACTGAAAAATGTTTCTTTTTTGTATTTGGGTCAATGACGTGACCGGTCATTTGGTGTCAAAAGGTCATTTGGTTTAACCATCCAAAGGCTAATACAGTCAGTTCATTTGTGATTAAAATATCTTAAAATGTAATAAATGTATATATTTTTTATTCTGGCATGATTTTATAATATCATATATCAACATAGTGCAAAATGGTATTAAAATTTTGTGTAGAAGCTGTTGCTTTGTTATGAGAAAGAATGTCCGGAAAAATGAATTTCATTGATGTCATTCGGAATAACCAATATAAAGGGAACATTTTGGATCAATTCATGCGGTCAATATCATGTGACAGGATGTGACATCATTCAGACACCTGCAAAGGACCACATGGTAGTAAAGCAAAGTAACTAACTCTCTCTTAACTATTTGAAAAATTCATGTTTTCACTTGCTCACACGCATGTCCCGAAACATCAGGTCATTCGGTACAACCGCTATAAAACATGGAAAATGTTGTAATATTTTAAAAACTTGTACTAAATATAAAATGTTTGATTGTCCTTTTGCTAGCTAGCTAGCTAGATATCAGCGTGTTAACATTATTTGAAAATATCGTCATTCGGTATAACCAAAAGTGTCATTCGGTAAAACTGAAATTTTGGTTAAACGTAATGACTTTTTTGGTGACAAATTTTGTCCATCTTGTAAAAAATGACAAAAGCAGTGTTAATTCATTATAAAAACCACATAATCTCATTGTTATCACTTAATAAAACTTCAAAATTAATTATATCTCCATTATGTTTTTTTTTTTACACTTTTAAAAACCTTATTCGTCAATGACCCATTTCTTTTTCAAAGTTTTTTAATTACAACTGATGTTTTCAACATAACAATTTGAGTGAATGTTCATATATTCATATATTATATAAAATGTATATAAATTATAAATAAATGGTGACAACACCATTGTAGTACCACGGTGCCATGTCTAAAATTATGCTAACGTTAGTTCCATAGTACTTTTTGTTAGTGATAGCTAATTATATTGTTTTGTATTGTCAATTTCGCCAAATATAACCAATATAAGTATCTCCATATACAAACATCAACACGAAACTTTCCAGCACAGTTGCACAGAGCTAATTAAACCAGTAACTAAATAAAATGTCTACATTCGCACTTTAAAATGCTTCTGCTAAGTAGTCTTACCATTACAGATGCCATTATTCTGGAAAACGTCGAGAAAATGTTTGAATTTGGTGCAGTTTGTTCTTGGTTTTACAAGTAAACAAGTGAAACTCCTTCATGTTGAAGCACTTCCCATCCGTCAAACAAGCCGCGTTTTACCCAGACCAAACAAATCACGCTCCGAATCATCGAGTCAGCGTGACTATGAGCAATATGGCGAATAATTAACTAAAAATCCCTTTCGATTCTAATGATTTACATGTATGTATCGCTATTAACACTGACAAAATACTAATTTACACAGATAAACGTCTGCATCAATGCAGTCAATGGAAACCGCTAATGTAACCAATCCTCCTAATGCAACAGAAGGCGTGTTGGGATTAAATCTAAAATTTGCAAGCTTGTCTTGCAAAGATTATACTGTCTGTAGAGTTAATGAGTTGCATATCCCAGCCAAATATTATAAACAATTATCTTCAGGGAAAAAAAATCAGGAATTTCTGGTAAAATACATAGATCTGCAAAACCATTTAATAAATTCTGCCGCCTCTGTCTCTGTCACTGCACAGTTGAAACAGCATTGGAAATAACGCCGTTGCTTAGCAACAACCCCAAACGGTAAAGCAGTAGAACTCAACATTGAGGTTAAAAGAACACCGTCACTGATTGGATAATCAATTCAACGGACCAATCAGCGAAGACGTTGCTCAAAGAGGCAACGCTTTGAGTTTTGATTTTGGAAGCTAACGTTAGCCGCCGAAGCTCAACTACTGGAAGATGTCGGTCAAGCGGACGATTGGCGATTCAGAGGTCAGTGTTTTTATGTTTCTTCAAAGTGTCATTTGCAAAACATTCTGTGGTTATATTTTGAAAGCTAGTTCAGGGGAAGCTGGGGTTTTAAAGGGAATCAACCTGTCTGACCATCAACACCAGTTCACTGCTGATGCTTTTTTGTTGTATTCATTTCTACCAGTGATAATCAATAAATAAACATTTTATCTAAACTAATGGCTGTTATGTCTTTTATATGCGCTGTAAACTCCATTAAACTCAATGTTTGTTTCATAAACATAATTTTCTCAGAATGTGTTGAGCCACTGCCAGTGTTTAACCAACGTTTACATTGATCCCAAAAACAAAATATACAAAACACGGATTATTTCAGCTACCCCACAATTTTATGACAGCCATAATAGTTACACAATGCATGTAGCTATAGTATGTTTTCTTAAAATGGATGCTTATTTTTCTCAGTTTTTAAAGAAGAGGATTCCACAGAACCCCAAATATCAACATGTAAAAACTCGGCTTGATACAGGTATCCACTTTTTGTGAAATCGGTGGCTAACATTTTGAATATTCATTGCATATTTAACTAAATATGTGATGACTAACCCTTCATTTTCTAGGATACAGCTTGACAAAATACATGGAGAGATTAGAGGAGACCAGGAAAAGTAAGTTCAGAATATAATAAATCCATAAATTACATTGAAGAAATATTTTTGATACCTCAAAATGTCATGATGCATTTAATTAATTTGGGTAATTCCAACTAACAGCGTTTTTACAACACCTAACAAATTGCAGACATTCAAGCACATCAGTGTTCAAACAAAACTAGTGTGTATTTACATTAAAAAATATTTTAAAAAAAAAGTGCAGAATGACACAATAATGCATCTTGTGTGAACAACTCCTTAATTAACTCCTTAATGTTTCAGCTATTTTGTCTCCAAATGCACTTGTTCTACTTATATTTACTCACTTGATAAGGAGAGAAAGAGTGCTTTGTCCATATTGGTCATCTTGTTACGGGTTCCCTCTGATTTCTCAAGGATAAGCAATTCTTGTTCCTTCTTTTGGATACATGAGCAAAGGATGGTGATTGTACTGTAGATTACAGTAATTCCTCTGTCAAGACTGTCTGTAGTGAAACCGAGATGCATAACCTCATCCAGTGGTGTCACTTGGCGTCTTACAGTGGGTTTGGTGGTGAGGCTGGACTCTGGAGTTCTTGCCAAAGATATAAAGAGATGTTGGCAGAGCTCGTCTCAGTTTGTAGCAGCAATTGGCTTGTTAAAGTCAAGTTTAGAGTTTAATTGGTATCAAAATGGAGTTTGATATTTTGGGTGTGAATTTAAATGATGTGTCTTTAAATGAAGATGAAGTGAGAAATGGTAACGCTCAGGATCCAGGTAAAATGCATCAAAATTGTTGTTTGAAAAACAGTGTTTTTGTGCAGCAGCTCTGCATAATTTAAAATGCATATGTTTATTATATATATTTTTCCCAGACTACAGATATAAGAAGGGCGAGCTATTTAAAAGACTGAAAGTGACTACATTTGCACAGCTGGTAAGTAAAGAATAAATTACATAAAGCATATGGTTTACTTTCAGTTGTAGTACAGTAAAATGTTTAGAAATATTTTTAGATGTATTATTACAATTTAAAATTACTTTTTTTGTTTTAATATAATTTAAAATGTAATTTATTCCTGTGATGCAAACCAGAAATATATATATATATAATATTTTTTTTCTTTTTTTTTCTTTTTTTTCAGGTACTCCAAGTTGCTTCGGTGTCAGATCAGAATGACAACATTAAAGATGAAATGCCAGGATTAGACGGTAGTTTCATTTCTCTTATATGTTACTCTTCTTTATTCTCAATAGTAGTTTTTGCTAACAATTATTATTAGTGCTGATATTTATCGAGAATTATTTGAGCAAACCCCTATCCCAAAGTATTAAACTTAGCAACCATCCATAACACCCTATTCAGCTCCCACACATATTAACAACAACTCAGGACACTTGGAGTATGGAGCCCCTAAGGGGACATGGTGATGGAAAACATGAGATGGGAAGAAAAAAATTATATTGCAATACTTTTGCATTTGCGGTTACCTGAGAAACATTGCGTTTGATTGTTTATTTTGCATGAGCTCGCAAAACTGCAGATGGAAACAATTTGAAATGGGACGAAAAACTATATTTGAATGCTTTTTTTGAGCGAATGCACAGGGGACCAGAATAACTTTGCAAGCAAACACAACATTTCAACAACAGGGAACGCAAAAGTAATGCGCGCAAATACAAAGTCCCTTGGGGGAATGCAAAATTTGTGCACACAAATGCAAAGTTCCTCGGGGGGCCGCAAAATTTGTGCAAGTGAACGCAAAGTTCCTCGGGGAACGCAAAGTTTGTACGCAAAAACGCAAAGTTCCTCGGGCGGGACACAAAATTTGCGCAAGCGAACGCAAAGTTCCTTGGGGAATGCAAAATTTGTGCGCACAAACGCAAAGTTCCTCGGGGAATGCAAAGTTTCTCAGTGGAATGAAAAATATTTGCAAGCAAACGCAAAGTTTTTTGAGGAAACAAAATACTTTTGTGAGAGAATGAAAAAGTAGCACAAGCAAATGTGAAGTATTTCTCTACTATCTCATATTGTTTCCCTTAGGAACTCCGTATATTAGCAACCACATAGCAACACCCTGACAGCCGTTTCCATTCAATTCGTTTCTTCTTTTTTTTTTAAATGGTTTCAGATGATGTTTCAATATTCTCGGCGTCACCGGGCCTCGACCGTCTCTCCGATCAGACTAATGGCTCCCCAGAGCCGACACTTCTCAACCCACAGAGTATCAACAATGACGAATCCGGCGACACTGGGTTTTCTTCTAGATCTACACTTCAAAGGTAGTCAAATCACTTTTGTGTTTGTAACACACACATAAAAGTATCTCCTTAATTCACCTGGCCACATCAGAATATCATTTTATGCATCTAACTGATCCCCCCCTCTAACATTTCCTCTATTGTACACCAACAAGAGCTCTCATTGGCCTGGCTTCTTTCTCATGGCCCCAAGCTCCACTGAGTCTGTTTGGGGACAGTCGGTGCAATCGGACTCCGTCCTCAGAGACCCTGTGGGGGGGAACAATGAGATGTAGCCTGTAACACTGAGCACCCCTGACTGTCCTCACTCGATGTAATTGAGAATCTCTGGGCTCATTCATAGTGTCATCAGTGGCGTGGGAGAAATGGATCTGGACAAGAACGGACAGAAGACCATTCGACTGTCTCCAGTGTCTACCTCCAACATCACAGAGTGCCCTTTTCCTGACTGCCCGTATCTGTTGCTGGATGTGCGGGACAGAGAGCAGTATGACCAGTGCCATATTATAAGTGGTAGGAAACTTACCTGGAAAACAAACAGTATTTTGCTCAAAGCATGAATACATTAATATAATATTATTAAAAATTATTTTATCTTTTTTTTTCTCACAGCATATAGTTACCCCATTGCGACCTTATCAAGGACAATGAACCCATACACGAAAGAAGTCCTTGATTATGTATCCTTTTATTCTTGATATGTAAAAATGTTTTTTGTATTTATTTATTGTACATGTATGACATGTTATTTATTTATTGTACATGTATGAAATGCACTGTAATATTTTTTACTTTTATTATTATTATTATTATTATTATTCATTCATTCATTCATCGAAACTGTTATTGGATGTGCAAGTATGAAATAAGGGGGTCCTATGAATGAAGGAATAAAGAATTTTATTTCACACATGAACAATAAATAAATCATATAAAAAATATTAATTGTGCATTCATTCATAGGACCCCAAGGTTCCACTGAAAAAGGTCACACTGTTTTTGTGTGATCAATTATTTCTGTCATTTCGAGTTATTTTTGTACTCGTGCCCATTCCTAGTTTTAAAATCTTTAACAGCTACACAGAAAAATGCATCGGGAAAGATCATAATTTTGTATGATGAAGATGAGAGGATAGCAAGTCAGGCGGCCACCACCATGTGCGAGAGAGGGTTCGAGAATCTCTTCATGTTGTCGGGGGGTGAGTCATCGTGATGACTTCTTCCAGGCAGACAGGAGACTGATAACAAACTTCAAAGACTTCCATGAAAATTTTTTACATTAGTTCTCATAGAAGAGAAAATAATGAATATTATTTTTATACATAGATCACTGGGGTCTCGAGCATCTCCAAACATAAAAAGAATACATGTGGGTTCATCCTGTCAGTATCAGGCATCTTTTCCTTTCTCAACCAGGTTTAAAAGTGGTTGCTCAGAAGTTCCCTGAGGGAATGACAACAGGCTCCATTCCCATCTCCTGTCTGCCATCACCCCCGGGACCTGGAGGTCGTAAGCGATTGGTACCACAGCAGACGTCACAGGCAGCAGAAAAAAAGTGGCGGTTCACCTCGGAGGACCTCAGCAGAATCCAGCATAACCTAGAGGAGGTGTTCATACCCAGCGAGCCCAGCAGTGAGTCATCCATTTCATAAATGATGAAATGAAGTAACCATTTTCACTGTATTAAATGGTTGATTCACGCAAAAATGGAAATTCTGTCATCAATTACTTGCTCTCATGTCGTTCCAAACCCATAAGACCTTTGTTCATCTTTGGAACACAAATTAAGATATTTTTGATGAAATCTGAGAGCTTTCTGTCCCTCAATAGGCAGCAATGCAATTACCACTTTCAAGGCCCAGAAAGGTGGTAAAGACATTGTTAAAATAGTCCACGTGACTACAGTGGTTCAACCTTAATGTTATGAAGAGACGAGAATACTTTTGTGTGCAAAAACCCCCAAAAATAATGACTTTATTCAACAATTTCTTCTCTTAAAAACCTATATAACTACTACTGAAGAGACATGATCACTTTATATGATGAGCAGATTTATTTTCATTCACATATAAACGCTGATCAGCGAACATGAACAGAGCTCTCAAATTTGATAAACAGAAGCTCAAGCATGCTTGACCGTCAGAGTTTTGGGTGAATAGACTAGGAAAATCTTTTAATAGGAAAATGCCTTATTTTATTCTGTGACCCACATTTTATATATATATCATTTTACTATTGTTTTACTATTATTTTTTTCCCCCACATTTTAGGTCGTCTGAGCAGCAGAATGTCCACTAGCAGTGCTCGCTCCAAAGCGTCTACAGCTCGGAGCAGTCGACAGGGCTCATCCATAGTAGGATCAGAAAGTGCTCGTTCACGGAGTAGTCGACCTTGGAAATAACCTTCAGTTTCACTCGCACCGTTGTCGCCTTCACTTCAGTGCAAATAAAGCCTTTATATTTTACTTTTGCAGGATTCCTGTGAACATCTGTGATGGACACTCTAAACTACTGGCCACATGCACATGGTTTAATTATCAGAAGTACACTGGAAGAAACTGAACATTTCTTGGTCCTGGTACTACACACAAATGGCACTGTTTTACTGTTTCAGTTAATACACATCTCCGCACTACATGTTTAAAATCTAAATCTCTTTCTGATTTGCCACAGTCACCAACTTTTTGGCATTAAGAACTATTTTTACTATAATGATGGTATATGATGTCTAGGGTTTGACATCTAGCTGTTTTAAGGCATATGTTGGGTTCTTCTATATGTTACGTAAGTAAGCCGGTCTTAGTGGAAGGACTCCACCTCTTGGTGGTCATTTTATTTGCTTTAGTTGTGCTTTAACATGATCTGTTCATTGAGCATGCTGGTTTAGCTACTGTATGTTTACTTGCTCAGTAGACACAGTATGCTGCATTCGATTAGAAGTATTTTAGATGTGCTAGATGTTTTTTATGCCTTAAAGCCAGAGCTTGTCTGTTTGTTCAATGGATTTATTTAAATTATGCTTTCTGTACCAGTGCGGAAAGATTTTCCTTCATAATCTGCATCTACTCAACTGTGATTTGAATATTATGAAATGTAGATGTGATTGCTGGCTTTAATGAAGTTGATGTTGCTGTGTGAAACTTTGCTTTGTCTGTTGCAGAGCGTGATGAAGGATCTTAAAGTGCATTTATTGGAGTCAATGTTGGTGGAATGCGGTAGAAAGAGCTTTGACTGGTTTGTTTGGCCTTTGTTGTCCATGTTTCTGTGCTGATTGACTGAAATCAGTTATTCCGTTCTTTCTAGACATTGTTTTATTGACCAATGAATAATTTAATGTAATCTATATAATGAAAACTACCTGGTTTGTTCTTTTGTAATGAAAGTGTGAATAAAGATCAATTTTATATTGTAGACCTAAGTACTACCTACGTTACTTTCAAGGATAGGCTATTTATGTATGTTCAGAAATGGCATGATCTAATGAGCTGAGCTGTTTAAATTATGACAATTAGCTTTTTAGTCATTATTCAAAAATTATTCTTTATTACGAATATTACTCCCTGTAATACTCAATTCTCGATTAAGCAATCTAATATTTCGTAATGTTCGCTTCGCTGTTGTCTCTGACAAACCGCTCGTAACTAACGAGTGCTACTTTAATCTTGCTTATTGACTGTAGTGAAAATGACTTCAGATTGAAGACTTTAGTATTAATATAACTTTTTCATTTGTGGTATTCAGAGGTCTAATATTTCATATTAGACTTAGGCTTGTAACGCTGTATATCAGACCTTTTGTAACTAACCGGCGCTACTATGGCAAGCCGTTTTGACTTTTAATCATTCCCAGGATTTGAATCAATAATTTAATTTTTACCAGTAAAAATGATAATTTTTGATATTAGGAATGGAATTTTTACTTGTAACAATGGCTATTTTTTAAATCAGGAATTACATTTCCAGTGTAGTAAAAACATCACAAGCTGCCGTTCAAATTTAATTACAGATATCAATATTTATTCTTAGTTCAATTTCACGTATCAGAAATCAAAAATTTTTACTAGTAAAAATCATTATTTTGATATCAATAATTATGTGATTACTAGTGCAAATGTCTATTCTTGATATCAACAATCGCTACTGAAAGTTTCATTTTTGATATCAATAATTTGGTTGTCACTACTGCATGAATCACACAAATGACATATTTTGACTTCAAAATGGCGAAAAACACCAAAAGGCGATTACTTTGTGATTGGTGTGATTCGTGCAGAACCAAGTAGTTTTTGCATGTAGGTGGTTGGATTGTGAATAATAATAATAATAATAATAATAATAATAATAATAATAATATTTTATTATTTTTTTTTTTTTAACTAGTAAGAAGTTGTGAAACTGCCTTTCAAATAGTAAGAAATCATTGATATAATTGCATTTTAATGGCAGCTTATTGTGATATTTAGTGAAAATGCAATTTCAGATATCAAGAATTATAGTTTTTACTAGTTAAAATTTAATATTTGATACCAAGAATTTGATTTCTGCAAGTGATGACGTCATTGTTGATATCAAGAATTCACGTTTTTACTAGTGAAAATGTAATTTCCCTAATATTTCTTAATGTTCATTGTCGTCCCTGGAAAAACTGTAAATAAAACGCTCATAACCCACCTGCGCTAATTTCATCATGCATCTCAGTTGTCCACTGTAATGAAAATGACATCAGACTGTGAGGACATTAATATTAACATTACTGTAATGTTGTTTGTCTTCTTGCTAAGCCTTAAGTTTTGTAAATTGTAATGGACTATTTTTCTTAGTGGAAGCTTCAAGAGAAAATACAGGTAAGATTATAAGACTTTCAACTCAAATCAACATTTCATGCCCATAGCATTATTTATTTGTCAAGAGGCAATGTAATAAGATGGATAATCTATAATCTGACAGTCATTATTGCAAAATAAACCCCTTTTTTCCGTAATGACAGACTGACTGTACATTATTCCTTGTGCATTTTACACTTACTCACATACTTATGCACTTTGACATCACAAAAATATTGTAGAATGTTTAATATGGATTATTCTTGGCGTGCTCCATGATGGCCATCAGGGCCAGCCAGGTCTCCTCAGCAGTGGGGAGGATCTGATCAGCAGGCAGGAGGAAACCATAGCGACCAGTGTCTCTCAGCTCAAAGGTGTAGGAGTACTTGATGCCCTGTTCATAAGTCCAGTCAACAGTGACTCCATCGGCTTGGTCTGAGAGCAAAGAAATTGTTAGCAATGGGATTAATAGTCATTACGATATTGACAAGTTAAGAGCTTTAGATTCACTGTAAATGTACTTACAGATGGTAGTAATGATGCTGCCATATGTATATGCAGTGTTATACAAAGACTTCAGTTCAGTGGTGGCCTTTCTGGCGAGTTCATGCTGAAGGGACAATACAGATTTTATTTGAATAGCTCTAATATGTTAAAATCATCAGAATCGGCATGTTTCTGTGGCATACCAGTTCAGCCTGGTCTTTGGCAGGAGTCGCTGTGAATCCATATGGATACAAGAGCATCTGGGAATAGCTGTGGATGGACAAAAAGGCCTTGAGGTTGCCGTGAGATTTCACAAAGTCCACAATGGCCTTGACCTCTGACTCAGAATGAGCACTGGGTCCATGGTAGGTCTGAGAGCATGGGTTGGTGCTGGCACCAGAACCTATTGATGAAAAACAGAACAAAGATTACACATCATCTGAATATGTAAATCAATCAGAACCCTAATATCCCAAACTTAATGCTACATCTCACCACCAAAGCCAGCGTCCCAGTTTCTGTTGGGATCAACTCCAACACAGCTGGATCCAGGGTTTGGCTTTCTGGTTTTACGCCACATGCGGTCCTTAACCAACCAACCAATTGGATTCCACAAGAAAGAGGGCAAATTTCATTAAAATATTTGTTCTGTTAAACCGAATGTGCAAGTAATGTCTTCCAGACATCAAACTCACATTGCTGTGGGTGTAGGCAAAACCATCAGGGTTGGTGACGATCTCCAAGAAGATATCATAGTTGTTAAGGATGTCGGTGAGGACGGGGTCACGTCCATAGTCAGTCACAATCTACTCAACAAAAAAATACACTGGTATAAATCTTTGATTCAGTTATGCTGTACTAGATTGTATTTCAGAATTTCAAATGACCTTCTTGGCAAACCAGATTCCGCTGGCCTGAGTGATCCATTCTCTGGAGTGGATGCCAGTGTCAATCCAGATACCTGGACGGTTCGCTCCAGTGCTGAACTGAGTGACAGGATATTAGTCATAATGAAAAAATTGAAATATTCATTTATCCTGACATTTAAGGCCCGTTCACACCAAGAACAATAACTATAAAGATAACTGTAACGATAACGTAACCTTGGTTCCCTGAGATAACGGGAACAAATATTGCGTTGCTCCTTTTTCTCCGAATGCTGAAGCCTTATTGAATCACACAGTGAAACTGCACAAGCCATAGCAGTGCAGGAATCTGCACGAACCTATGGCTGAGCAATGTAATCTGCATGAACCTGTGGCGCTGCAGAGAATCTGCACGAATCAATCTGTGCAGCCTGCCGAAACGGGCGCTGCAGCCCGCCAGATTAGGTGGATCATCCGTCTATATAACGGGCTCTTATCGCCATAGGATTCAGATTAACTTGACTGAAGCAACAAACGCCTAGTCGAGTAGCATAATAGCACGGCCAGCTACACAATACTTGTTCCCGTTATCTCGGGGAACAGGTTACTTTAGTAACCAAGTACATTCCTTTTCAAACTGTTCACTCGTATCGCATCGCTAGACACTATGTGAACACAGTCACAATCACGCCGTGCTATAATAGCACAACGACAAACATTCTAAGGCCCCAGCCTAAAACACTTGGAGATAAAGGCCTCAAGGCAGTAGGGCTAAGAAAGTGCAAGGAGATCGCACGACACTGAAAAGAGGTTCAGACAATGGGTCGGAGCCTCAAGGCAAGGTTCTAGTGGGTTGAGCTCGTTCAGAGGTCAAAGCCCAACTAAACAGAGAGGACGTGCTTGTAGTGAAGGAACATCCAAGTTGTAAAACCTGGTGAAGGTGGACAGCGAGGACAAGCCGGCCGCCGCACAGATGTCACCAACGGATACACCACTGGTCCACGCCCAGTAAGAGGCCATTCCTCTGGTGGAGTGTGGTCTTACACCAATGGGGCACTGCTGACTCATCGAAGTGTAAGCCAACGCAAGAGCATCCACTATCCAGCGGGATAATCTCTGCTTCGTGACCGGGAGCCCTTTGGTGCAGCCTCCGAAGCACACAAAGAGCTGCCCTGACTGTCTGAACTGGGCAGAGCGCTTGATATAAACTCTTAAGACCCGGACAGGGTAGAGTAAGTGTAAATTCCTGCTCATCTACTGAAACGGGAAGAGCAGCTAGTGTAATGACCTGTGCTCTGAACGGAGTAAAGAGCACCTTAGGGACATAGCCATGCCTTGTTTTGAGGACAGCTTTGCAGTCGTTAGGTCCAAACTCAAGACAAGATGCACTCACAGAGAGAACTTGCAAGTCACCCACTTGTTTGACCAATGCTAGTGCTAGCAGGAGGGCAGTCTTAAGCAAAAGTGGCCGTAGCTCAGCCGACTGCAGCGGCTTGAAGGGGGGTCCTTTGAGGGCCTTAAGGACTGTCGACAGGTCCCATGTTGGGATGGTAAGGGGACGAGGTGGGTTCACCCTTCTGGCCCCTTTCAGAAAACAAACAACCAGGTTGTTTGTGCCTAGTTTGTGCCCCTACTTTGAATGATGCTGCCAGCCGCTGAATTGTCAGAGCATGCTTTGGTATGAGCCTGGCCCTCATTTGGGCAGAGTTGAGAACTGCTCCCAGGAAGGCGATTCGCTGGCTGGAAGAAAGTGAGGTCTTGGCTAAGTTGATCCTGAGTCTCAGGCATTCCAAATGGCTGAGGAGCAAGGATCTGTGAGTATTTACCTCAGCCTCAGACTGGGCTAGAACAAGCCAGTCATCAAGGTAATTCAGGATGCACACTCCTTTCTGTCTCAGAGGGGAGAGGGCTGCATCCATGCACTTCGTGAAAGTGTGTGGTGCCAGAGACAGTCCAAATGGAAGGACAGTAGGGTGGTAAGAAATTGTCTACTGCAGGGCAAAGAGACCAGTGGTGGAGACTGGGGAGTCAAGGAAGGCAGCCTTGTCTGCGTCTTTGATCCTTGATAAAATCATTCTGAAAGTGATTCCAACGATATTGTTTCCCTGTACCGTTATCGTTATAGCTGTGGTTTGAGCTCTGCTATTCTTTAATATTAATATTGAGTATGATTTTTAGAACTATATCTTTATCGTTATCTTAATAGTTATCGTCCTTGGTGTGAACGGGCCTATAGGCTGCATGCATCCCAATTCTTTAATAAAAATGTACATTGTGGAAATTGTAAAGCATGCTTTTTTCTGCAAGTAGTATGGCAGTGAAATACAATTGCATCTTGATACCACCTTATTAGCGTCTAGCTAAAATTATTAGCCTAAAAATTAATATTACTTTACTGGAATTGTAGCATAATCATAGCTTGTGTGCAATATTCGCTGATAAATGATGAACAATGCATACTTCATGGACTCACTTGATATTTTCCAAAGTACTATTATTACCATACTATGATTTGGGACACACTAATTTGGCATATAAATAGAATGCAAATTGGGTTTAGTAATTAATTTCCATCTCTGTTAAATCATGCCATATGTAATAACTAACATTAAAGTTCCCTAATAGTAAAATAAGCATAAAGAATATCATAAGACTGTTATTGATTGTGAGTCGTGACCTACCTTCAGGACGTTCAAGGGGCGGCTCTCATAGCTCTGACCAATCACGAATTTGCTGACCAGATTACTGTTTTCTGCCACAAGCATGTCCATGAAAGAGTAAATCTGAAAACAGTATGGTTAAGTATGGATAAATGCATATGTAAAATTAGGTTCTGTAGGCGTATAAAAATTTAACTGCATGAAGTCCTAAACATGCTTGATACAAACAATTTTAAAGTATAGTTAAACATTATAATTTCTTTGAAAAGGCTGATGAAAGTTCAATGTCGTGTAATGCTACTGAATTAAAGTTGCACCACTCACAGAGTTCAGGTCATGATAGGTGGTGTAGACAAAATCATCTGTACTTCTCGGAAAGGTGCGATATTTCAACATCTGCCGTTGCTCCTTATCCACCAGATCCTTATGTTACAGAAATCCATCAAATAAGTAAGGATTTTCAACTCCATAAATAATTATTTAGTGTTATGTGGAAGTAAATAGGACCAAAAGTTTAATTATTTTTCATGGGTTTTTTTTCTACTACAGCTTTGAAATAGTCCCACCTGGACATTCTCAATCATGACATTATACTGGATCTGATTGTACGCCAAGAACGCCCTGACAGCCTGGAGGCTGTGAAAGGGGACACGAACATCCACAGGCAGGGACTCATGAACGGGCTCCATCCAGAAGTCCAGCTGAATACACATAGGAAAATATAGGGTATACATTATAATATGAGTATAATATGTACTATATATAATAGTAATAAATATATACATTTTATTTAATGAAAGTATATAATACAGCACCATAAACATATATATTAATAATAATTTATAATATATTAATATAAACTTAATATAAACAAACAAAACCTATCATTTAGCAGGGTTTTTTTTTTTTTTTTTTTTCAAATAATGCTGATCACAGATACAAATCTAAGAACTGTTCAAGTGTCACTTTTATCCCAACAAATCTGAAATAATCAAAAGATCTATGAGCTTCACAAACACTTACCCCGAGCATTGGTTCATGGAGTTCCTTCAGGAGAGAGATCTGCTCTGCATCTTTTGCAGTGATCCGAAGAACCTGGTCTCTGTAGAAACAATTTATTTAGCTTCAATATTCAGAATAATGAGTATAGGCCTATTTTGCAAAAATTGGCACATGGAAGTCACAGTTTGTTTCTCTGTATTTCAGCTGTCAGTATATCATAGGATAATATGCAAAAACATGTTTATTTATTAACCAGGAATTTGAAAGCATGAAGTAAGGGATACTTGGAGACACAAGATTTGTGAACTCACCCCTCAAAAGTGACTTTGCCAAACACAGCCACAAAAAGAGCAGTTAGAACCAGTAACCCCTTCATCTTGCTGCTTGAAGTAGAGTTTCTCATAGTAAGGGCCTCCTTTATATAATATCATAGTGATGATGACTGGAGTCGAGGAGCTAATGGGGTCAGGGCTCAGACAAACCTGCTGCTTTGGTTCTCACAACCTTATAAAACACTGATGGAGTTTAAGTGATGAGAACATTGCATCTGTTTTCTCGCCTGTTTCTAAATATAGCAACTCAGGGTTTATTGACAAGAAAGAAAACAAGTTTCTGTACTTATTTCAAGTCCATTGCTCACTGTCAAATGAGGAGGTAAACTGGAAATTCAGTCCATAGTCACTAACTAGTTCACATTTTTCGATAATGTACATGTCTTTTTATGCCTTTTATGCAAACCTACTCATTTGTTTTCTGTGATGTTTTTGATGTTGTTTTGCAAAAATTGCTGATGGTGTTTTTTGTGATGCATTGCTGATGGTGTTTTTTGTAGAAATTACGAGAGACACTTGTGATCATTTTGGAAGCATGGGTTTGGAAGAATGGGTTTGAAATTATAAACAAATCAAATCATTTTAGCCTTTTTTGGATTAAAAAAACACCCCTTTGCATGTTAATTGAGCTATAATTCAATAACAATAATCAAAACAAAAAGCAGTTGAAGGATGATGTGAATAATTTAATTATTTATAAGACTTCAACATAATTAATCTGACCACATTAAAGTTGATTATTAAGTTATTAAAGTTGTTTTTCTTTAACCTCTTATTCTTTAAAGGCAAAAGTCTTTCTTAGAACTGATAGGAAAACAGGATTTAACCTGAACGTTTAGATAACAAAAGTTACAATCACTTTAGCTTTCAACATTATCAGGTAAAAGGAAAGAAGGAAAGAGTTCCACCAATATTCGCTCAAATATAGTCTGATTAAATACAGCACATACATTTGCTATACTGACAGATTCATAAATCTGAAAATGTATCCGATTGGGCTCCTGTAGACTTCAGTCTTCTGTTTCAAACTTTCGGATCCTTTGGAGGAATGTAAAGATCAGCAGGAAAAGCTCAAGGCTCATTTTATACTTATATCTCTAGTGTTTAGGAATAAAAACATCTGTCCTGCTTCCTATTCATTACATCATTATTCTGATTAATGGTTTCTCATCACCCAACAGGTGTCATATTTAAATGTAGGTGGTCATGTGTTGATGCATTTGGATGATGACACAATGTTGCATGAATTCAAAGTAAAATTATTTTTGCCTTTTGGTTCAATAAATGTATGGCGTTCTTATAATGCCCTATAAATGCTTTTTTTGGATTGGGGAGGAAGTTTTGAGCTCTTTTACTGCAAAATATTAATAAAAATTTAATTTAATTGATAAGCTAATAATTTCCATATTATGGCCATTAACTGTCTGGGAAACAGGCTGGAGAGATGGGTGAGTAGAAACAGTCAAACTCTTTATTGACAAATAGGTGAAGTTGGCAGAGTGGAAGCAACAGGCAGCAATGATGGTGAATGCAGACTGGGAACTTGTAGGTGAGGTTCCACACATTCTTATGTGGAGTGTCCTTATATCTGGTGATGAGGTGATTGAAAACAGCTGGTAATGATTATGGAATGTTTGCAGGTGGTGGACCAGGAAGGATTCTGGGAGATGCAGTGCAGAAGGTGACAGGCATGGTGACTGAGATTGTGACAGTACTCCCCCCTCCCGCAAGGCGCAACCTCGCGTCAAACAGAATCCAACTGGGGAGGGAGGGTGAGGCATCCTGGAACAGAGGCAGGTGACAAACAGGTAAACAGGTGGATATAGGCAGGACAAGGAGACTCCAGGACGGTACTGGCGCCCCGGGAACCAGGGAGGTGCCGGTAGCTCAGGAAGCCACGGAGGTGCCAGCAGTGCAGGGGGCCAGGGAGGTGTCGGCAGTTCAGGGACCCAGGGCGGGGCTGGCAGTGCAGGGACAGGCATCTTAGGGATGGCCTCCATGGCCTTGTCAGGGAGAGCGAACAATTCTGGGATGGCCTCCATGGCCGTGTCACAGGAGATGGGAGTTTCTAATGGCTGCTGTGGCCGGAACACAGGAGACAGGAGTACCACAATGACACCATGACCACAGTGTAGAAGCAGGGAGGACAGGAGAGTAGTCTGGCCTCTGTGTCCGAGACAAGGGACCCAGAAGCATGGGAAACAGGAACGGCCACTTCAGCCTTGACCGGCCCAACCCCCCCAAATTTTCGTGGGAAACATCAGAATGCTGCCCAAACACACCCAATAGCTGGTGCCATTAACGATAGCATTGTGACCTCTGGACTCGACTCTGGGGATAGCGCAGGTACTGGGCTGAGCTCTGGGACTCAGGGGCTGGAGCCGACACTGGAGCGGACTCTTGACTAAGCTCGGGAACGTGAGCGGGCTAATGAGCAGACTTATGGATTAGAGTTGACTCTGAAGTGGACTCATGGACTGGAGTGAACTCCTGGGCAGACTCATGGATTGGAGCAAACTCAGGAGTGGATTCTGAATTGGTTTGGACTGTAGCAGACTCTAGATTGGCTTGGACTGGAGCAGACTCTGACTTAGCTTGAACTGGAGCTGACACTGGATTGCACTCGGGGTTCAAAGGAGGAATAAGAGGTCTTTCAGGGGTGGCCCGGCTAAGCAGAAGGGTGTAGAGAATGTATTGCTCTAATGTACAGTTATTCACATCCTAAGGCATCTTGGAGAACAAAGGTTCATCTAAACCTTCATGAAACATCTCCATGAGCAAATCATCATCCGGGTAGACTGTAGAAGCCAGCTCCAGGAAATCCTCAGCATACCTCTTAACTGGACGGCCATTTTGGTTGAGGGAGTACAACATATCAATCGGGCGGAGAAGTATGCTCATGCTGTAATACGGTTGAGGTCTGGTCTTCTGTCCAGGAAACACAGGCTGAGTAGAAACAGTCAAGTTCTTTATTGACAAATAGGTGAAGTTGGCAGAGTGAAAGCAACAGGCAGCAGTCACTGATATGCAATGAATATCTTTCCTTGGTTTGCAGGTTGTCCGTGTGGAAACTGGAGAACGAGGAGGAACAGGAACATGGAGATTAAAGAGGAGACATGAACAAGGAGCAGGACACAGAGGTAAATATAAGTGATGTTCGATTCTTGAACAAATTCTTTTGAGCCGGTTCTCAGGAAGTAACCAGTTGAGCCGGTTCACAAAATCAAACTGAATCAAACTTTAGTTCCGGGTTAATGAGGCAAGATGCACAGCCGAAGAAGCATGTCCAACTCAAAGAAAAAACCCCGAATGAGACGGTTCAAAGAGCTGTCGAAGTTTGCAGATGATTACCAAGGATCCTGACGAGTGAGTTGCTGACACTAAACAACAAGCCTGATGTGCAATGTAAGCTTCTTATAATAACAGGCAAATGTACTGGAAATATGCGTATAACTGGTTTTATTAAATAGGCCTTAATTTTTATTAAAACATGAAAAAAAACTAAACTTTACTAGCCTATGGTTTATTGTGCGTGCAGATGTTAAATCATGGAGTTTATAAGGACAATTAACAAGTAGTTGATAAGACTGGTTTACTCGTTCTATATACTTTAGACATAAAGAACATATGCATTCGTGGATTAATGCCTGTAATGTGTGCTGTAGGTGCACTACTTTTAGGAAAGTTCATTGAGCCGAACTGCCCGAAAGAACCGGTTTGCGGAAATGAATCGGACTTTGCATCACTAGTAAGTATACTTCAGCTAAGTCACGATCCAAGTGATAGCAGTCTTAGCAATCGACAAGACCAGACAGCATGTGTATGAGGAGTGTCCTTATGTCTGGTGCTGGGGTGAAGACAGCTGGTGATAATTGTGTTATGTGTGCTGGTGGTGGACCAGGAAGGATTCTGGGAGATGTAGTGCAGAAGGTGACAGGCATGGTGACTGAGATCGTGACAATAATGGTTGATATTAAAATGATATACCCATTTGTCTAAATAAATTAAGTATAAAACACTAAAAACTAAAAATAAATTGTTAATAAAGTGAATTTAGGCATCACAACATTATAATGTACAGTATGAAAATTGGATATTCATTTTGAGATTTGCTGAAAATTACATTTAGCAGTATTAGTAAATTGTTGGTGTTTTTAAAGATGAGTATAAGATGATGGCAAATATAATTTAAATGTAAAAATAGAAGAAATGAGCATGAACAATTAAATAAATACAATATAAACCTATATGATATATCAGTATCCAGAAGCTTTTCAGGGCTGAACAATGTATTCTTTATATTTGATAATGTATATCAAAGCAACATCCATAAGATGGTAATTTTTTTTTTTCTGTTGTTTTTATTACCACTCTTTTATTCACTTCGACACATATAAGAATTATTGTTTTATGTTTAATATGGATTATTCTTGGCGTGCTCCATGATGGCCATCAGGGCCAGCCAGGTCTCCTCAGCAGTGGGGAGGATCTGATTGGCTGGCAAGAGGAAACCATAGCGGCCAGTGTCTCTCAGCTCAAAGGTGTAGGAGTACTTGATGCCCTGATTGTAGGTCCAGTCAATAGTGCCTCCACTGGCTTGGTCTGAGAACAAAACAGAGAGATTGTTAGCAGGGTAACCGTGATGCAAAACTAATATTAAGTGAATCTTATTAAACTTACAGATGGTGGTAATGATGCTTCCATATCTGTAGCTCGTGTTATACAATGACTGCAGCTCAGAGATGGCCTTCCTGGCGAGCTCATGCTGAAGAGACAATACAGAATTCATTTTAAATGTTGTTAAATAAATCTAGAATTGTATGTTTCCACATGCATACCAGTTCAGTTTTGTCCTTGGCAGGAGTGCTTGTGTATCCATATGGATACAGGAGCATCTGGGAATAGCTGTGGATGGACACAAAGGCCTTGAGGTTGCCGTGAGATTTCACAAAGTCCACAATGGCCTTGACCTCTGACTCAGAATGAGCACTGGGTCCGCGATAGGTCTCAGTGCATGGGTTACTGCTGGATCCACCACCTATAGATGAAAAACAGAGAATTACAAGAAAGTATTACATATTACTTAAATCTTTACAGCCCCTTACAAGTTACAGGTAACACTTTATTTCAGTAGTCCACTTTAGACATTCTACTAACTATAAGTAACTTTGCAGCCAACTACATGTCAACTACCAGTCATTAGAGTATTAGTAGACTGCCTGCTTAATATCTTGCTTATCTTGCCTGCTTAACACTTTATTTTGATGGGCCTCCAACAGACATTCTACTGACTATAAGTAATTTTGCAAGTACATGTCAACTTATTCTACTAACCCGAATCTAACAGTCTACTACTCCGAGAGTTCGTTGACATGTAGTTGCAAAGTTACTTATAGTTAGTAGAATGTCTAAAGTGGACTATATAATAAGTGGACTCGAAATAAAGTGTAACCAACTTACATCTTTAGGTTGGTCTGCTTCAGTGTTCTACCAGCACTCATCAATGTCAAAATAATTGAGATGGCCAATCAAATCAAAGAAGGCAGGCAGACCCCCCCGCCCCAAGACATGGCCCTTAAAGTACAACTGCAATCATAAAAGAATCTCACCTCCAAAGCCAGCGTCCCAGTTTCTGTTGGGATCAACTCCAACACAGCTGGATCCAGGGTTTGGCTTTCTGGTTTTACGCCACATGCGGTCCTTAAACAACCAACCAACCAATTGGATTCCACAAGAAAGAGGGCAAATTTCATTAAAATATTTGTTCTGTTAAACTGAATGTGCATGTAATGTCTTTCAGGCATCAAACTCACATTGCTGTGGGTGTAGGCGAAACCATCAGGGTTGGTGACGATCTCCAAGAAGATATCATAGTTGTTAAGAATGTCGGTGAGGACGGGGTCACGTCCATAGTCAGTCACAATCTACTCAACAAAAAATACATGGGTATAAATCTTTGATTCAGTCGTGTTGAAGTAGATTGTATTTCAGAATTTCAGATGACCTTCTTGGCAAACCAGATTCCGCTGGCCTGAGTGACCCATTCTCTGGAGTGGATGCCAGTGTCAATCCAGAGTCCCGGACGGTTCGCTCCAGTGCTGAACTGAATGACAGGATATTAGTTATGATGAACAAATGGAAATATTCATTTATCCTTGGGATTTAATAATGTATTTCCATCTCTATTAAATCCTGCTATATGTAATAACATTAAAGTTTCCTAATAGTAAAATAAGCATAAAGAATATCCTAAGACTGTTATTGATTGCGAGTCGTGACTTACCTTCAGGACGTTCAAGGGGCGTTTCTCATAGCTCTGACCAATCACAATTTTGCTGACCAGATTACTGTTTTCTGCCACAAGCATGTCAATGAAAGAGTAAATCTGGAAACAGTATGATGAAGATCAAATGCATGGTTGTATGTAAAATTAGGTTCTGTAGGCTTATACACAAAAAACTGAACTGAAGTCTTAAACACATTTGATACAAACAATTTTAAAGTACAATAAAACATCATACAGTTTCTTTGAAAATGATGATGTTAAAAGTTCTTGTGTTGCACCACTCACAGAGTTCAGGTCATGATAGGTGGTGTAGACAAAATCATCGGTACTTCTTGGTAAGGCGCGATATTTCACCATCTCACGTTCCTCATCATCCAGCAAATCCTTATGTTACAGAAAGCCATCAAGTAAGGATTAAATAATTATTTACTGTTATATGGAAGTAAATATGACCAGAAGTTTCATTATTTTTATGTTTTTTTTTTTTTTTCCGACCACAGCTTTGAAATATTCCCACCTGAACATTCTCAATCATGACATTATACTGGATCTGATTGTACGCCAGGAATGCCCTGACAGCCTGGAGGCTGTGAAAGGGGACACGAACATCCACAGGCAGGGACTCATGAACGGGCTCCATCCAGAAGTCCAGCTGAACACAGAGGAAAATAATGTAATATTTTATATTACATTATAATATGAGTATAATATAATCTATATATAATAGTAATATATAGTGTTGGGGAAAGTTACTTTTAAAAGTAATGCATTACAATATTGCGTTGCTCCCTAAAAAAGTAACTTATTGCGCTACATAGTTACTTTTTATGGAAAGTAATGTGTTACATTACTTTTGCGTTACTTTTTCTCATCTGGGCTGGGCTGTTTGTTTGTTTTTATAACAACAAAAAAGTTCTATTTTTGGCAAATGTAAAGTCTCTTTCACACCAAGGGCCAGATTTACTAACAGCTTGCGCCAGCGCAAACCCTCTTTTGGCATTAAAAAACTAGTGTATGGATTTACTAAAGACACGCAGCGCAAAATTAGCGCTGAAAAGGCGTGGACTCAGTTGTTTTCGCGGCTGACCTTATTGCATATGCATTTGTAGGAGTTTCCCTTTCATATGTAAATTTTATGGGAGAGTATTTAAATGAATCATGCAATGCGATTTACTAAAGTTTGTGCTAGTCAATTTACACACTCGCACAGAAACGTGTTGTCAGCACTGCTCTGACGATTTTATTACTAAAATAGTTTAACAGTTCACAAACTTACAGTAGAGATGCTACTGCACACTTTATTCTTGAAAAATAATGCACACCCAAGGAATAATGCACTCTGCTTGGCTTTGTGGCCGCATTACCACCTCGGGTGTGCATTATTTTTCTAATAATTCAACAGCCCGTTGTCAATTATTCCTTACATACATAATGATGATAAAGTGTAAGCAGCACCATAAAATATATATTTATAATAATATATAATAAATGTTAATATTATATATTAGTAATAATTTATAAAATATTAATATAAACTTAAATTATCATTTAGCATTTTTTTTTTTTTTTTTTTTTTTTTCTTTTTTAATAATGCTGATCACAGAAACAAATCTAACCTTTTTCCCAACAAATTTGAAACAATCAAACATGGGCTTCACAAACACTTACCCCGAGCATCGATTCATGGAGTTCCTTCAGGAGAGAGATCTGCTCTGCATCTTTTGCAGTGATCCGAAGAACCTGGTCTCTGTAGAAACATTAATACAATTTCTAACAATGTTACCCAGGAACTCTCCTCATGTTGTGATCAATAGCATCAATATTCAGAATGAGTGTAGGCCTATTTTGCATATTATAGATAAAAAAATCAAAAATTGGCACAGTTTGTTTCTCTGTATTTCAGTTGTCAATATATCACAGGACAATATGCTAACACGTTTATTCATTAACCGGTAATTTGAAAGCATAAAGTAAGAGATAGGCTACTTGAAGACACAAGATTTGTGAACTCACCCCTCAAAAGTGACTTTGCCAAACACAGCCACAAAAAGAGCAGTTAGAACCAGTAACCCCTTCATCTTGCTGCTTGAAGTAGAGTTTCTCATAGTAAGCGCCTCCTTTATATAGTGATGATGACTGGAGTCGAGGAGCTAATGGGGTCAGGGCTCAGACAAACCTGCTGCTTTGGTTCTCACAACCTTATAAAACACTGATGATGGAGTTTAAATATTGAGAACATTGCATCTGTTTTCTCGGCTGTTTCTAAATATAGCAACAATTGACAAGAAAGTGTTTTTGTAGAAATTATGTGAGAGACTTGTGATCATTTTGGAAGCATTAGTCACAATGGGTTTGAAATTATAAACAAATCAGTTTTTTTTTTTTTTTTTTTTTGTGGCGAGGCCAGTGAAAATGTTGATAGAGTGAACACTGAATAAGCTGACTGATAAGAGCAAAAGTCTAGGTGTGTCAATAAAGTTTTTAACTTATCTGAAAAATAAAAATAAACTTCAGTCACCTGTTTCAATCTTTTGGATCCTTTGGAGGAATGTAAAGATCAGCAGGAAAAGCTCATTTTACACTTATATCACTAGTTTTTCTAGTGTTTAGGAATGAAAACATCTGTCCTGCTTCCTATTCATTATATTATTATTCTGATTAATGGTTTCTCATCACCCAACAGGCGTCATATGTAAATGTAAGTGGTCATGTGTTGATGCATTTGGATGATGACACAATGTTGCATGAATTCAGAGTGAATTATTTTTGACTTTTGGTTCAATAAATGTATGGCGTTCTTATAATGCCCTATAAATGCTTTTTTTGGACTGGGGAGGAAGTTTTGAGCTCTTTTACTACAAAAGATTAATAAAAATGGTTTCGCTAACACTTTAGGGTCCAATTCACAATATTAACTAGTTGCTTATTAGCATGTATATTACTAGGATAGTGACTGATTATTAGTACTTATAAAGCACATATTAATGCCTTATTCTTGATCATATTCTACATCCCTTAATCCTACCCAATACCTAAACTTTACAACTACCTTACTAACTATTAATAAGCAGTAATTAGGAGTTTAATGAGGCAAAAGTCGTAGTTAATAGTGAGAATTGGACCCCAATCTAAAGTGTGACCATAATTTCCATATTACGGTCAATAACCAATAAATGGTCTATATTAAAATTATATACTCTTTTGTCTAAATAAATTAAAAATAAAACACTAAAAACTAAAATAATTAATAAAGTAAATTTAGGCATCACAACATTATTATGTACAGTATGAAAAAAAAGGCTAAAGACTACATTTAATATTACATTTAATTTAATGTTATTAAACTGGTAGCGTTTTAAAGATTAACTTTAAGATAGTGTTAGATGATGGCAAATTTAATCTAAATGTAAAAATAGAGGAATGGAGCATGAACAATTAAATATCTAATATTAACCAATACTGATAAATTAAAAAAGCTCTAATAATAGCTGATAACTGATATGGTACGGATATATCCCTTTTCAGGGCTTTGTTTTTATTAGCACTCTTTTATTCACTTCGACACATAAAAGAAATATTGTTTAATATGGATGATTCTTGGTGTGCTTCATGATGGCCATCAGGGCCAGCCAGGTCTCCTCAGCAGTGGGGACGATCTGATCAGCAGGCAGGAGGAAACCATAGCGGCCAGTGTCTCTCAGCTCAAAGGTGTAGGAGTACTTGATGCCCTGTTCATAAGTCCAGTCAATAGTGCCTCCACTGGCTTGGTCTGAGAACAAAACAGAGAGATTGTTAGCAGGGCAACCGTGATGCAAATCTATTATTAAGTGAATCTTATTAAACTTACAGATGGTGGTAATGATGCTTCCATATCTGTACCTCGTGTTATACAATGACTGCAGCTTAGAGATGGCCTTCCTGGCGAGCTTATGCTGAAGAGACAATACAGAATTCATTTTAAATGTTGTTAAATAAATCTAGAATTGTATGTTTCCACATTTATACCAGTTCATTCTGGTCCTTGGCAGGAGTGCTTTTGTATCCGTATGGATACAGGAGCATCTGGGAATAGCTGTGGATGGACACAAAGGCCTTGAGGTTGCCGTGAGATTTCACAAAGTCCACAATGGCCTTGACCTCTGGCTCAGAATGAGCACTGGGTCCGCGATAGGTCTCAGTGCATGGGTCACTGCTGGATCCAGGACCTATTGATGAAAATAAGAGAATTACAAGAAAGTTTTACATACTATTTAAAGGGTTAGTTCACCCCAAAATGAAGGTTCACCCCTTTTTGAAGCATCAAAGTGTCAGTTGCAAAAGCAGTCTATGGAAGGAAATATGACAGCATTCTGTCATCAAAAAGATCTTTATTTGTGTTCCGAAGATGAACGAAAGTATTACAGGTTTGGAACAGCATGAGGGTGAGTAAAAATTTTCATTTTGGGGTAAACTAACCCTTTAAATCTTTACAGCCCCTTAAAAGTTACAGGTAACACTTTATTTCAGTAGTCCACTTTAGACATTCTACTAACTATAAGTAACTTTGCAGCCAACTACATGTCAATTACCAGTTATTAGAGTATTAGTAGACTGTCTGCTTAATATCTGTTAACACTTAATTTTGATGGTCCCCCAAAAGACATTCTACTGACTATAAGTAATTTTGCAAGTACGTCAACTTATTCTACTAACCCGAATCTAACAGTCTACTAATGCTCTAATGAGAGTTAGCTGACATGTAGTTGGAAATTTACTTATAGTTACTTATCACCAGCTGGAGTGCCCTTGATAGCCACCAGAGGGCACTCCATCCCAGACTATTGTCACTCTATCATGGACTTCATTCCCCATAATCCATTGCCCGGACTCATCAGCACTCATTGCTTTCAGCTGTATCTCATTTACCTTGTTAGTTCACCCTATATAAGCCTGGTCAATTCTGTCGTTCATTGCTAAGTCTTGTATGTGTTTGTACTGCATTTTTGAGCACTTTACTGGTTTTCTCATATTAATGGTTTTGACCCACAGTTTCCTGGATTACCCTATTTGTCTGAGAGTCCTGTCTGGTGTTTGTTTTAGACTGCTTGCCTGTGTCTTGACCTTTTTGCCTGTTTTGGATTACGTCCGCGGATTACCCCAATAAACTGCATTTGGATCCTCAACCTTTGCATCTCCAAGATACACTTTAAAGGAACACTCCACTTTTTTTGAAAATAGGCTCATTTTTCAACTCCCCTAGAGTTAAACAGTTGAGTTTTACCGTTTTCGAATCCATTCAGCTGATCTCCGGGTCTGGCGGTACCACTTTTAGCATAGCTTAGCATAGTTCATTGAATCTGATTAGACCGTTAGCATCTCGCTCAAAAATGACCAAAGATTTTCAATATTTTTCCTATTTAAAACTTGACTCTTCTGTAGTTACATCGTGTACTAAGACCGACGGAAAATGAAAAGTTGCGATTTTCTAGGCCGATATGGCTAGGAACTATACTCTCATTCTGGCGTAATAATCAAGGAACTTGGCTGCCGTACCATGGGTGCAGCAGGCGCAATGATATATCGGCCTAGAAAATCGCAACTTTTCATTTTCTGTCGGTCTTAGTACACGATGTAACTACAGAAGAGTCAAGTTTTAAATCGGAAAAATATTGAAACTCTTTGGTCATTTTTGAGCGAGATGCTAACGGTCTAATCAGATTCAATGAACTATGCTAAGCTATGCTAAAAGTGGTACCGCCAGACCCGGAGATCGGCTGAATGGATTCGAAAACGGCAAAACTCAACTGTTTAACTCTAGGGGAGTTGGAAAATGAGCCTATTTTCAAAAAAAGTGGAGTGTTCCTTTAAGGTTGGTCTGCTTCAGTGGTCTACTAGCACTCGTCAATGTCAAAATAATAGAGATGGCCAATCAAATCAAAGAAGTCAGGCAGACCCTTCCACCCGACCCAAGACATGGGCCTTACAGTACAACTGCAATGATAAAAGTATCTCACCTCCAAAGCCAGCGTCCCAGTTTCTATTGGGATCAACTCCAACACAGCTGGTGCCAGGGTTCGGCTTTCTGGTTTTACGCCACATGCGGTTCTTAAACAAACAGATTCGCAATTTAAAAGCAGTCGGTTGGGATTTATTCACAAAATATAGTTGTTCTGAATTAAATGTGCATGTGAAGTCTTTCAGGCATCAGACTCTAAAACTCACATTGCTGTGGGTGTAGGCGAAACCATCAGGATTGGTGACGATCTCCAAGAAGATATCATAGTTGTTAAGGATGTTGGTGAGGACGTGGTCACGTTTATAGTCGGTCACAATCTGCACAAGACAAAACAGACAGGTATATGTGCTTAAGTCAATTCCTGTTCCATTATACCAATGAATCTTTTTTTTAAAAGCATGTTTGTATTTGCTAACTCAAGAATAAATAGCTTTACCTTCTTGGCAAACCAGATTCCGCTGGCCTGGGTGACCCATTCTCTGGAGTGAATCCCAGTGTCAATCCAGATACCTGGGCGGTCCGCTCCAGTGCTGAACTGAGTGAAAGGACATTATCATTATGAAAAAAAGCATAATTATATTACACATACTGCATTTAAATACACATTAGGAAAGTATGAGATTCAAAATCTATTTTGAAGCTGAATAATGTAAATGTTTTGGTGTTAAAATACTGCCATTCATAGGTTAAACTTTCTCAACCGTAAACGACTGTAAACAAAGCGCTATGAAAATTCCTTTGTTTTGAGCAACACAATTAATTCTACACAACACTGACTCGGCCAATGGTGTGAGTTGTGGGCGGGGTTATATATGCATTCATGCCATAACTTGTAAGCTGGGAATTTTCTGAGACCTCCTACTTGTACCACGTGACCACTGTACCACCTGACTGCTGCACATTCATTTAGGACAGGGGTGTACAATCCTGCTCCTGGAGGGCCACTGTCCTGGGGTGCGTTTCCCAAAAGCATCGTTAGCCAACTATGGTCGTAAGTCCCATTGAACTCTATTGGTAACGACGGAACTTGCGACCATAGTTCGCTTTGGGAAACGCACCCCTGCAGAGTTGAGCTCCAACCCCAATTAAACACACCTGAACCAGTTAATCAAAGTCTTACTAGGTATACTAAAAAACTTCCAGGCAGGTGTGTTGTGGCAAGTTGGAGCTAATCTCAGCAGGACAGTGGCCCTCCAGGGCCAAGTTTGGACACCCCTGATTTAGGCATTGATAGTGTTGCCAAAGAAACACATAATTCCCAGTCCGACGACGTAATCATAAAGTCACGTGTTGTCATTTCGAAATTACGGTAATTACGACATGGTATGAATGTGTTTGCTCGTTCAAATTTGGCATATCTAGTTATATTAGGTTACATACTTCCAAGACGTTGAATCTGTAATTCCGAAGTACAGTATCCACCAATGTGTTGACTGACAGCAAACATTAGATTCGTCCGCGCTGAGGAGCCGTGCCGAAGCACAACCCACATACAGATGATAATTCCGCATATAACTGCAGTTGCAGGTTTCAAACAGAGATGGCGACAAAGAGGCAAAACTTACGGACAGCAGCTTTAAGAAAACTTTCCTGGCTAACAAAAAAAACAAACCATAAATTAAAGCTGCAAGCAGCGATGAAAGGGCCCTTGCACCCGGGCTTACCGCCACCCGGTGGCCTTAGGAAAACTGAACAGTGGGCGATATTCATTTAAGCGGATAAATAGAGGAGAAATATGGCAAAATCATTTTGATGCACCACAGTTCCTGCTGCCAGCAGGTGGCGCTTTGACTATTACTGAATATTGCCAAGTAGATGTCTTCAGGCCAGGACTATTATCAAACGTGAAGTTTGGAGCAGATCGAACATTGTATGCCTGAGTTACAACAACTTCCTGTTACATGGCGTTAATCGCATACATTAGCACTTAGCCAAGTGTTGCATGATTTAACGTGTTTCTAGTATGTTTGGTACTTCATGGCATATTTAAATGTGTTTCTGGGAGTGAATTATTGTACAAAGCATGCCATTCCCTGTTGTCAGCAGGTGGCGCTATGACTAACTGAATATTGGCATAGAGATGTCTTCAGGCCAGGACTCTTATCAAACGTGAAGTTTGGGGCAGATCGGACCCTGTATGCCTGAGTTACAACAGCTTCCTCCTTCATGGCGATACATCCGACTTTGTCAGGCCACCACGGACACGCCCTTCAGTGAAAACTCAAGATCTTTGAAATGTAACATTGCTAAGGCCTTAAGATTAGACTGACCAGATATTATGTTGATCTCATTTCCTGTTGCCCGCAGGTGGCGCTATAACTGTAACTGAATATTGCATTGTAGATGTCTTCAGGTCAGGACTCTAATGAATCATGTGAAGTTTGGGGCAGATCGGACATTGTATGCCCAAGTTACAACAACTTCCTGTTTCATGGTGAAACATCGAACTTTGTCAGGACGCCCTTCAGCGGAAAGTAAAGATCTTCGCAATTTAATGTCACAAAGGCTTTTAGATTAGACTGACCAAATATGACCTTTATCTGATTAAAGCACTAGGAGGAGTTTGTTAAAGTACAATGTCTGGAAATGGCAAAAACTGCAAAAATTTTGCAGAGAAAATTCAAATTATCTCACTTCCTGTTGGGTTTTCAGATTTTGCACCCAGGGACTTTTTTGTAGGTATTGGGCTGTTATTGTGTCTACTGAATTTCATACCTGTACGTGAAACGTAGCGCGAATAGAGGATTACTATAAGTTAACCACAGTGCATTGAAGTAAGAAACTGATGGTTCTTTCAGATGGTTAAATTACTCTTTTCCATAGATTCATTCCCCTGTTCTGTTCCGGTTTTATTCACTTTCACTTTTCCATTCCCCATGTATGCGTGATTTGTGTGTATGTGTTTGTTTTATATTATATAATTATTTATTATGGCCTACCTTCAGGACGTTCAAGGGGCGACTCTCATAGCTCTGACCAATCACAATTTTGCTGACCAGATTACTGTTTTCTGCCACAAGCATGTCCATGAAATTGTAAATCTGCAAATAGCATGGTGAAGATCAAATGATTGTAGATTTTGTATCTAAAATTGTTTAAAAGATACAATGGGTAATGAATTTCTGATAAACATATGAAACGCATTGATACACACAGTTTTCAGGTCATGGTAGGTGGTGTAGACAAAGTCATCGGTACTTCTCGGAAAGGCTCGATATTTCACCATCTCACGTTCCTCGTTATCTAGCAAATCCTTATGGTGCAAGAAGAATGGTGTCAACAAGAAAAAAAACTTCAGGTTTGCATTTTGTGATTACCCTCAATAAATAATAATTTAATATTATATGAAATAAAATGTTTTTTTCTCCAGTAATATTCCCACCTGAACATTCTCAATCATGACATTATACTGGATCTGATTGAATGCCAGGAACGCCCTGACAGCCTGGAGGCTGTGAAAGGGGACATGAACATCCACAGGCAGGGACTCATGAATGGGCTCCATCCAGAAGTCCAGCTGAACACAGAAGGAAGGAAAAGGAAACCTGATGTTCACAGTTTCCTAATTTAAATACCAAATGCATAGGAGAAACATAAAAAAATGTAGATCTCTGGTCTTGATGTGAGACTTACCTCAAGATGCCCCTGTTCAGAAAGTTCCTTCAGGAGAGAGATTTGTGCCTCATCTTGTGCAGTGATCCGAAGAACCTGGTCTCTGACATCATCAACACCATGTTTAATTATGTTGTTAGACATGATATGGCATTATTTTAATTTTCATTATATGAAGATATTTTATAACATATGAAAATATAAAAAAACACTGAAGTTTTTTCAAAACAACTTATTTTTATTCTACAGAAAAATGATCATACAGGTTTGGACGAACTGTTATCCATTTAAACCCCAAAGTGACTCACCTCTTGAAAGACTTTTTGGCAAAAACAGCCACAAACAGAGCAGCTAAAAATAGTAATTTCTTCATCTTCTTACATAAAGTAGTGCTATCTACGTTAAAATCACACTTTATATTCTTTGACCATGTTGACCCTCCTCCTTAACACTCAACCACAGCTTCCTCCTGAGACTCTTAAAGGGATAGTTCTGCTGAACACAAAAGAAGATATTTTGAAGAATATAGGCAACCAAACTGGATTGGATTGGATATTGGAAAAAAATACTATAGAAGTCAATGGCCCATCAACTGTTTGGTTACCGTCATTCAGATTGAGATCTGGTGACTGTGGAGGTCATTTCAGCATGGTGAACTCATTGTCCCTGTTAAAGAAACCAGTTTGAGATGATTTGAGCTTTGTGACATGCGTTATCTTGCTGGAAGTAGAAGATGGGTACACATGGCCGTAAAGGGATGGACATGATCAGCAACAATACTCAGGTCAGCTGTGGCATTTAAACTCAATTGGTAAACTATAAGCGGCCCAAAGTGTGTCAAGAAAATATCCTCTACTCCATTACACCAGCAACACCTGTTCACATCAGACCAAAGTGCTTTCTAAGATGTGAAAGATGGGTTTAGACATCACCAGAGTTATCAGAATGGTAAAACACAAACAGAAAAAACATACAATCTTACTGATAAAGCAAGCAATAATCTCAGACAGCTTGTCTAAGATTATTTCTATGAGTAAAGGAACCTGTTGTAAAGCACCGCTCACTCGACGCGGCTGTTCAGCACTTCAACAGACATGCCGCCGCACTCACGATTAAGAAAACAAACTAGAAAGCAAAAGTTTTTTTTATGGCCTTGTGTGATTTATCTTTTCAAAATGAATAATGTAATATATAATCGCACCTGTTAACAGATGCATTATAGCTAAAATTAGCATCAATCTACAAATGACAAAACTCACTTTAAAACACCTGAGTTTTTGCAATAACTTGCAAACTAAAGTTGATTTATCATAAAATGAGGCAAAACTACAGTTTACAACCATTTTTTATATTAGCTAATAAACCAAAAATCATGCTGCACCTTCAGCATTTCTCATATAGCCTAAACATCCTTTAACCTATTCTTATAGCTAATTAAATACCCCAAATCGCATGAAAAACACATAAAAACAATATATTGTTGTAATCGTCTTTATTTGCTTAATGTTTAATCTGTACAAACGTTTCTCTGTGTTAGTTATGTACGGACTCATTTATGTGTTTCTCTCCATACCCCACTCTCTTTGTAGCCCTGTCATTACTAGCTGTGTCTTTCGGAGGTCGTATTTGAAGGCTGTTTACGTCATCAAGGATGTCTTATTTGAGAAAAGTAACCGTAACTGTAATGAAAAGTAACTGTAATAAAATTTACTGTTATTCCTCGTGAGGTATGAAATACTGTAATTTCTTTCTTACTTTGCAATCTAACGGTTACTTTTCTTAAATGAGATCGCCTCGATGATGTATGCAGCCTTCAAATGCGACCTCCAGAAGCCGCAGCCTTGAAGAAATGAGATGCAGCTTATCATGAGAGCCGACTCACGGCGGGACTGTGGAGTGGGCATGGCCAAATTATTGTGCCAAGCAAGAGTGTCCAATAGAAACAGGCCTTTAATGGGGGTGCTTAGATACCGCTCTCTGAAGTGCAGTTTGACTTGAATTCGAAACTTTTCAACTCGCAAGCAAAGGATTTAGAGCCGCAAACAATGACAGGAGAGCAGAGAGCAAATTTGTGTGAGTAATGAAAAATATACAAAGAAAATCAAACATTTACTTGCACTGCAAAGAGTTTTATCAATTACTTTATTTTTGTAATTAAAACAGCTTTAAGAAGCCTTTTATTTGCAATCTTTTATTTTTTAAAATATAATTATTTTTGCTCTCAAACACATTAAGTTTGATTAAATAAAAAAGACACAAGTAATTCCATATGCCGAAACAATTCCATAGCACCTGGCCCCGCCTTGATGCAATGATTGACAGGGTTGGGCGGGGACGTGATCGGCTTGGAATGCATTTTCAAATCCACATTGAATTTTGATCGCGTGATATTGAAAATTCAATCGCAAGTGTCTTAACTGTGAGTGTAAATGCAGTTAAGAAAAATAACATTTAAAATTATCATTTTGCTACAATGTTTGCTTGAACATGTTAAACATACACTGTAAACCCGAATAAGTTGGCAAAACTCAAAAAATTTGAGGCAATCAGTTGCCTGAACTGGCATTTTAATTGTTCTTAACTTGAAATATTTGAGTACACTAATTCATACATTTAACTTAAAATGATCATGTAACCTCAATGTAAACATTTTATTAGTGTAAACCTAGCTAGCTATAACAAGCTTATTCAGAGAATGCTAACTTGCTAACATGTTAACAATTGCATATAGCACTTGCTGAATGAGTACAGCAATATGAAAGAAAAAGAAAGTGCTAAATACTCATAAAATTTGATTTGACTGAACTAATTTGTTTAATTTAAGTTTGTCCTACTCAAACCAGTTAATTATTTTGAGCATTAGGGTTTTTCTGTAATACATTTTCATTTTAATTTTGCAAAATATATGTTTAAATTATATGTTAAAACTAGTGTAGGAAATAGCAAATGTTAATTATATTATTAATTTTGAATTATTATTTTTCTCCAAGCATTGCACATATATGGAAAATGTAAATTCAAATACAGAAATACATTGCCATTTTACATATTACATTGAATATATAAATTGAATATTGCTGCCCATATGTATTTATGCCCATTTGTTCCTTTATTTACTGCCTCAGTGGCTGTGACCTTGTATTTGAGGTAGAAATGGGAAGGGAAGCCTGCTGCTGTGATTCCCACAATATTATGCAATACTAATGCTGGAGTTTGACAAATGAGAGTAATGCAGCTGTTTTTCCTATATGTTACTTTTTATAGGAACATAAGCTCTGTTGACTAGTAAATTTAATCATATGCCTCAGCTGGTATTGCCTGAAATCAGAGAAACAGTAAAAACAAGACCAAATCTACAAGTCATGCATCCATTGGGGCAAATATGCAAAATGATTGGTACTCAAAAATATTAATTGCACAATTTTCTGCAATTAATTGCACCTAACATTAAAGTTAATATATTTTTATGTTGTAATACTTTCACATTTAATCTCCAAAATTATGTAGTATGTCTCAAAAATGTAGAATATTATTGGAACAAACTTTTATGTTTGCAGATGGACAGAATGTAGCAGATGGACAGAACAGTTGCATTTATACCAAATCTTGTTATCAGATATTACTTTACAGGTCAAGATGACCAAACCATGGTAATCATTAACTTCTTCTGGAGTTTTCTCATCCACACAACCTCATAATAAGTCATATCCTGACAAGGGAGGCACACCTAAATGTTACAAACACTCACATGTAAACTCATCCTTCATAACATTACTTATTTAGTCACAGCTAGCAGTGGTACAGTTAGTCACAAGCACAACCTATTTTTTTATTACCTCATAAAATGGAATAAGCAGGTAGAATGGTTATAGAAAACCATCAAAAAACAAAGCGTATGCATTTATATCTCTTTGCAAAACAGGATCTTGCTTTGTAGAGCAGGAAACACTTGTACCAAGGATAGTTTTGACCTTGTAGTTGACACTAAATGCTCAGACAAGCTTGCTGCTTTGGTTCTCACAACCTTGTGTAACACTGGCGTCTGATGGATGAGAACAATGCAGCTGTTAATATCTTCATTTTTTACGGATTATGATGCAATTTAGTCAATACATACACAGCAAAATCCCCAGAGTTAAATCAACTCTGTTCAGAGAACATATGGTCTCTCTCTACATAGAGTTAAAATAACACTGACGCAAAGTTAAAGTTAATGAGATAATATGCTGTTTGTGGAGTTGTTTAATCAGATCTTGAGAGATTTAATGTTTTTTATCTTCAGTTGATTTCATCTAAGGCTGTGGCTGGAAGTCATTTGTAGTTATTGTGTTTCTCTTTAGTGATTCTGCTTGTTAACAGCAGGTGTTCATTACTAATGCTTAATCATAACTTAATTAATCACTTAATTATCTCATTAGCTTTAATTCTGCTAGAGGGACCATATGTAATCTGAGCAGAGTTGATTTAACTCTGGGGATTTTGCTGTGTAGACTTCTCATGAAAATTATTTACTTTACTTAACTTCTTAAAGAAAATGCTTTTGTCTATGTGAGGATTTATAGTGGTGGCAGCTTATTGCTTGAAGATCTGTCTGCAAAATCTAAACCTCCATCTCTGTAAATGTACTGAAAGACGCTTTTGTAATCTGGTCAATGAAACAGAGCTAAATAAAGGAATGACTGTGTATTATTGATTGAGTGAGTGAGTAACAATGACACCAAAGACAGGAAACACACCCAGTTTCTGGTTATATTCAGACAGCAAAGACATTATCACTAGTGGCAATATGGTTAGTCATGACAATGAAGCAGTGGCCATGCTATCTGTGCTTCATGTCCACATCTACTCAACAAAATGAGTAAAGCAAGGAATTCAAGCAGGCTTAGTGAAGACAAGTCAGCACAAATCTTTAATAAACCCCTAAAAGAGAGGCAGAGAATGAAGAATTTAAAATCTTACAGCTTTCATCACCACACCCATTCTAAAACCAAGACAAACACAGAAAAAGCCACAGCTTCCGCTATGAGACCAGCGCATCAGTTTCTGTTTCCTGCTCTCTGCCCCATAATTTGCACTTACAGCTCGTTCTGACACGTTACAATGTGTGTTTGTTATATTGAACAAGTAAAGCACTTTATTCCATTTTTATTCCTATTAATTTTAAACAAATTAATATATAAACACACACAGTGGAGTCCACATATTTCTGAGTGAAAATGCTTTAATGCTTTAAAGTTTTTCCCTTACAAATTATATCAACATAACAATTTGAATGAAAATTCAAGATTAAAGGATTAGTTCAGTTTCAAATGAAAATTACCCCAAGCTTTACTCACCCTCAAGCCATCCTAGGTGTATATGACTTTCTTCTTTCTGATGAACACATTTTTATTTTTTAATAAATATCCTGATGCATCCGAGCTTTATAATGGCAGTGAACAGGACCAATGAGTATGAGCTGAAGAAAGTGCATCCATCCTCATCCATCCATCATAAACATACTCCACACGGCTCCGGGGATTAATAAATGCCTTCTGAAGCGAAGCGATGCATTTGTGTAAAAAAAATATATCCATATTTAACAAATTAAAATATCTAGCTTCCGCCAGACCGCCTTCCGTATTCAACTTACAAAGAAAGTGTAAACTGGTGTCGCGTCAGTTACACTTTTTCCGTAAGTTGAATAGGAAAGGCGTAGGACGTAGCGTAAGCTTTTTGAACTGCAAGAGTTTTACACTTTCTTCATACGTTGAATACGGAATGCGGTCTGGTGGAAGCTAGATATTTTACTTCATAACTTGTTAAATATGCATATATATATTTTTTTTTTTTTTTACAAAAATGCATCGCTTCGCTTCAGAAGGCCTTTATTAAGCCCCTGAGCCGTGTGGAGTATGTTTATGATGGACTGATGCACTTCTTCAGCTCATACTCGTGAACCTTGTTCACTGCCATTATAAAGCTCGGATGCGTCAGGATATTTATTAATATTTCTCTGATTGTTTTCATCAGAAAGAAGAAAGTCATACACTTAGGATGGCTTGAGGGTAAGTAAAGCTTGGAATAATTTTCATTTGAAAGTGAACTAATCCTTTAACCTAAAAATAGCCTATTTAATATTTGATGTTTAATTTAAATACTTAATATTTATCTTTTGGTATTTAGACCCAATTAGACACTTAGGGTAAGATGATAAAAATGATATTTTACTGGAATTCTACATTGTCTGTCATCAGTTATTCAATTATTATCAACTAAATTGTCAAAATAAAATTGTAAATACAATAGTATTTTACATGAATGACACTTTAAAAATACATGTAAATGAAAAGAATTATATCAAAAGTCATTCTGTATAAGTTTATCTATCTATCTATCTATCTATCTATATGATATATTATACAAAAGACAAAAATATTTTATTTTAAGCAATTAAGCCTACATTTTATTTATAATAATTTCGAATTAATAATATCTCAAATAAATAACTGTATAAAATAAATGTAATTTAAAAATGAAGCAGTATAATCCACGTTACACACAGAATAACAGTAAAATATAGTAGGCTATATTACTAGTCATATCTCATAGCCTCCAGCTCTCCGATCTTTTAGCTATTGTTTCGATTTGTAACTTTGACATGTCATACTTGGCGCTGATTGGTAGTTCTCATCTACATCTCAGCTTCTATTGGTTGAATAGCGCACATTGGCAATGAGCGGAAGTCTTTCAGCGTGAGTGAGTGTGAGGGGGGACAGAGGTGGGAGACTGTCCCGTTCAACAAAAGTGATCCTTCAGGGAAAGTTGCTGGTGGGAGGACATTCAACGCTGGTTATCACATCTAAACAACCTCGACAAGAATGGAGATCGAGAAAGAAGTTAAAAAGGTACGCTTATTGAACTGGTCATGGTCCAAAGTGTTAGTTGCAGAAACATTCGGCAACGCCCTTAAAGGTAAATCCACTGCCATTGTTATACATGGCGAAACATTTGGTTTTACAACTGTCACATTTGAGAGCGAATGAAAAAGCTTGGTTACATTTATTAAGAAATAGGAAGCGGTCATTAATAGGAAGTAAAACACAGAAGGAGTGTCCTGGTCCCTCTTTATTTGATAGAAAAAAATGAATTGGATGTAATGGCTTAGTTTATAGAGACGATAGATTTTCCTTTTTCCATAATTGTAAAAAAACTGGAAGATGTTATGATTATTGTATCATTCTGCATATACATTCGCTTTTCTTATATGGGTGTCTCTACAGAAACTGGGTTTCTTTCATCGCGCATTGCAGTAATTCAACCACAAGCCAAGTTGCAATGTTACATTTGAACTTTAGTGGTGGTAAAGTGGTAAAATATGTTGTAACATACATTTACAGTAAAGAAAGAAGTGGGTTTATTGCACATGATGATGAAAACATGCGAAGTTCCTTACTGTTAAATACAGTTATTTACTCACCCTCATGTTGTTCCAAACCTGTATGACTCTCTTTCCTTCTTCTGTGAAACTTCTGTGAAAAATGTTCTTCAAAGACAATGAATGAAAACTGAAGATGTCAAGCCTCAAAACGAACACAGATTCACCATAAAAGTAGTTAATATGACTTGTGCACTTTGTGTGATGAACAGACTGAAATTTAAGTCATTTTTCAGTGACAGATTAGTGAAGAAATTATTCATTTGATCATGATTCATCCGATTAATAAACCAATCTGAATGATTCATTCACAAATCAGACTGATTCAGTTCTTGAGTTCAACTTGCTGAATTGATGATCCAGTCAACACAGTTAAAGGATTAGTTCACGCCAAAATGAAAATTCTGTCAGAAATTACTCACCCTCATGTTGTTCCACACCCATAAGACCTTCGTTCATCTTCGGAACACAAATTAAGATATTTTTGATAAAATCCGATGGCTCAGTGAGGTCTCCATTGCCAGCAAGATAATTAACACTTTCAAATGCCCAGAAAGCTACTAAAGACATATTTAAAACAGTTCATGTGACTACAGTGGTTCAACCTTAATGTTATGAAGCGACGAGAATAATTTTTGTGCACCAAAAAAACAAAGCAACGACTTTATTCAACAATATCTAGTGATGGGCGATTTCAAAACACTGCTTCATGAAGCTTTGGCAGTTTCATACACGCTCAGAACCACTGATTCAAAACAGAAGATTAGACATAATGGAGGCCTCACTGAAAAATATCAAAAAATATCCTAATTTGTGTTCCGAAGATGAACTAAGGTCTTACGGGTGTGGAATGACATAAGGGTGAGTAATTAATGACAGAATTTTAATTTTTGGGTGAACTAAACCTTTAAGATCTCACTGAAGGTGAAGTCTCAATCTTTCCATTAGTTTTCAATTAAAACAAATTAATTATTTTAAAGAAGACATAAATTATTGTGTACAAGTATTAAGGACTATTTTAATGATACTTTTATGGCACTTTTGCATGTTTTATGAAGCTTGAAAGTCCTCATTAATTTTAATTGCATGAAAAAGTGTCCAACAGTCTTTATGGAATTGTAATTTTTGAAGTGAACTATCCATTTAATAAAAATGGCCAGTTTCTCATAAATGTTACATTGTGTATGACATTTCCACATTTTTGCAATTGCAACACTAAGTGTACTAAGAGTTTGAGAATCTATAAAGGAAACAATTAATAAACATTTACATATTTTAATGTTTAAGGCATCTTTAACAGATGCAATATTTGTCATCTGCTAAATCTTTGTGAATACTGCAAAATTGTCTTGTTTTACAAGAAATAATCAATATTTGCACTAGTGTTGGTATAGTAAACAATAGTTGTTACAGGTTTATGGACCACTATCTTAAAGATTAACCGTAACTCCTCAGATCTGGGGGGATCTCTCTGTATTTCAGGCAGAAAAAAAGCCCTGCAGGCGTTCTTCATCTTGATAAATACTTGACCTTATAAGGCGGTCTTCCAGCTCAGGAGGTTTACTGTTAAGAAATGCCGAGACAGGAATGAACTTTAGATATTATAATATTTATATAATAGTGAAGTAGACTGATGTCAGATTCTTTTCTTTCCTTTAATTATGTAAATTATGCCCTGCTTCATACTAAAACGTTTTTTGTAAAGTCTGTTTTTTTGTCCTAAATAGTAAGTTTTATGAAGTTTAAGAGGCACTTGTGAATCTTATGACATCAGCCTCTTTTTGAATCTTGCCTGCTTGTCTTATGAAAAACAGACCACAGAGAAATGCAGTTTCACCTGTTGGATTTGGCACAATTAAGGAAGTAATGCATACATGATGTGTGAGAGAACTTTCCAGGAACATGCTACATGTTGGTATCTTTTTTTAAATAATAGGAAACACAAATGCTTTGTTTTGAAGATATGTTAAAGAATACAGTAGAAAATACAGTAATATTGTTAAATATTATTACAATTTAATATAACTATTTTTTTTCAGCTGTCATTACGCCAGTCTTCAGTGTCACATGACCCTTCCTGCTTAATATTTTTGTGGAAACCATGATGCATTTCTTTCAGGATTCTCTGATGAATAGAACATTCAAAAGAACAGCGTTTATTTGAAATGGAAGTCTTTTTAACATAAATCTCTTTACTGTCACTTTTGTGTCCTTGCTGAATGAAATCATTAATTTCTTTTGATCTCCTGAGGTTGATAATTAACATTTTCTGAAGGTTCAGCACCTCCTTTCACTGATCATTTGATAAAAAAAAAAAAAAAAATCATACCAAATTTGTGGAAAGTGCCAGAGGATTAATTAAAATACCATAAATGCAAATGCTATATTCAGATGGTTTGGCCAACACTTGTGTTTGATATGTGTTGATGTGTCTTTATGTGTTGTTTTGGCAGATAACCCTGGGCCATGAGATTGGAGCCGGAGCTGCCTGTCTGAAATGCAAGGACAAGTGTGAAGGCTTTGAGCTTCACTTCTGGCGGTTTGTACTTGCTTGCTTCCTTCCTATGTTTTTCATGCATGTGGTTTTTACTGTGAAAATTGTATAATCATGTTTGGGCCATCATTGATTTGACTTCTCCATTTGTATCCATCATCATCTTGACAAATATGGCAACATGTAGTACCGTATCTATCTGACAAATTCGACAAGAAAAAGTGTCACGCTGAGAGCGCTCTGGCCATTAGCTGCGCTTGACCAGTTTTTCTGAGGCGAGAACCACAGGTGCCAAGATGCCCGTGCCAGAGCTTTATCACTACAGCAGCGGTGCATGCCATTCCCAAGTGCCCTCGTGGGGCTTCAGGAATTCTTTGAATGAAAATACGTCAGTGTGGATACAAGTCATTGGATGCAGAGCCAGAGACTTCAGCTTTGTGTTTGTTTCCATGCAGTAGAGATGGGCGGGAGTGAAGTGACTCAGACAGGCTTAGGCCCACTTCCTGTTCCTCGTCTTTAATCCAAAGTCTTTCTTTTGTAAACCGCTTTGGGTTAAAACATCTGTGCTTTGATGCTTTGCATCACTGACATGCTGAAACATTTCTTTTGGGTGTAGATAAAGCCTCTTTGGATTTGTGGCTACGATTTATGTTGTAACATTTCCCAAAAACCATCATTCTTTCTGCTTGGCTCTCATTGATATGTTAAACAGCTCAAAGTGTCCTTAAAGGGGCCATGTTCTGCTTTTGTTTTATTTTCTTCCCTTATAATGCCAAGGTTTGGTTTCTTTCACCAAAAAGTCATAATTTAGTTTTTCTGAGCATTTTCTACCCTCGCGCTGACCCTGCGTTCACAATAGCTACGTTTCCTTTCAAAATTGAAACGTCGCATAAAATATTTGCGAATAAAGCACCGTTTCCATCCCATGTGTTCATGAGAACAATATTATCACTTCCTGGGAAACTGGCACAAAAAATCGTTAATAAAAATGGAAGTTGCTGCATTTGGGCAAGCCTGTGGCTTTATTTCCTACCTAGTAAATTGCTTGAGACTCGTGCAAACAAAACACATTTTTTTCTTGCGTTTGGAGGCTGGTGTTTGTGAACACAATCATGTGAGATGCTTGTGGGAGGGAATTAAACCAAATCATTTTGATGACAGACTTTGGCTCAGGCATTTCAGAATGATCAAACCAACATTTGAGATACTGTGTGATGAAATTGGTCCACTGGTTAGTCCAGTTATCATATCACATTCATTGTTTAGGCAAAGTCACATGAGTTTATTTATTTATTTATTTATTTTTTGGCGCTTTGAGGGATTTATTTGGTAAATGTTTCCATCGTATTTATGCGCATGTCTTCTTATTGGATAAAAAATGTATCCTCAATTAAGCACATACGTTTGCGCATTTTTAGAATTTATGCACATTTTTTTTTTTTTTTTTGTTGCAATATGCTGAAATACACATAAAAATTAATTGTTGGATTTACTTAAAAAAGCAGCGTCAAGTGGTTCCACGCAACAATATTGAGTAATTTGTACAAATAACAATTTAGTTGTATGAACAAAAGAAATTCAAGTTAAGCTGACAAAATTTCTTTGAGTAAATACAAATCATTTGAATTTGTCACTGTTACATGATATTTATATGTGCGGTTTACTTAATGTTATGTTAAATTTATAAAAGATTATTACGTAAGGTGAACACATTTATTGACCTAATTTACCTTATTAAATTAACTATTTACTCTACAAAATACATTGAACAAACTCAATTTAATTGAGGGCAGGAATTTTATCATATAAATATGAGTGCTCACAACCTAAACACAGGCACCACTCTCCTGCATAATGATTAAACAAAATTTAAAAACATTACAGAAACTCCTCTAAATGTCCAACATAACTGAACATTAAACATTAACAAAATCTTTCCCTTTACTGAAAAACACATAAAATAACACTTTAATCCCTAAATTTACTCTCCTAATGCAGTCCCTTGCAAAGCATGCTAGGAACTACGGATCCACTGACCAGTTAGTTATGTCAATATTAAAGGGTTAGTTCACCCAAAAATGAAAATAATGTCATTTATTACTCACCCTCATGTCGTTCCACACCCGTAAGACCTTCATTCATCTTCAGAACACAAATTAAGATATTTTTGATGAAATCCGATGGCTCAGTGAGGCCTCTATTGAGAGCAATGCCACCGAACCTCTCAAGATCCATAAAGGTAATAAAAACATATTTGAAACAGTTCATGTGAGTTCAGTGGTTCTACCTTAATATTATAAAGCGACAAGAATACTTTTTGTGCACCAAAAAAAACCAAAATAACGACCTTTCAACAATATCTAGTGATGGCCGATTTCAAAACACTGCTTCAGAGCTTTACGTATCGAATCAGTGGTTTGGAGCGCCAAAGTCACATGATTTCAGCAGTTTAGCCGTTTGATAGGAGATCCGAATCACTAATTCAAAACAAAAGATTCATAAAGCTCAGAAGCTTCGAAGCAGTGTTTTGAAATCGGCCATCATAAGATATTGTTAAAAAGTCGTTACTTTGTTTTTTTGGAGCACAAAAAGTATTCTCGTCGCTTTATAATATTAAGGTAGAACCACTGAACTCACATGAACTGTTTTAAATATGTTTTTAGTAGCTTTCTGGATCTTGAGAGGTTCGGTGGCATTGCTCTCAATGGAGGCCTCACTGAGCCATCGGATTTCATCAAAAATATCTTAATTTGTGTTCTGAAGATGAACGAAGGTCTTATGGGTGTGGAACGACATGAGGGTGAGTAATAAATGACATTATTTTCATTTTTGGGTGAACTAACCCTTTAATTTGTGCGTTTCACTCTGCAATATTAAGTTGACTGAACAAACACTTATTAAGTAAAGCTGACAATACTTATTTTTAGTAGGAACAACTTAAGTTAAATTAAGTTCATGTTGTTACATGAGTTTTTTAAGTAATGTGAACAAGGATGGTGAGTGAAACTAACAACAGTGAAAGTTTATTTGTGGTTTGAAGCAACAAAGTGACCAAAATGCATTAGTTTTCCATTCAAATTGTCAACAGTCTAACTTTTATTTATGTTTGAGTTTTTCGTGACATGTCCCATATAAACATTTAAGTCAACTTGCACATAAGCAATGCACTTTATCTTGGCCTACAGAAAGAGAAGTCTTTTTTTTTTTTTTTTTCCTGAAATTTTTAGTTCTCATTAAATGAAACCCAATACGTTTTTTTTTTTTATAAATGCACTAGAAATCATGACGAAAGGGTTTCAGCATGTGGCTCACGCTGTTCTTTTTCCAAGTAATCACTGATTATCTGTGCATGCCATAACTTGATATGTGCACAGCAATCCAAACTAGTGTTATCAGACTCTTAACTTAACAAAACAGACATAACTCAGAGAGACAGCTCATCCTACAGTAATAATATGCTACTCTCATTCCGTATCAATCACTTATCAATCACTTGTTTTTTCCCAGTATGCTGCCATTTGGTTTGGTTTTTTTCTTCATACACTACAGTATGTTTTCTATTTTTAAAATATTTTAAAATGTAGTTTATTCCTATGATGTCAAAGCTGAATTTCCAGAATCATTACTCCAGTCTTCAGTGTCATATGATCCTTCAGAAATCATTCTAATATGATGATTTGCTGAAACGTTTCTTATTATCAGTGTTGAAAACAGTTGTGCTGTTTGATATTTTTGTGGAAACCTTAATCATTTTTTTTCCCCCTCAGGATTCAAGAGAGTTCAAAAGATCAATATTTATTTGCAATAGAAATCTTTTGTAACATTATAAATGTCTTTACTGTCACGTTTGATCAATATACTGCATCGTTGCTGAATAAAAGTATTAATTTCTTTTTAAAAAAATCAAACTGAACACAAACCTTTGAATAGTAGTGCATGATTTAAAGTGTTTCCACAAGTGTTCACCCAAAAATAACAATTCTATCATCCTCTTTATCAGAAAGATTTGCCGAAACTGCAAGTGCGGCGTTGAGGACCATGACGTGCAGCTCGAGACTGAGGAGAATAAGAAGGTGGGGAAGCTTTTTGAGGATACCAAGTACACAGGCCTTATAGCCAAGTTGAAGAGAGATGGCCTCCCGTCTTATAGAGGCAACCAAGTCACTTTCAGCATCCCGGCCGCCGCCATCGGCATTGCTACTCCTGTTTCTCCTTCCACCTTTGTCCCTGGCTCCAGCCAGACCTCCACCTCCAGCACTCAGTCTGCTCATGCCCCACCTGTTGGTGCCGCTGCGGCCCCAGGGGCAGCAATTCACTCCCCTACTGCCCCAGGGGTGGCAGTCCACTCCACTGCTGCCCCAGGGGTGGCAATTCACTCCTCTGCTGCCCCAGCGGCAGGCCGTACTGCTGCATCAGGGACAGGCCATACTGCTGCCATCCCATCTAAAGGCCTTGGTGCTGCCACTGCTGTTGTCCCAACCCCCACTGCAGTGCCTGCCAAGACAGATGTGGTTAAGTCCGTTACCTATGAATGGGCTCCACCTGGGATCAACCAAAGCATGGTAACTCTCTTAATCTTAAAATCATATACTTTATATTATATTATATTATATCATATTATATTATATTTGAACTCTTTCTTGAGGGTCAAGTTTGTAATTGTACTATGATACCTGGATCCACTAGAGGTCACTGTTCTCCACTTCTTCTTCTTCTTCTTTTTTTTTTTTTTTTTTTTTGAGACTACCCACTTTGATAGTTTGGAAAACTTTTGTGCCCTCTCAATAATCTGATTGTCTTAAAAAATGCTGAATAATAGAAATATCATTTGCATTTATAATGTAGCTGATACTTAAAAATAAGGAAATACAGGAGCCTACAATATTATCAGTTATGGTTTTCCTCAGTAAAAATACTATTCTTTAGAAAATAATCTAAAAATGCATGTTCTTTTAGTTTTTATTTAAAAAACAACAACAAAAAAAAACTTCTGAATAATGAAAGTTATACCTTTCATTAATAAAAATCAAGCTGAACTTTTTGTCAGTAGGCCTACATTGTTCTGTTATTTTCTGTAAACTTTGTTGCAAAAATTATACATTAAGCTTTAATTATTATTTTTAATAAAATAATAGAATTATTTATATGTATTGTTATTTGTATTATTTAAATATATTTATAATTACATTATTATAAAATAATTATAAAAAATATCTCTAAGAATATCCCAAAATAAAAAATTATATATATAATATGAAAGTCCTGCCACTCCAATCCCATATAACTTTGTAATTTATTTTTGAATATCCTGTTTCACTCAAAAATACATCACATTACCGAAGTTAATCATATTGACCCAAAAACATCACTTTTTTCCTCTCAGGCCCTGCGCTACATGGAACTTCTGCCTCCAGAGCGGCGACCCATCGCTGGTACGGCGGGAGCAGATTACCGTAAGAAGCAGATGGCCAAGCAGCTTCCCGACCACGACCAAGACCCTGAGCGCTGCCACGAACTCTCACCCAGCGAGGTTAAGCTAATGCAGCAGTATGTCCGAAAGTACAAGGATGAGGCGTTGGGCGTAGGCGACATCACCTTGCCCGAAGAGATGGGGCTCCAGGCAGGTTTAGCTGGTGAAAAGGGGCCTCAAGGTCTCGGGGCTGGAGGGAAGCCAGGTACTGGAGCAACAGGGATGCCAGGAGACAAAGGTGATGCTATTGCTACAATGGGAAAAGTTGGCGCCCCAGGGGCTTCTGGGACTTCAGTCGGTGGACCTGCTGGTAACTATGTAAGTATTCCATTCCTGCATTTTGAAATGTAGGGCTATTAACTGTAAGTGAAAAGCCCACAATTTGGGCTAGTAACTGAACGTTTTGAATCCAACATGAGGAACAATCACAAACGGACGATTGTGAATGTTGCTTGTCATAAATACTTTTCTCTACTACATACAAATAGCATTTGTAACCTTTTTATTCTCATTATCCCTTTATATCTAATTTATTGCCATTTAAATGTCAGCATCTATTAATGAAAATCCCCTTTGGAGCTGTTGAGCAGCAGTATTTATTTCCACCACATGTGCGCCACAGGAGCAGAATCATTCTCCAGTGCTTATCTCCGGATTCACTTGATTAACATAAGAGCAGTTCATACACTGCCAAGCCTGTGTTAGTCAGGCAGCTGGAATGAACGTTATGTTCTTCCAGAGATCTTCATAAATTACCACACTTAGTCCCTGTGGTTATGTTTGAGCTCGGGTGGATTTTTCTAAAATCTTTTGTAAGCATCTGAAATCTCATGATGGAAACACATGTACGCCATCAGCCTAATGTTCTTGCCTTTTTTAAAGGGATAGTTCACCCAAAAATGAACATTGTGTCTTTATTTACTCAACCTAATGTTGTTCCAAACCTGTATGTTGTTATTGTTTGCTTGGAACACATAAGAAGAATTTAAACAATCTTCAGCAGATCTTTTGCATAGTGTTCACATTTCTTAAGCTCCATAAAAGCACCATAAATGTGATGCATACAATTCTTTAACTATATTTCAAGTCTTCTGAAGTCAAACAGTTAGTGTGTCTCATTTTGAAGGCTGTGTCCTCCGGAGGTCGCATTTGTTGGCCGCATACATCATAAAGGATGTCTTGTTTCAGAAAAGTAACCATTATAAAAATGACCGTTATTCCTAGTGAAGCGAAAATTGTTGTAATTTCTTTATAACTTTGAAATGTGGTACTCAGTTTACTGAAATGAAGATGCCTTAATGACAAATGCGCCCTCTGGAGGATGCAGCCTTCGAAATGAGACACAGCTTATAACTTTCAGATGAACAAACTGAAATTATGTTATTCACTGAAAATATTGCCCTCCGCAGCAGCTTTCCAATCATATATTCCAAAAACAGGTTACTGTATAATAAAATAAAGTTTAAAATTATAAATATAAAACCGATATAAAGTCATTACGTGAAAAAAAAAGTTATTTTGTGAGATATGAAGTCATAATTACACAAAATAAATTTACATTGTAATATATAAAGTCATAAATATGAGAAATAGTCATAATTATGTAAAATAATCACATTATGAATCATAAATAGTAGCATTTTGAGATAAAGTCATAAATACAAGAAGTTGTAAGTAAGGGAAATAAAGTTAAAAATATGAGAAATAGTAATTATTGCATTGAGATATAGTCATAAATATGAGAAATTAATTATCTGAAAAAGTAGAATTATGAGATATATAGTCATAAATACGAGAAGTAAAGTCATAATTATGAGATATATAATCATATTATCAGAAATAAAGTTGTAAATATGAGAAATAAAGTTGTAATTATCAGATATAAAGTCATAAATACAAGATGTATAATTAATATTCTAAGATTTAAAGTTGTAATTAAGAGAAATAGTCACATTGTATGATATAAAGTCATTGGAATCTTGGATCTATTTCTTAGACCTTGTAGCTTTTCTTATTTCCAATATTCATGTTCCAAATGGGGTGATGAATTTTCGAAGTGAACCGTCTCTGGTCTTGTTCATTAATACCAACCTCCTCCCACTGTGTTTTCCCCACTTTCATTCTTCATTGATGTTTATGCCAAGCTGAACTCATCACCGGATCTCTGCCCACAGTCATGTTACGGTTGCCAGCTGCCCATGAAGAAGGGTGAGCCAGCGGTTTATGCCGAGCGGGCAGGCTACGATAAACTCTGGCACCCTGCATGCTTTGTGTGCTGTAACTGCAGCGAGCTACTGGTGGACATGATCTATTTTTGGAAGAAGGATCAGCTGTACTGTGGCCGGCATTATGGAGATAGCGAAAAGCCTCGGTGTGCAGGTTGCGATGAGGTGAGTGGAGGCAAAGTAGTTCACATGGTCAATGTCACAAATTTGCTTACATTTGTTTAGCAACCTGAAAATAGTGCAGAATCTTCAATGTTTTAAATGTTTCAAGATCTTAACTTTGATTATTTTCAGGTTTAAATGAAAAAAGTTAATGGGCTGATGGCTCAGTAGGCGGCTCAGTGTACGTTGTCCTGTTGAAGGGTCCATAAAGAAAGATTGGTATAGTAAAAAGTGCTGAAAATTTGGATTTTGTTTGAGCAGTACATCTATTATAACAGACTTTAGTCCACTTTAACGCCTCCTCTGTGACAGCCGAGAAACAGCGCTGCGAAATGGGTTGATGGTGCAATAGGCGTCTCAGTGTGCATTGTCTGAGATGCCAAGTTCAATGGTTCATAATAAAGACTGATACAGTAAAAAGTGCTCAAAAATCTGGATTTTGTTAGAGCAATACCTCTAGTATAAGTTCTTATGTCCACTTTAACGCATCCTCTGTGGCGGCCGAGTAACCTCGTCACAAATTGGACTGATTGCGCAATAGGCGGCTTAGTGTGCATTGTCCTATGTGCCAAGTTCAGTGGTTCATAAAAAATGATTAGTACTGTATAAATTGCTCAAAATTTGGATTTTGTTAGTGCAGTACGTCTAGTATAAAGTTGTTATGTCTGCTGTAATGCATCATCTGTGGCGGCCCAGTAACCTTGTCGCGAATTGGGCTGATTGCGCAATAGGCGGCTTAGTGTGCATTGTCCTATGTGCCAAGTTCAGTGGTTCATAAAAAAAGATTAGTACTGTATAAAGTGCTCAAAATTTGGATTTTGTTAGTGCAGTACGTCTAGTATAAAGTTGTTATGTCTGCTGTAATGCATCATTTGTGGCAGCCAAAAAACATTGCCCCGAAATGGGCTGAAGGTGCAATACGGCAGTGTGCATTATTCCACATGCCAAGTTCAAAGGCCAATTAAAAAAAATTGATACAGTAAAAAGTGCTGAAAATTTCGATTTAGATTTCCGAGAAACACTGCCATGAAATGAGCTGATGCCACAATTGGCACCTCAGTGTGCATTGTCCTATAAACTAAGTTGAGTGATTCATAAAAAAAAGATTGGTACAGTAAAAAGTGCTGAAAATTTTCAGTGTCATCTCAGATGTTTCGTGTTAAAATCTGAACCAGCCTTAGTAAAATAATGAATGCAATTTTGTCCTTTGTTCTTAAATTGTGTTTAACATACCATGTGGCTCAAAGCACAATACTAAGGGGAAAATTCATGTTTGTGGTCTCCAGCTCATCTTCAGCAATGAGTACACTCAGGCCGAGGGCCACAATTGGCACCTGAAGCACTTCTGCTGCTTTGATTGTGACTGTGTGCTGGCTGGAGAGACCTACGTCATGGAGAATGACAAGCCTGTTTGCAAACCCTGCTACATGAAGAACCATGCTGTGGTAAAGAGGAAAAATTCCTTACTTTCTCTCTCTCCATCTCCCTCCTGTCTCTCTGCTCTATTTGATACACAGATGACAGTGTCCATGTGGTTTATTTAGGCCTACTATCTTAGTACAGTTTATGTTTACATTTTTATCAATTTAATTGTGGTTGGCATAACACCTGAAATACATTACAGTTATGACCTGCAGCAAAAACTATGAGACCGTGCAATCCGAGACAAGACTGTTTTATCATGCCAGGGCACTTCTAACTAGCGAGACATTTAGCAGCTAGTTTTACAACCCCTCACGTTGTACAAGTATCATTCATGTCACGCCTAAATGGAAGTGAATTCCTGTTAAGCCTGGGCTATTAAAATTAACAGCCTCGGCATTTGTTTGTCAGCCATATTGGTTCAGGAGCAGGTGAAGGAGATTAAGGAAGTGCCAGTGACATGATAATCAGAGGAAAGGGAGGGTGGATGCTCTCATAATGGAGTCGTGTGATATCGGACACCACCGTTCTCTCTCAACACCTGCCTGTCCGATAACACACAGCTCTTATGACTCATCTGTTAGACATCAGCTTAGGAAGGAAACTTCAGACATTCAAATAGAGCAGAGTTTTTATATTTTATCATCTGTATATTATATAAATGTAATATTTATAATACTTATTTATATATAATTATTATTTTTATTAATATAATTATATTATATTAATATAATAATATTAATCATTAATTAGGTTTGCTTCCAAATGACTTTGATTACACTTATTACAGATGCATACTGGTGCATCCTGGGATGCCTTGCTATATATATATATATATATATATATATATATATAATGATACATATTAACTATTAAAATATACATAAAAATATTAATGTTTAATGTAATTAATATAAAACAAATTATAAATTAAATATTTAATATTATTAGAATAAATATGCATATATATATAATATAAATAATAATATATTCTAAATATTAAATTTATAATAAAACAATATAAATTAAATATTATTACTTAGGACAAATATTCATATATAAATAAAATTTTAATGATACGTATTAACTATTAAAATATACATAAAAATATTAATGTTTAATGTAATAAAAATTATAAATTAAATATTTAATATTATTTAGAATATTCATATATATATATGCTTATTTATTCTAAATAATATATATTCTAAATATTTAATTTATAATAATATTATAAATTAAATATTTTATATGACTATTTAGAATATATATATATATATATATAAAATATATGCATATTTATTCTAAATAATATTTATTCTAAATATTTAATTTATAATAAAAATATAAATTAAATATTTAATATTATTTAGAACAAATATTTATAAATATATAAAATATTGATACGTATTAACTATTAAAATATACATAAAAATATTAATGTTTAATGTAATTAATATAAAACAAATTATAAATTAAATATTTAATATTATTAGAATAAATATGCATATATATATATGCATATTTATTCTAAATAATAATATATATTTATTCTATTATTAATTTGTAATAATATTATTATTTAGAATAAATATTCATATATACATATTTAATGTATAATTTATATCCCAGAATAAACCAGCTTGATTGTGCCTGTAGTAAGTGTAATCAAAGACTTTTGTCACGTGTTATTTCAAACAAATACATTTATTATACTACTTCCTGTGAATTTCTCCATGTCTCTCTATGTTGACAGGGTTGTGCGGCCTGTCAGAACCCCATCGAGCCTGAAGCTCAGCGTGTGTCGTATGGAGAGTACCACTGGCACGCTGAGCCCCAGTGTTTCCAGTGCTCCTGCTGCTCCAAGTGCCTTATGGGCCAGCGCTTCATGGCCCTGCAGGGAATGCTGCTCTGCTCCGTAGAGTGCAAGAAAAAGATCATGGCCTCCTGAGGGAACACCTAGGAATTCTACTTTTTTTTTTTTTTTTTTTAGAGCACTGCAAGCCAGTTTCTCCCTAATGCATCACACATAAATATATACTGCCACCATTTTAGAAATGAATGACCAATCTTAATTTTCATGTCATTTGAATGTTTTTTGAGAAATACTAAGCAATACGGTGGAGCAACTGCTGGTGACCCAACTTAATAAGTGTTGTCATTGTGACGGTCTTTATTATTAATAATTTAGTATTAATAAACAGAAGCAATGGTGGCTTTTGTTCTTTGGCTACTGAAAAATCAATTTTCCTTATTTCCTGTTTCTAAAATTGCACTTTATTTTTTCCATAGCTTTCATTTTGTAATCCAATAAACGTTTTGCAGTAATATGAATGGATTTTTCCCCCATCTTTCCACTTCAACTATGTATCCAGATATTCATCGTTATTGTGACGTACAAGTTCAGGATCTCAAGGGACAGGTGTTACGCTCATGCTAGTGTCTTGACCGTTTCACACCATTGAAAATTCCAATCTAGGCCGGCACTATTGGGGAAAAGTAGTCCTTGATATGTTTTCTTACACTTAGCTGTGGAAACCGGGCACAATTCAAGGAAGCCCGGTTCCATTGTCTCTAATGGCGGCGAACTTACGATGGGAGGAAATGACGGCATAGTCTTAACTTTCCACAGTTGCACGAGGGGCTTTGCTGTTTCACCTCACCTCACGCCACACTAGGGTGGAGTTTTCCAGGAGGGAATTCTTTCCTTCAGTGTCACCCCTCGTGCAGGAATTTATTTACATGGTGCTTTCCCTGCCAGACATGAAGTGCACTTACTTGCACACTTGCCTCCTTAGAACTTGTTTTCCCTGTGAGCACTAACGGTGCAAGAGATATGATCTGTTGATTTGTAGCTCCCTGAGGTGATAAAACCCAGATGCAAAGCGTCGCTGCTGTTTAGCGAAATTATAGCACAGGCACAACACATGAAGAGTCAAGACAGGCCAGGGAGACGATCCAAATCCCTGGAGGATCCTACTGGTGACAGCACAAATGTGACAGACAGGATCCTGGAATTACACTCGTTAGTCACAAAACTGTTGAACTTGTTTGTTACAGACACTTGAGAAATGACAGTATAGCAAAATATGGTTGTCAGGTTAGGCCTCTCTTTCTGCCTATATATATTCTGGCTAACTATGCAGTGATGTATTTTCAGCCTTAGTTAAAGGCGTTTGTTTTGGAAGACCCCCCTCTTTATCGCGGTCATGTTTATCTGGCCTTTAGCTAGGAAAATATTCCTAGATAGGCACATAGAAACTAAACCAGCCCATTGTGTAGTTCAGTATAAACCATATTATTGTAAAATAATCTGGTGTTAGCACATTATTAAAGGGATAGTTCACCCAAAGATAAAAATTATGTCATTAATTACTCACCCTCATGTCGTTCTACACCTGTAATACCTTCGTTCATCTTCGGAACACAAGATGTTTTTGATGAAATCCATGAGCTTTCTGACCTCCAATAGACTGCAACGTTATTACCAATTTCAAGGCCCAGAAAGGTAGTAAAGACATCGTTAAAATAGTCCATGTGACTACAGTAATTCAACCTTAATTTTATGAAGCGACGAGAATACTTTTGTGCGCAAAAAACAAACAAAAATGACTTTAACAATTCTCTTTCCTGTCAGTCTCCTACGCTGTTGACATAGTAAACACAGTGCAGCGCTACCAGGTTCTACGCCAGCTCAGCATTGGCCGACGCTGTTCACGTGAGCACCATGACACATGCATGTGATGCTAATGCAGGAGCCGGCCAACAATGAACCGGTGTTCTGACGTTGAAACCGGAAGCGCTGCACTGTGTTTACTATATGAACAGCATCGGAGACTGACATGGAAGAGAAGAAATTGTTGAATAAAGTCGTTATTTTAGTTTGTTTTTTCACACAAAAAGTATTCTCGTTGCTTCATAACATTAAGGTTGAACCACTGTAGTCACATGGACTATTTTAACGATATCTTTACTACCTTACTGGGCCTTGAAAGTGGTAATAACGTTGCAGTCTATCGGAGGCCAGAAAGTTCTCAGATTTTATCAAAAATATCTTAATTTGTGTATGAACGAAGGTCTTACAGGTGTAGAACGACATGTGGGTGAGTAATTAATGACAGAATTTTCATTTTTGGGTGAACTGCACATGACCAATTCAAACAGATAATAGATAGTTGGGTTACACTTTATTTTGATAGTCCACTTTAGACATTCTATTAACAATAAGTAAATTTGCAAACATGTCAACTAACTCTCAGAGTATTAGTAGACTTATGAGGATAAGTTGACATGTACTTGCAGAGTTACTTATAGTCAGTAGAATGTCTATCTATAGATAGATAAATAGACAGACAGACACTACAATAATGTTGATGTTAATATGGACACCTGTTTCCACTGAGTTCATTAGCTTTAGCAGCAAGTTGTTGAGATGATCCTGTAGGGGGCGCTCTTCCACATTCAATATGTTGTTGCACAGCACCAGCCTTCATTTTTTAGTTCATAGCAATGTGCAACTGACTCCCAATTCTTGTATACGACAAGCCACTCATCATGAGTTTCCCCGAGTACAATGTTATACAACATCCTTGTTGGTCCTGTAACAACATTTTTGTCAACCAGGTTTAGGGTTTGGCCTGTAGGGCTGGTTTGAGGCTTGAACATCATTCTTATCAATCATTTCTCTTTTTGGGAAGTGTGTGGTTAAGGTTATAACAAGAATATTGTCAAAGAAATGTAGTCTAACCATTACTTTACAAGTTGCGTGACTTTTTGTTGTTCTTTGTTAAGGAACGATCCAACGACATGAGACTCGTCCAGATGCTCCATGTAATCGTGATAGGAATGTGAATAGAGAAAGAGAGGGGAGGCAGAGTCAGACTCAGAATTAAAGATAAATGTCAGCTGTCTCTTTGATTGATAAGCCTCACCAACAACATTCCTCCTAAAAAAGAGAAAACAAGGAAGAATTTGACACATAACAGAATGACCTTGTATGCTGCATGCCAGAATGGACCTGACACACTTTTCTAGTCACCTCAGTGATGTTTACTCTGCCGTAAAACCTTAAGATGGCCACCTCTCTGCACATTTCTCTTCAACGGCTTTCCAAATACTTTCTGAGCTGTTTTTGCATATGGTGTGCTGATATAAAGCAGACAAGATCGTTTTCACCAGGGTTTTCAGGTATACTCCCCGCCTCTCATCTGGGCATGCTCATACCAACTCTGGGCAGGCAAATAAAGCAAATCCCTGGCACAGCCCAAATGGTCTTTAAATCATATCTGCGGTTGGCTTTGGGTTCTTTCGGTGCTCTTTTGTGCTTTTGTCTATCCTGTACACTCCTCCTTTTCCTGCCTTTTTCATTGTGTCAACTCAAATATGATATTAAGTGAACTCTCCACACCCACCGTTGGTTTATTAGACCATTGTTTGATGTTCTTACTCATTCTATCTATTTCTCTCCTGGTCTGTTTATCTCTTTTTCTCTCTAGGGCAATAATATGGAGAAGCCCCACCCAGCTGAAGAGATACTGTAGCTCTCCCCAAACATAGTTGAGGAGTCATGTGGTATCCAGATCCCACTAAGACCATTTAAAACATTAGTGCAACTTATTATTCACTGGGAGTGTTTTTCTTTGGCATGGTGGATATTTATTTTGGGTAGCCCAAAAAATGTTTTAAGCACTATGGATTAGGATGAGATCACTCTCTTTTGTACATTTTCAAGTTTTAGGACATTTGGTTTAGCATTTCACATCAATTATAAAATACAGTACAGTAGAACAATAAAGAAGTATGTCAAATAATACATTAATATGCAAAACACCCAATTTTAGGACAGATGATTTGTAATCACTGTACATTGTGTACAATGTACAAAACACATCTGGATTCTTATGCCACAGATAAAATATAGAAAAAGTAATTGCACTATAAAATGAATATCGCAATTAGTTCCTGTCCTCAAATTTGACTAAACCCAGACAGACAGACCTACTGTTGGATTGATACATAGATATTTGTACAGATAGATAAATAGATAGCGGCATTGGGACCTTACACCATTTATCACTCAGCTGCACACTTTTGCGAAGTTCCAGACAGACTAGTTTCCAAAATCGCTATCTACTCCTTCATTGACTATTCCTAGTGGATATCGACTGTGTCCGAAATCACCCCCTATACCCTTTTACAGTGCACTACTTGAGGGGACAGCCATTTGTAGTGGTGTCCAAAATAGTCAATATCATAAAGTGCACTCATTCAATCATATAATGGATGCAGCCATACATGAGAAAGGCGTGAACAAAAATGAATGAGTGTCCTGGAGACAACATTCAAATGAATGGAACTGAAGCGCACAATCCTCAAATCACAACATTTGATTGGATTACTTTGGATTACTACACAATTTACTGGATTACGTTACTTCGAAAAAGTACTAATAGACCTTATGTAGCCCCGCCCCTTTCAGCTCTGCGCTGGTTGTGTTCTGTCTTCTGGTTTATTTCCACAGTATGAAGGTAAGAACTTATGGATTTATGAATGAACTGCTCGTTTTAAAATCTTCCCGGTCAATTGACATTTGTTATGACATCCGCTTCAAATATTACAATACTTATGATAACTTTAGTTAACTCTATAATATGTAAATTCACTTCACTAGCTAATTAGCCTACTCCTTGACAGTGATTCCATAAAAATAAACAGAGCTACCGCAAAAACGGAAGTTCAAGTAAAATTCTAAAGATGCCCACAAAAGGTCTATGAAGTTTCAGTGTTAAGCTTAAACTACACCTTTTTACATTTTCAAAACAATTCATAGTTTGTGTAATACGATAAATCGTCTGAGTAGTTTTGCCTCGTTGATTACAGGCATTCGGATAAATAGGTAACCTTTCATGAGTCATTGATTCATTCATTCAAACGAACCGAGTCATTTAATTGATTCGATTTTTTTCTTTAGCGGAGGATAAATAAACAAAGTAACTGGCGATATTGTGTTTTGCTCAATTGTATCTATATTTTTATATTAACCATTGAAACTGCTCAGAATTTAGTTCTTGAGTAAATGTCTTAATTTGTTTGCTTTGCAGATGCCATTTTGTTTATTATCTATGCATTTTTTTAAAGCCTGGTGTTAGTGTAAATACTTTTACCACTGTATTTAGAATAGTTTTGGTAGTCGCTCTCAAATTGATTGCTTTTTGTCTGTGTGACCTTTTAAGGTGTTCTGTTCAAACAAATCTTTAAACTATTTCAGTTAAGATAGATTGATCAAAGCTGAAGCACAAAAGTGGACTTCATATTGCTTATGGCAAGAACGCAGAGAATCTGCAGAACAATGAAAAATGATAATGATTATTCCAGTACATTCTTGGTGTATTGTGTTACTGCCGGAGCTGATGTTTACTCAAAAGTGTTTGACACAGATTTCACGGCCTCGTTAACTATAGGCTCTCCAGGTTTAGTTTGCATAGCCTAGCAACTGCCTCAGTTTCCTGCTTTTGTACACTGTCTCATTTCCCCTTGTTCACCCTGGAAAAACGTACAAGCAGAGGCAAACACAATCCATCAGAGCTCAGTCATTTAAACGCCTCAGAAACACACCGTAGATTGGCCAAGAGAAGCGAATAATCTGGGAAAGCTCTGAACAGCTTAATTCGTAAAATTCGCTCTCAGTGACATAAGTGCCACAAACATGTAGATAACCCATTGCTCTCTTGTTGGATTCTTTTCACACAACTCCATTGTTTTCCATTGTAACATATTTACACTGGCAAGTTATGTTTTTTTCATTCATAAATGACATGTATATATAATATTGGATCAACCAATGGCATGAGTTTGGGGTGTTAACTATCTGTTTGATTGACCAATGGAGATGAAGTATAAACACAAACATACTATTTATTTTAATAAGGAAATCACAAATGAAACATATAGATAGTAATTCTTTCCTGTCAGTATGATTTATTTTTTCCAATAATTCATGTTCATATACTGTACTTTACAATAATGATGATGCATGTTGACTGAAGCACTTAACCTTTACATAAATAAGTATGAAACCCCACACTTAATATGCTTTAGAGATAAGACATCTTAAAAGCTGTACTCTGGATTTAGCAAGCTATTGGAGAAAAATTTTAAGAGCTAATAAACGTCTCCAGCAGGAATGTGTAACTACCTTGTATGGGCATGAAAATCAAGTGTGCCTTTTTTCTGTCATCTTTCTGCAGCAAAGAGGTTTACTTGACTTTAATGTGGTTTAAATAAGGGGGATTTCTAAAGGTGGTGAGGTGGGAAGGTCAAACAGAGATAAAAACAAACAAACAAACAAAAAAACAAACAAAAAAACATATCTTTTCTCATTCTATGACTTTTTTAAATGTGGTACAGAAAGGAGAGGATTCCTCTTCCTGAATGGTGCTGATGCCACTGAGTATCACCTCTCTGTGAAGAAGAAGTGCTGAGGTGAGAATGTGAGGGGTCAAAGTCTGGCTCTTGTAACATTTCTTTTTTACATCTCCATCAGTTTTTTCCACCCATCCATCTTTCGGATGAAAGAGAAAAGTGGATGCTTGACATCAAAAGACAGAGGACAAGCCTCTCCATTCCTGTACTGCACATTCCACTGGTGGGTGATAGAGAAATGTCAGAATTAGCCCAATTCTTAGCCTTTAAACTTTGACCTTTGTGACACCCACACCAGTCATAACTTTTATACTTTTGGTGCCACTTGCCAGCAAAAACAATAATCAAAGTTTGATTTTAAACTGAGTATCAAAAAAACTATTTTAATCGTTAATCTTTCTCGCCATGAATATAGCCGGGGTAGCTGGCTGTATTGTCAATTATTTCTGTTTTAGGAACAATGATGTGAGTCAATGACGTGACAGGTCTTTTTTTTTGTCCAAAGGCCTTAATAATAATAAAAAACAAAGATATGACATCCAAAGTATGTAAGGTAGTACAACTAGATCTCTTTGATTGAATCCAAAAGGTTTTAATTATATTTTGCTACATATAAAGGTATTTTAAAGATTTTGAAGTGTCAAAAGGTCATTCGGTTTAACCGTCCAAAGGCCAATACAGCCATTTCATTTGTGAATAAAATATCTTAAAATGTAATAAATGTGTATATTTTTTAATCTGGCATGATTTTATAACATCATATATTAACATAGTGCAAAATGGTATTAAAATTATGTGTAGAAGTTGTTGCTTTGTTATGAGAAAGAATGTCCGGAAAAATGAATTTCATTGATGTCATTCGGAATAACCAATATAAAGGGACCATTTTGGATCAAGCCATGCAGTCAATATCATGTGACAGGATGTGACATCATTCACACACCTGCAAAGGACCACATGGTCATGAAGCAAAGTAACTAACTCTCTCTTAACTATTTGAAAAATTCATGTTTTCACTTGCTCATACGCATGTCCTGAAACATCAGGTCATTTGGTACAACCGCTATAAAACATGGAAAATGTAATATTTTAAAAACTTGTACTAAATATAAAATGTTTGATTGTCCTTTTTTAGCTAGCTAGGTAGATATCAGCCTGTTAGCATTGTTTGAAAATATCGTCATTTGGTATAACCAAAAGTGTCATTTGGTAAAACCGAAATTTTGGTTAAACCGAATGACTTTTTTTGTGACAAATTTTGTCCATCTTGTAAAAAATGACAAAATCAGTGTTAACTGATTATAAAAACCACATAATCTCATTGTTAACACTTGATAAAACTTCAAAATTAATTATATCTCCATTATGTTTTTTACACTTTTAAAAACCTTATTCGTCAATGACCCTATTATAAAAACTGTAAATTATTTCCCAGTTTTACAAGGATGCTCTTGTTATGTTGCTTTTTTTTATATAGATTTATTTTTTGGCTTTTTTGCCTTTATTATGATAGGACAATAAGCAGACAGGAAGCAAAGTGGGAGAGAGAGGGGGACGGGATCGGAAAAGGGGACTCGAATGTCTGCACGCTGCCCACTATCGGCACAGACGTAATGTTGCATTTTTATTGAGAACTTTGCTATCACTTTATATATATATATTACCATATTTTCTGGAATATAAGTTGCGTTTTTTTTTTTTTTTATTATTATTATTTTATGAAATGTAACCAAAGAAGAAATTTGAATCTTCACACTACTCTTTTCCAACTTTAGTTCAAGTGACCTCATCTGTCAAAATCCAAAAAAGACTACTGAACTGGAAAAGAGCTGCATGAAAATGATAAAAATATTTTCTTTTGTGTTCCATGGAAGACAGGAAGTCAAATAGATTTGGCATAACATAAGTAAATATGAAAGAATTTTCATTCTTGGGTGATTGATTTTTGGAATGTTTGTCTCTATTGTTTACACAACCTTTATTCAACGTTAGCCCTGTTAGGTAGTTTTTTCCCAAAACTGTCCAGGTCAGTGTAACCTTTCCTCAAAAGATATTTGAATTGATTTGGCCTGCTTACCACTTGATTGCTAACTTTCCTGTGAGTCTGTAAACTTTTAACATTATTTCATGGCCATGCTTGTCTTGTTTTGGCATTACACAACACAATCATTTCCCTTCCCCTGAGACTGATTCACTAGAGAGCTGGTCCATGCTTGCTGAAAGAATGCACCTCATGGAATGCCGGTCTTTGTATCACTGTAACTTTCGAGCCAAGTATCATGAACAATACGATCTGTCACAGACTTGTTTGGATGTTACTTAGTTGCACCTCCTTTGCCTTAAAACACTAAGCCATGAGGATTTGAGCTGTAGTGAATTAGAGGGATAAGATAGTGTAAAAGCAGCTATAAGCAGTTTTGACTAGGGGTTGGTTCGCACAGCGTTTTTTGCAGTTAAAAACTCGAGGCGCAGGTCAGCAGAAACGGGAAGAAAAATAGCTAGGTCTAGAGATGCATTTTAACTTAAGCTCCACATTTTTAGAATGCCATGTCATGCACAAGATGCTGCAAAAGACACAAGAAGTGAGCACAACGGTTAAAGACATCCGTCTAGTGCATGTTTACAGAGCCAAAAACGGAATGGATTCTGTGTGAATGGCCCTTTACAGTTTCTTTTCTATACAAACCTGACATCAGCGTTACTCATGTAACATACATCAGCTCTGTGAACATAAACTGAATCTGTTTGTTTCTACCCATGTGATTGCCTTGGTTTGACAGGTCTCAATGATGTGAAGCATAGCATGTATATATCAACAATCGTTATTCTCTGATTTTCTCATCCAAGTCTGAAACCGAATGCCATTTATTCCATGGAATGAATTGGTAACAGCATGTCCTGGTGTTTTCACAAACATGCTGTACTGATAAGTCTGTGGCTCTGGAATTCTTACTGTCTGAGGTAATGGAGTAAATGCAGAAAAGTATGGAGCCACCATTTCAACTGGAGTTTCGGGACTCGCTGTGTAAGGTGATCAAACAGGTTATGCTAATAGCTTAAGTGCATTGCTGTGAAACAAAATCATATGCAGTGTTGATGTAATATTTGCTATCTTGTTTTGCCTCTTTTCAGAAACCTCCAGTGTTTATATATGATAATGTGAAGAGCTATAGTAAAATAACTGGGTGAAATTCACAAAGCATGTTTGGGTCATATTTCACGCCAAAACCAAAAGAAAAAGACTATTTTAGTTTATTATTTATTCAATTGTATGCATTTCTGTTTTATTTCATATGGATTTATTTTATACAAAATCATATTTGCTATTGTTTTTTTTTTTTAGTTTAGTTTGCTGTTTTGCTTGGTGTTTTGTTTTGTTTCGTGTTTTGTATTTGGAGTTTTGTTTGGTGTTTGGTTTTTGTTTTGTTTGGTGTTTTGCTTTTGTTTTGTGTGGTGTTTTGGCTTTGTTTTTGATTTAGGGTTTTGATTTTTCTTTTTTATTTAGTGTTTTGTTTTTGTTCTGTGTTTTGTTTGGCGTTTTATTTTGCTTTTGGATTTTGTTTGGTGTTTATTTTGTTTTGTTTGGTGTTTTGCTTTGGTGTTTTGCTTTTGTTTTGTTTGGTGTTTTGGCTTTATTTCGTTTTGCTTTGGGGTTTTGTTTTTTCGTTTGTTTTGTTTGGTGTTTCGACTTTGTTTTGTTTTGCTTTGGGGTTTTGTTTTTTCGTTTGTTTTATTTAGTGTTTTGTTTTTGTTTGGTGTTTTGTTTTGTTTGGATTTTGTTTGGTGTTTTATTTTGTTTGGTTTTTGTTTTGTGTTTTGTTTTGCTTTGTTTGGTGTTTTGCTTTTTGTTTTGCTTTGTTTTGGTATTTTGTTTTTACCTTTGTTTTGTTTGGTGTTTTTCTTTTGTTTTGTTGTTTTGTTTTGATTTTGTAAAAAAACGGCCTGATTTTAAGTTAAAAGCAATGCAAAAATACAACCATTTAGTATATCTATAAAATTATACAATATATTTTTTTACATTATGGTAATGAGAATGAGTTTTCTTTGCATTCACCTAATTAGTTGTTTATGTATCTAATGCAATTAAAAAGCAATAGTGCTCATTTTTATTTTTAATCCATGCTTTTAATGTTTTTACCACTAATGCTTAGTAATTTATGACATTTTTTTCTTACGACTTGAAGATGACGAAGTGATGCATACTGTACATTGTTTTCTATAACTGTTGTGCTAGAGTTAATGTGAGAATGAGAAAACAGGCTTGGCTTCTTCTGTCAGCAGGCTATAACTTCTCTTTAGATTCTTGAAAGATTTTTGTCATGCAGTGAACTAACTTCATCACAACACAACAGCTTGCAGCCATGTTGTCCAGATCAAAGCTTTTAATATTACTTGGCTACTTTTATGTTCATATACACATGTAAGAGGGACTCTTTCTTTTATTTTAATGAGCGTAGAGTGTTCTGCTCCAAACTCATCTGTTGGTTTCAGATCATAAATCAGATATCACTGAAATAAAGAGGATACTGTTTATACAAAATACCTCCTCAAGCAACAGCAACAGTTTATTCCCATTGCCATGCCAACGGTCTGGTAAACGGCAACAGAGTGGAAAGATTAACAGTTGTGTGAAGTGGGATTCACCGGGCACTGGGTGAAATCCTTTGCGATCCACCAGCAGCTCATTTCTCGCAGTGGCTAAATGGTGTAATAATCCAGGCTATTTATGCAATTTCGCATTTTTGCAGAATTTGTGTCAGACTCAGGTTACCAACCTATTATTTTCCTAGGATTTTAACAATAGTTTATTGTTTTTGTGCAAGTTATTCCACATAGATTGGCTCAAATGTTCTGTGGTTCCCATAAGCAAAGATTGCAGATTTCAAATCTCATGTTTTGGTCCATATAACAAATAAAATTACTTTTATTGTATGGCCAAAAGCACTTTCTTTTCTTTCTTTTTTTTTTTTTTTTTAGACATTTTTAGACATTTTTAAAAATATCTTCTTCTTTTTTCTTTTTTTTTTGCTTCACAGAAGAAAGAAGAAATTCTGAAGTCTTTCTACACATTGTTCATGAAAAACCAACAAACCAAATGACTTTTTCTTGATCGTGTTTGCAGCATTTGAGGAGAATCCTCCATCATGTGGAAGGAGTTTCCCAACCTCACCTCTCTCCCAGACAGCACGGGTGGGTTCAGTTGCTCTATAATGACAATATGTTGAGCAAGCCATGCTTTACCCAATTTCATTAGTTAATCTTTCTCTTTTTTTCCCCTTCCTCCCTCCCTCTTTCTGACTGTTTCTCTCTCCCATTGCTGCAATCTAAACTGAAGACACACATGGGCCTTTCACACCAATTCTGGAAAATTCCTCTCCCCTCCGTCTTTGCTTTAGGGAGGATATGCTCATTTATATCTGTGTGCCCGCCCTCACGTAGGTTATACGCCCTGTGGGCATCTGTGGACTGAGGGGTGTGCCAGGGCAGGGCTTTTTCAATTAGATTCTTTCCTAGACATTTACTGTTACAGTACTGTTCGAAAGTTTGGGGTTGGTTAGATTTTTCAGTGTATTTGAAAGAAGTCTCTTCTGCTCACCAGGCTGCATTTATTTGACCAAAAAATACAGTAAAAACAATAATACTGTGAAATATTATTACAGTTTAAAATAATTTTTGTATTGTACGGTGTAATTTATTTCTGTGATGTCTTTTCAGCATCATTACTCGTCTTCAGTGTCACATGATCCTTCAGAAATCATTCTAATATGCTGCTTTGCTGCTTAAGAAACATTTCTTATTATTATCAATGTTGAAAACAGTTGTGCTGCTGTATATTTTTGTGGAAACAGTGATACATAAAGTCATACAAGTTCGGAACAACAGGAGGCAGAGTAAATGATGACAGTTTTTATTTTTTTGTGAACTATCCCTTTAAACTTCAAGTATTTCTCTCACATAACCCAAGATGCTCCATCTCTTGGCCTCTAGAGTTCAGTCAAAGCCAGTTATCTTTCAAACAGACATATCAATGGCTAAGTCCCCATTTTCTGGCAAACATTTGGGGTCTTTCCATGCAATAAATTTAGCAACTCACAATGAACTCCAAGGAAACAAGGGAGGAATGACATTTTTGTGAATTCCCAAGTGTCCCTCAGCACTGTATAATGGTTGTGGTTAGCTACTTCAGACACACCTCTGTGTTCACAGCTCATCTGTTTGGGAAGAATTTATGTGTGTTGAATAAGAAAAACAGTAAGAGTGAGAAAAAGTGGGAGGCTGAAAAGATAGAGGCACACCCTGATAAAACTTTTTTTAACATCTTCCAGATGATATCGCTATGCTGATGCTTGGTTTGAAAACAACCTCTGATTCATGTCAGTATATCCAGCTGGTGCCTATGTCATGTGTCTGCATTTCCAAAATTCCTCCAGACCTGGCCTTCTTATATAAACACCTGTGAAGAGAAATACGTAAAAATAATTTAAAAATGTAAAATAAACGTATAAAACATTATATATATATATATATATATATATATATATATATATATATATATATATATATATATATATATATATATATATATATATATATGTGTGTGTGTGTGTGTTCCTGCGTGTGTAAAAGCTGTAAATGGGAGTATGCCAGGTATCTTTTCCCAAACTATGTGCCATGTTGTTGCAGCAACTCCAAGTATAATGCGCTTCCAGCGGCTTCGAAGCTTTCTGAATCTTTTGTTTCGAATCAGTGGTTCGGAGCGCGTATCAAACTGCCAAAGTCACGTGATTTCAGTAAACGAGGCTTAGTTACGTCATAAGTGTTTCGAAATTTCAATGGTTCACCACTGGGGGGCGTGACTTTGGCAGTTTGATACACGCTCCGAACCACTGATTCGAAACAAAAGATTCGGAAAGCTTCGAAGCTTCATGAAGCGGTGTTTTGAAATCGCCCATCACTAGATATTGTTGAATAAAGTCGTTATTTTGTTTTTTGGTGCACAAAAAGTATTCTCGTCGCTTCATAACATTAAGGTTGAACCACTGTAGTCACATGAACTGTTTTAAATATGTCTTTAGTACCTTTCTGGGCATTGAAAGTGTTAATTGTCTTGCTGACAATGGAGGCCTCACTGAGCCATCGGATTTCATCAAAAATATCTTAATTTGTGTTCTGAAGATGAACGAAGGTCTTACGGGTGTGAAACGACATGAAGGTGAGCAATTAATGACATTATTTTCATTTTTTGGTGAACTATCCTTTTAAGACTGGCAGTATCTCCGAACTAAAATTATTACCTTACCAAATTACTCTCGCGCTCACGTGCCAAAATAAATTTCAGGTGCGCAGTTGTGGTTGGATAATGCTGAAAATAATGACAGTTTAGAATTATCACACATAAAAGTGGTTTGGAATTGAAATGGGGAATAATCCCCTTTTGGGATTGAAACTGTGATGCTTTTGAAGTCTGAGCATCTGAGCAAAAGCTAATCCCCCCATGGTTATAAACAAATACAGAAACATTTTGTTGACAACCAGTAACCACACAGTGAATTCATTCAGTCATAATAATGAAAACCAAAGAGTAATGCACCATCTTAAAGGGATAGTTCAACCAAAAATGAAAATTCTGTCATCATTTTGTCACCCCAGTGTTGTTCCAAACCTGTATGACTTTCCTCTGTGGAACATAAAAGAAGATATTTTGAGAAATGTCTCAGTGCGAGTTATTTGGTTCCCAAAGTTTTGCAAAATATCTTCTCATATGTGACATGAGGGTTAGTAAATAATGACAGATTTTTCATTTTTGGGTGGACAGAGAGAGTATACTGTTAGTGTTGCCAACTGCTTTCAATTGAAAGTAGCTAAAACTGGTAGCTAAATGTCACTAGATGACATCATAATGGCAAATTCATTGATCTATATAAATATGAATATAGATCAGTGGGCAAAATAAGAATCTAGATAAGGTTTGTCTAAGAAGTTGCTAGATTTTTCCCTAAACTTTTGAAAAAAGTCTCAAAAGGGGCAGTGAATTCACTAAATCTAGTGACAAAATATCTAAATTTGTAAATAAATGGGGGAACCTGTAACACAGAATATGGCAACTGTAGGAATTGAAGCCCCGCCTTTTATTTAAAACAGCCAATCACATTTTTGTTCGAGTCGGCCCTGATAGCCTAGTGGTTAGTGTGCCGATATATGGCCCAAATGTGTTCACAGTGACCCAAGTTTGATTCCCGTCTCAAGGTCCTTTGCTGATCCTGCCCCCTCTGTCTGCTGTCCACTGTCCGAATAAAGGCACAAAAAGCCCATAAATATAACTTAAAAAAAAAAAAAAACATTTTTGATTGAAATGTCACCTTTTTTGTGAGTGATTTTAGTTAAAATAGCAAAATTAGATGAATAATATATGTTGCTGAAATATAATCTTCAGTCTTTCCCCATTTAGATGGATGCCTTCCATTAGCACAGCATTAAAGAAGATTAATGACGCCTCTTACGTCTGCTATGCCTCATTGAAACACCCCTCAACCATCTTCCCATCTGGTGTACTCTACCTGATAAATGCATTGTGTGAGAAGCAAAGACGAGTTGCATCAATAGTCGGAAGCTCTCGGCCGAAGCCACATGGTAAAAGTAGACAACTCTCAGAGGAACTGTTTTCACATCTCCTGTCCAAAAAGAGTTGCAGTCATTTCCTCAAGCTACTGCAAGCTGGAGGACAAGGCAAGGGTGTGTCTTAGGCCTTTGGGGGAAGATTTATGCACTCTGTCCCATTTGTATGGGCTTCCACTGACAGGAGGAGTTCCCCGCTCCAGAAGAAGAGTTCTCCCACACAGCCAACCCACGTGGCGAGCAGGGATGTCCTCGGATAATTTTAGTCAGCTGACGTCGTTCTGTGTTCCTACCTTACATCTGTTCCTCCTTTTGTTCCTGATGTCTGCTATTAACTGTGTTGCTTTTTTGTCTCTTAAATTTAATGTCAAACACATGTGCTTCTGCAAGGAACAAAGCCATTTGAGAGGAACTTGTGTTAGCAACCAGACCTCAAGTCTCTATCTTCTTAAAGCCCAATGTAATGTTTTGGGCCGAATTGACTCAAATATCTTCTTATGTGTTCCATAGAAAGTCAAGGTTTGGAACGACATGAGGGTGAACTATGAACTCTCCCTTTAACAATATTATTTCCCCACTAATTTTACCTTGGATACCAGATCGTTTCCTGAAATCTCATGATCTCAAAAGGTAGATTGATTTCTGCACATGGCGCATCAGGGAAAATCTCACAGAGAGCTCACATTCATCACAACTCGAACACATCCTGCCTGGAGCCCATTGCAGGAAAGAGTGGGTCACCACAGCATTATGTAATGGGCTCTTTGTTGTCATGGCAACGCTGTGGGAACTGGAACTGTGTATTCGTGTGGCTGGAGGCTGCGGCGTGTGTTGACAGAATGTTCCTCACGTTGGGTTCCTGGATGGGCCTGGCTATAAACACTCAGTCAGGGAGTTCCCTCTCTGACACAGTTCAGGGTTTGGAGTTCTGTCTAGGTTTGTATTACTACGTTTTTGGTCACATCCACTCATTTTTATTTTTCCACAGGATCTAGAATAAGTTTTGTACTGTACTCTGACTGGAAAAGGGACATTTTCTAAAAGGATCTGCAAGCCAAAGTTAAAAATTTGCAACGTTAAACATTTGTGAATCCTCACCACTGTTGTCAGGGTCTCAACGTTTCGGTTAAAAGAGCCAATTGCCTTTTGATAGTGTTTACTTGCACACACACAAAAAAAGAAGCAAGATGTAAATGATAATGTTGCAGAGTTTATTGCTGGTTTTAAAGTTACTGAAGCATCATCTTAAAGGGATAGTTCACCCAAAAATGAAAATTCTGTCATTAATTACTAACCCTCATGTCGTTCCACACCTGTAAGTCCTTTGTTCATCTTCGGAACACAAATTAAGATTTTTTTGATGAAATCGGAGAGCTTTCGGAGAGCTACACAACTGACACTTTGACGCTTCAAAAAGCTCATAAAGAGATCGTAAAACTAATCCAATTGAGCGGTTTATTCCAAATTTTCTGAAGAGACTCGATCGCTTTGCATGATGAACAGATTTAATTTAGGCTTTTATTCACATATAAACATTGATCAGCGAACATAAACAGAAGCTCAACCGACATGCGAGAACAAACCTCTTGTGGAATATGCTGCGTAACACAAGAATGAACCTCATTGGTTCTTGTGGAAGCTCAAATGTGCTGCGTAACACGAGAATGAAGCTCATTGGTTCTTGTGGAAGTTCAAGAGTGCTGCGTAACACGAGAATGAAGCTCATTGGTTCTTGTGGAAGCTCAATTGTGCTGCGTAACACGAGAATGAAGCTCATTGGTTCTTGTGGAAGTTCAAATGTGCTGCGTAACACGAGAATGAACCTCATTGGTTCTTGTGGAAGCTCAAATGTGCTGCGTAACACGAGAATGAAGCTCATTGGTTCTTGTGGAAGTTCAAGAGTGCTGCGTAACACGAGAATGAAGCTCATTGGTTCTTGTGGAAGCTCAATTGTGCTGCGTAACACGAGAATGAAGCTCATTGGTTCTTGTGGAAGTTCAAGAGTGCTGCGTAACACGAGAATGAAGCTCATTGGTTCTTGTGGAAGCTCAATTGTGCTGCGTAACACGAGAATGAAGCTCATTGGTTCTTGTGGAAGTTCAAATGTGCTGCGTAACACGAGAATGAACCTCATTGGTTCTTGTGGAAGCTCAATTGTGCTGCGTAACACGAGAATGAACCTCATTGGTTCTTGTGGAAGTTCAAGCGTGCTGCGTAACACGAGAATGAACCTCATTGGTTCTTGTGGAAGTTCAAGCGTGCTGCGTAACACGAGAATGAACCTCATTGGTTCTTGTGGAAGTTCAAGAGTGCTGCGTAACACGAGAATGAAGCTCATTGGTTCTTGTGGAAGTTCAAGCGTGCTGCGTAACCCGAGAATGAAGCTCATTGGTTCTTGTGGAAGCTCAATTGTGCTGCGTAACACGAGAATGAACCTCATTGGTTCTTGTGGAAGTTCAAGCGTGCTGCGTAACACGAGAATGAACCTCATTGGTTCTTGTGGAAGTTCAAGAGTGCTGCGTAACACGAGAATGAAGCTCATTGGTTCTTGTGGAAGCTCAATTGTGCTGCGTAACATGAGAATGAAGCTCATTGGTTCTTGTGGAAGTTCAAGCGTGCTGCGTAACACGAGAATGAACCTCATTGGTTCTTGTGGAAGTTCAAGCGTGCTGCGTAACACGAGAATGAACCTCATTGGTTCTTGTGGAAGCTCAATTGTGCTGCGTAACATGAGAATGAAGCTCATTGGTTCTTGTGGAAGTTCAAGCGTGCTGCGTAACACGAGAATGAACCTCATTGGTTCTTGTGGAAGTTCAAGCGTGCTGCGTAACACGAGAATGAACCTCATTGGTTCTTGTGGAAGCTCAAATGTGCTGCGTAACACGAGAATGAACCTCATTGGTTCTTGTGGAAGCTCAAATGTGCTGCGTAACACGAGAATGAACCTCATTGGTTCTTGTGGAAGCTCAAATGTGCTGCGTAACACGAGAATGAACCTCATTGGTTCTTGTGGAAGTTCAAGCGTGCTGCGTAACACGAGAATGAACCTCATTGGTTCTTGTGGAAGCTCAATTGTGCTGCGTAACATGAGAATGAAGCTCATTGGTTCTTGTGGAAGTTCAAGCGTGCTGCGTAACACGAGAATGAACCTCATTGGTTCTTGTGGAAGTTCAAGCATGCTGCGAAACACATGAGAATGAAGCTCATTGGTTCTCGCACATCAAGTGAACATGCTTGAGCTTCTGTTTACCACAACTGATGTGTGAGTTGATCAATGTTTATATGTGAATAAAAAGAGGCTTTCACACCGAATAGTTTTAGGAACTCAGTTATAGGAACTAGCCACTAGGATAGTTCCCGGGAACTAATTTCTCCCGCGGGCCATGTGGTGCATTCGCACCGGCAATAGGAACTCTGAAGCAGCCGACAGCGGTGTCTTTAAGTGCAAATGCTAAAAACCGGTGAATGGAGGATGCCGTGATCGGAGCTGTGTTTGTTGTGTGTCTTGGGTTTCGTGATAACGGAGATGGAATGTAAACGCATAATTTATGTGACTGAAAGAGTAAAAAGTGGGGCTAAAAGACGAAATCTCCTATGACAACTCTCAGTCTTACATATCGAGGCGGAGAAAAGAAGAACCCTGCAGACAACAGGTAAATGCCGTTATCGCTGTTTTCCATGTTCGTGAAGTTAATGTTTACACGGTTTTAAAAATGCCGGGTGCCGGTGTTTGACATGCGTTTGACCAGTCAAAGTACACTTATGTCACTGATAGTTCCTATAGTGCTGGTTTAGACCCTACTCTGAAGTAGGAGCTAATTAAGTTCCCACAAAAGGAGATCCTAGAACTAAAATCATTCCTAGTTCCTGCGGTGTGAAAAAAAATCCTGGTACTTCAGCCAATAGTTCTAGAAACTATGAAAAGGTTCCTCCGATGCGAAAGCCCCTAAAGTCTAAATTCAATCTGTTCATCATATAAAGCAATTGTATGGATTAATTTTACAATCTCTTTATGAACTTTTTGAAGCGTCAAAGTGGTAGAAAACCTGTATATAAACAGAATTAGCTGTCAATGGAAGGACAGAAACCCCTCAGATTTCATCAAAAATATTTTAATTTGTGTTCCGAAGATGAACGAAAGTCTTACAGTTTTGGAATGACATGAGGGTGAGTTTCATTAATTACATACCCTGTATAATTGTATCAATTATGGCACGTCTGTCAATTTAATTTATACAACCACCCGGGCTCCTATTTATGACATAGTTTGATCCAGGACGAGTTCCTTTATTCTTTGTCATTCGCATGTAACCTCAAAGTGAACCATTTGAGCAGAGCCCTCTGTATCATTTGTGAGAGATGGGAATGTTGCGTTTTGAGGCGAGTATGACTCACTGAACTTAAATGAGGGATACAAAAAATGAGGCAGACATTTTCCCTTGTGGTTTGAAGTATGTTGGCATTAGGGATGATAGATTTAAAGATTGAACAGTGCAGTTACGGCTCCTCACATGTCAGACGGTGTGTTTATAATGACTTGTATCTGGTGCTAATGGATACAGAGGTCTGATAAGGGACGTATCCACCGGGTGAGCCCCCTTCCTGATAAAGAAGCCACTGTCTGTATCACTCTGAATCACCCGGCCCTGTGTTTGTGTGTTTTTTATTGTATCCAGGCAAAGGCAGTCTGAAGTTTCCATCCTTCAGCTCGGAGCAGCACTTTCCTGAACTCCAGCCAGGAAAATGTGTGTCGGCTTGGCAGCTCGACTGTGGGAAGACTATGGGCAAAAACTGGTGGAGTTTTGCGGCAAAGGGCTTTATATAGCATTACAGCTCCTCGGGAATCCCTCTTTGGTGTAGATTGAGGTATCAATAGAGGGATACTGTATGGCAAGAGCTGGAACATAGTAAGTGAAAATGAGAGATGTTGGAGTATAAACAGCATATGACTTGGAGAAATGAGTGTATTATGGTTTAAAATTACTCATATTTTGCATGTAAACTATACAATGGATCTTCTATAGTCATTTTTTGTGCATGGAGCCTGGTCCGCTTACATGAGTTTGACCCCTGGGACCAATTGCCTGTTACCACCAGATAAAGCTTTAATTTCATGTTCAGCTGCACAAGGAAAACAAATGCTATTCCCCGGTCTCTGCTAATTACTGACATCCCATTTCAGGAAGAAGTGTGGCCCACTCCTACTGTTTTCTCTGTTATCAACTGTACTCGACTTCCTGTACGAGCACTGAGGCAGGCCAGTCCACTCAGTGAGAGAGAATCAGACAGAGAGACTCCTAAATCAGGTTGGTGAGAGAGGCATTTCATAACATGTAAATCTATCTATAACAAATGGAGTCCAGATCCCATGAATCGGTACACCTGAACAATTGCATTTTCAAATGAATCACGATTGAATGCCCATCTTCTTACGTCTGTCTAGGGGACAAAACCAGTCACCACAGTGCTTATTGTCATCTTAACCGATTACAGATGCTTCAGAGGACTTGCTGGCAATGCAGTTGCTCTTTTTTTGAATCCACGTTGGTCACTGTATTTACTTCCTCCTGAAAATGCCCGCCTTTAAACATGAACGGTGTGATGGTGCCAAAACAACTGAAACCACCCTTTTCTCCATAGTATGATGAGTGGATGACTGTAGGCTTTAGAACCAACCAATCACAGCCTACTTATGCTGGATGGCAGCGTATCCGACTGGAGACGTCTGCAAGGAAATGAGCAAATACATTACAATATATTTGGCAACAGCTCTGTGGAACATTTGTGTTTCAAAGGTAATGTATTATGAATCTGTGAAGAAACATAAGCACTTTCAAACCCTTTAATAATATCAGCACTGAAGGCTCGCATAATGCCTGTCCCTTTAAGGCAGATCAGTTCTCTCGGCAGCCATTATGGAAGGCAGTATAAAAGTGCAGCTCCTTTCTCCTTTAAATCTTAACTGTTTGTGAAGATTGTGTTATAAATGTTAGCATCATGAATGTAGCTCAAATCATGTAGCTCTAAAACAGTGTATTTTTCAGGCTATAAGTTAGAGCTACAAAGTTCATGCATGTTCTAGAGTAAAAAACTCTATTAAAAGGATCATTGGCTCTTTAACTGAAAGGCGGGACCTTACAGCTGCTATATTAAGTGTTGCAATTTTTCCCATTAATTTTTCTGAGTGGTCCGTCCCCCTTTCCCTTACAATGTCTCTGATCATGCTAGGATCCTGAAGTACCCTAAAAACTCCTTACATGGTTTTGGTGGAAACATTAAACTCTGCCGAGCAGTTGATATGGACATGTTCCTGCCGTCACCACAGAGAAAAAAACCTGAGGACTGTGTGTTTGAAATTCCCCGGTTGAAAGTCCCAGTGGACCTTTATGTTTTGCTCTCAGAGTTCGCCATCAAATTTAAGAGCTGTGCAGCGAACACACTTCATCCCATTTTCAGCCATTTTTTTGAGGGGGAGGGGGGGCTAAAATGACCATTTTTGAATATTTGATATGTAGTTTTGAGTTATCCGTATTATATGATTAATTATATTCCTATATCAGCCCAAACGGGACACACACAGTTTAACCCTTTAACAGTATCTAGTATCAAATGACCGTGTAATCTTTTCTATTGAAGTTAATTTTTATCAGTCGTTGCAGTTAATTGGGCATGCTGAGAGGTATTTGTAGCCGTCATAAGAAGGCAGCCTGAGGCATGTTCTTCCTTGCCTTTGTACAAGCGGATGTGATTTTCCATTAACTTGTTAACACACATCAGCGCCATTTAACCACCCGTCCACAACACCTGAAAACATTTCCACTGACTGTCATACTGATGTCTAAATAATGTCATTGAGCACTCTAAACAAATTTGAGTACATTTAATTTCACTGTAAGTGTACACTGTAAAGTTTTTTTAGTTAAAGCTGCAGTCCGTAACTTTTTTTGGTTAAAAATTATTCAAAATCAATTTTTGAGCCAGCCAGTGTTCAAAACTATCCCCTTACCTTAGCCCGATTCACAACGATAAGCTTGTAATAATGTTTTTTTAATTTGAGTGGTACTGGTGGGTTTCCGCGGGAAAATCGAGCATGCCGTCGTTCATTTTTGTGTCATTACGTTATGTCTGTTTACAAAAAGAACGAGTCCCAGCTAGTAGGCTATATGGCATGTGGAGGATGCTACGTCATTTATAGCCTTTATAGCATCTGGAATAAGCTATATTCCAGAGCTTTATAGCAGCTGGAATAATTAAACGTATCATTTTGATAGTGGATTGTAATCCAGAAAGGTCCAAATGACAATCATCAGTGACAACTGGAGATTCACCCGTAGTCAAAAGCAAAAGACTTTGAACATCTACAGGTAACGCTAATGCACACTAAATACACGTAGCCACGCAATGCTGATGTTGTTAACATTAACAATTTGAGAACAAAGTATAACAATAATAATCATTTGCACGGTTTGACATGATCCGAGCTAAGCGATCATTAGATTTAATCACCATTGGCAGCGCGATTTTTTTTTTCAGTTGGTCAGAACAAAAGTGGCAGACACTTACTTGTTCAGATGACATTTTCCAGTAAAAAAATTCTTATTTTGGTCATACTTCCAAGACGTAGAATCTGTGATTCCGAAGTACAGTATCCACACCGGTGCGGTGACTGACAGCAAACATTAGATTCATCCGCGCTGAGGAGCCGTGCCGATGCACAACCCACGTAAAGATGATAATTCCGCAAATAACTGCAATTGCAGGTTTCAAACAGAGATGGCGACAAAGAGGCAAAACTTACAGACTGCAGCTTTAATCTAAAAATGTACTGTATATGGCAGTAAGATCAATAAATTGCAAGTTTGAACAATGTCAAAACACATAAAACAATATAAAATGGCTGATTGTCAGGCAGTCATCTTTTACTCACCCTGGTGTTTTTCTAATGCTGTATGCCCTTGTTTCTCTTTCGGACTAGAAAAGGAGAATTTAATAAAAAAAATTAAAATTCCCACTCATGCTCATCCATATGATGGCAGTGAATAGGGACTATCATGAAGCTTTTACAAAAATATGGAAATGTATCAGAAAGGTCCCATGCGACATGTTGTATATTCCAAGTGTTCTGGGGGTATACGATAGGATTTGGTAAAAAATGAAACAAAATTTAATGTCTTATTTAATGAAAATCGTGACCTTGGCCGTTGGTCTTCTCATGAAACTAATAGAGTCTCATGAACGTGCAGTCCTGCACAGAACACAAACAGCCAAGGTCAGGATTTTCTTTAAATTTTGTTTCGTTTTTTAACAAACCCCATTGTATACCCCCAGAACACTTGGAATATGACACACGTTGAATGTGACCTTTCTGTGGTACTTTTCCTTTTTTTTAAAAAAAAAAGCTTGATGCTGGTCACTATTCACTGCCATTATATGGACAAGCGCAAGCGGGACTTTTTTTTTTTTTTTTAATTTCCGTTTGTGATCTGAAAAAGAAAGAATAGCATACTGCATTAGAACAACACCAGGGTGAGTAAATTATGACTTAATTTTCATTTTTGGATGAACTATCCCTTTAAAATAGCCTCCTTGCATTACTAGGCTAAAGGACATAGCTTTAGCATTAGCATGGTCTTTGGAACACTTTCAAAAGCATCCGCCAGCTCTAAAACCTTTTATTAAACCCAGATAAGAAGCTTTTACAAGCCAAAAGAGGTCTTAAGAAGATCACATTCCTCAAGAGCTCCCAATGGAAAGTCAGCTTCCTCATGACCACGCCCTTTGTTTTTTGTCGGCACATTGTTTGTGCTAATATTGGGATAGCGAAGAGCAGTGATCTCTCACACATCTGTTTTCAAATACTCATTACACCCTCAATCAAGCGAGCAGGGTAAGCGGTGGTCTCATTATTGTGTGTTCATAACTGGTACTTCCTTTTGAACTCCCTGGGACACTCCACCCACACTCATTCACTCCAGGTCGCATTCATACCGCGGGAAGTGTGTGGTCCGATAGCCGCGTATTTGGTTTCAAACACTGTTTTTCCATGAAAAGACAAAGGTTTGATGACACTGAGCTTGGAATTCAGCCTGTGGGGTTCACAGTGTCAAAGACTGCAGTGAAGGCCATAGTGTACTTAGCTGAGTTTTCTTTGTGTACTAATGTCCATAATGATAGACTGATGGATTTAGAGTACATACTCTTATGTAAGCTGCATAAATGAGACAATTAACCTCTCATCGGTATCTCTGAGATGATGTTTGTGGAGCAAGGTGGAAAGGAGGCAGCCGAGGCCTAAAAATAGTCTCAACAGAACCGTAGCTTGGAAGGAAAGAGAAGGAAAGCTGTGTGTGAGCTGATAGTGTGGTCAGAGAGAACGAGGGAGAGAGAAGGCATAATTAAAGACTAAATTTAACTTGGGAATTCCACTTTGGGGGAACCCTAGATGAGAGTTTGCGTGTCTGACTTCTTCAGAGGCCATTAGCAACATGCTAATCGCCCTCAACTCAAGATGAAAAAACACTACAGGAAAAAAAACAAAGGGCTTTTCTCTCTCTAAGTGTGTTCCCCTCAGCCCACACCCTTTTGGCACAGAATCAGGGCGAGTGTTCCTGTAAAACATCACTGTTGCTAAGTTTGGGGTCCGTGGCTAGCATAGTTTTAGCTAATTCAGGTAGCGCATTCGAGTGTAGTCCTCATATTCCAGTACAAACAAGTCTGGAAAACTACTAGAGCAGTGGCGGTTGACAGTGTTTGCTTTGGACCGCACGGCTACTCCAGCGTTTTCAGTGTCACCTGGCTCAAATATGCACGTAGCTAACTGAGAAAACGATAAATAAAGCTTTTTTATTAGTTTATGGATGTTAGCATAGCACATGCATGTTTTGCGACTATACACACAAGATAATGACTTACTGACTGCTACTTTTGATATCAACCCCCGCTTTGTTCAAGGACTTATTTCTGTTCATCAAACGTTTGTGAAATTTGTTCCGTTTATGTCTCAGTTGTTGAATCTTTTTATGTTCATACAAATATTTACACATAAGAAATTTGCTGGGCAAAAAAGCAGTTGGAAGTGGGAGGACATTTCTTTTTTGCAGAGTATATACCACTGTTGTATATAATATACATTGGTGATTGTGCTAAAAAAGAGATATTACATAGATATAAAATAAACTGAAAAATCGTGTAACCTTTTTATGTAATGGAGGTTCATTGGGCTTAAATCTAGCCAATCTCTGCTCAGTTGACTTCCATTTTGATATAGGCTTGTAAACATGTGAAATCTTGTGAACCACAAGAGCATTTTAAATAAATGTAGTTCTGGTAAATCCTTTTGGCTTTAAAAAGACAAACAGTGAACCGTTCCGGCACATTGAGTGTTATCACTCTCTTTTGTTTGTTGCAATCAGTGCCTTTTTAGAGCAATGTAGCCCAGTGGAAGGGGAAATAAGTTCATCAGAGCAGAGTTGAAGCCAGGACACTTTCATGTTACATTGGTGAATTAGCTAGTAAATGCTTATATGCATAACATTATGACCACCTTCCTAATATTGTATTGGTTCCACTTTTGCTGCAAAAACAGCCCTGACCCATTGAGGCATGGACTCCACTAGACCCCTGAAGGTGTGCTGTGGTATCTGGCACCAAGGTGTTAGCAGCAGATCCTTTAAGTCCAGTAAGTTGCGAGGTGAGGCCTCCATGGATCTGACTTGTTTGTTCAGCACATCCCACAGATGCTCGATTGGATTGAGATCTGGGGAATTTGGAGGCCAAGTCAACATCTCAAACTCATTGTTGTGCTCCTCAAACCATTCCTGAACATTTTTGCTTTGTGGCAGGGCGCATCATCCTGCCGAAAGAGGCCACAGCCACCAGGGAATACTGTTTCCATGAAAGGGTGTACATGGTCTGCAACAATGCTTAGGTAGGTGGTACGTGTCAAAGTAACATCCACATGGATGGCAGGACCCAAGGTTTCCCAGCAGAACATTGCCCAAAGCATCACACTGCCTCTGTCGGCTTGCCTTCTTCCCATAGTGCATCCTGGTGCCATGTGTTCCTCAGGTAAGCTCCTCTTTAGCCCAGAGGACACGGCGTCCGTGATTTCCAACAAGAATGTCAAATTTGGACTCGTCTGACCATAGAACACTTTTCCACTTTGAAACAGTCCATTTTAAATGAGCCTTGACCCACAGGACACGATGGCGCTTCTGGACCATGTTCACATATGGCTTCCTTTTTGCATGATACAGCTTTAGCTGGCATCTGCAGATGGCACGGCGGATTGTGTTTACTGACAGTGGTTTCTGGAAGTATTCCTGGGCCCATTTAGTAATGTCATTGACACAATCATGCCGGTGAGTGATGCAGTGTCGTCTGAGGGCCCGAAGACCACAGGCATCCAATAAAGGTCTTCGGCCTTGTCCCTTACGCACAGAGATTTCTCCAGTTTTTCTGAATCTTTTGATGATGTTATGCACTGTAGATTTGCAAGCCTTTGCAATTTGACGTTGAGGAACATTGTTTTTAAAGTATTCCACAATCTTTTTACACGCTCTTTCACAGATCTGCCCATCTTTACTTTACGCACACGTACCTGGCCATCCACGTGATGTAAAAGAAAACGGGATTCATCCAACCAGGCCACCTTCTTCCATTGCTCCGTGGTCCAGTTCTGATGCTCACGTGCCCACTGTTGGTGCTTTCGGCGGTGGACAGGGGTCAGCATGGGCACCCTGACTAGTCTGCAGCTATGCAGCCCCATACGCAACACCTTTCTATCAGAACCAGCATTACCTTCTTGAGCAATTTGAGCTACAGTAGTAGTAAAATATACTTCTATGTTCACCCAAATGTGATAATGTGATGTGATTTTTAAAAATTTTGAATTTATGATTCTGTCCAGTGTTGCGGTATGTTTTCATGAGGGGACATAAAAAATTGCTGCAAGGTATAAATCACCTAGAAGCTGAAAACCTTAAATTGATAACATGTTTATCACTAGTGCAGCTTATAAAAACTTGAAACAGGATCACTGGCCAGCATTTCCAGACTTGGCTTAAAATAAAGGGAAAAAGCACACCTAAAGCTGTTGAGTAACAGCACCGGTATGCACAATCTGATACACTGAAAGTCAACATCTACCTGATCTAAACTATGCTGGAAAATGGTTTGAGGGGTCTGTCATGTGATGGAGATGAATATTCCGCCATGTGCGACTGGGAAACTGTGTCAAAGCTGCAGGACTGAAGCTTGTTGAGGACTCAAGGGCTTGTTCATGCAACACCACAGCAAAAGTTGCTCCACAGATGGAAAAAAAACCTTATTTATCTCTTCCCGCAAAGCGCATATACTCTATCGACTAATGCGACCTCAGGCTCTGGGCGGATCCCCGATGTGTTTACCACACTTTCAGCCAGTGGTGTTCGCAAGCACAGAGCAACGTGGGTATACAGATGAAGAGATTGGGTGCTTTTGACAGGTTTATTGTGCTTGGAAAAGTTACAAAGCATTAAATTTGATCTGTATAGACAAACATGCTGGCAGAGAGCATGAAGGCAATTTGATATAAGTTCAGTCTCTATAAGAGTCAATGGAGAAACAAAGGCCGCTTTTATGTCGGAATGAGTTATGCAATGTTTAAGCAAAGACTTTCATCAGTGCTATGTTGTAAATTATGTGCTATTCCTGAACTTTTGTTTCCTTCTGCTTAAGACTTTAATTGAAATATTTTGTTTTGAGTGCCAATTGCCTGCTCTACAAGTAATAGTCAGGAATATACTGTGTTTTCACACTTCATTTTTTTGTATAGTGTAATTGTACTCTAATGCATGAGGTGCAGACCTGGGAGGGGATGACAATAGAGTAACGTTGCTATAGGCTGATTCTCACGATTACACCATGTCAGGGCTTATTATTATGATGTGTCGGTAAGGAGATTAACAGAGCTGAGAGCTTTAGCAGATGAGGTGACTGTAAGGAAAGCCCATCTGATATCATTGTGCTGTTATCATTGTTTTTCTGCAGGTAGAGTTAGATCACAGAACCACGGAATGTGACCTTTGGCTAATTCATCAAAAATCACCAGCACTGTTTGTGCCTTAGGATGAACAGTTTTCCTTACACACTGAGTATGTGAGTGTACACATCTTAATCTTTATATACATGTATGTTCAGGGCCTAAAACTAACTTTTTTGCCACACCTCCCAATGGACTATTCCAATTTCAATACCACAGCTAAAACTACTAGCTTAATTAATATAACTTTAATTGCCTACCTTTTTTAAGACAAGTAAACAGTAATAAAATAAGAACAAATAATACAATTTTTCCCTTTGTTGTTTGGTTAACATTAAAAACGCAGACAGCAGCAGGATTATTACAACCTGAATTCCAGAAATGTTGGGACATTTTTTAAATTTGAATAAAATGAAAACTAAAAGACTTTCAAATCACATGAGCCAATATTTTATTCACAATAGAACAATAAACCATGCTGTTGTAATAGCTGCAGTATGTGGTTTTGCATTGTCCTGCTGAAATACACAAGGCCTTCCCTGAAATAGACGTTGTATGGAGGGGAGCATATGTTGCTCTAAAACCTTTATATACCTTTCAGCATTCATAGTGCCTTCCAAAACATGCAAGCTGCTCATCCCATATGCACTTATGCACCCCTATACTATCAGAGATGCTGGTTGAATGCTGATAACACGCTGGAAGGTCTCCCTCCTCTTTAGCCCGGAGGACACGGCGTCCGTGATTTCCAACAAGAATGTAAAATTTGGACTCGTCTGACCATAAAACACTTTTCCACTTTGAAACAGTTCATTTTAAATGAGCCTTGGCCCACAGGACACAACGGTGCTTCTGGACCATGTTCACAAATGGCTTCCTTTTTGCATGATAGAGCTTTAGTTGGCATCTGCAGATGGCACGGCGGATTGTGTTTACTGACAGTGGTTTCTGGAAGTATTCCTGGGCCCATTTAGTAATGTTATTGACACAATCATGCCGATGAGTGATGCAGTGTCGTCTGAGGGCCCGAAGACCACGGGTATCCAATAAAGGTCTTCGGCCTTGTCCCTTATGCACAGAGATTTCTCCAGTTTTTCTGAATCTTTTGATGATGTTATGCACTGTAGATGATGAGATTTGCAAAGCCTTTGCAATTTGACGTTGAGGAACATTGTTTTTAAAGTATTCCACAATCTTTTTACACGCTCTTTCACAGCTTTGCCCATCTTTACTTCTGAGAGACTCTGCCTCTCTAAGACATCCCTTTTATAGCTAATCATGTTACAGACCTGATATCAATTAACTTAATAGTTGCTAGATGTTCTCCCAGCTGAATCTTTTCAAAATGTCTTCCTTTTTCAGCCATTTGTTGCCCCCGTGCCAACTTTTTTGAGACCTGTAGCAGGCATCAAATTTGAAATAAGTGTAAGTGTAAAATTTCTCAGTTTAAACATTTGTTATGTTATCTATGTTCTATTGTGAATAAAATCTCATGTGATTTGAAAGTCTTTTAGTTTTCATTTTATTCAAATTTAAAAAAGTATCCAAGGTCCCAACATTTCCAGAATTTGGGTTGTAGGATGCTGTCACTTTAAGACAGAATGCACACACGGATCATATTCTTTCTCAACTTAAGACGTAACCGTCTATGTGTACTAGGACATTCGCCGAGACGGGCATTATTTTTACATAATTTTGTGTGAATTTTTCCATTCAAGCATAGAAAGGCATGAAAGAGAGCTAAAGTATATGCCCGCTGTCTGAGATGCGGCTTTCAGGGCACGCGCTTCGGATTTTTCGGATGTTGAACTTTCCACATAACACGCGAGTAACGAATTCCCTTTCGCGTGTTCTATTTACAGTGGAAAGGCTTAAACTTTCATCATTATGCAGCACTGACCATCACCTGTAAAGAGTGTCGTTCACGTTTATGTTCTCACAACATTGCATTTTTAGAATTCATAAAAATTTTACCAGCCATCCGGCCGACTGACACAGTTTCATATATAGCCTACTCGCCAACACCGATTTTTACTCACATTTGGCGCTTGGCGAGTGTTAATTTTAGGCCCTGTTTATGTTCATTACGTTTTTGGAGAGTCACGCCGCATGACATTTTACAGTGTGAACTAACCTTGCCTTGTCATTAATTCTTTCATATTTTAATAGACTTATTGATTTTGAAACAGTCATGAGTGTCTCTATGATATTTCCTGTTTTTTTTTTTCTGCATGATGGTCGCACCACATGATGTTTTGTTAAAATATTATTTAAAAAATGTATATAATATATATCCATATTTAAAATTACGTTTACCTAAAAAATACACTGCTCAAAAAAATTTAAGGAACACTTTTTAATCAGAGAATAGCATCAAGTCAGTTAATCTCCTGGGATATTGATCTGGTCAGTTAAGTAGCAGAGGGGGTTGTTAATCAGTTTCAGCTGCTTTGGTGTTAATGAAATTAACAACAGGTGCACTAGATGGGCAACAATGAGACGACCCCCAAAACAGGAATGGTTTTACAGGTGGAGGCCACTGACTTTTTTTCCCTACTCATCTATTCTGACTGTTTTTCACTAGTTTTGCATTTGGCTAGGGTCAGTGTCACTACTGGTAGCATGAGGCGATACCTGGACCCCACAGAGGTTGCACAGGCAGTCCAACTCCTCCAGGATGGCACATCAATACGTGCCATTGCCAGGAGGTTTGCTGTGTCTCCCAGGACAGTCTCAAGAGCATGGAGGAGATTCCAGGAGACAGGCAGTTACTCTAGGAGAGCTGGACAGGGCCGTAGAAGGTCCTTAACCCATCAGCAGGACCGGTATCTGCTCCTTTGTGCAAGGAGGAACAGGATGAGCGCTGCCAGAGCCCTACAAAATGACCTCCAGCAGGCCACTGGTGTGAATGTCTCTGACCAAACAATCAGAAACAGACTTCCTCTAGTGGGCCCTGTGCTCACTGCCCAGCACCGTGGAGCTCGATTGGCATTTGCCATTGAACACCAGAATTGTCAGGTCCACCACTGGCCCCCTGTGCTTTTCAGATAAGAGCAGGTTCACCCTGAGCACATGTGACAGACGTGAAAGGGTCTGGAGAAGCTGTGGAGAATGTTATGCTGCTTGTAACATCATTCAGCATGACCGGTTTAGTGGTGGGTCAGTGATGGTCTGGGGAGGCATATCCATGGAGGGACGCACAGACCTCTACAGGCTAGACAATGGCACCCTGACTGCCATTAGGTATCGGGATGAAATCCTTGGACCCATTGTTAGACCCTACGCTGTCGCAGTGGGTCCTGGGTTCCTCCTGGTGCACGACAATGCCCGGCCTCATGTGGCGAGAGTATGCAGGCAGTTCCTGGAGGATAAAGGAATTGATACCATTGAATGGCCCCCACGCTCGCCTGACCTAAATCCAACAGAACACCTCTGGGACGTTATGTTTCGGTCCATCCGACGCCACCAGGTTGCACCTCAGACTGTCCAGGAGCTCAGTGATGCCCTGGTCCAGATCTGGGAGGAAATCCGTCGTCTCATTAGGAGCATGCCCCAATGTTGTCAGGCATGCATACAAGCACATGGGGGCCATACAAACTACTGAATGGACCATTTTGAGTTGCTGCAATGAAATTTCAGCAAAATGGACTAGCCTGCTGCATCATTTTTTCACTTTGATTTTCGGGTGTCTTTGAATTCAGTCCTCTGTAGGTTGATAATTTTCATTTCCATCAAACGATGTGGCATTCTTTCGTTCCTAACACATTACCCAGTCCATATCAGTATAGATATCCAGCATGATATTTTTCCCCATTGAGATCTGATGTGTTTTCAAAGTGTTCCTTTAATTTTTTTGAGCAGTGTAATAATAAACATTTGTGCCAATCTATCTTTTCCATTCTGATACTAGGACAGTTGTTCCACCCTGACAAGTTTTACTTTATCTCCACCCAAAAATATCCAAATGAATTCATTTCAGAAATTAAAAACAGAAGTGTATTCCAATGGATTCAATTTTAATGTATTTTCAAAAAATGTAATGGATCCAGTTAAAAAAAGAATTCCATGCCATTGACCCAAGTGCCTAAAAATAGTGATGAACAACATACCAAGTCCCTGTGGAAAGTATGAATTTGAGAGATTTTTCAATGACAACTTCTTCATTTTATTTGCTAGTAATAGCTAATCGCTATTAAATTTGACTCGTTTTGTTAGATATTGCTCAACCGAGTGCAACTTTACAAGGCAGCTGTCATTCACCTGCTAAGTTGTCATTTTCATGACATATTGGTTTTATTACTTTGCTTCAGTAGCTTGTTGGGCTGGTCCCATATCCTCAAGGGAAAAACTGTTGAACTTGCAAACTTAAGTTATTATGATGGTAAAAGATTGCTCCAAAATAGATCATTCAGACTTGTCTGCCAACCCTTCATCACAGATTATAATACTTGATACCTTCAATAAAGAGGTTAGCAGTGAATTCGGATTGCTCTGTTTCACATTTTTATTTGGAACAAAAAAATAATAATACAGTACACCCACATCAAACTAGAGATCATAGTGGCCGTTCATGATGCTGACAACGTTTGATCACCACTTCAATCACACTCACAGAGGAAAGGTCTTGGCACCTTTGCTTTGCTGTTGGAATCAGCTGTGTGTTTATCCATAGGGATTATGGCCTGTATTGTGCGTGTCCATGTGGGTAGAATGTGCTTTTCACTCCCACTGTTGTGCTTTTGCTCCACTGTCATGAGCCGCCATGGCCTCTCCCCTTTTTCCTCCCGACTGTTACAACACAATGAGTTTGTTGTTTACGTGTGTATTAGCTCCAGTGAAACTCCTTCCATTCCTTCTGGTTATAGATAAACATTATATTCAGACATTTGGTAAGAAAATAAACAAAGTGTTAGGGTAAACAAAGTGATGTTTAGCAGAATGACCAAGCTGATCACCATATATAATTACCTGTTTTGTTCTTTCTTCTGTATGTTGGTTGCACTAAATGACTTTGATTTGGCAAAATAAAGGCAAAATGATTTTGTTAAAATATTATTTTAATATTTTTTAATATAATATAAGAAATGTTATAAGATTATGCAAAAAGATTTCAATTAATGAGGCTTTTTTTTTTCCATTATATGATATCAGGGCTGTTCCATCACCCTGATATTTTACACAAAGAACGACAGGTTTTTTATGACATTTTCATTTGTTGGTGAACTGTCCCTTTAAAAAGTCAAATAGGAAGGCAAATACCATCACTGGATCAGTTTCCAGTATAAAGAATATGGAGAGCAGCCTATTGGCTGAAGATAAGACAGGCAAATTATCCACAAGTCATTGACTGTCTGAAAGCTGAAAAATACTGCCTTCTCAGGTAGTAAGAAAATTGGTTTAAAACAGTACAGTTTATGCATAAAACCAATAACTCAAAATATGGATCATAAATTTAATATCTTTGTCTTTTGCTGAGATGAGAAGTATCCTCAACTCAACAAAGTTTTTATGTCCTGTTAAAAAAATAGAAAATAAAAAGACAGATTGTTAGGTAACCAGTCGAAAACTAAAATTTATAGACATTATAAGAAGGTTATCAAGTACTTTTGAGAGTGTGTTGACAGTCTGTGTAGATGGATGGTTGAGCTCCAGAAAATCAATGTAGATTTCAATGAATTTTTGACAGTTCAGCATAAAAGGGTTCTTTAGGACAATATGGTTCTATATTTTAGGCGTACTATGTGTAAATAACCTTTAAAGAACAACACATATCTCCTCAAAGAATCCAGTGAAGCTTAATGATTAATGAAGAGCATAATGAAGAGATAAACATTTAGCAATGTCCTGAAGTTTAAAAACTTAATATGAATGAATGAGGAAAAATAGGCTACTTCAAATAGCGACCTATATGCTATTCTAAGGAAATAACAATAATAATTTGTTAACATTCCTCGAATTCTGATTCTGAATAAACAATGTTTTGAGATAAGGACGGCTAGACAGGGATTTATTCCTAAAAAGGTTCCTTATCGTTGTTAACACATTTGTTTGTAGCAGTGAATCGAGCGCCGTTTGTGTGTTTTGTCTACGCGTGAACGCGTCTTCCGTGAGGGGCGTGGACGCGTCCTGCCTCGAGCGCACAGTGCGCGTACAGCAGGCGCAACAGACAGCAGTGTGCGTCTCGCACATCCAAAACAAAAAATGGGACTTGAAAAAGAAAAATCCGAGACCAGTGTCATTATGGATGAGGATGAATTCAATAGATCGATTGAACCTATACTTGGAAAAAAACCGAAAGTGTATTCAGAGGTCCTGGACAGAGATCCCAAAGATATTAACTTGCACCTAAAGGTAGGTGACAACTTAATGCAAGAGATTTTACTGTCACATATTTATAAAATACTTACTAATAAATATCAGTGATAAACAACTGACTAAACACCGGTGATATAGGAGTTTATAACATGTTTATATTAGTTTCTTACGATATTTTCACTTACCGCCATTCACGTGCATGAATGTTTTTCAGAATGAGTCTGTATTTGAATAAGTGTAGTTGCACATGCGCAATAATAATAATATATATTTTTTTCAATTCAGTTTCGAGTACTGTATTGGCATGATTGTTTTGCATACAGTACTGCATTAATATAGAAATAAAAACTTTCTGCAACACTGATCTCTTGGTATTTGACAGTGTGTATATAAATTTGACATTTCCTTTTATACATTTGGACTAATTTGGTAGTCGAGTTTGTGCACCATTGATTTTCTCATGTCATGTTTGATTCCACAGCTTGGTTTTGAAGACATAATTGCTGAGCCCATCTCCACGCACAGCTTTGACAGAGTGTGGATCGGCAGTCATGCTGTGTTCGAGCTGGTTAAATACATCTTCTACCGGATTCTCACCACGTTTCTGGCTATTCCTATGGCATTTATTGCGGGGATTGTTTTCGGGATCCTCAGCTGTATACATATTTGGTATGAAAAGGCTTCTTGCTGGGGAAGGCTGTTGGCTCTCTGTTGTATTTTCCGCAAAATATTTGCCTTGGTTGGCCACTTCCCACCTAGATAAAGACTGGCATTTGACAAAAATGAAGAAATGCCACAGAGAAAGTCTTGCATAGTGGTTTAGTACAGCACAGGTGGACCTGCATTTTCACATACAGTGGAAAAATCCACACATAACTCTCATTGGATTGTTAACATTCTAGTCAAGTGGTTTTCTCAGACTTCTTAGGGGTTTGACACATGCAAGCAGAAACTTGGCAAAGCTTGGTGCTTGACCCTTGTGCAGTTTAGATCAGCAGCTCTTTCAGGGTCAGTGTTCTTGAGGTGCACATATTAGCACACTTTGCAAACTTTACAACCCAGGGTAGCAGAGTGACCCCATTAGCTTAGGAATGAGTAGTGCTGACAAATTAGCCAGATAAGATCAAATGTCAAGATGTCAGTGTAGCTCAAAGGGAGAAGAGAAAACCATTTAGTGAATTTTGCATGTCTAAGGTGTTATTGTAGGCGGCAACTTAAATTGTGGGGTTTGTTGAATACAGATGTCTTTTCTACTTTTCTAACTGAGTGTACATAATTTTAGCCTGGTATATGCTAAAAATCTCTTGGAAATTATCTGTTTTTACTTGGGGGTCAGTAAGTAACCACCTAGCATCTACCCAGAATTCCCTACCAACATGAATGATGCTTCAAATTGTGCAGCTTGTTGAGGAGTGATTACTTTTTCCAAACTCATATCAGCCATCTATCAACACCCTAGCAACCACCTAGAACATCAAGTACAATGCAAAAAAAACCTCACAGAACCTCAACAACCACATAACAACATAGTAACAACCTAACAACCACCTAGATCGCCAAGCATAGTGCTAAAAACCACAGGATCTTAGCAGCTGCAAAGCAACAGCCTAACAACCACCTAGCTTGCCAAGCGTAGTGATAAAAAACACATAGAACCTCAACAACCATAGCAACACCCTAACAACCACCTAGATAACCAAGCATAGTGATAAAAACCACACAGAACATTAGAAACTGCATTACAATGCCATAGCAACCACTTTGATCGCCAAGCATAGTGATAAAAACCACACAGAACCTTAGCACAATGCCCTAGCAACCATCTAGAACACCAAGAAAACTGATAAAAACCACACAGAACCTTAGCAACCGCTTAGCAACACCCTAGCAACCATCTAGAACAGGGGTGTCCAAACTCAGTCCTGGAGGGCCACTGTCCTGCAGAGTTTAGCTCCAACTTGCCTCAACACACCCGCCTGGAAGTTTCTAGTATGCCTAGTAAGACTTTGATTAGCTGGTTCAGGTGTGTTTAATTGGGGTTGGAGCTAAACTTTGCAGGACAGTGGCCCTCCAGGAGCAGGATTGGACACCCCTGACTTAAAACATCAAGTACAATGCTAAAAACCTCACAGAACCTCAAAAACCACATAACAACACCTTAACAACCATCTAGATTGCCAAGCATAGTGCTAAAAACCACAGGACCTTAGCAGCTGCAAAGCAATACCCTAACAACCACCTAGCTTGCCAAGCATAGTGCTAAAAAACAGATAGAACCTTAGCAACCACATAGCAACACCCTAACAACCACTTAGATAACCAAGCATATTGATAAAAACCACACAGAGCATTAGAAACTGCATTACAATGCCATAACACCTAGAACACCAAGCAAACTGCTAAAAACCACACAGAACCTTAGCAACTGCATAGAAACACCCTAGCAACCATCTAGATCATCAAAGATAATGCAAAAATCACACAGAACTGTAGCAACAGCATAGCAACACCCTAGCAACCACCCAAACATAGTGCTAAAAACCACACAGAACCTTAGCAACCACATAGCAATGCCCTAGCAACCACCTAGAACACCAAACATGATGAAAAAACGACACAGAAGTATAGCAACTGCATAGCAACACCCTAGCAAACACCCACAACATTGAAGAGGTGAATTTTGACCAATTGAGGCACCATTCACAATTTCTTCAAGATTTTGTTATAAATAGATGAATTCCCTAAAAGACCTTTAATTTTATAAATAGAACGTTTTTTACGGAGAAAAAAAAATAAGATTTTAGACCTGTGCTGTAAATACTGGAAACACACTTTGTTTTCTCTCACCTCTTATTAATCCCTTATGGGCCAGTCATGCTCACTGACAGATCTTGCATATGTGTTTAATGTCAACAATATCAAAGGTGATGATTAAATGGAACCATCTGAAATGAAGGTTAATGCTTTGCACACTTTCCAGGGTACATTTTTACTCCAGAACAAAGAGAGAGGAACATGTTCACCTTGATGTGAATGATTATTATATAAGTCCTATATATCAGCACACATGATGATGAGCTATTTTTCCATCCGCAGGGTGGTGATGCCAGTGATCCAGGGCTGCATGATGACACTGCCCTCCACCCATGTGATCTGGACCAGCTTGATGGACATGTTTATAGGGCCTTTCTTCTTCAGCATTGGACGGTGCTTGTCGTCCATCAATGTCAAGACTGTGCAAAATTGAGCAAGTCTGTCCAAATCTAACTCCGCATAGAAGTGTTGCAGAATCTTTCTGTCAAGTTCTTTTGGCCTCCTTTTTGAGGGTTATTAGCTGAAGGATAAGTTATCCTTGACTGCTGAAGCACAGAAAAGAGAAAGAACTTTTCTTTTCTATATTTCAGTAGACAATTGTAATATTCATTCCGTTATTTAGCCACTGACATGTCAACCTCATAATGGGCAGCGTCAGTGCTGACATGCTTTTTCATTATTGTTATGTAAGTCTAATTAAGCTTTTGTGTTTAAAATGCAAGACTTTTCAAAGATTTTTTTGTAATGATTGAGATTTTTACCTTAAAGGGTTCACCCAAAAATGAAAATTATGTCATTAATTACTCACCCTCATGTCGTTCCAAACCCGTAAGACCTTCGTTCATCTTCTGAACACAAATTAACATATTTTTGATGAAATCCAATGGCTCAGTGGAGCCTCTATTGCCAGCAAGATGGTTAACAGAATACTTTTTGTGCGCCCAAAAACAAAATAACGACTTTTCAACAATATCTAGTGATGGGCGATTTCAAAACACTGCTTCATGAAGCTTCAAAGCTTTATGAATCTTTTGTTTCGAATCAGTGGTTCGGAGCGCCTAAGTCACGTGATTTCAGTAAACGAGGCTTCATTACGTCATAAGTGTTTCGAAATTTCAATAGTTCACATGACTTTGGCAGTTTGATACACGCTTCGAACCACTGATTTGAAACAAAAGCTTCAAAGCAGTGTTTTGAAATCGGCCATCACTAGATATTGTTGAAAAGTCGTTATTTTGTTTTTTTGGTGCACAAAAAGTATTCTCGTCGCTTTATAATATTAAGGTTGAACCACTGTAGTCACATGAACTGTTTTAAATATGTTTTTAGTGTTAATTATCTTGCTATCAATTGAGGCCTCACTGAGCCATCGGATTTTATCAAAAACATCTTAATTTGTGTTCTGAAGATGAACAAAGATCTTACGGGTGTGGAACGACATGAGGGTGAGTAATATTTTTGGGTGAACTAACCCTTTAAGAATAAGATATTGTGCTACTGCATGTAATATGATATTGCAATAAGCGCATGATGTGCTTGTGAGGAAAAAATTATGCAACTACTTCCAATAGGGTTGTAGTGTTGTGCGATTTATTTCTGAGTTAATATTTATATTGTTTGGAGTTGATAGATTTTTATCAACAAGAGTAAATTAGATGATTTGACGGCATTTCAGTGTATAAACTATTTATGATTTTCAGGTACATTCCTATTATAGAGAGCATTCTATACAAATGTATAACATATTTTTCTTCTGTATTAATGACTTCTTTTTGTAATGATAAAATAGTACCCATATGGCGATTAGTTTGACTTGCAAAGCCACATTTGACATGCTGTTTGCCATTGATTGTGCTTTGTTAGTGGCTCCGCAGAGTAAATGGATTATTTGACTGTGCAATGGAACATTAGAGGCTCAGGTGCCGTTTCCTCACCCCTGTTGAATGATGTCATGTAGCAAACATGCTGAACACAGCTCAGCTTATGAAAGGCAGAACTAAATGCCTCTCAGTTCACAAATAAAATTATTTTTGGAAGTTGAATGGACTGTTTTCTTTGCTGAGAGACCATACCATGGAGATCAGTGTGTGGCACATGGAATGTTAACCTGACAAGATTTAACATCTTGTGTTATGTGAAAAACCCTCGTGACATGTTCAATGCGGCAGATATGCCTTGAGGATAACAGTGTACCCACTTAAAAAGTGTATGTTTTTGGAGAAGGTTCTGAGGGTATACTAAGTTCTCAATAGATGGGTTTTATTAAATGTCTCATTCCGCATTTTGATTTTGTAGAATAACAGGTTTACAATGAGGACCTTTTTGTCATTCATGGAGATGTTAATTTAATATAAAATAATAATGAATAAAAAATATATATATATATGTAAAAGGTTTAAACAGAACTTAAAAAGTGCTACTTTTTTTACCAGAGATACAGCGACCTTTGGCCGCCTATCACTGTCGTCGTTGTTTGCATATTTTGCATTGCATGCACATCCCAGCACCTGAACGGGATAGCTACACAAATATTTGATAGGTACAATTAATGGACACCAAAAGATGTATAGATAAGTAAAGTGAATTATAGTAAAGTTATAATAAGTATCATATATATTAGGAAAAACAAGATTTGCATTATTGCTGAAAACATTCCAAACTAAAGTGCAAGTCTTGCCTTGAGGTGTATTTTGGTATGCAAACCGACCTTAGAATAGTCACGTTTCAGGTTTATACATTTCAAGTCAAGTATGAATTTCTTTACAGAGCTAAAACTTGAGCTAAAAATGTAGCCAATAAGCGTTCAGCATACTGAATACAGTTTAAAAAAACATCCTAAAATGCACCTCATCATGCATGTAGAGCTGTAAAATAGGCTAGTAGGATGGCTAGTTTGGTAAAATATAAGATAGTTTGGTTTGTTTAGCATTTAATTTTGGTCACTACATAATCCCTGTAGACTACTTCTATTTGTGTTGCTTTAGAGTTGTGATACTTAACCCTTAGTCTACTCTAACGTGGAGAAATAGTGCGACTGGATGTTTCTGGTAGTGTACACAATCGTACAGGAAAAGTTGTACAGTGCCCAGATATGCCTCCCATTTGGGAAAAATCACGTCAAAATCTCCAACCACTAATACTGCGTAGCTCTGTGAGTGGCAGGCTAATGGAAGGTTTCATTCATTGAACACACAGCATGTCCTCAGCCAGTGACTGAGAGAAACTCCCACTCGATGCGATGAGAGGCTGCAGGAGAGATAAAAACATTCAATAGATAAAGCTTTATGGGACTTTAGTTTGCAGAAAAGAGGGCTGTTGTAAGGAAGAGGACTCCCCACAGTAAGCAGAATCCCCACGCCTCCCACACTGCTTCCTCTGTACTGATTGCCTTGTTTTCACACACATCTGATCGCACTTCAGTCACAGGACAGCATGACTAGCGGATACAAGGACGGAACACCTGAAGAGGTAAGAATGACACCTATTTTACCTCAGAAATCTTTTATTTTTTATGCCAATTCGTTGAGGAGTCATTTGTGCAACAAAACCTTAGTTGAGTTGGGTTTATCAACACATGAAGGCTGTGTAGGCACTTGCTCCACTATTAGTTAATATCCTATCTTTTATTGGCACGTATTTGTTCGGAAAGCCTCTCTTGTTTACTTTGTGCACACTTTGTGCAAACACAATTGGATGGAATGATAATATTAGCTAAATATGAACTGCTCACTAATCCAGTATAGGTGGAATATCGCAGCGCATGTTGATGAAGCGCTTTTTTTTTTTTTAAATTCAGGATAACTAATATATTTTAAGCACGTCCTAAAAGTTATTTTCAGTTTAGGGTGATTTGTTTATATATATTTTCTGCTGTGGAATAAGAGAAGAGTACAAAGCACGCGCAGCGTGTAAAATGGCGTCCCCCTGCGGCGGGTCGCTCTACTGCGTTCCAGAGGGGTGTGGTGCTTCTTTTCTATCCGCTTAAAACCATCCCATGCCAGGGCTGTGCTGAGTTGCGTCCCAGTCTCCCCTTCACGCTCATGAACTTCATTTTCTGTTTTCTTTGGAACTGCAGGAATACACTCACTCACCGTTCATCAGGAAACAGGGGAACATTTACAAACCAAATAATAAAGAAATGGATAACGACAGCATCAACGAAAAGACACTTCAGGATGTCCACACCAAGGAGATTGACCTGGTCAACCGGGACCCAAAGCATTTAAATGACAATGTGGTGAAGGTAGGACATTCACTTAACTTTTTCTTCTTTTTTTTTCTTTGGCCAGTCACTTTTATAAAAAAAAATATGCTTTTATAATTAGTACAATGTATTATGAAACAACTGCACGCAACGTTTCATACGTAATTATTTTAGTATGTATTATATAATGTAATTTATTAATAATTATTTGTATTATAATTATATAAATATCATAACCATTAAATATTATGCTTTGTTAATTTAATATTCAGAAACGTCTTCAAAGAGCATTACAGTTTATGCATACTGCTAAAAAATAAAATATCCTAATGGATTGGCGTTATAACTCAACAGAAAGTTTGGCTTCATAACAGAGGCGATGAGTCACTGGTCAGTTTGTCACGGTGGCACTGGAAACAATTATTGCAAGCAGCAGCTGTCTTTCATGTCCTTGAAGAATTATCTGTTATTTTACTTGCAAAACCTTAAAGTCACGCTTAAACGCACATGCATTCAGTCTCACCTGGTCTCTAGCATATGATACTGATGTGCTGGTGTCCCTACCAGGCTTCCTTAGGTGTTTTGGAGCAGCAGATGGTTTCTAAGCTGGTTCTACCAGTGGTCAAACTGGTACTGGTAGAGTATGATAGCTGGTCAACCAGCTTAGACCAGCTAGAAGATCCACCGCTACCGTCTTAAGCTGGATTTTCCAACAGGGTGGAAACAATTTTCACTGGAGCAGCTGTCTCCGCAATGTGAAATGTTGGGACTGTGGCACGAGTTTGTGAAATCCGTGCATGCAATAATAGCGTGGTGCTCTTATTTGGACGGGCATGTTGCTGTGGTAACTCCCATGTGGTGACGAGCTGTCAAAGTAAGGTCTTTTTTTATAGAGGAAATATTAACAGTTTCCTGTTTTTGAGCTGCACACCTAACATTCTTAGTGAAAATTTTCCTGGGCGTGGGGGGATGCCTTGCATAGCAACTTTCCCAGAAAGAAAAGTCGATGGGTCACCTGATGATACAGGAATACACTCAGCTTTCAAAAACGACCCCCCTGCATCCATCTCCACCCTTTCGCATTATTTTTCACATGTCTTTTTCCCTCCCAACACTACATGACACTGAGTCACATCCCCGAGGACACATGCAGTTGAATGCCTATTATGATTTGACTAAAAAATTGAATCCAGAGAACAGAAAAAGCAAGTTTTTTGCTTATAATTTGCTCAGAATTATGGGATTGATGTCACAAGAACTCATTTTGTGCACACAGTCCTTTTATTTTGTCCTTAAAAGGGGTTGAGCACTCGCAGTGGTCTTGCGTAGGAGAGCGTAGCAGGGAATTCCCATCTCCATTTTCACAAATTCTCTGTACACGCGCGCACACACACACACACACACACATGGGGCGTTCCTCTGGACCATGATGCACTCGTGGTCCAAGTGCACTCCCACAGACATCCACATCAAAGATCCTTGTGTGCAGAAGCTTTTCCCTTGGAACAGAATATTTTCCTCTCATAAAAGTGCATTCTTTTAATAGCACACTGGAGCAGGATTCCACGTGGGAATCTGGCCAGAGCACAGTCTAGGGCCGGGCCACACGAAGACCTCCGCGTAGTCAACACGAATGCGTGAGGTTACACTTGTAGTATACAGAGTTTGAAGTACTGTAAATCCTGGCTGACCAATATAGGAAAACCTACCATAGCTAATACAGTTACAGTAACAAGGCTTTGGTGGGTTTGTTCGTCACTGCACATGAATTTGCTATTTGAAATGAGTCATAGGCTGTTGCTATGGTGATCGAGGATTTAGAATAAATAAACAAGGTAGCTATAATCGTTTTTAATTTAAACCATTGTGGATTCTCAACAATGCCATTGTTTTTGTGCAGCTTTTGTCTGTCCAAGTTCTGTGTGTGTATGTATGCATGTGTGTGTATATATATATATATATATATATATATATTTTTGATGCATACTGTGTATGGATGACTACTTAAATTTATTTATTTATAAGCATTAATTCAATAAATTTAAATATGTCATTAATTTGTATGTAAATATTTAATTACATATTTAAATATGTAATTAAATATGTCTGTTTATTCATCAGTTTGAAATATGATTTATTTACATTTTTTTATTTTACTTTATTGTTTAAAATAACAGAATTGATTAAATCTATTTATGAAATCTATTTAACAGAAATAATTAAATCTATTTATTATTTGTTTTAGTCTATTTATTTGTCAGTTTGAAAAGTTATTTATTTATATATATATATATATATATATATATAATACACACACACTTTTAATTTTTTTTAATATAACTGCATTTTTAAACATGAATTAAATAAACAGTTACATATTTATATACATTTTTACTTTTTGTTTTATTGTTAAATTTCATTTGTCAGTTTGAAAAGTTATTATTTTATTTATATATATATATATTATATTTATATATATACACACACACAATTTTTTATTTTATTTTTTAATATAGCTACATTTTTAAACATTAATTAAAAAAAGTTAATTATGCCTTATTTTTTACATTTTTATTTTGTCTCATTTTGTTTTATTGTTAAATATTTCTTCATTTTTAGATATCATTAAACAAACTGTTTTAAATGATTGATTTTAAATGATTGATTTTATCGGTTTTATTCCATTTAAAAAGTGATTTATTTGTCTATATTGTTATTTTAAATGATTAAATTGATCAGTGGCACTCCTACTCCTCCATAAACTGTGCACTGCATACTGGTGATTTATTAACTATGTTGACGGGTCATATATAATCACAAGCCCCCAGGTCTGAAGAATGCAAGTTGATACTTCTGTCAGTACAGTGAGCGTGTTATCAGAGAACACTGTGCAGTCAGCTTAAGAACTGTTTATTTTAACTTTGTTGAAAGTCATAGTTGTAATATTCAAGTAATGGAAACTATGTGTCCAGCCAGTTGGGATATACTGTAGATAAATGAATGGGGAGGATAGGCTTATATAAGACTGTATAATTTGGTGTTTCGTTGCCAACTTGAGCCATGATGGTTTCAAGCCTTACAAGTAGTAATTTGTCATTTTACTCTTACAGTAACTTCAATTTACTCTAAACACTCTTCTATTTTGTCCAAACCTGGTGGTGTGCCTACCAGACTTTTTAGCTAACTTAACCAGTAAGCCTTTCTTGGTCAACCAGCTTTTATTAGATAGACTGTGGTGGTTAACCAGCATGTTTTCTTCTTTCCAAGGCTATGCTGTTAAACTAGCACAAATAGTCTAAAGTAGTTTAGTTGCCTACTTTTCAGTAAGCAAAATATTCATTTTCAGGTATTATCAGTTTAAAGATCACCATAAACAACACTGCTCTCTTTTATTAGAAAAGAAACTAGGTACGTCTGTTTTGTTGACTAGTTATTCTGATTCAAACAAGAGTTCTTAAATAAATATTAGCTTTATCTTGACTTCCACATGTGACCGTGAAGGACGGGGTGTGTTTGTGTGTGCTTTTTCCCTGTATAATCAAAAGTGTCACAACTGAAATAAACACGTCTGTATTTAAAAGAAAGCTTACTGCTATACAGTGATGGCGTGAGGTTTGCCAGCTCTGAGTAGATCTAAAGCAAGCTTTCCAGGGCTTATTAAATGAGTTTTATATTTACATGTCTTCTCTAAATGTTAGTGTTTGGTGTCAGGCACTATCTAATCCAATCTGCGGTTGATGCAGGAGGTTTAGAGCAAGGTGACTTGGGCATGAACCAGGTCGTACCAGTCTGAGTGAACCAGAGCAGGGTGCTGTACAATGTAAAGATGCTGTCTATGAGGAATGTGGAGATGGGTGAAGGGGGGGAGGAGTAATTGTGCTGGATTTCTTAATGTCAGCCCACTTGATATGGATGAAAACATGCAGAAATACTCATAGATGTCTGTTATTTCATGTATCATGAAACATCAAGCTTTTAAATTAATTTATTAATGTAAAATTAAATATAAATTAAAAATAGTATGAAAAAAATAAAAATAAAATTAATAGGTTCCATCATCCTTTTGGAGAATGGGTGGATGGATGAATAGTCAAATTTGACAGATAGATAGATAGACAGACATAGATAGATAGATAGATAGATAGATAGATAGATAGATATAGATAGACAGACATAGATAGGCAGGTAGACAGACACAGACAGATAGATAGATAGATAGATAGATATAGATAGACAGACATAGATAGGCAGGTAGACAGACACAGACAGATAGATAGATAGATAGATAGATAGATAGATAGGCAGACAGATAGATAGATAGATAGATAGATAGATAGATAGATAGATAGATAGATAGACAGACATAGATAGATAGATAGATAGATAGATAGATAGATAGATAGATAGATATAGATAGACAGACATAGATAGGCAGGTAGACAGACACAGACAGATAGATAGATAGATAGATAGATAGATAGACAGACATAGATAGGCAGGCAGACAGACACAGACAGACACAGACAGATAGATAGATAGATAGATAGATAGATAGACAGACAGACAGACAGATAGATAGATAGAGGCAGACAGAGATAGATAGATAGAGGCAGACATAGATAGATAGATAGATAGATAGATAGATAGATAGATAGATAGATAGATAGATAGATAGATAGATAGATAGAGGCAGACAGAGATAGATAGATAGATAGATAGATAGATAGAGGCAGACAGAGATAGATAGATAGATAGATAGATAGATAGATAGATAGATAGATAGAGGCAGACAGAGATAGATAGATAGATAGATAGATAGATAGATAGAGGCAGACAGAGATAGATATAGGCAGACAGAGATAGATATAGGCAGACAGAGATAGATATAGGCAGATAGATAGATAGATAGATAGACAGGTAGATAGATAGATTAGACGATTGATTGATTGATTGGATTTTAAAATATCAATGATAATTTGAAAGTTATTCTTGAATTTCCCAGCAAAATGACCTGTATTGTGACACATAAGGAGACGATTTTTGAAATAATATTAAAAGTACTTCTACTTCCTGAAGATCATTTATAATCCACCAGAGGGCAGAAGACATGGAGTAGATTGTCTACAAAATGTTATTCGAAAAAAGTATTTATCATGTTAATTATGTAAAGGCCTTAGAAAGCCATCAAATATGGGTTAATTGGAAAACGGTTCCAATGGGTTAGTTGTGCAAAATAAAATTATGTCTGATTTTGATTATACAAATACAAAACAATTTAATTCTGAAATCCCTTTCATCTCCAGGTGGACTTCGAGGACGTGATCGCTGAGCCTCCCGGCACCTACAGCTTCGACGGCGTGTGGAAAGCGAGCTTCACCACCTTCACAGTAACAAAGTACTGGTGCTACAGGCTGCTGACGGCTCTAGTGGGCATCCCGCTCGCCCTGCTATGGGGCATCTTCTTCGCCATCCTCTCCTTCATCCACATCTGGGCGATGGTGCCTTGCGTGAAGAGCTTCCTAATCGTGATCCACACTTTCAGTCGAATCTACTCCATCTGTGTGCACACCTTCTGCGACCCGCTATTCGAAGCCATAGGGAAGTGCTTCAGCAGTGTGCGGGTCACCACCACCAAGGTGGTGTAGGGACAGGGAGAAGGAAAAGAGCCAGAGGGATAGGGTGGGATGGGGGAATGGAAACCAATGTCAGATGCAGGGAGATAAATCACATGATAAACCTCTATAATAAAGAGGGAGAGATGGAGGGTTGCACTGTATTTAGGTGGCCCTTAGGTAAGACTCTCCTCTCCGTCTCTTTTATGAGCTTTGTCTCCTCTCAGCTTTGGATTCCTTGGGGCGCAGGGGATGTGTGTTAAAAATTCTCATTTTTTGTCATTTGTTAGAATTTATCAACGTAGGAATACCGTTTCAGCCTGACTTTTGAAGGGACAGTTCATGCAAAAATGCAAATTCTGGCCCCGTTTACACTAGTATGTTTTTGTTTTAAAACGGCATGTAGGTAGCTGCAGTATTAAAAAAATGCTGAGTTTAACTGCACAATGGCTGCTAAAAATTACAACAAAGCCAGCAAAGATTGCAGTTCAGTCTCCATGTTATTGTTTACACGGTCGTCAAGGATACACAGAGCGAACGTGGGCAGCCACGCCATCGTTTTCAAAAGTTACCGTTTATTCTGAAATGCAACCCCAGTCTGCAGCGTTTTCGTCGGTGTAGTGTAAACGACAGGCGAAACCGTAGCAAAACGTATGCGTTTTAAAATGAAAACGCACTAGTGTAAACAGGGCCTAATCCTCATGTCATTCCACGTCCGTCAAGCTCCAAAAACACCATAAAAGTGATCCACATGACTTGTGCGCTATTTTTCAAATCTCTCAAAATCATATGAATAATATGAAATATAGAACATGAGTCATGAGTCATGTTTTTTTTGTTGTTGTTGTTGTTGTTTTGGGGGGTTTTTTGTGTGTGATTTTTGTCCTTTTTGGTGCTTGATGGTGGTCACCAGTGTTGGGGAAAGTTACTTTTAAAAGTAATGCATTACAATATTGCGTTAATCCCCAAAAAAGTAACTAATTGCGTTACTTGGTTACTTTTTATGGAAAGTAATGTGTTACGTTACTTTTGCGTTACTTTATCTCATCTGGGCTGGGCTGTTTGTTTGTTTTTATAACAACAAAAAAGTTCTATTTTTGGCAAAAGTGAAATGAATAAGGAAAACTAAGTAACTTCAGTTACTTATTTGAAAAAGTAACTCAGTAAAAAGTAACTTGTAAATTTAAAAGTAATGTTACTTTACTAGTTACTTGAAAAAAGTAATCTGATTACGCAACTCGCATTACTTGTAATGTGTTACCCCCAACACTGGTGGTCACTATCATTAAATAGAATATATTTTATAAATATATAAATGTAAAAAATATAAATATAAAAAAAGTAAAATAAAAATAAATATTTTAAGGTCCAGTCGCATTAGCAATCGCTCGGATTCCTTTTGAAGTAACTGGATTTCGACCGTGAAAATTTGCCGAACAACAGAAAATGTGACTGCAGTTTTATCGTTAAATATTGCGCACTTTGGAACGACATTAGTTTGAGAAAATAATGACAGAATTTTCATTTTTGGGTGAACTATCCATTTAAGATTTGCCTGCTGGGACAAGGCTGTGAATTGTGTTGTGGGTTTGTTTTTTCGTCCCCTATCGTTCATTGACTATCACGTCCACTTAATACTTCCATTGTGTCATCTAAACATTATATACAAGATTCTAATAGTTTTGCTATGTTCATTCTTCCATTTGGGTACTATCACCCTTTTTTGTCATCAATGGGGTTTATGTAATCCAAACGTTTTTTGGTTTGTTTTTGGGAGAGGGTTCGGGGAAACTGAATGAATATTCGAGAAAAAAGTAGGCGTGGCCCTGCTGATGTTAAGACTGCCCGTCACACTGCATGTTGCTACTAAAAATGGTGGATGGCCCGAACATGGGGCAAAAGAGGTGCCCTCACTGAACCCTTTGCCAACTCAGCATATACTAACAAAGAGACTGTTCCTGGCTCTGACATGTAACGCTTCAAACCGGTCGTCATGTCAACAGCTTTTTGAGTGGCAGAGAATGTCTTTACAACTTCCAGAGAGACATCATGTGAAGCTAGCAACTATAGGACATAAAGCTAGCTAGGTCGTGAACTTTAACACGAAAGCACATTACCACAGCCTTAACATTTACTTAAACTTTATTTGCAGTCTTTAAAGATGAAGAATTTGTTTTTTGCATTTTTTTTTTTTTTTTTTTTTAAATGTTGTTTCTGCAATACGAAGTGACATCATTTGGTTTGGAATTTTGTCCCGTAAACAAACCTGTCTGCTTCTCTGTTTATTCACTGTCACACACACATTCACATTCACACACACACACACACACACTGGCAAAGACTGGCAGCAAACCAAAGTTTCCAGCATCAGAGGCTGCTGCTAAAGTGGGGTTTATATAGTATTTTGTACTGACATTATGCTCACTTCTGTCACCCTTTGTCTACCCGCTTTGACTTTGTCTACCTGCTGTCTTAGTATCTATTGCGATGCATTTGCTTCAATGAGTCTGCCTCTGTAGATGAGATCGTATTTTTATATGAAAACTGAAATTCTCTTTCCTTGCTTTTACTGTAAAATCACATAATGCTGTGCACATTAAAGAAAATTTAATATAAATCAAGTTGATTTCATTTGTCTGGTCCATTCAGCGTCTTTATTTGTGACGGTTGCACTGCTGCAAATTCACAAACAGGCTTTGCTTTCTTGTCATAAAAAAAGTATTTGATTAAATGGCTTTGATTTCATTTTAGGACTTTGTTTAAAGCCCTTTTGGGGTGCTTTAACCTCTCTGTGGTCATTTTAGGGCTTTATTTATTTGTGTACAAAACCAGCACAGTCCTTGAACCCACGGCAATTAATACTGAAGTATTTTAAGAGAAGCCAAAAATAAGCACGCAAGCTCAGGGTTACTAAAATAAAGTAGAGAGAAATAAATCAATGTGCTTATTCATTTTTATGTGCCTCTAGTGAGTATTTGGACTGAACCTCAAAACATTTTGCTTTTGTAATACATTTTAGTGGCATGGATCCTCTGGTCTAATGAAACTAGACACTTTTTACCTTCTACTATTATAGTTTTTATTCATAATTAGTTTTTATTTTTTTTGTTTTCATTTTAATTTTAGTTAGAGTTTTAGTAATTTTGTTGTTTTTGACATTGTCTTTATAGTTTTTATTTTTACTTCAGTTTTAGTTATTTTTAGTTTTAGTTAAAATGAGAATTACTGCCTACCGCCTCAACTAGGTGAAGTAAATTGCGTTTACGTTTTTGTACATTTTATTTTATTTCAGTTAACTTTCTTTTTATTTCAAGTAATTTGATTTTTTTATAGTTTTGGTTTTGGTTTTAGTTAACTATAAGAATCATAACCACAATAAAGATGTTAAAAGCATCATCCGAAAATATTTCCTTTTATTTTCACACATAAATAATGGGAAAGCCTGACAGGAGAACCTATATTTGTTAGGAAAATAACCTATATTCAAATCTGTAAAATGCTTCAAAGGAAATGTATCACCCCCTGCGGGAACTATGGATAATAACATACAGAATTACATGCTGGTCCGTGAGAAATGATTCCCGAATCGTTCCTTTGAATCGAATCTTTTCTTTAACGAATCAGGCGAAAAGTAAATTGTAGAATTAGATTTAGATTACATTTAGAAATATAAATTTAGAAATATCTGTTTTTTTAGTTGTTTTAACTTCTTTGAATTGAATAAATTTGAGAATACCGTTAACAAATGCTCTTCGACGTCGACTCAAACAAACGTGACCGGAACTGTACAGTGCGCACGAGATTGATTCATATAGCCTGATTTGTGAATCATTTCGATCGTTATAAATGACCTCAAACCATCGGCAAAGGTCCTCTAAAATGTTTTGAATTTTATTTATGGAGCATCTAATTTCTTGCTGACGAAGATTTTAATCTGAATGTATTTTTAAAATTCATATGTAGCTTAAACAAATATGGTAGCCTTAGCCTATGTAGCTAAAATAACATAGGCCTAGGCTATTTATCAGGTAAACATTGAGAAACTTTAACATCACCATGTAAAAGTGTTACTGGATTGTATCGTTGTTGTGTGATAACACTTCCTTCTGGTAAATAAAGAAAATAGCAAGCATTATATGTCTTTTTGATTATTGTATCCATGTGGAGGAGTCTGAATTGATTAATGTGCAATTATGTGTTTAATATAGGCTATTTAATGTATGCTGCTGCTATGTACTTTGATATTATGCCCAGTAAAACTTCTGACAGTGAACAACACAGAAGATTTATAGTTAATTTTTCCCTAGCCCCGTGGGCATCACAACACCTGTTTCTTTCAGATGTTGTTATCATCAGAATAACTTCTGCTGTGAATATACCTACACAAAACTGTCATAGATCTTCAGTATTTCTGCAGATAGATATCTAAACTCTTAGACTGAGAATACAAACAGTCAAGTTTAATCAAATCTCAGCTGTTTGATCAGACACAGAACAGATGGTACTTTCTGAGCAGCCATCCACCTCCACCAGGTTTTCATTTCCACTGGCAGCAGTTGAATCATTGTCACCATAGAGGCAATCAGGGAAATAACCACAGTTTTTGTCCAAATTTCAATTGTTTTAAAGTGTTTTTGTCTATGTTGTCTTTTTGAGATAACTGTGATTACTGAATCGGGAGGTAGAAGTGGTTTGTTTTTGTAAAAAAAACCAAAAAACAATCACCTACTGAGTGAACAAAAAAGTAATTTTAGTGACCAATGCTGTTTGTAAAAATGTAACAAGAGTGGAACGTGTGGGATAAAGGATGATGTTGAGTAAATGAAGGAAAGCTCTTTGTTTTCTTTGAGAAAAACAGTGTGCTTAATTGTATTGAATTTGCACTTTTATAAAAGTATATGGTAAATTGTAGGCCTACGTCTTTTTCGCAAGGGACCTGAAGCCCTGAAGCTTCAACAAGATTATCCAATTTGAATAAATCACAAAGCCTGTTGTGTTCGCTATCAAGGACCAGGTTTTAAAATCAATAATATTATGATTATGAAATAAATCAGAAATGAAGTTGAGAGCGGTCATGTGACCCAGAGGAAAACAATGCCAACTGGGTGAACTAATCAGCTTAAGTGCTGTAAAACTGGTTTGAGTGTATCTCTAAAAGTAAAGTTTTTAAAATGCGGCTCTGTTAAAACTTTCCTGAAATAACACTATCAAATCCGTTTCTCAATATATTATGGTTTTAAGACGGCCCAGGGCGGAGAAATATAAATCCAAGTTGCTTTCCGCAATAGATAGGCATCTTTCCTCTGTGATTTGATTCAGATCTAAAGTTTGACTGATAAAATGGCATCATTATTGTCTGAAAGTCATACGTGTATTTCTTTAAGGCATTAAACTAATAAAATGATCAATCCCGTCATTCTTCACAATACATGCAATATACTGATGTCAAGAGGATAGTTAAATTACTGCTGCTGATGTGTGCAACACTTAAAGGCCCTTTTCCAAATGAACCGTGGCAGGTTTAAATGATCAGTCGTCAATGAGGTTTTACAGTAGGAAAATGACCAGGTCAGCACTAACCTGGATTTTATTGACCTTAAGGTCATAAATAAAACCTGAGACTAAGTTAGAGTGGGTAGTAAATCTATACGGATCAGTTTTGTAGATTATCTGTGGTGTCCTCCCTCCACTCACTCTGTGTCAAACACCAGATCACACCTTTTATTGATTAGCTCATAAATCTGGAACACTAGGACTAGGTCACCACTAGGTGGCGTTACGATACCTTGAATAGAGCTCGAGTTATCCTGTATAAGAACTTTGTGGCACAAGAGGGTGACAAATAAAAAACACATTACAATCTATCGTTAAAATGACACGTTGGCCAAATCATTTCAAAAATATGTTGTTTTTTTCATGATATTATGATAAGTCTCCTCGCTTCAAAAAAGACCACTAAATATTTGTCAAATGTGTCATGCTCACGAGGCCGTTAAAAAAACATACCATGGCAGGTGCTGGATGAAGATACTGCATAGTTGAAGAGAAAGTCATAGGTCCAGAATTTCACACTTCGGGTTTAGAGATTACTGGGTGGCAGTGTAAAGTTGACCACAGTAGTAAACGTCCCTCCATCTGCTTTTTGACAAATATGACAAATAAGCACACTTGCTAAAACCAAAACCCTTACGTACAACAATAAATGGCCGTACATACCCATATGCAGTCTTTTGTGGTGAGACAGACTTCATAAAGCCTCTGAATGCAGACTATCGAGCCTTTCCATGTAAGTGTTGATGTTTTGAGCTCACTTAGTCACTGATAGAAGGTCGATGCATATGAATTTAATGCTACACAATGTAATAATGTACTAGCAATTAACCAGTTTGGTCATTAGACTGATTAATGAAATACAAATTCCAAATTACTACCAGAAAATTATGGACTATTCATTCATCCCGGCTTCAAATGCTATGTTTGATAAATAATTAAAGAACGGAAGTGAAATTATTAGTTTCCTATTTTTGTTCTTTTTCTTCTTACTCTTCTTCTCATTATCCTTGTCGTTATTATTAATTTCAGTAAATTTCATAAAATCTTTTTTTATTATGAATATATGCAACAACAGCAAGAGAAATGTTCATTCACAGCAATATTTTTTTAAAAAGAATAACCGATTAAACTATGCATAAAACATTAAAAAGATAATAAAATAAATCAGGAAAATATATTTCATAATAACTAAATACGTTCGTTTTCACTAAAAAATGGCCAGGCCATTTTTTTTTTTAATTTTTTTTATTTTTTTATTAAATATACAAAATAGCCTGCAGCCAGGGCGTACAATAGAATAAAAATAAAAAATAAATAAAATCGAAAGATCGAAATAAACATTAAAAAAATAAACATTAAAATGCTTACAAATATTACCAATTTTATTTGATGTTTATGGAACTTATCAGCAGCCAATCATCGGACTCCGTTACTCCACCGCCAGTGACGTAACTGTCAGTGATCTGACTGCGCTCTGCTCACCTGAGAGATCCATTCCATCCAATGGCACGCGCACCGTGGAGTAACGACCCGCAGCGTTTGCGCAGAGTACAACAACAAACCCTTAAAACTGATGTGACCCATTCTGAGCGTGAGTCACCCGAGTGCACATTCTCCAAGTGAGTGATTACGGTGCTGCGGAGAGGAGGAGGAAGAGCGGGCAACTTTTTACAGAAAGCGCGCAGAAACTCGCCGCCGCATCCCATCTCGAGACTGCTGGCATCCGCCAGAAAGAGCGCGCGCGCACATAGAGCGAACCGGACCGTTAAAAGATGTGATTATTTTCCCTTTCTGTCTCAGACAGGTGTCTTTATTTTACAGGTGGGTGAGCGTTTGCTTTATTTCTGGATGTTTATAGTTTGATAAAAAGTATTACGGAAGGTTATTCCTTGGGGAGTTATGTTATTAAAGTTTAGTTGTTGTTAGCCTATTATAACACGTTTCTTGTTTTTGCTTTGCTAGGAAATTTAGTTGAACGGTTTTCATGGAATTGTCTGGAAGGTGTGCATTTAGCTGTTGACAGTGTGAGTCATTATATATCTGTAGGTTTCCATGAAACCCAGTTAAGAAAACTGAAGCTTTTGTTTAGTTTTTGTTCTGTTTAGGAACTTAATATTTGGAAATGTAGACTTGTTTATGTCTAAACACTTTATTTATTTATTTTTTTCCCTGGGGTTACAGTCATTTGAGTGCCTAAATGAGTCGGCTCAATTTCTGAGAAAAATATTGGTCTGCAGACACTTAAGATTTGGCCAAAAACTCACATATTTCGGTACATGTTAATATGTTTCATAAGCTCGTTTTCATGGGAGATACAAACAGAAAGATTGAAAGTAAAATCAGTTTATTTTTTTAAGAACAACATGGAATTGCATTATGTGAGTCCCAGTGTGCTGTAAAATATTAATAAATAATAATTATCTGAGGTATTTTTTCTGTTCCTGCCTTTTCAAGTGGAAACATCCAAGGGGTCAGTTTTTGAAGCACTTTTGAGTGAGGATCCTTAGTGTGCCAAGCATTGTTATTGCACTTGAAGTAGTAATTTTTTGGTGTTGAAGACAATATGAAAGCTTGTTTATCAGTTTTTTTTTTAAAGAGGAGATGCTGTATATAGGTAAACAGCAAGAAAACTGACTGAATATTTCTTAAAGGACAGAAAGTGCAACAGTTCTTCAGTCTCACACTGTTAGAGCTCGCAGAGACCTGTAGTGCTACTCAACGCACTTCAATTGCTTAGATAACAGTAAGGGTGAATCCCATATTCCCTAGCTCTGCCGCTCTCTCCCTCTCAACCTTAAAAGCGACCTCCTGGAGGAATAGCGTTTAAGTACACCAACAATAAATCACTTCTCCGGCGTCCGCAGCCTACCAGGCTTAATTGAGTTTATCAACCACTCCCTTGAGAACGCTGTCTAAAGTTAGACTTGTCACCGCAGTGCACTCAGTGTAGGCTGACTCTTTGATGATTCGCCTCTTCTGGTACACAGACACAAAAGTGCCTTCCAAGTCATAGGCGCAAGGATCGTTTAGAGTTGCCCTCTTTCTTTTATCCATGGATTTGTCATACTCAGTGAGTGGTGAATTATTGAGGCTTCTACAATGCAAGGAAACTAGTGATATCATTGTTGTTGCAGTGCGTGTGGCTGTGATTTACAAGTGTCATTTGTTCGGAGTAGCTTGTCTTGGTTCATAAAGCTTTTGTGTCCTTGTGTTTTGTGCACTTAATGGATTCTATATATAGAAAGAGAATTCTCACAAAAATGCTATTTGTTTTAACCCTATAAAGCCTGCAGTATCTTATTTGATATTAATTTTTAAGGCCTCCAAATTAACAACATGAGCAAAACTTCACAATCTGCCTTTTGCCCTCTGATTGATAGTTTATAATTTTGCCCCCCACAATGAAAACTATGGTTTTGACAGTAAAACTAAGCATTTAAATATCATCTTAAAGGGTTAGTTCACCCAAAAATGAAAATTCTGTCATTAATTACTCACCCTCATGTCGCTCCACACCTGTAAGACCTTCGTTCATCTTCAAAACACAATTTGATAAAATCCGATGGCTCAGTGAGGCCTGCATTGCCAGCAAGATAATTAACACTTTCAAATGCCCAGAAAGCTACTAATTTAAAACAGTTCATGTGAGTACAGTGGTTCAACCTTAATATTATAAAGCCACAAGAATACTTTTTGTGCACCGAAAAAAACAAAATAACGACTTTATTCAACAATATCTAGTGATGGGCGATTTCAAAACACTGCTTCATGAAGCTTCGAAGCGTTACAAATCTTTTGTTTCAGTGGTTCGGAGCGCGTATCAAACTGCCAAAGTCACGTGAACTATTGAAATTTCGAAACACTTGATGTAACAAAGCCTCATTTACTGAAATCACGTGATTTTTGGCACTCTGAACCACTGATTCAAAACAAAAGATTCGTAAAGCTTCGACGCTTCATGAAGCAGTATTTTGAAATCGCCCATCACTAGATATTGTTGAATAAAGTCATTATTTTGTTTTTTTGGAGCACAAAAAAGTATTCTCGTTGCTTTATAACATTAAGGTTGAACCACAGTAGTCACATGAACTGTTTTAAATTTGTTTTAATACCTTTCTTGGCATCTGAAAGTGTAAATTATCCTGCTGTCAATGGAAGCCTCACTGAGCCATCGGATTTTATAAAAAATATCTTAATTTGTGTTCCGAAAATGAACGAAGGTCTTATGGGTGTGGAACGACATGAGGATGAGTAATTAATGACAGAATTTCATTTTTGGGTGAACTAACCCTTTAATAAGACATATTATAGGGAGATATAGAGTGATAGCTGATATTTAAAAGCATCTTATGTAAATAGTAAAGATCTCATTTATTTCAATTACAAGATAGCTGAATTCCATCATACTTTTTGGCCATATTAATAACAGCAACTGCACCAAATTGCATATTTTTTGCACAGTGTTTGTTGGTCCTAGACTGTGAGCTCCATATTCTCACCATATAAAGCCTGATGTATCAAATATGGGACAAAACATGAAACGCATGCAAACGTTTTTAGATTAAAAAAAGATTTGTCTAAAGATTCCATTTCAAAAAATTAGATTTTTATGATTGTTATTTCATATATGAGGCTTTAAACTGTTAATATACTCAATAAATGTTTTTTTTTTCCTCTGCAGAAGAACAAAGATGAGAATTCACTATTCTGAAGCCACTTGCTTCCTCATCATCCTTCAAACGCTGTGGTGGGGCTTGAATAGTCAATGTGAGGAACCAATTGAAAGCTCCAAACTCGACCTCTCGGTGACCTATGACCTTCCTCACTTTGTCTCTGACACTCCCATCCAGAAGCTGTTGGAATTCAATGGAACTGTGTACGTAGGTGCCGTCAACAAGCTTTACGCTCTGTCAAAAGACCTCAAGAAGATACATGAGTATAATACTGGACCGGTCTCCGAGGGTCCAGACTGCTCGGTTCCAAAACCATGCTTTGTTTGCGAAGACAAGCCCACCAGCACAAACAACACCAATATGGCACTGGTGATGGAGACGTTCTACGACCTTGAGCTGTTTAGCTGTGGTTCGGTTGGGAACGGCGTCTGCACCCGTCACGTGTTAGAGGACGGACCCCTGGAAACGGATGTAACTTGCATGTATTCGGAGAAAAACAAAGGCAGCAGCCACGGTTGTCCAGACTGCCTAGCAGGACCCTCAGGCACGCAGATCCTCAACGTGATGAGCAGCGGTGTCGTGAGGTTCTTCGTCGCGAATTCTGAGCCTCTTGATATGACCGGCCCGCGTCTCCACCACACCATCTCCGTTAGGAAGATGCGAGAGACTCAAGATGGCTTCGAGTTCTTTTCCGAGCAATCCTACATGGACTTGGCCCCAGGGCTGCGTGGGAACTACCCGCTACGCTACATCTACTCCTTCCAGAGTGGTCCATATGCTTATTTTCTCACCGTCCAACGAGAAGGTGGAGGCTCGAAAGCCTTCCACACGAGGATCGTACGCATGTGCTCTTCGGATCCTGAGATCCTGCGCTATGTAGAAATGCCCTTTGAGTGCATTTACTCTGAGCGAAGGAGGAAGAAGCGCTCGGCCCAGGTGGTTTTCAATGTTCTCCAGGCTGCGCATGTGGCCAAAGTCGGCTATGACTTTCAGCAGGAGATGGGCCTGAAAGAAGGAGAGGACGTGCTGTTTGCTGCCTTTGCCCGCAGCAAACCTGACTCACCGGAGCCCACCGCCAGCTCTGCCGTTTGCCTTATCTCCATTACGGACATCAATAACTTCTTCAGGGATTTCATTCAGAAGGGATACACGAGGAAGCTCTATCACTTTCCAGGGTCAGAGGAGAAAACCTTCAACCAGGTAAGAGGTTTCATTCAAATCATGCATTTTCTCCAGTCAATTTTAGCTAACACGACCCGTTCAAAACATTGCCCATTTAAGAGCAAATCTGACTTCTTGTCAGCCCAATTGCTTGTCTTTATCCTCTGGCCATCATAAATCACTGACCCTCCTCGTCTTTTTTACTTATCCATCACCATTTGTTGGATCAATCAGTAAATTATGCTGATCAATAAATGACACAAATTTAACTGCTGACGACTCCCTGTGGGCCTGTCGATAATGCAGGGCTATTACTTCCCAGAGTTTATTACAAAACATAGTCATACATCGCTCTGATCTGCATAGTAAGACACAGTGGTTAATGTTTTGTATATGTAAAGACAAAGTATGGGTCATTGACAAATAAGGTTTTTAAAAGTGTAAAAAAACCATAATGGAGATATAATTAATTTCGAAGTTTTATTAAATGTTAACAATGAGATTATGTGGTTTTTATAATCAGTTAACACTGCTTTTGTCATTTTTGGACAAAATTTGTCACCAAAAAGTCATTCGGTTTAACCAAAATTTCGGTTTTACCGAATGACACTTTTGGTTATACCAAATGACGATATTTTCAAACAATGCTAACATGCTGATATCTAGCTAGCTAGCAAAAGGATAATCAAACCTTTTATATTTAGTACAAGTTTTTAATGCAATTACAACATTTTTCATGTTTAATAGCTGTTGTACCGAATGACCTGATGTTTCGGCACATGCGTATGAGCAAGTGAAAACTTTAATTTTTCAAATAGTTAAGAGAGAGTTAGTTACTTTTCTTCACCACCATGGGGTCTTTTGCAGGTGTCTGAATGATGTCACATCCTGTCACATGATATTGACCACATGACTTGATCCAAAATTGTCCCTTTATATTGGTTACTCCGAATGACATCAATGAAATTCATTTTTCCGGACATTCTTTCTCATCACAAAGCAATGACTTCACATAATTTTAATACCATTTTGCACTATGTTGATATATAATGTTATAAAATCATGCCAGAATAAAAAATATATACATTTATTACATTTTAAGATATTTTAATCACAAATGAAATGGCTGTATTGGCCTTTGGACGGTTAAACCGAATGACCTTTTGGCACTTCAAAATCTCTAAAATACCTTTATATGTAACAAAATATAATTATAAAAATATAATTTGCCTTTGGACAAAAAAATGACACGTCATTGACCCATATACAAACATGTCCAGATGTTTGGGAACTACTAAAGCTGGACAGTGGACAGCATGGCACAAAAGGGGAATGGAAAAAGGCTGGGTATCAATACAGATTTAGAGAGTTGATTCTGATTTGCAAGCTTCTGATTCAAATTGAAAAAGTAATGCGTTACTTTATTAGTTACCTGAAAAAAGTAATCTGATTACGTGATGCGTAATGCGTTACCCCCAACACCGATGATCAACACAACCCAAAACTCTGTTCTGTGGACTGAGTTGAATTTTAAATATTTATTGTGTAAAACTCTTAATATGACAATGTGTGAGCACTTCAGTTATAAACTCAGTGGCGTAGATTCAAAAGAAGATCGCAAATAATCTAAAAAACTGGGTTTGTTTGAGGTCCATATGAATCAGGCTTGTTTAACAACCATTACTCAACTCATGCTGTCTGTTCTCTGCACTTTTCTATTTGCTTGTGTGTTGTCTTATCAGAGTCCATACAGCGGGAAAGCCCAGATCACTACCCAGCAGGTGTTCTTCAACTGTCTCTAACAGTCTTTGTACTGGTCGCTTTAGCAGTTCATATGGGCCAGACCAGAGCGGCTGGCCTCGTCCCAAAGTCACAGAGCTCTCCAGTCTGGTGTAGTTGCTTCAGTGCCCTGAACTTTATCTGGCCAAACTCACAAAGTGCACTCAGTCATTTATTACAGCAGAAGATCTGCAGACTGAAGCACTTAAGTCATTTTTAAATATTTTCATTCTGTGGATCCTTGATCCAAACATCTGTTCAAAGTCAGCTGCGATTCTATCAGTTTTCATTATGCGGATGTACAATAGCCTAAATGGCAATAGCAGTTGGAAGACATTTCCCAAGGCGTCTTAGAAGAAGTGTTTACTTACAGCTTTGAAAGGTCTGAACATCTTTTGAAAGGGATGTGCGCCTGTTTCCAATACGGTTTTTGTCCATAAGTGTGTGACAGGACCGTAACCACCATAGACACTGAGTCCCTTCCAATAATTAGAAATGGCCAAATTGTCCCCCCCAATATTTGAAATTCTTGCACTGCACTCCATCACACAGCACTCAACTTTATTGTTAGGATGACAAAATATGTTTTTGACATATTAGGCATTCAAATAAAAGTGCATGTTTGCATATTTTAATGCAAATATTATTTGCAAATAGTTCAAAATGATTATTTCTCAACTAGAATTAGACCTAGAATTTCCTTCACTGTTTCTTTATGCTTTAAAAGAATTGGTCCCCCCCCCCCCCCCAATGTTCAAGACATGGTTACGGCCTTGGTGTGTGAATGTGTGATTGTGTGTTTGTTTGTTTTGGGTGTGTGTGTCTGAGTGCATTAAGGCCAATGGCAAATCATAGTGCCATCGTTGAGAATTATGATACCGGTAGCATATGTTATGCAGAGTCTGTCTTATCACCCTATAAAGGGGCAATTGACGCAGTGTCATAAAACAATTAGGCTACATTGTAAATTGATCCCAATATCTTGTTTTTGCTCTTAGACAACCGACTCCACAAACTGGTCTCCAACATCTCCTCCCTTTATGTGGAAACATTGCGCATATGACACTGTGCTTCAGTTTTGATTGAATTTAGCCTTGTTTTGCTGTTTTATTTGTTAATGTGGAGCCAAAGTTATTTGAATATCATATCAGATAAATCACCAAAGTCTGTAATAGACTCTTACCCTTCGAGAGAAAGACACCACAGCTTTCAGACTTCACCCAAGCTCTTAAAATTATCGATCGGCCAGTCTGCTCTAGCTCAGCAATATTCGTTAATAAAACAGACAGAAATATAGTCCTTATTGTTTGGAATAATGGACATATCCGAGTTGGAACCACCCCAACAAACCCAGCGCCCCCCGTCTTGAAAGAGCAGAGGGGAGGGGGACACTTGAGACCGGCAGTAACAAACAGCCACATTTAAGGTCAAAATTATCATTAGATTACAATTGATCAGGGGAACAACTGGCAAATGCTGATTACTTTAAAATTGAATCTGAAGCTTGATTGATTGCCGCCTGTAATATAATTCCTAAAGAGGGACTTTTGATCGACAGCCATTTTAATTATTACCGCCATTGTGGCTAAATGAACATGCTTTGAGATGGCAAGTCTAAAAGTGTAAAGAAAAGCAAAAAGGCAGTGCATTGATTTTTAACTTAGTTCGTGCACATTTTCCCACTTCTTTTTGACTGTGAATTAGCAAATATCAATGTAAATCAGATACTTTTAGCTGTTTCATAATAGTGTGTTTTGGTCATGTAAGAACAGGGTGACACGCTAATGCACTGTACTTAGCACTTACAAAAAGCGTGCGTGCTGCGGCCTGCTTATGCCCAGATGTGTTTGCGCAAAAACGGCAAAACCTAGATCATTTATAGGCCACGGTTTCAGCTCTGGGAGGAGCAAAATCATGCTGAAAGACACTGTACTTGTTGTATCCTGTCTCTGCTTGGAGAAGCTGTGATAAGCTACCTGCATGGTTGCGTTTCTGTGCATATGTATACATGTATAAGAAATGTATTTTATGTGGGTGAGCTGAGGTTTGTACTAAGGAATTAAGTCACCCTGAATCATTTCTGGCAAAAGCACACAAACGCAGGCACGTACACGTCACAGACCAACAGCTCAGACCAAGGGGCAGGTGGAAGTGTGCAGCTGTGTGTTTTCTCAAAATGTCAAGCCCCTGCAGTGAGCTCATGTTGGCAGCCTTGCCCTGGCGGGAAACCTGCGTGACTTTAGACCATAATGTTAGCTAGAGGAGACCGGACAGCTGGCATCCAGGTGCGAACTGCTCGTCTCATCTACATCTGGGGATGAGAGCACCTGTGGGGATGTGTCCTGACTTTCATGCCCTTATTTTTGCTGTGTTAAGTTTTCTGTGTCTAAAAAGTCTTCTTTATATTTACATACACTGCCATTCAAAATTTGGGGGTTGGTAAGATTTGTTTATTGGAAGAAATTAATCGTTTTTTTTATTCAGCAAGGATGAATTAAATTGAGCAAATATGGCTCTGCGGCTGCTCTGTTCAGTGAGTGGCTGAGAGGAGCAGCACCAAATTCTGTAGTGCGCACGGCATCTGTTATATGTGAATGAACGAGCTACACATGAGCACACAGTGTTTCCACAAACCAATCACTTATCTGCTTCTCCTTTGTTTTATATTTAAAGAATTTAGTTTGATCGTTTTGATTTCCATTCTTCTCGTGTGCTTATCACTTATATTACTCTATCACAGAGCTTAAATATAGGAAATGAGAACAGCTTTATTGGACATTCGGCTATATTATATTATACTAAAATACAGTTTGTGAGCGCATTAGGAGAGAAAACATTAGGCGGGCTATGAATAAGCAGTAAATTAGGAGCTAACTGAGGCAAAAGTTGTAGTTAATAGTGAATACATGTTCCCATATGCTGAAGTGTTACTGGCAGGCAAAATGCAAGTACGACGTGATGACATCACAAATATGCTAATTTACGCATGACGTCATCTAGCGACATTTCGCGACTTTTTGGGCAGGCTTTAGCTACTTTCCTCTAAAAATAGTTGGCAACACTGACCCTGCTGCCAGATTCAAACTGTGCTTTGGCGCTTTGGCTGTGAGACGGACGCGCTCAGCGCCTGTCATATATCACAGCTATGCAGTGTTTTCAGCCACATAATGTTTCTTTTAAGGTTCTAGACATTTAAATACGCATAAGCACCAGTAAAACAATACATTTAGAGTTTATAAAATACACACTGATGTCAGACATCAGTGGAAGCAGCAATAACAATCCATTCAAATATAATTTGCCGACATTTATTCATATCAGACACACATAATGGGCCTAAGTAACTATAAAGTTTACTCTACTATTCTTCCAGTTCACCAGCCACTTACTTGCATGTATTTCGGGAGAAACTGATGAATTCACGTGCTGTAAATCTGACTGAGAGGACTCTGCGAACTGCGGGGCAAACTAAGATGGCAGCGTCCATCTCGCGTTATAGATCAAGATAAAGATGATTTATAAAGGTTTTTAAACGACAAAACACACTCACTTACACATATTTAAGAATCTGAATATCAGATAGTTGATGACATGGTAAGCAAGTTTGTGAATATTTTAAATAAAAAAGGAAAAACAAAATAATAGCGATCCATCTGTCATAGTGTTATTGTGGCTGCGGTGTTACGTGACAAGCATGACGCGTCACCATGAAAACAATAAGGGCAAACGTTCTAAAATAACGGTCGCCTTAAAAAAACTCACTCTGGGGGGTCAGCTAGAATATTTTAAACTCACGCTTGAAAGGGTTAAATAAATTTTGTTCTATTAAACTTTTTCTTCTTCAAAGAATCCTGGAAAAATGTATCAGTTTCCACAAAAATATTAAGCAGCATAACTGTTTTCAAGATTGATAATAATAAGAAATGTTTCTTGAGCACCAAATCAGCATATTAGATTGATTTCTGAAGTAGCACTGAAAACTGGAGTAATGGCTGCAGAAAATTTGGCTTTGCCACCACAGGAATAAAGTACATTTTAAAACACATTAAAATAGAAAATAGTAACTTTATAAAAAAAAAAATTGAAGTAAAAAATTTGTACCCAAACTTTTGAATGGTAGTGTATACTAAGAAAATGCAGCAAAATTGCATATTTAAAAATATTATTATATATTAAGGATGGGCATTTTTGTCAGTTTTCAATTTCGAGTACTGATATGTCTTAAAAATGAGTAGTCGGGGGCAGGGCGTGTGCACAGGGTGGGGTGTGTCCGTCATGGTGATTAAGAGAAATATTTTAATTAATTTTTGTAACAGTGTTTTAATGTTGACAAATTAAAATGACATGAAATTAAAAAATATTACTAAAAAAACACTGCTAGACTATCAATAAAATCAGTGTTTTAGAAAAAGAGACATCTAAAAGGAATAGCTGCATGAGATGAAGCTGAAACTGAAGCCCGTTCTACAGTATATGACACCCTATATGAGATTAATCAGATATATACACAACATAAACGTAACATTGCGATTTGTATCGGTTTTCCATTTACCTAAGAAAACCTGGCAAACTACTTAACCAGCCTGTCTGAGAACTAAAAAGATAGGAGAAATAAAACAAACACTTTCTTTGAAAAACTAAAATCTGAATGTTTATTGTACTAAAATCGTTGATATATGTGTATGTGTGTGTATATGTACTGTATGTGTGGTGTTGTTTTTTCTTCATGCCCTTGGACTGTTTTCCTGCTCTTCCCGCATATGTGTGCCTTAAAAACTCCCATAAAGCAGTTAAGCATACAACTGATAAACACTTGCGCTCACAATCTGTCCTTCGCATATAAACAAACATATGATTGGCTAGTACTCCACTGTTTACGCCAGTTTTACTGCACCACAGCTTCCTCCTTCATTGTTTTAATGACTGGCCCATATTTAACGTATCCTTCAGGCATGAAATACTTGTTGGTGCTCTCTAGGCTTAATTCAGAAACATGTGTAAGTGTCAGGTGAAGGGAAAGATTGCTTTGGTGAGGCTGATGAGTCAGTGGCCCAGAGGCATGTTGATCCCTCTCTGGCATCCACCATACCTTCTCTTCCTTATTTTTTTACTGCCTCCAGTAATTTCCTGCTCTCCGGGTCTGTGAGCACGAGGTTTCATCAAAGAGCTCAATTTTGAAACCTCCATGTAAGGTTAAAGAGAGTCTGACCAGGTGTAAATCAAATACCCGCTGAAGCATTTAATGAGCCCGGTCAGGTTGGATATTCAATCAGCCCACACCGCTAAACGACTGGAGTTGACCGATCCAGACTAATTGTTTGGTGCAGTTCAAAGACCTCTACTAATTGTTTGGCTTACACAGCAGGGACCACAAATAAACTCTTCGGGGTATGCTAGGACTCAGCCTCCCCCACTAGGTCAAAAGAACCATTACGCTGTATTGCCCTGGTGCGAATGCCAACACAATGGTTCCATAGGATGCAGGCTTGAATGAATGTGTGCTTAAGTAATGGAACGGGTTGGATTGGCCAGGAACTACTCTACTTTATCACCTGCTGAGAACTCAACAATGCACCGCAAATAAGAGCTTATCTGCGGCTGCCCTTCCACCTCATTCAGCACGTCAGTCAGATATTCCCAAGCTTATCCCTCAGTAGACACGGCCTGTGTGATCACGTGAAAAGAGAGCAAGCTTTTACCTGATACCTGACTTGTGAGTTTTGTGGGGCATGACACCCAGTGTTTGGTCAGCTAATGGAGTGGACTTCAGGTGTCAGTCATGCAGGGTTCGAAGCAGTGCGAGTACACTCTAAAAAATGCTGGGTTAAAAACAACCCAAGCTGGGTTGAAAATGGATAAACCCAGCGATTGGGTTGTTTTAACCCAGCGGTTGGGTTAAATGTTTGCCCAACGTGCTGGGCAGTTTTATTTAATCCAACTATTGTTTAAAAAATTACTATATGGCTGGCTTAAAATGAACCCAAAATAGGTTGGAAATTAAAACTCAGACACATAATTACTAGAGGCAGCAATAATAATTAAAAGGTGAACATTTATTAATAAGCTATTTAATAAATGTTTATTGTTTAATTTTTATTCATTAAACTTATTAATGCTCATAAATGTTCATTTATTAAACATATCAATAAATGTTAATTTCCAACATATTTTGGGTTCATTTTAATCAAGAAATACAGTAATTTTTAAACAATAGTTGAGTTAAATAAAACTACCCAGCAGGTTGGGCAAACATTTAACCCAACCGCTGGGTTAAAACAACCCATTCGTCAGGTTAAAACAACCCAATTGCTGGGTTTGTCCATTTTCAACCCAACTTGGGCTGTTTTTAACACAACATTTTTTAGGTTGTAGGTATGGGAATCAAAAGGAATTCATGATTCTGGTTCTGACTCAGATTCTTCTTAATGATTCCTGTTCCTTAATGGATTCATTAACATTTTTGAGAACAATTGAGAACAATGTATTGGTCTGTCACCAACAGATTGTTTCAGATTTCAGCAAATCATAAATGTAATACTGTTTTGGCAAAATGTGCATTAACACAGTGTTTTTATTGGCTTCTCACAAATGATTCAGTGCTAAAAGTATTTTGATTCACTGAAAAGATCCGGCTCATGAGATTTATTCATTCAAGAATCAGACTACACTGGTTCCATTGTATGTTTCTGATTCTTATGAGCCATTTCTTTTTAGAGAGTCATTCAGGAACTGGACTGAATCGTTCTGTATGTTTTTGATTCACGAAAAACTGATTCACTAAAAAGAACCCTACATAGGAGTCATTCATTCAGGTCCTGTTGTGTGTTCTTGATTCTTATGAGCCGGTTGTTTTTACAGAATAATTCAGGAATCTGACTACATGAACCGCTCTCTAAATTTTTAAGATTCACAAAAAAAAAAAGTAAAAATAACAATAACGACTTAGAAGAAAGATATATTTAAGAATTGGGCTAAAGTGACTGTGCTGCATTTTTTTGATTAACTAAAAAGAACCGGCTCATAAGAGTCATATATTCAGGAATCAGGCTACACTGTATGTTTTTGAGTCACTAAAAAGATCCATTTGAGATCTGTTAGTGGAACCAAATTTCATGAAAATCATTCAGTTCTCCTTGTGTAGAGAGGAAATTTGATGCGATGACCATGTCATAAGAGACTGTGGTTTAAGGAAACTATTTTAGTTATGTAATATTCAAAGACTGCATAGCTAAACAGGAGAACAAAGAGTTATCACCTTTGACTATTGTATGCAAAAAATCCATCTCCCCTGCCTGTGGCCAGAAGTGGATCAGTGCCCCCCTCTACCTCAAACAGATGTGTTTTATTAATGCGTTAGTCTGACCATAATCCCTGAAGGTATCTGGACAAAAAAGGCAATAAAAAGACATGCCAAATTCCAATGCTTTACCAAAAGATAGCACAATGATGCATTATACCACCATGTGGTCATGCTTTACAAATCACCGCCACGCTTGATTGTTTGTTTTCCATTTGCATGATTTTACACACTTAGTATAATAGCTGACTGGCACTGAAATCATGTGTCATAAAAAGGACGCCACCTGCTCGCTTTGAATCATAGTGCTGAGAAATATGACTACAAACGACAGAATTTGCTGCATGCTCAAACTCTTATCACATGTCAGTTGTGTTTTTCTGGCAGAAAGAGGGCCTTTTGAGAGTAAAGACCTTGATCTTTGCTCAGAACGTGTAGCGTAGGCCACATGTGTTTTTGCAAAGGCCCAAATTGACATAAGGGTTTCATCATATCTGCCTCTTAATGTCAACTACAGGAAGGACGGCTCATGCCAACTACTGATAATAAGCCATTTGAACAATGTGTTAATGTCTTCCAAGATACTAAAGCCCTGTTTCCACCTGGTATTAAGATGCGTTTTGGTCGATCGGATCACAAGTAGATGAGGGAGACACATTCCCGTCTACAGCTGGTGTTTTGATCTCTTTTGACCACTTCTGTCCTGATTTCTTCAAGGGGAGGGGCCTAAAGGTGGGTAAATGAATGGGCTTTTTCAGATCTTTCCATCTAATGGACGAAATAAGCTTACGCAATTTACATATGAACCCAACCGGAGACGATGGAAAACATAGGGAGGGCAGCAGCTTTCGTTTCTGCTTTAACAGCCACAACACCATGGCAAATGCGGTGCGGTGTGTTACCAGGAGTGATGAGAGAACATTGTGCTTAGTACTTTTTTCGTCTTCAAACCAAACTTAGGTCTTCAGCCGACAGTCTAAATCCCGTCTGGCTAGCGTGCTTTCCAAAAATGTTTACGCATTAGGTCAGGAGGTGGAGAGAGGGTGGTCTTTTGTGGCTGTTCGAACACATTCGACCACATGAGCGTTTACACTGTGAAAGCAATCCGGTCGAATGCATTTTCAACTACAGCACCTCTGAAAGTGGTTGAAAGTGGACAAGCTCAAAACATTTTACACCCCACTTACACCTGTATTTAGTGTCGTCCACTTGTGATCGGATCGACGAAAAGGCTTCTTAATACCTGATGTAAACAGGGCCTATGCCGCTTGAAACAATAGATTATCATCATACAGCCTCTTCTTACAGCATTTAGAAGAAGCATGGGCTTAACACATGTTCATTCTGAGCTTTTTTAGAGTTTAAGGGAATTTCTTCAGAGCAAAGTTCTCCGCAGAGTGTCATGCACGGAAATAAATTTGCTGAAATTAGGAACAGAGAATCTGCGAAACTCTTTAAACGGCTCCCAAAATCTTAGTGTCAGAGGCACGTTTTGCTCCCTCTGACATGTGAAAAAGAGTAAGATCATCCTGCCAAGTCTTTACAGTCAAGATTGGAATTGATTATTCTGGCCAACTGCAAACCAGGCATTTGAATGCTCTGCCTCCCTTCTCTTCCATAAAGGACTGGATTTGATCTTTTAAAGGGTCTCAACGCTTCATGGTTTTAAAGCAGTGCTCTTTACCCTTTTATCAGATCCATGCTCCTTACATAAGGGTGGAGGTTTTTACTCCAGCATGCTTGTGGACTGTGGCAGAGAGCAATGCTTTGAGCGTGCTCATCTTGTCTGCTTTAATGAATGGGCGTTTCCGCTAATGCTTTGAATAGATTCATGCTGGACGAGTAAATAATGACAGACCTCCAGGCCTCCGGAATGGACTCCACACTAAATTATCCCCCCTTTGCTTATATCTGTTTATCTAATTGAATGGATGAGCATGGTTCATAAGCACGTCCATAATATGTTTCACTGTATGTCAATAGAATGATAGCTTATGTTTAGCTTGTTGTTATTTTTGCTAGTGTAAAATGTGTAGCGTTGGCCCAATCTGTGCTTTATGGCTCATTAACTGCAAAGGAACAATGAAAAATAATCAAGCATTTCATCTTGTTGTTTAAACAAATCTCTTTGATTAATTGCATTTTAATCTCGATTTCAGTTTGATTAATGACTTTGTGTCAAAATAAATTTGGTCTCACTAGTTTGGTCCAGGCGTATTATTCATGGTGTTCTTTGAGCGAATCATCTGGTAACATGCAGCAACAAGTTCAAAATGTTCATTAGATGAGCAGGGATTTAATCATGAGCATTTGAATAAGCTGATTCATTTTTTAGCAAACATACGAGTGGCTGTACTGGGCCGTGTATTGTTTCCTAGTTGGAAACATGAGTGAGGAACAAAGTCCCCTGCTGACAAATCACTTGACTGCTGGATTGGGAGAGCAAGTCAAGGGGTAAAGAGTGAGAGAAGTGAAAATTGAGTAACAAGACAAGATAAGACCAAAAAGAGGATCATGAGGCAAAGCAACATGAGAAGAAAACTGAAAACAAGAAAGAATGAATAGGAGTCAACAGCACCTTTCCCAGACAGCGGCTGTTAAAAAGCAACGTTTGACTTTGACAGTCTATAGTAGACTAGGGCTGATCAATATTGCAAAAAAATTGACATTGATATATTGTTTTTCTGCAAAATGTATTGTGATATGGAAAAAAATCATCAAATGAGCTATATTCGGAAATAATTAATCATTCTAGAATGAATGGGGTAAATTTGTTTATGATGTATGATTTTAAATGTGATTTATCAAATAAAAAGTTTAAACAAAATAATAGGGCTGCACGATTAATCGAAATTAACCCGAAATCGGGCTTAAACTGGTTGGCTTAGTGCGATTATGAAATCGCAAAGGCTGCAATTTTTTTTTTTGCAGCTTGTCTGCTCTGTGATCAGTAGTAAATGCTGCTTCATCTAAAAACACTGCGAGTTTGAGTCTGTTATAACGTGCATTTGAAAAAGCAACACACATCAAACATCTTTCCAAACATGAGAAGCATTTATGAACCTCTTGTCCAACAAAAGACATTTAATAACATGTTTTTACTCCAAACTCACTTCATAATGTCAGTCGAGTGTTTGAAAACATCCTTCTGTAAGACGATGTGGCTTCTTACACAGAATAAGGCAAACAACATATTTCATAGTATTCTATACAGTGATAAAGGCTATGTTGATTAGCATTGAAGTATAAATATACTTTATTATCATGAAAATACCCAAGAAGGCTTGAAGAACTCAGATAAAGCATATATTGTCGTAGTTGTGTGTTTATTAGTCATGTTTAACCCTTAAATGCGTACCTCGGGTCTTTATCGACCCGCAACGTCATTCATACCAACCTTCTTAGTATTCCTCAATTCATTATAAACAATATAAAAAGAAAAAAAAAAACATAAAATTATAAAAGAATGCCTGTTTTCCCATTCATTTTTTGTAAAAACTGTATAGGGTCGGTAACGACCCGAGGTGTGTATCAGTGTACGTATATTTTTTTCTGCACAAAATTGAATCTTTGATGACGGTATAAGTGCAATTCACCTTTATTCCACAAGGCGGCAATGTCTGACACACAATGATGAAGTGACGTTTCATTCAGACAGAAAACGAAAGAATAGGAAGTATCCTCAGCAAAACTTGAAATGGCTCAGCAATTTACTGCAGAGCAAGTACTGAACGCAAATATGAGTGTCACTGTCACTTGATGATGGATCTGGTGAAGCTGTCAGCAAACAAAATATAGATTTTGAAGATGGTGAAAATGATAGTTTTGAGAATATAGTTTTGAGCCCATTCGCAATCTCAAACATATTCAAAACTATCATTTGCTGAATGTACTGGGAAATGAGCTCTGACAAGGACAGTGATGATGGCATAAAACATCTGCTCAAACTGAACCCTTCCAAGCTCCAAAAGGTAACAAAATATGCTTTATTTTATTCTTCTGTAATTGTTATTCTAATATCAGGGGAGTTTTATATTATCACGACATGTCGAGATCCATCCGTGTTAGATAGAGATCCGGGTCGCTAAAGACCCGAATATGTAAGAATGATAGGCGAAACATTTATGCGTTTAAGGGTTAATCAATCAAAGTGTTTCAATCTTCTGTTTATTCAGCTACAGCGATAGTATGATGCCCATAGGGATTTCCTAGAATGACATGCGTTATATTTATATTTTATATATATTATATATTTTTTTATATTATATATATTATATTTTCTGCGGGGCATATTTGCAGTTTCTGCGTGAGAGCGCCATCTGGCTTTCAGATGGAGCAGCATTTACTTCTGATCACAGAGCCATGCTTCACTGAGAAGCTGCGCATAAAAAATTGCTGCCTTTGCCAAATCGCGTGCAGTTTAATTTCGATTAATCATGCAGCCCTAATATGCACTGTTGGTTTCAGAGTGAAGCGCGGCATTTACACGCATGCAGCTCACGACAAGTAAATGAACCAAGCTGCTCTGAGATGCTGAAACAATATATTATGAGCATGCATCTAATGAGCAATCTTCACTCTGAAACTGGCAGCGCATATATTTAATGAAATCGCAGCCTTCATGATTTGATTATCCCATTAAGCCATACTGCAATACCAGTTTTATTTCAATATATTGTGCAGCTCTACAATAGGCTCTTCAAGTGTTCTTCGAGACATCCACAGGTATTAACACACCAGCAGCCAGGCACCAGGACTACATGGTGACTGCCAGCCTCTAATCCCACATTATTGTCAGCTTCTCTAATTCTCCCCAGACTACTGACCCTCACGACCTAGTAATCCAAGAAAGGTGCATAAACACAAGAATCAGGTTGCTTTGCGACATGCTGTATAAATGCAGAGGTGGGGCACGCCACAATCACACACACATGCATATAAACATATACAACATTACTGAAAATTCTGTGAGGTCAAAGGTCACATTATTTTCGTCAAGAAGCAGCTGATGGGTGGCAATGACGTTCCAGAAATCTTCACGTACGTTGTACGTGGTCGCAACTGCATCGGGGCCCGGGGGTTAACAGAAAGTTTGTGAAGGTGACATTTGGTCGTACAGATCTCCTTTCACTCATATCAAGCCTTTTGGAGGTGACGCCAAAGGCCACAAAGCTATAAAGCACCAAAGGTGGGGCACGGTAACCCTATCACCTCAGCATTGTGCCGCACACAATGAGAGCTGCTTAATGTGTCAAAGAGGAGCTACGCGGGATGTTTTTGTGATATTTTTCTGCATTCTTTGAAATAATACTCAAAATACTCGCATATGAAGTAATATTCCTGGTTCAGTATGAGTTCACTTCAATTGATAGCACATAATGTTGACAATTTATTTTGATTTGTTCCTCCTTTCCTTTAAAAAATGCAAAAAGCTTACAATGGAAGTGAATGGGGCCTTTGTGTAATCATTAAAATACTCACTGTTTAGTAGTAGCCAATGGAAGTCCTATTGGCTTTTTGTAGAATGAACCAAACTTCTGGGTTGGCCTACAAAAATACGTCATCCCTGCAGCACTCTATAAACATTATGCCACAAATGCTGTTGATTTTTTTCAAGTTTAACTTGTATTGAACCCCAAATATTCCTTTAATAAGAGAAGTGAGAAATTATGAGAGCAAACCTTCGAAAACCCTGCAAGATACCCTGCTGGTGGAGGTGCCTTGGGATCAGAGCATCCAAAGCTTGTCAAAACACTGCCCAGGTTTTTCAATTTCTACCCTTGATCCTTGCAATACTGTGAGCTAAGCGGTGGAATATCTTTCTTTTTAAACACAAGGCAAAACGTGAAGTTTATTTGCTATGAAAATAACCCCACAAACCTTTTTTTTCTCCCTCTAAATCAGGCATTGACTCTCAGGGGTGTGCTCAGCTGGTGATAGGTCAGGCTTCAGAGAGCCCCCCGAATCAATGCCAAACCACGGTGCTTTCTTATGAGTGCTTACGCAAGTCCTATTGAAATACGTGGCAGCTCAGCCGTTATGATGGATCGCGGTGGGCTTATATAACCCGGCAGAGCAAACTTGCACATCAAAGGCATCTTGTGCACAGTTTGATGATTTCCCTGGTTGCTTCATGCTACATGTGTCTTACTCTCTCTTGTTCTGTCGCTTCCTCAATAGAAGTCCAGAGGAGTCCTTGTCTGCCTTGAGGGGACGGGATAAGCTGGCCTGTAATCCCTCCTCATCTTTGCTGGCTTTTTCACCTGTATCCCGATTCTGTGCCTCTGAGCCAGCCCGCGCGGCCCTGTAATGAGAGCAGGGCCCAGCGCTCGTTCGGCCTGATTTATCGTCTACCTGTATTGTTCTCAGCATCTTCAAAGCAGCCCTTTGAGACATGCCCTCAAAATAAAGCTGCAACCGCAGTCATCCCACTGACTCATGGGTCTTACATTGCCAGAGAAAGAGGGGTAGAAAGAGTGAGAACTTTTCTGGCACAGTATGGAGTGTCCTTTTTATGCCTGTCTGATTTTTCATGGGTGTGTTTTTAGTGTTTTTGTCAGGGTGCCTTCACCATACAGTGTAACATGAGAAGAGTTTGAGTGAGAACGGTATTAATCATTAACCGCCTGTTTTCTGTACTCCAACAGGCATTTTAGTCATGGCCTGTGGTGCCAGGGTCTGGTTTCATTAATTATTAATGACTTCTTTACTCTCATACCAGAGTCTGTGACCCTTTGAGCTTGACCACTGTGTAGCCCTCAGGTGCTCCGTTCCTTTGTAGGTTACTCTAGGTAAACACTAACTTGGAGAAACTGGTATTATAAGGACATTTCACCCCAAAAATGTAAATTCGGTCATTATTTACTCAACCTCATGTCGTTCCAAATCTGCAGTGAATATGGTTTTGAAGAATATTTGTCACCAAACAGTTTTGGTGACTGTTGACTTCCATTGTGTGGACATTTCTCAGAATATCTTCTTTTATGTTCCACTGAATAAATAGTCATACAGATTTGTAATAACATGTGGGTGAGTAAATGATGACAGAATGTTCATTTTTGGTTGAACTACCCCTTTAATTATCCCTTTAAATTCATTGTTTACTTGCTAAAATGGGTTCCAAACCTCAATGACTTGCTTTCTTCCATGAAATACAGAAGATTAATCTTTTTAGTATAATTAAAATCAATGTATGTTCTGGACTGTTAAGCTCAAAAATGGAAAAAATCACTATAAATGTATCATGAAAGTAGTTCATATGTCTTTTGCACTATATTCCAAATCCTACTTTTGCAAGAAACTAAAATTTAAGTCATTATTCTTGAGTCATAAGAGTTCATGAGAGAAGTCCAATTCATGAATGAATCATTATTTTGAGTCAAAACTTCTTAATGAATCAGTTGATCCAGTTTTCATACTACTGTTCAGAAGTTTTAATACACTTTTATTCAGGAACGATGCATTAAATTGAACAAAAGTGACAGTAAAGATATTTACAAAAGATTTTTTTTTAAAGTAAATGCTGTTCTTTTGAACGTTCTGTTCATCAAAGAATCCTGGAAAAATGTATCACGGTTTCCGCAAATATATTAAGCAGCATAACTGTTTTCAACATTGATAATAATAAGAAATGTTTCTTGAGCATCAAATCATCATATTAGAATGATATTTGAAGGATCATGTGACACTAAAGACTGGAGTAACGATGCTGAAAATTCAGCTTTACCATCACAGGAATAAATTAAAATTATGAAAATGTATATAAAAATAGAAAAGAGTCATTTAAACTGAAATATTTCAATATTACAATATTAATATTCAATATTACTGTTTTTACTGTATATTTGATTATATAAATGCAGCCTTGAAGGGCATAAGACTTCTATTAAAAACATAAAAAAAATCTCACTGACCCCAAACTGTCAGTGAATAATGATTTAAATTGTGGTCTGTTCCTCACAAAAAAATTTTTCAGAAGACTTTTTTTTTAATATAATGCATGAGCTGTATAGAACTTTGTATATAGACCTTTTATTTTATGTATATGATGACTTTTGTCATTTTGGAGCTTGACAGCCCCATTCACTTTGATTATATTGAGTAAAGCGGTCAAATTAGTCTTCAAAATTTCTCCTTTTAGTTGAGCTATCCCTTTAATTTAGTCAAAACATTTTCTTAAAGGGGATAAAGGGGGATTATTTTCTTAAATAAGATGTTGATGCATTGTGCAGAAATACTCTAATATTCACTACACAATGCTTCTTCCCTCAGTGCCTATTTGGTTTCATCAACTTGGCCTGCCCTGATGAATGACACCGTGAACTATGCCAATCATAACAGAGATACAATATAGTACATGATATACAAAACAGTCTTAAAGGTACAATTTGCAGATATGGATAGTTAATTCTAAGGGTCATGTGAAACCTAATTATAACTGTTGGACTTCAGGGTAAAAAAATAAATGCTACAGAAGTGTTATGAATGTTGCCCCTTTAATATCTTAGGGATCATACAGCCTCTCTGAAACTTCCATAACTCCACAGGTTGTAGAGATCCCAGCCAAACAAAGCTGGCCTCAATCTGAGCTCTAACAGAGCAACAGCAAGCCCAACGTTCCTCACAGTTTCCCATGAATTCCTGCCATCTGCGAGCACAGCCGTCAGAAAGCGGCAAGGATGATCCAAGCACCATGGGAGAAAACATGCAACTGCATTGGCCAGGATGAAACAGTAGATGCCGAGCTTAGATAAAGCTTTACTGTGTGGAGCTGGAGTCACTTTTTTCTACAAGCATCTAACTCACAAATTGCTTTTGGCATGGTGAACTCGAGGCCAGTCCTCTGGAAAAAATGGCAGTGCTGCAAAATTCATCCACACATTATTATGTGCCACCAATATGGTATTGAGTGCTTCTGCTTGTTGCCAGGTAGAAAACCACTTGTTTAAATTGTCCATGTGTTTCTGCTTTTGTTACCAGAGTTTTGCGGGAGATTCCTTCAGCTGTGGGAAACATGAAAGAGGCTACCGGTTGGAAGTTACAAGCACCAACCCACGTCGGGACTATTTCCATGGACGGTTCCGGAACATTCTTCTCACTTCCATAGCCGTGGTGCCCATCCAAAACCACACTGTGGTGAGCCTAGGCACAGCTGAGGGACGCGTCATCCAGGTGAGACATGTTAGCTTATTTCTACAATATATTTTGAAAACCATGTAGTTCCAATTTACAGTGTCGATACTACATACTAGTATATGTAAATGAACAATGTGTACTCTTTCTTCATGTTACATGTCTTTTTGCACCATCCAGCTGACTTTTGACAGCTCTAGGGCTTTTGGTAAAGTCTGTAGTCAATAATTTTATCCCTTAAAACTCATCTTTGATCACCAAAATTACATATTTAATCATCTTTTCCTGTGAAAAAAATCCTTCATGCCTTAAAATAGCTAGAATGTAACTCTACACCCTTGCCTCATTTAATATACGTGGATCAATGAATATGGAAATTAGCCCCGCCTCTACTGACTTGCACGAGCTCAGAGATCCACTCGGTCAACTTACTGAGGTAAACGCTCACAATGGTATCGCTTTTTACAACGTCAGACACATAACAGTAATTAATATGATTAGCCTTTTGCTTGACTGTTATCAAACAGCTAATAATGTGTTGCTAATGTTACACCAACCATGTTCCCGTCAGACTGCTGCCTTCTAACAATCAGGATCCTTACAAACGCTTTGAACAACTCAGAACGTCAGTGGAGAAAGGCATATAGTTCATCATAACATCGTAATATACATCATACACCCACCATATTGCTAAATCTACACGATTTTTCATATCAACAGAAAAATATACCGGGATAACCTGGCTTTACTCGAGACTCCCCTGCTAGTTCGCTGTTAATGATATGCTAAAGCCCGCCGGCACAGTGACATGATTGGTTACAAGGTAGTTTGTGACGTCACAGACATCAGCGTTTTTCAAACCGCGGGTTTGAGACTGTTTTTTTTTAACTGCAGTTTTAAGGAGAAAATACTCAGCAATGGTGTTGACTGATGAATTTGCACATGGTTTGTCTTAAAGCATATTAAAAACACCACATAGACACATAAACAACATTAAAAACTTGATTTTCACCACAGAGTGTCTTTAAAACTACAGATCGAACTTGCGCATTTTTGTATCCCTGCCCACAGACAGTCGGATCAGCAGGAAAAAAAGTGTATTGTGGGTGTTGAAGTTTTTGGCAAAAGGGAACGCCACAGCCCTATTTTCTGTGTTTTATCTAGTCATGTAGCAAATATTTCCAAAACATTTCACATTTCAACTGCATGGACAGCCATGTTTTATTAAAAGCCCATCTTGTCAGTGCTGAATTCCCCTTTAAAACTGTTAAAGCTAAACTTTTACTTTTTTGGATTAGAAAGTCAATGTTTAGATTGAATTTATGAGTCCTAGTGCTAAAAAAGGTATGACTGGCCTCATTCTGGGAAAAGAAACAGTAAAGCGTTTGCAGAATCTAAATTTAAAACTGAATATATTTATCAAAGTCTTGTTGTTGCCAACACTATTTCCCTGTTTTATTGTGCATGCAAATAGGCAGGATATGAGTACGTGACTAGTGAAAACCGCTCTGAATGAAGGAAAATGCAGGTGCCAGTGGCAGGTTGGGAAATATGCTCTTTTCCTGTTTGCATTTGAGTCACCTTTGACCTCTGAGCAGCACTGTACCAGCTCTCCAATATGAAAAGCACACAAAGTAAAACTTTGGCCTATCAATGTTTTCTCAACATGCTCATTGTGCAGGAGTGGCACAGACCCAAATATTGAATCTGTCCTGCATGAGCTGCAAAAATGAGAATATTTGCTCACGGAAGTGTTAGATAGAGACTTGTGGTATTTTGTAAATACCTCAAGAAAATGTTTGAGAAATGAGTGGAGAGAGAAAGGGTGACAGCTGCACGGAAGCGTGGCGGAGGAACCGAATGGTACGTTAATAGTAAGCACTAGGCTTCGATGACACGTCCTTGCATGGCATTTTCTTGGAACGGCTGCAGCTGTCGTCCCCTCTCTCTCTCTTCCTTTTTTAAATTTTTTCCTCTCAACTTTTTCTCGCCTCTTTTGTCTGGATGTTGAGGCCTGGTAAGGGGTGAGTGCTAGTCCAGCTGTCTCATTTGAAAGAGAGAGAGAGTTTTTTCAAAGACAAAGAGAGTGGGTGAGTATTTAAGAGGCCTTGACAATGAGAATGCAAAAAAAGATTGTGAGAAAGACTGATGAAGTTAAATAAAATATGGAATGCAAGTGAGTAGTGGGTAATTGTGTGAATGAAAGTTTCAAGAGCCCCACAAGCTTTTTAAAAGGTTTGGAAGAGGGGGGCTGCAGGGCAGAAATGGTCCCAGTGGCCCTTATTCTGTATGAGGAAGTGCTCCCACTCTGCCACACTCTCGGTGAGAAAAACTCAACACCTTGCCTTGTGTTTGTGAGCAGGACTTCCCTTACATACACAATAAGCTGTAATTCACACGGTTATTAGGGCTCCGCGGTGTGTATTTTTCCCTAGAGTGTGTAACATTCCTCCTTCAATAACAGGTCCATTTGTAGCCATTTTCTGCCATGCCCAGGCTTAATTAAGCCTGGCTTAGCTTGGTCGCTTCTGGGACTCACAATCCTTTTATTGCTTATTGCTATTGGAAAGTTTTAGCTCTGGGCTCTTGTTTTGGAATCGTGAATGTAGCACATCACATTTCCACAGCACCAACAAATAGAATAATTATTTTTAAATATTTAAATTTTATATATACATATATATAATTTTTTTTTTTCTCTAGTTGACTAGTAGTCGTTCATTTAAGCTGTTAGTTGACTAATCGCACGTTTATATTCATTTAATTACTTGGATATACTGGGGGGGGGGGGGAATATATGCCTCGCGCTCAAGCGCACATAAAGCTTGCTGCAAAGCGCTGGCAAAAGTAATGATCATGAATGTTTATATAAGTTTATTATTATAAAATAACATTTTAATTGTTTATTAATAAACTAGTGTTTTCTGAGTCAGTGTCAGCTGCAAAGATGAAGTTGACGATGCTGACTCGTCAGAGAGAATGCACCTTTCATATGAATTACATAATCAGATAGTATTTGTTTTCGATTCGAATTGGTTTGTTTAAAAGACGTTTGAAACTTTCTGTAGATATATTTCTCATGTCTGTGAGGCAAGAAGCCTATACGCTGCGTTTCAGTTGATTGATTTATGTGACGCGCTGCTGTTCAGGGAGACCGAGACGGCAGAAAGTGCATCCTGTTTGTTTTCTTTATTTTACAAAAGCACAATGTTTTGTTGTTATTGTGTACACAAATAAAAGTAGACCCTTTACAGATGGAATGATGTATTGCTCTTATCTGTATGACCAAAAATGCAGTATTTTAAGTTGATAAAATGCAAGTGGTCGCGCCGGCGCCTCCATGTCGTGCAGTAAGCGCTGTACTTTAGCTGCAACGCTCCGCACAAACACTTGGATATATAATAGCACACATTTATGTAGGTTAACGTTAGCGCGAGCAGCCATGTAAAGTTGTTATTACCTACATGTTACTTACAAGCCATAATTGAGGTCAATGGGTAATAGGTGAATGTTTGGATTTTTGGACCCACTGGTAACAATCTGTCCCTCGTGGACTGCGCTATTTCACCACTTCTTTTCCTGCGACTAACCAACTAATAAAATCTTGATCGACTAAGCCTCTTCTAGTCGACTAATGTTTAGTCGACTATTAGGGGTCAGCCCTACGATGCACTACATCTGGTAGCACCTAAATTAACTAATTTTATTCATGAAATAAAACAATATTGTGACTGAATTGCCCTGACTACATTGCTTTGCTCCAGTGAAAGATCATGCAGCAATAGCTCCTTAAGGTAACAACTACATATTTTCACTTTTTACAGTCCAATCTGATATGTTACTAAAGATTAGGCTTTTAAAACAGACCACAAAAGGAGTCACATTAGTGAACTATAGTGAGTGAGATGGAGATATGTCATGCACACCATCCTAAAATCACTAAAACCACAGTAATGACATACTCTCCACCACCAGATGCCCCATGCTCGAAGCCCAGGGCTATTAATGATGTGATCCACTGATCGCTAATGGAGCACAAGCACTATTCAGACGTAGGCTGTCTTGGAGGCCTGTAATTGCAATGTAACCATGATAAATGTTAGTCCAGGTGTGTGGATGGAGCCACTGTTCTGACACCTCCCAACATGCCAGATAGACAGAGGTCTTTACGTCTGCACTTGCCTACGGGCCTAAGCTTTTGTCTGTTCCCACTCTTTGCCATCAACCACAGTCATCGCAGTTCAATCTGTCATCTTTTGCCCTGAAAGGCAGAGACACCGGTTATTACAGTATCCATAGCAAAGCGGAGGCTGTCCCTTTACAAAGGCTGCCTTTAGATTGCTCCCTCCTTTGATTCTTCCTCTTTCCCAAGGAAAGTTCCAGACATGATCTGTAATTTAATGTTTTATAACCTGGTAGGAAAAAATAACAGGGTTTTGCACCAGCTCCAGCTCGTGCAGAATGTTTGGTTTTCTGGAATAAGATATTGTATAATCTCAGGGTTTGGGGTTGCATTTTTATTTTATTTTATTATTTTATTTTGTTTTGTGTTTTGTTTTTTTTTTATTTTGTTTTTTTATTCACCCCAAAATCATAAAATGTTTATTTTATTTTATTTTATTCACCCCAAAATCATAAAATGTTTTTTTTTTTTTTTTTTTTTTAATTTATTTTAATTGTTTTATTCACCCCGAAATCATAAAATGGTTTTATTTTATTTTATTTTATTTTATTTTATTTTATTTCAAAGAAATTATGTAAAAATTTCCATTACTGTATTTGGGGGCAAAATATCCTTAATTCTCATGAAAATAAGGTCATACTGCAAAATATCTTAATGGTCCTTAAATAGGATTAATTTTATGGGGGAAAAAAAAAAAAAATGTAAAGAAAAATTGGACTGATGTCAAGATGTGACCTTCTTTTGACCTGTTCCAGAATGTGTCCTCTATAAATAGCTTACACCAGAACCACATGGTTTAAATCATTTAATAGCAGCATTTAATCATCAATGTGGAATGCATTCTTATTCCAGTAAACGATAAACATGCTGTTGAGGTCTTTTTGTAAACATTAACATTCTCTATTAAGGTCCTGCATTTACCGCTTAGGCTTTTGATGTGAAAGGCCACCCATTTTTGTTGGCATCCTCCACAGGTGGTGGTTTCCCGCTTTGGCAAGACTGAGCCGCATGTGGACTTCCGCTTGGACACGCTCCCCGTGTCCTCAGAGATGGCCCTGCTGTCTCCACAGCGTCACGATGGCTCCTTATTGTTGGTAACAGGAAACAAGGTGAACGACATAGCCATTCTTAAAATGTCTTAGGGAAATGGGTCAAACATTTTCAGGAAAATCACTAGTGAATAGACAGCCAACACACTGGTGATTTAAGACTAACTGATATAGTAAACAGGGTGTGACTGCAACAGAGAAACAAAGAGACATCAGTAAGTAAAGTCACCTCTGAAAAATGTTGTCAACACGTTGCTTTGGATAAAATCATCTGCTAAATGAATAAATGTAATTTAAAATGTGATATCGTTTGTGCGTGCCCCTCAGGTCTCTAAGGTTCCTCTGATAGGCCCTGGATGTGAACAACTGTGGACTTGTAGCTCTTGTCTCCTGGCCCCAGCCTTCATGGGCTGTGGATGGTGCAAGACCACCGATCGCTGCATGAGGGCTCCTCAGTGCTCCCCCTCCCATTGGATCCAGGACTCCTGCCCCCTCCTCATAACCACGGTAACCACCCCGCCTTGTCACAAACAACATTACCATGGTTTTAAAGCAGCTAATAGCACATAGCTAATAGAATAAGTGCTTTCTAAGTACAGAGAGCACATATGAAACTCTGACCTTCATTGATATTTTCGGGGATAAGCACTGATGCAAGGATTTCAAGGACCTCTGGTCTTCTTTTAAAGATGTAAATTGATTCTAAATATCAGAAGGAATTTGTTTGCCCTTCTGTGCCTCCTCTAAATCCATGCAATGCTGCAGAGCAGCCTGAACTATATTTGTATTTGTGTAAGAGCTCTTTGCTTATGATAAGTGGTACTCTGAACACTTAATTATTAACTCTGAGCCAAAATGAGGCCTTGTTATCCATGTGTTCAAAGCGACACCATCTGCTTATCAATAAAGAACATCTCAGAACCAGGACATTCAGAAACCATATAGAAAACAAAAAAATAACAGGGTTTTGCACCAGCTCCAGCTCATGCAGAATGTTTGGTTTTCAGGAATAAGGTATTGTTTAATCTCATGGCTTGGGGTTTTGTTTTGTTTTGTTTTAATTTGTTTTATTTTATTTTATTTTATTTTATTTTATTTTATTTTATTTTATTTTATTTTATTCTATTTTATTTTATTTTATTATTCACCCTAGAATCATAAAACAGTTGTGTTTTGTTTTTTTTGTTTTTTTTGTTTTTTGTTTTTTTTTATTTTATTCACCCCAGAATCATAAAACTGTTTTGTTTTGTTTTGTGTTTTGTGTTTTGTTTTTCGTTTTTTGTTTTGTTTTGTTTTATTCACCCCAGAATCATAAAACAGTTGTTTTGTTTTGTGCTGTGTGTTGTGTTGTTTTGTTTTGTTTTGTTTTATCACCCCAAAATCATAAAATGGTTTTGTTTTGTGTTTTGTTTTGTTTTGTTTTGTTTTGTTTTGTTTTGTTTTTTTGTTTTGTTTTGTTTTGTTTTGTTTCATTACAATACAAAGAAATTATGAGATTTCCATTACTGTATTTGGGGGCAAAATATCCTTAATTGTCATGAAAAGAAGGTATAAGATAAATATCTTAATGGTCATTAGGACATTCAGAAACCATATAGAAAACAAAAATGTTTTACACACATATTATGAATGAATGAATAAATAAATAAATGAATAAATAATAATAATAATAATAATAAAAATATTTCACTCTATGTACTTGTTTACTTATTTTATTATTATTTAATAATATATAAATAAGTATATTTACTTTTATTTATTTTATTTTATTATTTGAATTAACTTACAAATGGCTTACTTAAAGCTATCTGGGCATGTTAAACTGGGATACGTGAAGTATTTTACCATTGGAAAAACTGACACGCTTTACCTTTAAGGTTCTTAACCTCAGCTGGTGGCTCAACCTAAAGGGCAATTTTAACACATGAAACTAAAGCACAAAGGAAGACAGAAAGGTTGTTTTGTTCTCAGTTTTTGTCTCCGTCACCATTTACTGGAATACCCCCTACCTTCAGAGTGTCCATACAACCAAAACAAATTATTGTCAGTGGTTACCAACCTCATGAGCAGAGAAAATGCTTGGCATAAAGACACACAGCAGGAGGGTAGACACTGAAAGAAAAATCCTGTCACAATTTGACCTCACAGCTTCTTCTTTCTTTTTCTAGATTTCTCCTTCCTCTGCTCCACTCGGAGGCCACACCAACGTGACAATCTGTGGCAAAAACTTTGGTTTTAATAAGAAAGACCGCTTTGATACCAAGCTGATCAATGTGGTGGTTGCTGGAACAAAGTGTAAATTGGAGAGGAAAGACAGTAGCAATAATCGGTAAGTTGACAAATCATTTATTTCGTATTGTTAGTTAGTTGTAAATGAATAAACATTGCACTTGAAGGTAAGCAAATCCTCTTGCACTCTGTGTAAATACAACTTCAGAAACGCACGCTAGGTCACATTCTCAACATAGTGCTCGTGTTGCAACCCTGCAGAACATTAAATTGGTCTGCAAAAGTGCTCTATTGTGCATCTCGGCCTTCCATGTCAAACTATAGTACCATTAAGATACAAAACTCATGAGCTTTTTTGCCCCCGGACATACCACCCTACAGCCCTCCTATTGTGAGAGGAAAGGAGAAATTCCCTCGGAGAATAGCTCCTGTGTAGTTTCTGCCGAGTAGTAGGGTTATCATTAAATTAGTGTGGACTAATAGCCTGCTTACTCCACTAGTTTACAACCACGTCTTGTTCGCTGTTTTTGTGGCGGGAGATGTTTATGTCTTTGTGTTGTATGTCAGGTTGGTCTGCGGACTAGATCATGTGAACGCATCCAGCATTGACTCTGTGGTCAGGGTGCGCAGTGGCAAGGAACAGGCCCAGAAAGACGGTTTCTCATTTGTGGTAAGAATCCTCACAAATCACAGTATAAGTACTTCAACACACATTCGAGTTATGTATTTTTGACTTTATTCCAGTGTTGCGGTTTTCATAGTGCACAAGGATGTTATTCTATTCTTTTTTTTCCCACTTATTTGGAGTTGGGTTAAGGTTACATGGTGTCCTAACCAGGGGGAAATACATTTTCTATCTATACTATAAGCGAAATGCTGCACAAAATATAAAACAATTAGCATGTTTGTGTAATATGTAATATACAGATACTGTATGTGGACTTTGGAGTAGGATTTTTGGATCAATGAGATTTAAACCACGTTGGGGCTCTCTAGCATGATGTAATGAAAATAAAAACCGATGCTAATGTCATGAATGTTATTTCTGTCAAAGACTCTTAATGTGTGATTTAGTTTTATTTTACTAACACAATGTTTTCTCTGTCTAGAACCCAGTTATCACAGAGATCTTCCCAGAGTTTGGACCTAAGTCTGGTGGAACAATGCTCACTATCAGGGGTTCATTCCTGGACAGTGGAAATTCACAAACGGTTACCATGGGAAACGCTACCTGTGTGCTGCAGAGGTTTGCATGTTTACAAATATACTAAGAGCCTTAGTATATTTCTTTATTCATTTAGAAACACTTTAACATTTTTTTCTTAAATTTTTAGAGTTTTGAATTTAATATATATATATATATATATTTTAATATACAGTATGTGTGTGTATGTATACGTATGTATGTATGTATGTGTGTATATATATATATATATATATATTAAATTTAAAACTCTAAAAATCAATTAAACACACACACACACACACACACATATATATATATATTTACAGTTGCAAGAAAAAGTATGTGAACCACTTGCAGAATCTGTGAAAATGTGAATCATTTTAACAAAATAAGAGAGATCATACAAAATGTATGTTATTTTTTATTTAGTACTGTCCTAAGTAAGATATTTTACACAAAAGATGTTTATATATAGTCCACAAGAAAAAAAAATAGCAGAATTTATTAAAATAACCCCTTTTTTTGTTTTGTGATGGCTGTTGTTGAGTCCCTTGTTTGTTCTGAGCAGTTAAACTGAGCTCTGTTCTTCAGAAAAATCTCCAAGGTCTGGCAGATTCTTCAGTTTTCAAGCATTTTTTGCATATTTGAACCCTTTCCAGCAGTGACTGTGTGATTTTGAGATCCATCTTTTCACACTGAGGACAACTGAGGGACTCAAACACAACTATTAAAAAAGGTTCAAACATTCACTGATGCTCCAGAAGGAAACACGATGCATTAAGAGCCGGGGGTGAAAACTTTTTGAATTTGAAGATCAAGGTAAATTGTACGTAATTTGTCTTCCAGGAAACATGCAAGTATCTTCTGTTGCTTCAAAAGGGCAGAACTAAATAGAAAAAAATTATATTTAAACAAAATAAGAAAAATTTGGACATCTTCATCCTGTGCAAGAGGTTTTCACCCCCTGGAGCATCAGTGAATGTTTGAACCTTTTTTAATAGTTGTTTGAGTCCCTCAGTTGTCCTCAGTGTGAAAAGATGGATCTCAAAATCATACAGTCACTGCTGGAAAGGATTCAAATATGCAAAAAATGCTTGAAAACTGAAGAATCTGCCAGACCTGGAGATTTTTCTGAAGAATATTGGGCAGTTTAACTGCTCAGAACAAACAAGGGACTCATGAACAACCACAAAAAAAAAAAACAGTCGTGGATCATCCAGGTAACCACACACAGTATTAAGAACCAATGGTTCCCAAACTTTTGAACATTTTAATAAATTCAGCAATTTTTTTTTTTTTTTTTTTGTCGACTATATATAAACATCTTTTATGTAAAATATATTACTCAGGACAGTACAATAACATTTTGTATGATCACTCTTATTTTGTAAGATTATAATTATTTTGTAAAATTATTCACATTTTCACAGATTCTGCAAGTGGTTCACATACATTCCTTGCAACTGTGTGTGTGTGTATATATATATATATATATATTGTATTTAATTGTTTTAATATGTACCCAATTTATCATCTATTTAAACTTCTTTATCCATTTGGAAACAGATTTTATTTTATTTTTAAACTTTTTAAAAAATATTTTTATATGTAATGTACATAATTTTTTGTCTATCCAAGTGTCTTCAGACATATGGAAATATTTCAGGAGTTTTTAAATTAATTTTAATTTATTTTTTTGTTCATGAGTAAAACGCCACTATTATGCACACAGTAGGTGTCTGTTTAAAACATTTTGTTTGTGTATGTTTGCCTTTCTGCAGTATTTCGGCCACAATGTTGACTTGTCGGACACCACCTCAGCCATCACCGTCCCAACACAAGGTACAGCTGCACATTGATGGAGTGATTCGTGAAGCTCCTGTCAGCTACACCTACAACGAGAACCCACACATCTCCAGCGTCCAGCCCAAGCATTCCTTCATCAGGTCAGCCCTGCAACCAACATTTAGCTACTTAACGTGTGCTTGATTCAACTTGAAGAGTGCTTAAATATGCATTTAACAGCAAGTTTTTCTGTTTTGTACGTGTGTGTGTGTGTCCACAGTGGAGGAAGCACAGTGACAGTGAATGGTTTCTACCTCCACTCAGCTCTCCAACCTCAGATGGTTCTCACTGCCGCCACAGAGGGCAAACTCTTCCAAGTGGTGAGTGTACACAGCCCACACAGAGTGGCGAGACATCAAATACCTCCCCTCCCGTGTCAAAGGCATGTTAGTACCATTAACCCCTCTGAACAGAGAAGCAGGTCTGCGGATCTGAGAAATAAAGGAAGCAATGTTTCAGAACTGCACAAGTGAAGAGGAAATGGAAAAATCACACACAATGTTCTTGTTATGATTATCACTTATCACAGTTCTAGCTCCCAAAATATTTTTTAAAAACTTTAATTGAAATGTATTTTTAAAAAAAAATTATATGTAATGTGTCTAATTTTTTTTGTCTATTCATGTTTCTTCGACCATTTGGAAACACTTTCACATCTCATCTCCTGAGAGCTGTGGTTGACCTGAACTGCTCCTCTCTCAATGGGACCAGACAAATACTCATTTACACACAGTTTCCGCTTATCTGATTTCTCCGGGGGTGGAGTGTGGTCGTGCAGTGGAACAGTGCATGTGAACAAAGCTATCTAATCTTAAGCATACAAGTCTTGTTATAGTCCAAGACAGGACTCGTACTTACACACATCTTCTTTCTGATTGTCTCTTCATTCCCATTCACACTTAAAATATCCCTCCTCAAAACATCAGGGTGCTTACGGTAATTATCACACTCGTTTATCTCAAATCAAAGATACTGTACTTAATGCCAAGTGGATAGTGCCACGTGATGGGTTTGTCGTTGATTTTGAGCTCACTTGAAAGAGGAATATTTCTGCCTTTTGTTCTCGCTCATCTAGAACACAAAATGAGCAGAGACGGCATGAAATGCAGGCTATACTTCCAAATGATTTAAAATGGCTCCGCAGCTGTCAGCCTGTAAATTCTTCTCTATAAACAGTGGGGGTCAGGACAATATTCTTTTCCTAATTTGTGAAGCACAAGAGGTTTATTATTTTTTTTTTTTTTTCCCCCTCTCATTTTTATTGGGGAGCATTGTGGTCGAACACTTCCTGTCTTCGGTTAGCTTTTTTCTGAATCACACTGACTACGATGGTGTAACCCGAGTTGAGCTGTCATTTGTTACGCTGAGGTTCGATCAACGATGGCCGAAACAGAAACGCGGTCAGTAGCTCAGGTTTCTTGTGGGCTGCATTCAGCATCTAGCTGCTGACAGGCCTAAAATGAAAGAAAAGCGGACACTGATCTCGATTTCTCGAGGACACTGCGAATCCCTCCATCAGTTGCATTTTAGTTCCTCTTGCAGTTGGAAAAGCTCTGTGGGCCAAATGAAGAAGCTTAAAGAACCAAGGCAAATTGTGGTGGCTCAGGAAAAATGGAAGAAATCTCAAGAGCGTTCTTGAATATCTACTTCTGAGATCTCTGCTTAATCCGGGGATCAGCCAATCTCGCCTTTCCCACCAGCATGAAAAGCATTTTTCACAGGCTGCAGCATGTCGCTGGCGATTGGCACTGTCCACGATCAGGAGCAAACCTGAGAGGGTTTTATTTGTTTAGGGGTATGGCATCTTATTCTTCTTGTTTCTAACCAAGGGTCATGTTCAGGTTTTGCTTTGTCCTAGACTTGCATATAGGAAGTGAGGGGTGTTAACAGGACTCTAACATGCTCCAGACACCACAGTGGGGTTTCTAGTAAGAACAACACCTGTTTTTGGGATTCAAAGGGGGTCATTTTCATGCCAGATCCCTCTATATAACATACCAAAATCTGGCTTTCTCATCTCAGTATGTTCTTGCTGACACTATACTCCACTTTGCCTCATGATATCCAAAGTCTCGAAAAGTTCCTGTTCCGTCCTTATCTTTACCCCCTTTAAAACAGGGTTCCCTCTGGACTTTAAAGGATTAGTTCACTTCAGAATTCAATTTTCCTGATAATTTACTCACCCCTATGTCATCCAAGATGTTTATGTCTTACTTTCTTTAGTCGAAAAGAAATTAAGGTTTCTGAGGAAAACATTCCAGGATTTTTCTCCATATAGTGGACTTCAGTAGGGTACAACGGGTTGAAGGTCCAAATTGCAGTTTCAATGCAGCTTCAAAGGGCTCTACACGATCCCAGCCGAGGAATAAGGGTCTTATTTAGTGAATCGATTGGTCATTTCCTTAAAAAAAATACAAATTATTTACTTTTTAACCACAAATGCTTGTCTTGCACTGCTCTGCGATGCGCCACGCATTACGTAATCACATTGGAAAGGTCACGTGTAAGCGTTTACAAAGCAAGCTTGCAAAGACTAAGTCAAATGGCCTTTAACACAAAAAAAAAGGTAAAACAACGATTTTGAAGTCAAGATGGAGTTTTTCACTCTACGGTGGTACTTCCGCCTATGTCACGCGTGACCTTTCCAACATGATTACGTAATGCGTGCGGATCGCAGAGCTAGTGCAAGATGAGCATTTGTGGTTAAAAAGTATATACTTTTTTTTTTTTCTTTTTTTTTTGAAAATGACCAATTGTTTCGCTAGATAAGACCCTTATTCCTCGTCTGGGATCATGTAGAGCCCTTTGAAGCTGCACTGAAACTGCAATTTGGACCTTCAACCCGTTGGTAGCCGTTTAAGAAAAATCCTGGAATGTTTTCCTCAAAAACCTCAATTTTTTTTCGACTGAAGAAAGAAAGACATAAACATCTTGGATGACATGGGGGTGAGTAAATTATCAGGAAATTTTAATTCTGAAGTGAACTAATCCTTTAAGAAGTCTTTAAATGTCTTAAAATCAGTTTGATCAAATTTAAGGCCATAAAAAGTCTTAAATATCTTAAATCATAATTATCATTTTAAGATATCTTGAATTTAGTCTTGAAAACAGGAATCACAATGCGATTATTAAACTTCAAATATCTTTGAATTAAATAAATGTAAGTGCTGTACATTTAAAGTCAAATAGCAGCACTGTTTATGCTAAGGGATTGCTTATGATCTACCGTTGATGAATTACGTTATTGTTTTTGTATTGTAATATGTTATAGAAGATGGTTGTAAAAGAGAATGTTTTATCTCCCTTCTCTTTTTGAATGAGCATCTAAAAGTAGTAGGGAAGTCTGGCATTAATGCATAAAAACTTTTGTATTCTGGTTATTATTGGTATTTTGATGACTCAAACTGTATCTGGCTTTTAATTCAATGTAAACTCTTATGGCTTCTCTCTAGGCCATACTGTTACAGAAAGGAGACTAAGACCTTTAAATTAAGTATATAGATTTTACTAGTATCTGCAAAATAATCTGTTTATTGCCTTCCTTTAAAGGGTTAGTTCACCCAAAAAATTAAATTTGTCATTAATTACTCACCCTCATGTCGTTTCAAACCCGTAAGACCTTCGTTCATCTTCAGAACACAAATTAAAATATTGAAATCCGAGAGTTGTCTGACTCCATAGGCAGCAACATCATTGCACTTTTCAAGGCCCAGAAAGGTAGTAAACACATTGTTAAAATAGTCGACGTGACTGCAGTGGTTCAACCTTAATGTTATGAAGCATACTTTTTGTGCACAAAAACAAAACAAAAATAATGACTTTATTCAACAGTTTCTTCTCTTCCCTGTCATTTTCCTACGCTATTTACGTTGTAGACACAGTGAAGCACTTCCAGGTTTTACATTGCTACCTTTCTGGGCCTTGAAAAGTGTAATGACGTTGCTAGCTATGTGTGGTTCAGATACCTTTCAGATTTCATTGAAAATAGCTTGTTTTCCGAAGATGAACGAAGGTCTTACGGGTGTGGAACGACACGAGGGTGAGTAATTAATGACAGAAATTTCATTTTTGGGTGAACTAACCCTTTAAACAGATGATATCAGCAACCTCTAGTTCATATGTATTGATATATTAGTATACATCGGAATCACATTGAAAGATGGTAATATCAGAGTTGAAATACCTGTATGATAACTTCCCATGAACATCCTGCAATAAAACATCACTCTAACTGACAGCGAGTATATCTATTCCCCAAACACCAATTTGAAATGTTTTCAGTGTCTCCCATCATCCTTTGGCTGCTTTCTTTAGCAGCTGTTATCCAACCCCCCCTAAGCCCTTTGAGATACTCGATCCATTCTAAACAATTAAACGTTGTGTTTGTCGAGCAGCACACCAAGCCAATCTACTTTACAAGTATTTGACTAGTCTCAGCGGATGAGTCTTCAGATCTCTAAATATGCAAAGAGTTGCTATTCAAATACACAAAATGTGTGTTAATTTGCAAAGACTTTTTCATAGTTCGCTCCCTTCAGTGATAATGGTTAGGAACGTGTAGAGCCGTATTTTTGATTTCCAGCTGAGATATATTGCTCAACAGAGCGCATGGGCGAAGAAAAGGAAAGCATGTTGACAGGAAATCGCCATGTATAGTGAGTAATAGCAATCAGTTATTTTGTTAAGGTATTTAGTTTCATCCATTCTCTCTAAATTTGTTTCTGAGTATCTGATCTTTAAGCGAACTCCCAGCCTTTATTGCCAAAAAATCGATGCCTTTCATGCGATTGAAATATTTACTGTGACCTAAACCGAAGTGGGCATTTGACTCTAAAACGACACTTGTGTGTAGTGAGAATTTCTTTGTTTTTTGACTCTAGAGCGTTGTTAACCTGCCAAGTGTGCAGAGGGAGTCACAGGTTTGCTGGATGGAAGTCTTGGAGCAAAGACGACTCGGATGCCTTATGTTCATAAATAATGGCATAGAACAATTTGAGCGTGTCTCTTGCTCTAGGGTTATGGTTTATGAAGTGGAACGTTCACATGAGGACAGCTAATTAAATGGCGGTGACGTGCAAATAACAGGCATGCTGTAAAATGGGCAGTTGTGGTGTTGTAATGTGGAATGAAAATGGTGTGTGGCAAGACCTGGCAGGGCTGGAGCCACAGCTGGCATGTGAAGCTTTTGAGTTGTAACTCATGCATAATTGCATTGAAACAGATCTTCAATCTCACAAAGGCTCCTTGTCCACTGCCCTTAAAGTTTGCGATGTATGCTATGCAAACTGATGTGTGTCACATCTGATTTAAAAAGGGTATATACATTACTGTTCAAAGGTTTGGGGTCAGTAAGATTTTATTTACTTTTATTCAGCAAGGGTGCATTAAACTGATCAAAAGTGACATTTGTAATGTTACAAAAGATTTCTGTTTCAAATAAATACTGTTCTTTTGAACCTTCCTGGTGAATCATGAAAAAAAAAAAATCACAAAAATGTTAAGCTACACTACTGTTTTCAACATTGATGATAATAAGAAATGTTTCTTGAGCAGCAAATTAGAATGATTTCTGAAGGATCATGTGACACTGAAGACTGGAGTAAATTCAGCTTTGCCATCACAGGAATAATAAATGACATTTTTAAATATATTAGAACAGAAAAGAGTTATTTTAAAATACAATAGCTCACTGCTTTCAATGAAACACAGAATATGCAAGATATGTTTGCGGTTTGAATGTTTTCTAGAAAGCCTCTGAAATCTGAACTTAAAGGGTTAGTTCACCCAGAAATGAAAATTCTGTCATTAATTACTCACCCTCATGTCGTTCCACACCTGTAAGACCTTCGTTCATCTTCGAAACAAAAAAATTAAGATATTTTTCATAAAATCCGATGGCTCAGTGGGGCCTGCATTGCCAGCAAGACAATTAACACTTTCAACACCCAGAAAGCTACTAAAGACGTATTTAAAACAGTTCATGTGACTACAGTGGTTCAACCTTAATGTTATGAAGAGACGAGAATACTTTTTGTGCGCCAAAAAAAACAAAATAACGACTTTATTCAACAATATCTAGTGATGGACGATTTCAAAACACTGCTTCATGAAGCTTTACGAACCTTTTGTTTCGAATCAGTGGTTCGGAGCGTGTATCAAACTGCCAAAGTCACGTGATTTCAGTAAACGAGGCTTCGTTAAGTCATAAGTATTTCGAAATTTCAATGGTTTACCACTGGGGGGCTTGACTTTGGCAGTTTGATACGCGCTCCGAACCACTGAATCGAAACAAAAGATTTGTAAAGCTTCGAAGCTTCATGAAGCGGTGTTTTGAAATCGCCCATCACTAGATATTGTTGAATAAAGTCGTTATTTTGTTTTTTTGGTGCACAAAAAGTATTCTCGTCGCTTCATAACATTAAGATTGAACCACTGTAGTCACATGAACTGTTTTAAATATGTCTTTAGTACCTTTCTGGGCATCTGAAAGTGTTAATTGTCTTGCTGGCAACGCAGGCCTCACTGAGCCATCGGATTTTATCAAAAATATCTTAATTTGTGTTCCCAAAATGAACAAAGGTCTTACGGGTGTGGAACAACATGAGGGTGAGTAATTAATGACATTATTTTCATTTTTGGGTGAACTAACCCTTTAATTATGCTCAGTCATCTAACAATCAACCTGACCCTTGAGAAAACTTGGCCCCTGGTTAAATGCTAAAGCCTTGTATGAATCTTATATATAAAGATGCTTTACTCCAAAACAAACAAAAGATAAAGCGTATTGGCCGCACAAAAGAATGTAACATGCCTCAGCATTGACTTGGCACAGCTATAATGACAGAGATGGCTAATATTTTTGTTTGTCTTTTTCTCTATGCCTAGACCTGCAGTCATGATGAGGATAAGCGAAATATCCTTTGTATCACGCCCTCCCTGAAAGGCCTCAGTGTTCAGCCTCCAGTTGCCACGAAAATGACCTTTGTGTTAGACGGTTTCTCCACCGATCAGTATGACCTACTGTATGTGGAAGATCCCAAGTTCGAGGAGTTTCAGAAGCCCACCGTTACACCGAGAGGCAACAAGAGCATTCTGGAGATTAAGGTAAGAGCGATGCTCTGCTCTGGAGGAAGGCAGTTTGGTACTTGATCTCAGACAAACACACATACACAGAGCGATTCACATTGCTCATTGAGTTAGAAGGAAACAATACTGAAACAAAACAGGAAGTTTAGTTCGTTTCCCATTGCGGACCTCCATCTTTCACATTGTTCTCGTTCCCTGAAGGTTACAGCCTCTGACACATTGATGGTGAGATCCTTTTGCCCTGGTGAGGGTAGGCTGGTGAAAAAAACCAGCATTTTTAACAATGAAATATAAGAGTAGACTCTTTTTTTTCCAAAACCGCCACTCAATAGTCAAACGCAGCTGTTGTGAAGGGGAGGGGGGAGAGAGGTCGCGTGAGATTCTACTTTTTCTTCCCATGCGAGACCTCGGCATAAAATCCCTCCGTACCCCTCTCGGGACATAGATACACACACACAGACACACTAAACGTTGTGTACCGCTCAGGCTCATTTAAAGCCACTATATATTCAATAATGGGCACAACAGCAGGCTCAGTTTAGCTTAATTGTCATTAAACTGCCCTATCACTCAGATCATGCACTTTCATTCCCATGCAGTCTGTTTGTTTAGATTTTGCAGCTTGATACTTAAGGCCTTCTTTAGGGAAATAAAATTGCACTTGGCAGCACTGCTGACGCTCGAGGGGTTTATCAAGATGTCAGAGATTGTGAGTGTTACTGGTGCCAATGGAGATTTTGCCTGGACGTTTTTCTCTTTAAGTGGTAATTTTAAGTAACTTGTATTTATTTTAATTATGTTTTAATTTACCTTTGAATTATATAAAATCATATTATGTAATTATGTAAAAGAATTGTTTATACACACACACAGACACACACACACATTTTTTATTTATCTTTTTATCTTTTTCACTTAAATAAAATTATATTATTTAGAGTTTTTCCCATGGTTGATTGATCTAAGTGAGAAGAATGAAAATAATAAGAATTATAATAAGAATTAATGTAAATAAATGTGCGTATATATACAGGGTTGGGGAGAAACTAAATACATGTAACTTAGTTACGTATTTAAAATACAAAAATTGAGTAACTGTATTTCATTAGTTACATTTTAAATGGGTGGTAATCAAATTACATTTACATCCGAAAAGTATTTTAGATTACCAAAGTGATGACTTTGAATTTTAATGTCATTTAAACGTTAATGTAAACAGCAATTGGTGATTCTCTGACTCTGACAGTCTGCAAAAGCATAAGCTACAGTTCTGATCAAAAGTTTCATACCCCTTGCAGAATATGCAACATTTTAATAATTTTAACAAAATAAGATCATTAAAATCGCATGTTATTTTTATTTAGTACTGTCCTGAATAAGCTATTTCACACAACAGATGTTTACATATATTCAACAAGACAAAATGACTGAATTTATAAAAATTGCCCCATTTAGAAATTTACATACCCTTGAATCTTAACTGTCCTGTCATTACCTGGATGATCCACAACTGTTTTCATGTTTTGCGATCTGACCTTTTTCCTTGCAAATGCGAGTTTGCATCTCACAATTCTGACTTTTTTCAGAATTGCGAGATTTAAACTCACAGTTGCATTTTATAAAGTCAAAATTGTGAGATAAAAAACTCACAATTGCAAGTTTTTCTCACAATTACGAGTTTATATCTCACAATTATGACTTCTTTTCTTGCAATTCTGACTTTTTTCTGGAAAATTACGAGTTTATCTCACAATTATGACTTCTTTTCTTGCAATTCAGACTTCTTCCTGGAAAATTACAAGTTTATATCTCACAATTATGACTTCTTTTCTCGCAATTATGACTTTTTTTCTCAAAATTGAGTTTATATCTCACAATTCTGACCATAACTCGCGATTGCAACTTTATATCACGCAATTCTCAGAAAAAAGTCAGAATTGTGAGATAAAATCTCGCAATTACCTTTTTTTTGTGTTACATACTTATTAGTATTCTAAAGTATTTAGATTAAGTTACAAAACTTGGGTAATCTAATGAAATACGTTACAAATTACTTTTTAAAGCATGTATTTTGTAATCTGTAGTGAAATACATTTTAAAAGTAACCTACCCAGCCTTTAAGTTGTGATCATTTGCTTTTTGTGAATGGCCTAATCTCCTCTAGGGAGCTGGGTCTTACTTGTAAGTGTATGTGCCTCTGTTCGCATTGGATCTCAGGCTGGCCGGTGCTGTATGGTAACAGGTGCAGTAGTGGAGTGTGTCCAATCTGTAAAGCCCAGGCTGTCATGTGAGGAATGTGATCGCTGTCTTTATTGCCTTCTGCTCTGCTCCACACACCAGAGCTGGCTGGCTTTAGAGGGGTAGACGCTGCACAATCTATACGCCCCATATACACGCTCAGTCATGGGGCAATTTAAAGACAGGCACCTTTCTGCTTCTCTCATTCTCTCTCATTTCCCCCTGCAGGTCCCCCCTGTGAATCAGGAGGCAGTGAAAAACGGCGAGGTGCTGAGAGTTTCGAACCGGACCTGTGAGAGTGTCACTTTGGTGGGCAACACGCTCGAATGCACCGTACCCATGGAGCTCCAGACAGCTGCCAAAGAGCTGGAGGTGGAGGTACAAGACTCTTTCATTCTCTCCTCCACTTCAGACCACTCCAGTCCAGACGGCCCCCATAAGAGCCACTCGTCAGCCCTGCTTGTTCCAGAAGCCTCTCAAAGTACCAAACATGAGCTATTTCTGATCTTAGCAGAGGCCTCTGGGTTGCCAAATCATGATAGTTTCCAGATTAGCTCCTGAACGCATATCCCTCCTGGATATGAGGATTAGTATCAATGATTAATTTCCTCAAAGGTGTTCATATTGTAATTTTTATATATCAGGCTCCACCTGATAAGACGCCTTGCCTGTGTTTCCTTTCTGGTCACCATTAGCTCAACAAGAACATTAAAAAACGTTTCAGGCCCCGATTCTGGCCCCAGACAGTCTGATATGATTGGTGCAAAGATCAAGGAAACGTTGGCCTCAGCATAAAGTGCTTATCTGTCGGGGAGAGACGGACAGCGTGCGTGTGACACGATGCTCTAATCTGACCCCATCACAATATGGCGCGGTAAAACTCATCTCATCCCAAACTCAATAACACTGCACCACATAAGAGAGGCTCTATCTCTGATCCAATTTCCCCTCCTGCCTGCAGTGGATGTGTGCGTTTCATTTTGCCATGCTGCTTTATGACCAGTGAAGCCCTCTCTTTGAGTGTAAACGCTCCCTGAGGATGTTTCTAGATGGATTGTTGTGATGTTGGAGGTTCAAATGTAAACACTTCGCGGCATATGAAATCTGAAGCAAATGTGCCGCAGATGTGATGGCATGGATTTTCCCTGGTTATATGTGCTAGTCTTTTTTTTATCTGTAATAATATTTGCTTTTACTTTTGGGCTAAAATTTTTGCTAATTAATCAGATTCTGCTCTAAAAATAATTATATAGTATAATGTTATTTTGTATAATAAAATGTTTTATTTAAAATATTTATCTTTATGATATAGCTTAAACTCCTGCCAAAGTGATTATATAATATTTAATAATAATAATAATAATCAATATAATTACAAAATGATGTGCTTATATATATATATATATATATATATATGTATAATATATGATCACTAATATTTACTGAAAATAACATGAAGTAATTTGTGTATCCATTGTAGTGGAAGCAGGCCACATCATCTGTGATCCTAGGTCGCGTGGTCTTGGCTCAAGACCAGGATTACAGGATACTGATAACAGGAGGAGTGTGTGTGTCCATCCTTCTACTGCTCCTGATCGGAGTCTTTGTTTGGATCAAGAGGAAGAAGCATATTGATGGTATGTGACTGTCTGTTTTCATTTATAAGCTTCTAGCTGTTTTTGATGCCTCCTGTGGCTTTTCAAGATACATGTGCAACATTTTACATGCAAATGTTCCACATCATTTGCATAACTAAAGAGCAGTTACTTCTGTCAAAAATAATGCAAATATCGCCTTTTATATCCAGAATGGAAAACTTTATTATTCAAAACAGCACATAAAAACAAAATCATTATTAATCTGTATTTTTCAGACAAAAATATCAAGATAAAAGAAGGTAAATTTACTTGACGCAGGTTAAAAAAAATAGAAAATGTATCTTGGAGAAAGTTTATATAAAATTTCTTGCATAAATCTAGGGTTTATGCTTAAATTGTTATTCTGTTGTTATTGAAATGTTATTCTCTGAAAGCATGTTTTAATATTTTATGCAGTTCTGTTTCTCAAGTTATTTTGTTTTAAGGATGTTTAGATATTTTTACCGGACAACAAGGAAAAATACAGATTAAGAAAATGATTTTTTTGCAGTAATACCACAGCTCGCTTTTCATTAAGAAGTCAGGTTAGCATCCATCTCTGATTCCTATGGAAGCTTGTTTCCGTCACTGAATAAAAAAATAAAAAGGGAATTACGACTTTTTATTTCACAATTTTGACTGAAATTGACAATTTTGATTGAAATTCTGAGAATTTTTTCTCAGAATTGTGAGATATAAACTCACAGTTGTGAGTTATAATGTCGCAATTGCGAGTTTTAGTCAGAATTGCGAGTTATCAAGTCAGAATTGTGAGTTATCTACTCAGAATTGCAAGTTATCAAGTCAGAATTGTGAGTTTTAGTCAGAATTGCGAGTTATAAAGTCAGAATTGTGAGTTATCTAGTCAGAATTGTGAGTTATCAAGTCAGGATTGTGAGTTATCTAGTCAGAATTGCGAGTTATCAAGTCAGGATTGAGAGTTATCAAGTCAGGATTGCGAGTTATCAAGTCAGGATTGCGAGTTATCAAGTCAAGATTGCGAGTTATCAAGTCAGGATTGCGAGTTATCAAGTCAAGATTGGGAGTTTTAGTCAGAATTGCGAGTTATCAAGTCAAAATTGCTAGTTATCAAGTCAGGATTGCGAGTTATAAACTTGCAATTCTGAGGAAATTCCTCAGAATTGGACTTTATAACTCAGAATTGCTGAGAAAAAAGTAAGAATTGCAAGATGTAAACTCGCAATTGTGAGATAAAGTCGCATTTCCCTTTTTTTATTTTTTATTTAGTGGCAGAAACAAGCTTCCATAGATTCCAGCTGCTCTCATGAGCAGAGATGTTGAACTTGCTGATGGTTATTTGAAATTAACTGAATTTGAATGCTATGAGAGATGAAGAAAGAGAGTGGTTTCTGGGTTTGTTTTTGGGAGTTGACACTGCTGAAGTCAATGGTGGAGCGATCTGTCCCTTTTTTCTCTCACCTCTCCTTGGTCTCTCTCTCACCCTCTGTCTCTCTCTGGTTGTAGATTTAGCTAAGGCTATGGTTTGGTATGACGGCCGGGCTCACATTCCGCACTTGGACATGTTGGCAAACGCGAGGAGTGTCAGTCCGACTAATGAAATGGTCTCTCACGAGTCGGTGGACTATAGAACCACTTTGCTTGAGGGTATGTTCTCACGCTTCGCTGCCTCTCGCTCAAAACACACCGCTGGTGGAGGTTTGCCTTATCTGCTGATCTCAGACCAGCTTTGCTTTTTTCTCTTCACGGCTCTGGATAGTGAAGACTGGTCTTAGATCATCACTGAAAGGCTACTTTTTTCCAGTTCTCCAAACACATACGCTTTCTGACCTTACCCTCTGCTCTCTCCGCTCTCTCTCTGAAGACATTACATGCTCCCTTGCTTTGCCTCTGCCTCCTTTTTTTGTCTGAAAAGACAAAAAAAAATCCCCTCTCATCTGTGTAGCCGGGTTTAGAATTTCCTCAGCTCTTTGTAGTTGGTGTAATGACCCTGCCTCCCAGACTTTCTCTGCTTTGTTCAGGTGACCCCAGGCCTCTGCGAACAAGTCATTGACTTTTGACCTCTCGACCCCATTGCCTTGCAGACCAAAACTTGCCTCTGTCGCAGACAGAGTCCTGCCGGCCTCATCTCTACGCACATGCCCATGTAGATCTGTCCCCAATGCTGGGGCCGATGGAAGGGGATCTGGCGTCTCCACTGTTGCCCTCTAATGCACCCATAGATCTGGGCAGCCTCCACCCTGAGCTGCTGAAGGAAGTGCAGCACGTGGTCATCGCCCGGGAAGATCTGCTCTTACATGTGAATGAGATCATCGGGAGAGGTGAGGGGACACAAATCGCCAGCTTGGAATTATCTGCATTCTGAGCAGTTTTGAGATATTGAGCTTCAAAGTTTTTGCGTTCCATTAGACTTTGTAGAAGAACCTTTTTGTTTTCTAAATAAAAAGTCCCCAAATGTACACAACTTAAAAAAAAATCACATAATGTAAATAAGTTGTCTCAGAATAAGAATATGTGAATAACTCAATTTTGACAAAAATGTCAGATAGAACCTTATATATTTAAGGGGACAAAATATTAGGTGGTCATGACTACTGTTGATATTAAAGATGTTGGGGATGGTAAGATTTAAAAAAAAAAAAAAAAAAAATGTTTTTGAAAGAAGTCATGTTCACCAAGGCTGCATTTATTTGATCAAAAATACATACAGTAATATTGTGAAATATTATTACAGTTTAAAATAACTGTGTTTGTAACTTAATACATTTTAAAATGTAATGTACTCCAGTAATGGCAAAGCTGAATTCTCAGCATAATTTTTCCAGTCTTCAGTGTCACATGATCCTTCAGAAATCATTCTAATATGCTGATTTGCTGCTCAAGAAACATTTATTATTATTATCAATGTTGAAAACGGTTGTGCTGCTTAATATTTTTATGGAAACCGTGATACTTTTTATTCAGGATTCTTTGATGAACAAAGTTCAACAGAACAGCATTTATTTGAAACAGAAATTTTTGTAACGTTATAAATGTTTTACTGTCACTTTTGATAAATTAAATGCATCCTTGCTGTGTTAATTTAAAAAAAAAGAATCTTAATGTCCCCAAACTGTAATTTACTTTTACATCTTGGCAAGCACCACTATTACCATTGCTCATACTTCGGTGAGTATTTGGATTATTCAAAAAATTATATCTAAAATGACTTGAACACACCTGAATACTTTGATGAATTATTGATATTTTTAGGGGCATAAATTCAAAAATGTCAGCTGTCCTGATATCTAAATGAAGAAAAAATTCTCATTAAAAAATATTTAAGGTTTTCTTAAAACCAGGAAGACCTTCTTGAATAGTTTGGCATAATATGTATTATTATTGTTAATATTTCTTAGAAAATAAGCAGTGAAGCAGTTATGTAAAAATATTTTTGAAAAACATTAATAAGTCATGTGGTATGCAACCAAAATTCAGGGGGGCAAAGCATAAAATAAGAAAAGATATCATAGAGAGGACAGCTGTATTTGTGTCAAGGTCAGCAAGTCTCATTAAAAAAATACACATTTTAAACATTTAGATATTTTTCCTTTTTCTTTGACACGCTTATTTGTCATTGACTCAAAAATCTAGTTTCTTTGTACTGTTACTGTATCTTACAAACACATTTGGCAACGAAGATTTGCGGAAAAGGTGCATTACAAGAAATCGAATAGCTTAAATGAGGGATTTAGCAGAGGGAATCAGTTTCAGACGTGGTTAAAGTTAACAGGTTAAACTGTGACAATTAGCCCAGCAGGTTGGTCATTTGAACGTTAAATTGCCCGTCCTCTTATTGTACTACAGAAGTGGGGGTGTGAATGTGTGTATCATATTTACTGTAGCGCTCAGGTGAAAACCACTCTCCAGTCCTCCCCAAACCCCTGCACAATACTCCTAAAACCCATCACCCCTGTGGGAAAACCAACCCCTGTGTGTGTGTGTGTGTGTGTGTGTGTGTGTGTGTGTCCCTATATTTGTGCATGTGACACAAAGCGATTTATAGAGCGAGAGGAAGAGGCCGTGCGTGCATGCGAGTATGTTGGGGTGCTTGGGGTGGCATGTGTGGTGATTTGTTCCCGTGTTAAATTCCAGGCTCATTGTTGGGCCGTCTCAGGGCTCCCTGCCGGTAATCTGACTCTGCTGCCATCTGGGAAGACGTGATAGCAGAGCTGGAGAGAGATTACAGCACTCCACGCTCTATTATTTCAACACAACACCCGACTCTCTCTCGCCCTCTGTTCTCCATGCCCTCATTAGAGAGAATACCATGCCCAGACACTTGTAATTGGTTAATCTTTCAGTTATACACCACACTGCCCTCCAGACGTTTTGTTCAAGTTCATATTTCACAGCATTCTTACTGTCATTCTTTTACGTCTGTTTTGCAAAGTGTCACTATTATAGCTCATACTTAGGTTCAGAGATTTTAACAAAGCCTTAATTATTAAACTTTGCTTTGCAACTCATTGCACAGTATTTGTGCTACAGACATGCTACAATCATGCAGATTACGTCTAGCCAATTAGATGTAATGGTTTTGAGTGGCAGTAACACTATAGACTATCAGCCATTCAAAGGCTCACCCGGACGGCCTGACAGGGGCGCTACAGCGGTCAAAAGTACGAAATGGCTCATAACTCCTGAACCGTTAGTCATAGGAATCCTTGGCTCAAGGCAGACAGATACATACAATTTTTTTGAAAAACCTACTTTTGCAAACTAGGTTTTCGGCTCGATCAGAACCAAACCAGTGCAACGAGATTCTTTGTTCCTTGTCAATAGTTATCAAAAAAAGTTGAAATTCCGATTCACGGTCACTAAGGGCCGCCAAAACATTTGAAGTGAGTGGAGCCACTTTTACTAAAATGGCTATAACTCGTGAATGGAATGAGATATTTTCACCAAACTCAGCACACCTATGTAAGTGGTCATGTGAAAAAGGACGCCGGGCGACTGGCCACTTGGTGGCGCTATAACAGGGAAAAAAAACATGAAAACAGCTATAACTACTTCACCGTTAGTCCGATTGACTTGAAAATTGGCATGCAGTGTCTTCATCCAAGGTGCCATGACTTTCTATGAGGACATTGACGCATCTCAAAAAACATGTCCACCATCGGCCACTGAACTTTGAGCAGCATTCAGACAAGTTTAACGGAGGCCAATTGGAACAAAACTCCCTGGGCCTGTTTGACTCACAGCACTAGAGACCTGTGAGAAATTCAAAAGAAATCGGCCACCAGAGGCAGCGCCTTCACGTTTTTCACGTGCGCAAACGATCGTGTATCGCGTGATTTTTTTATTTTATTTTTTTGGCACATGCCCACAAAATTCGTACCACATGGTAGAACTCCTCATTCTGAGCAACTTTGCCTCTAGGACTGGCTCTGTCCATCGAATCGTTCGTTAAATATTGGAGATTATTTCAAAAAACAAATTTGGTGAACTAGTCCAGTCCTTTTTGGCTCAACCTTGATAACTGTTAAAAAGCTTTAAAAACCACATATTTCCTATGGTAAATTGTAAATGTAAATTTTCCATGTATGATCAAGATGGCTACAGGCTTGCTAAATAAAACAAAAAATCTTTTTAAGCATGTGCTTAAAGGTCTTAAAACGCTTGAACCCCGTTAATTGCTGCTTGCAGGTATATTTTAAAATGTTTTTTGAAAGAAGTCTCTTATGCTCACCAAGGCTACATTTATTTGATCAAAACTACAGTAAAAACTGTAATAATCTGAAATATAATTACATTTTAAAAGAACTGTTTTCTATTTGAATATATTTTAAAATATAATTTATTCCTGTAATCAGTGCTGAGTTTATCATCATTACTCCAGTTTTCAGTGTCACATGATCCTTCAGAAATAATTCTAATATGCTGATTTGTTGCTCAAGATACCTGTACATTTCTTCTTATTATTATTATTATCAATGTTGAAAACAGTTGTACTGGTTAATCTTTTTGTGGAAACAAGGATATATATTTTTCAGAAATCTTTGATTAATAGAAAGTTCAAAAGAACAGCATTTATTTGAAATATAAATCTTTTATCTTTACTGTCACTGATCAGTTGAATGCAACCTTGCTGAATAAATGTAAAAAAAATCTTACTGACAAACATTTGAACAATAGTGTATAGCCAGCAATGCAAGTTTGAAAAACAAAATTAAAAAAAGCAAATTTACAGTAGAAACGAAAATGAACCTCATACTGTAGGGTTTACATGTCACTTTTTGTGATTTAGGAAGTACAAAATCATACTGCGTGAGATGAAGAGACTCAGAGAGAGAAAGTTTGAGAGCAACAGCTCAATTGTAGTCCCAGCACAATATATTCACACTCCATTGTTCTTGTTTTTGGACTCGGCGCGATACGCACCTGCTATGCCCACACTCCGCTCGGGCATAAAACGCTTTGATAGATTGATGTGTTAATAATCTCTGCATCTTTTCCTGTCTTTGTGTGCACTAGGGCACTTTGGCTGCGTGTTCCATGGAACCCTGCTCGAACCAGATGGCCAGAAGCAGCACTGCGCCATCAAGTCCTTGAACAGTGAGTTTGACAACATGAGTGTTGAGCTGGTACAGTTGCAAACACAGAGAGCTGCAGCTCTAAAATCTGATTGGATGAGACACATTCAACAACATTCATGGGGGTTTTAGGTGCTTTATTGTGGTAAAACCACTGTAACGTGTCATTGAGTGGCCCTAACAGCCTAAAAATCATTGAAACTATTAAATCCTACAGAAAAGATGTTTAGAATCCCCATAATTATGCCACCCATAGGTTATACATCCATTCTGAACCAAGTTTGACATCTCTTTACAGAGAAATGACGTATGACTGTTGAGACTGTTTTAATATGGCTGTGTGATGAAGATGATGATGATGAATGCACAGCAGAGCAGCCACATCGCATTAGAGATCCCTCTAATCACGTCATGTCACTGAGAGCTTTTAGATTTATGACCCAAGCTTTCTTTTTCTGTCTCAGTTCTCAACAGGAACTGTTGCCTAACTAGACTTTCAATGTATCATGTTTACCTTTTTACCTTTAACTTTTTGACAAAAGTGCGTTATTGTGTATTTCAGTGTTATTTTAGTGTAATTGAGATACTATTATAGTTTTTACGATTATATATTATATATAATATATAGTTTGTTTATTATATAATATATGTAAGGAATAAGGTACGAGAGGCTGTGCTGTATCGTGAATAAGTCACGGCTGAAGGGCGTTGTTAGGCACGACGCGAAGCAACCCGGCAACCCCTTCAGCCGTGACTTATTCACGATACAGCACTAGCCTCGAGTACCTTATTGCTTTTATAAAACGGTTACCACACAATACAAATATTAAAGCCAAAAAATATGTATCGATGCAACTTTCATTAAGTAAAATCACTAAAAGCCTTCCTTCCACTGGAAAAAATAGTCCCTGACTGTAAACAGCAACAGAAGTTACATTATTACGCCATTAGATGGCGGCAAAGACTGTCTTTATGAGTGTGTCAGTCAGTAGTGAAGAATTTTACATTGAAAAGACTGAATTGTTGTGAACACGGAACAAGACGCAACTGACAAATGCTTTGACTAGTGCTGTCAGTCACGGGAAAACCCCTTAACTGTTAAAAGGACAAGATATTGCAGCGGACATTTAAACATTTTTTATTATGAACATAGGACTGACCTGAAGGAAAATGCTAAATCTGAATGCAGGTAATAAAATCGCTCATTTGATCTCTTTCTCACAATACTCTACATAATACAGTAAGCTTCAATGAACTATATCAATTGAGAACATACAGTTTACGTTGCTAAGAGTGGTTGCTAAGTGTGTTGTGTAGTGATACACAGAACTATTGGGTGAAGCGGTCATAGCCGTGTTTTATCGTGAATAAAACACAGCTATTGACCAATCAGAATCAAGGACAGGAACTAACCGTTTAATAAAGTTTATTATTATATATAGTTCAGTCATGAAACTCTAGAGGGCGCAGACTGACCTTTACATGAAGTCTGCAAGCAATCACATCATTACCACATGGCACAAGCTGATTGGCCTCTGCTGATCCTGCAGCCAATGAGATTGCTTCTCAACATTTAAATAGTCTGGTTCATTTTTTGCTGTAAGCTAGTCCTGCAACACTGAAACCCTCCACCTCCCCCAGCTCCACCTGCCTAGATATGCTATGGGATTTATGTCTATTTATGCAGCAGCAGCATTATTTTTATTTCATTTTTAGCTATTTCAGTACATGAAGGTAAACTAAATGAAAATGAGAAATGCTGCCTTGGAAACTAGTTGAAATAAGTTATTAAATAAGTTATAAGTTATTGAAATAAGAACTAATTGCCTACTTTAGGGCTGTTCCCAGATCAGTTTCGGACTTTTGAGGATCCTAAGCTACACTGACAGCAGTCAGTGTAGCGTAGGATGCCTCATCACTCAGGATCAGTCTGCTACTGTAAGACATGCACACACAGGCCTTTTCTTTTTTGTGTACCCATAAGCCTCTCTTTCTCTTAGTGAAAGGTTAAACATCTGTTTAATCTCCTCAAAATGTGAAAGCTCCAACACGATTAAGCGAGGCACAGCTAAAATGGCAGGACCAACAGAATCTCAGAGCTCAGCTAGTAATGCTGCGGTCATATCACAGTGGATTATGTCTCCGCTCTAAAACCTCCCGGGTGAAATATCAGGCCGTGTGTGATAAAACACTTGATAGTGTTGGGGATAATTTATAAGTCATGGTGACTGGTTCACTGGCAATTTGGCAGGTTTATTGCTAACTCAGAAAATGTATAGCAGGATAGATTTTAAAAGAGTCATTTTGCATGTGTAAATCTAGGCTGGGGGTGATACCAAAAACCATTGTGGTGATCTTTGAACTGCTGAGACTATATTGTGCATTTATGTGGCAGGAATCACTGATATAGAGGAGGTGTCTCAATTCCTGAAGGAGGGCATCATCATGAAAGACTTCAGTCATCCCAATGTGCTCTCTTTGCTGGGAATCTGCCTGCCCAGCGAGGGCTCGCCTCTCGTCGTGTTGCCGTACATGAAGCATGGAGATCTGCGCAACTTCATCAGAGATGAAACTCACGTACGTGGTGGCAGCTTCTCCAACGTCTTTCAGCATCAGACTGTAGTTTCAGACAGGGTTATGGCTATTAAAAATATAATAAAGATGATTAAATGGTGACAATGCCTTGTGGTGAAGTGCTTTGTTGTTTTTATCATGATTGTTTTCATTCCCACAGAACCCCACAGTGAAGGACCTGATGGGTTTCGGGCTGCAGGTGGCTAAAGGAATGGAATATCTTGCCAGCAAGAAGTTTGTACACAGAGACCTCGCAGCCAGAAACTGCATGTGAGCTTTTCAACAAATTACCCAACAGTGTTTTGAAGTATTGTACAGTATGTGCAGAGCACTTAAAAATATTTTAAGAGCTCTCATGCCTTTGATTTAACTTATTAGAGTGAATTAGGGTGTTTTATATTTCTTAAAGTATTTTAATTACACTATAAAGCCATATGTATTTTTGTGATTGTTTAACCTAATGTAAATGTTGGTAACATCCCTTTTAGGCTAGATGAGAGCTACACAGTAAAGGTGGCTGATTTTGGCCTGGCCAGAGATGTGTATGATAAAGAGTACTACAGCGTGCACAACAAGCACGGGGTGAAACTGCCCGTCAAATGGATGGCATTAGAAAGCCTGCAGACGCATAAGTTCACCACCAAATCTGATGTGGTGAGTATCTCAATTAACACTTCAGCAAGTTAACATAAATTGCAGTTTTATTGACCAAAGGTCAGTTTTTATAGCCTATAAATAGAAGATTCTCACCTGAGAATTGTTTTTGTTTTTGTTTTTTTTTCCTAATGTTTTCTTCGGCTGTATATGAGTATTTTTGGGCATCATAGGTACACTCACATGTTCAAATCAAGTATTATTGGGCATTAAAAGTACACTTAAATAAACAAATCGAGCATTTTTGGGCATCAGAGGTGTATTTTAATGATCAAATTGAGCCTTTTTGGGCATCAAAAGCACGTTTACTGATCAAATCGAGCATTTTTGGACATCATATGCACATTTTAAACCCTTAAGCCCAAAGCGTACCGCTGGCGGGACACCACCCCCCATGAAAAAATTCATAAATAAATTACTAGGTATCATTTTAAAGCTTAGAAACTCAGCTTTTTAATGAATCAATTTTGTTCCACTCTTAACGAGTGCTGAGTCATCACTCTAAAACAGAGTGAACCGCCCGCGGGCGCCACCTAGCTACAAAAAAAATTAATAATCATATTTTTCAAAACTCCTGCCTTGATCATCAAAAAATAGGTGTCATTTGAAAGCTTAGAGTCTGAACTTTACAATGAATGTAGCCACTTTGATTAACTCCTAAGTACTGCCGAGTTATTTGCTGAAAAATAATTTTAAAAAAATTAATAATTTATTAAATATTTTTTGTACTATGTACTCCAATGTGTCAAAAGCATCATACAACTCAGATAATCATGTGTTATATGTCATTTGAAAGGTCTCACGGAGTAGAATACAACAAGCATAATTGTTTTGGGCTTTTACTAAACTTGAGCGAGTTTTTGAATGTGAAGCCCCGCAAGACCCATATGTAAATAATAAACCGATGCAGCATTTATGTCTCGTAACTTCATGAAACATGCTTCGATTGTGGAAAATTGGACAGCATTATTTACAGCAGATTCTCACAATTAAAATGAGTCCAATCACGAGTTATTGCTCAAGCAATTACAACACATAAAACCCCACAGGCGCACAGATGCTAACTAAATCTAAAATGTAGCTTTCACGTGGCATTTTAGCTTAGAACTTCATGAAACATGCATAGATTGTAGAAAATGGCACATAATTACATAATAATATGCATAGATTGTAGAAAATGGCACATGATGCTCCCGATTGAAATGAGTCCAAGATCAACATAATCCCATGCGTCGGTCATGAGTTACTCAATGTGAAAGAATGACTTTAAAAATGCCCATCAGGGGGCGCCAATGGCTAAACAAAAAGGCTACCTTGGTTCCAATTGCTGTAACTTTTGATTTCTTAATGCAATCACCACAAAATTTGATCCAGATACAGCTCACATATAGAGGAATATCACCAAAAAAGAATTGTCCTCCTTCTTTTCTGAGTTATTGCATGTCAAATATGAAATATATGTAAAATTTCCCTTGATCAAACTTTAATTTTTTGTCTTTATCAGCAGTTTCTCAGCATGAGAATGTCCAAATTTAATTTTTTTTTTTAAATTTTTATAGAGTTTTGGAGTTACGAGATTTTACTTTTTTGTGCGTCACTCAGAGAAAAAAAAACTCTGAAAATACCCTCAGGGCTTAAGGGGTTAATGATCAAATGAAACATATTTGGGCATCAAAGGCATGTTTAAATGATCAGATCTAGTCTTTTTGGTCATAAGTACGTTTAAATGATCAAACTGAACATTTCTGGGCATCTTAAGAACATTTAAATGATCAAACTGATCATGTTTAAATGATCAAATCGAGCATTTTCAGGCAACATAAACATTTAAATCATCAAATTGAGCCTTTTTGGGCATTATAAGCATGTTTAAATGTTCAAATCAAGCACCTTTGGGCATTATAAGCGATTTGAATGATCAAATTGAGCATTTTTAACCATCATAACTTCATAAGTACACTCGAATGTTCAAATTCAGTCTGGTCCCATTCTAATTCTGCTGATGGAAAGATTTTAAAAGCTATCCATGCTTTAAACAAATTGATTGAAAGAGTCTCTGGGTCATTGACAGGATTTGCACAGAATCTTTCTCTTTTAACCTGACTCATGCATGCACACTTGTTAGCCTCAAGGTGTGTCATGAGTCACGTCCTGTTTTCTGACTACCTACCTGCATTTCAAATAAAATGGATGACTACACACCGCCACTTCTGGGGAAAATATTTTCAACATTTCCCAAATAATGACTTGACCGTTCCCTTAAATGGATTTATTTCAGCTTTCCTGTGCTTTTCCTCACTGTATCCCTTTTTGTTGGCCTCCAACAACTGATGATGTTAGAGTCACCCAAAGTTCACTTGTTTTGACAGGTGCTCACTTGCCTTTCTCATTACTCATTGTTTTGAATCTGATCTTCACGCAGTGGTCGTTCGGCGTGTTGCTATGGGAACTCATGACCCGGGGTGCCCCACCTTACTCCGATGTGAACTCCTTCGACATCACAGTCTTCCTCCTGCAAGGCCGGAGACTTCTACAGCCAGAGTTCTGCCCAGACGCACTGTAAGCGCACACACACCACATACCCACATGACACACACTTGGTTCTTCATTATGAACAGTGTACGGCACTCCAAAGGGGGAATGCGTCAACACGAGTGTAAAACAGAGAGCCATTGTTAACCACCCGAAGATTCAGTCAAGCAGTAGTAGTTCATCAAAACTCTTGGCCAACTCAGCTCTGCATGACTACCTGAGCTCGGCACACATCAACTCCCCACCCTGCCTCATGATATGAGTCGACCTCCAAACATTCTTCACACGCTGCCGTCAAATAACCAGCCGTGGCTCTGAACAGAGATATTTGGGTCATCACACCCTTCCCTCATGGGCGGCACAATGAGCCAGTCCTCCCTGGTTTCAGTGCCTCTGCTCAGCAGACTATTGCAGGACAAACAATGGAAAGTCGTTCTGAAATGCGATGAAGGTTTGCACTGAAGGTTATAAATTTCAAGGCACTGGTGTTGAACTGCCAAAGCAAACAGCTGGGATGGGAACGGAGAAATGAGATGACTTACAGTACACTGATGATTCTTAGCTCAGAATGAATCAAAATGACAAATAAATTTAAATATTTTAAACTACACTGACATTCAAAAGTTTGTGGTTAGTAAGATTTTTTTTTAAGAAATGAATACTTTTATTCAGCAAGGAAGCATTAAATTGATCAAAAGTGACAGTAAATACAAAATTCTATAAAAAACCTGGGGGGGGGAAAGTATTTTAAAATGCATTCAAATAGAAAAATAGTTATTTTAAAGGGGTCCTTGATTATGATTTCACTTTTTTAAAGGTGCAATGTGTAAAATTTGGGAGGATCTATTGACAGAAATGCAATATAATATACATAACTATGTTTACAGTGGTGCATAAAGACCTTACATAATGAACCGTTATGTTTTTATTACCTTAGAATGAGCCATTTTTATCTCATTTACCACGGATCCCCCCTCCATGTCAAGTCGCTATTATGCTCTGACATGTTTCTACAGCAGCCGTAAATGGACAAACTGCTCTACGAGCGCATTTCGTCACTATGTTGTTCTTCTTCTAAATCGTTCATGTTTTAGAGGCAGCTTGCATCGTCACTAAGTTGAATACACATGAAGTAGTAGTAGTAGTAGTAGTCATGTGGTTTATTAGAAAGAAGAGACCGTTCTTTGTTAGAAGTAAGAAGAAACCTCATTGCTTCACACAGGCAACTCTCTGCTTTCTCAACCTCACCACTAGATGCCGCTAAAATTGACACATTGCACCTTCAACTTTAGTTAGTGTGTAATGTTGCTGTTTGAGCATAAACAACATCTGCAAAGTTACGACGCTCAAAGTTCAATGCAAAGGGAGATATTTTCTTTTAAAGAATTCTCTGTTTAAGAAATACAACAAACGGCTGGTAGGGACTACAACGAGCTTCTTCCCGGGTTGGTAAAAACCCTAAAATTTAAATAAACCCTGCTCCCGGGAACATGCAACAAAGGGGGCGAGGCCATGTTGGGCTGCTTTAGGGAAGAGGAAGAGTTGTTGTAGTAGAGTGTTGTTGCCATGCTGTCATTTTACGCCGGACTGCTTCACAAACAAGGGTCAATTCAACGCTGGATTTGCACAAAAGATTAACATGACAGCACATGCTAGTCGATGAGTTGAATCATCTCCACAGCAACTACATAAATTTATCCACTAATCATTCAAAAACGTCCAGCTGCATTCTAAAAGTTGTAACTTCTTCCTGAGTCTCTCCATCAGTGTCAGTGTCAGATGTTTGAACAATGTAAGGCTGAACACCGTTACTGACAATCATCATTTTGGCTGCGTGAGATTCTCCAGCTTTGTTGTTGTTGAGCAACCGAAGCACAAGCTGTTAAAGCTCTGCCCTCTTCTGGAAAGGGGGCTGGGAACAGCAACTCATTTGCATTTAAAGGAACACAAACAAAAACAGCTTGATTTTGCTCACACCCAAATAAGGGCAAATTTGACAAGCTATAATAAATGATCTGTGGGACATTTTGAGCTGGAATAAATTGTAATAATATTTCATAATATTATAATAATAATACAATATTATATATTAATATTTCATAATATATGTTTTTGATCAAATAAATGCAGCCTTGGTGAGCATGAGAGACTAATTTCATAAACATCAAAAATCTTACTTTCCCCAAACTTTTGAACAGTATTGTGTTTACTTGATGTTCAACTGAAACTGAGTAATGTAGGGCAGGGCTTGATTTGATCTATTGGCATTTTACTGGATCATGCAAAGTGGACTGTAACATTATTAGTGGTGCTTGCTAACTGTTATATAAACAGATTTTACAATATTTTAAAGTATTAAATGTCTCTTTGTGCCACAAACATGATATAATTGATTACATTTGAAAACATTTTTTTTCTTCTGAATAATGTGTGCAGAGCAGACCAATACACTCTTATTAAAGTGCCCCTATTGTGCTATTTTTAAAGGTTCCTAATTTTGTTTTTGAGGTCTGCTACAACAGGTTTATGCATCCAAGGCCAAAAAACGCTTGAATTTTCTCATAATATACATTGCACATCACATCATTTCAGATTTTTTCACATCATTTTCAGATACAATGTGATGATCGAGTGCTGGCACCCCAAACCCGAGCGTCGGCCCTCCTTCTCAGAGCTAGTGTCCCGCATCGCCGCCATCTTCTCCAGCTTCAGCGGAGAGCACTACATCCTCCTTAACACCACCTACGTCAACATTGATAAGATGACGCCCTACCCCTCTCTCATCTCCTCTCAGAGTAACCTCGACCGTGACTGCTGCACCTGAAAGACAAAGTCACCAGACAGAGGGAGGGAGAGGAAAACGACAAAACAAAGCCATTGCTGTTCATGAAAGACACTGGACTGGCTGCCAGGGGCGGCTTTCATCATTAAAGGAGGAGGAAATCGGCCCAAGGACACTGTGAAAGACTTAAAAGGCACGAACACTCCCTTAATCGCTGTAAATAGATTATGATGAGCCCGTGACCTGTGGAGTTGAGCTTCTCCAGTCAAGCATGAGATGGTCCTGATCCCCTTGGGACACTTGCAAAAACCGTTCTCTGAGTTGGCACCCCATTAATGTTTCATCTGTAGGGTTGCATTTCGATGCTTCTTGCAGTCTATGACCATCTGATTCATTTATGCTCTTGGAAGACGCTTTCGAACCAAATGACTTCAAGACATCTCAGCGGCATTGTGTTCTCCGGCGTAACCTGAGCGTACGTTGACCATTTTATTTTCTGTGAAAAGTGTAATAAAGCGTTGTGCATGCCTTCATACTATGAACTGAACGCAGCATAATGAAGATATCAGGTGAACACTGGACACAACACTTGACGTTTGATGATGTCAACGTTCTTGTGATGCCTGTATGTCCAATTCAGACTTTAAACGACCGATATGAATGATCTGATTCTGTTTTGTTTACTTATGTTCAGACGAATCTTTTCTGTCCTGGCCATTTGAATCTTTCCGACAAGATTTCTTCTGTAGTTTTTATATATTTTTATATAATCTGTTTAGGTTTAGTGTCAAAGCAAACATACTACAAGGTCCACATGGAATCTGTGCAGCTTTTTCACATTTTCACCATTGATTGAGTGAGAAAATCTGTGGAATGGATTTAAAGTCAACAGGAAATGGCATTCCACTTCCTTAATGTGATCCATTTCTCACTGAAACTGGAAAACGTGGGTACAGTCGAGTGGAACAGGTGACGTCAGACGAAAAGGTTTTCAGAAGTGGAGCATGTTGGAATAACGTGAACAAATTAATGCCCTCCATAAAACCAGAAATAATATTAAATAGGAGTAAATAGGGTCAATATGAAAATATTAAGCGGCACAGCTGTTTTTTTTTAGCTGTATCTTTGAAATGTATCTTGAGCAGCAAATTAGCATATTAGAATGATTTCTGAAAGATCATGTGACACTGAAGACTTGGAGTAAAATTCAGCTTTATGATATGATTTTATATATATATATTGCCAAGAAATTCAGTAACAACACAGAGCCGAACGGTTCTTAGAATGGTAAGGAACGGTTCCAGTTGTGTTTCCACTGGAGCCTGGTACGGCACGGCACGATTACAAACTGTTCTCGGCACGGTTGTCTAAGGGGCCATTCACAGAGAACGGGTCTTTGCGTCTAAAAACGCAGCGCTCAGGAATGGTTTTTAAAAAAGCGCAGCGTAGAACGCGAGGGTCTAGAGACGCGCTTTTGAGACGTGATGCAATAACGACAATAACGAAAATAATAGAAATAGGCAAACAGCAGAATTGATAGATAAGAGTTTTGACATGGAAAAAAATAATATAAGATAATAACGAGCGCCTCCTTCGCCATGTTGCCGTCAAATAAAACCATTGTCATGCCAACTTGCTACTGTAAACAGACGCTTGCCCCGCCTCCGAGTTCTTCTGATTGGTCCACTGTTTTGGAACTGACATTGATGATCGACACTGCGTGTAAAAGTTGAAATTCTTTTAACTTGACACGGCATCTTAAAAATGCGAGGCACTGCAAAAGAAGCGAGTGTAACGGTCATGCACGTCCGTCAAGCGCGTGTTTATATAGAAAAACGCTACTTTACAATGTGAAAGTAGCACATTGGAATAGAAAAACGCGTTGTGTGTGAACGGCCCCTAACCGTTCTGAATCGTGCTGGTAGAATCCGCGAAGTGACGTCTCCACACAGGATTGGTCGGTTTTCCCGCGGAATTGGGCTACTTTTACACTGTTGCCGCGGGTTGTTTTTCATGTCCGCGGGTTGAATTGACCCCAAATAACGTGATATTTAGCCCCTGGAATGCGAATTTTACCAGGGGAGCCCCGGCAAAATGCACGGTTACGCAATGAGAACCGTTCGGCCCGACGGTGGAAAAGCGGCTCATGCGAGAGGCGGGTGATGTGTGGTACTTTGTGAACGGTGAGTGCAGATTCAGTGCAGGCCTGTATGTTCCTATGTAGTGAAGATGACTATGAATGTGATTTGCCATAACGGACTACTGGACGGTGTAAATAATTTGTCTCTCTACCCTCATTGTCTGACTTGCTGTGTGATACATGTGTATATATAGCCTATGAACACAGTACAATATAGACAGTTTGTTATACCAGTCAAATGAGGTCAATCATTTCATTTTATCCTTATGTGAGTAAAAGTTCTAGTGTTCTTGTTATAAATGATCAATAAACAGACTGAATCTTGATTTGTTTTATATTATGGTTTAGGTTTCACCATTTATAAAAACCTTTCTTTGATCCTGTCAGACCGTCTTGTGATTTTTCTATATGGAGTTCAAACTCAAAAATGGTACAAATGACAATATTTCTGTTGTTCCAATCATGATAATAAAGTTTTATTATGTGTGTCGTATATGAATTCTGAGTGAATTTACTATCTTCTTTTGTGCTGTATCTTGTCTCACTCCATCTCATTGGCTCTATGTGTGAACTTTGACCATGACCTTCTGATTACCCTCAATGCTCTTGACTCGACCATCAGCCATTGGCGTCTAGACAGGCTTTTTAATTTCCTCTTCTATGGTCTGTTCTTGAAAATAAGGGTGATACTACCTGTCTGAAAAGAGTACTTCAGCTAAATGAATGACATATTATGATTTACAGATACCACCTGCAATACACATCCTCTCATAGATATTAACCACACTTTTTACTAAAATTGTTGAATAGTACTAGGCTACAGCATGACTATCCCTTAATTAAGAACAATTTGGTTACTTAACTTGCATGAAATGTATTCAAAAATGTGTTACCTCATTGTGGCTTTAACATGCTTTATTAAATTCTGAACTTGGCTGTCCTAACTTCGAGGACAAATACTAAATCCCTCCTCATAACTCAACACTAATTCATAAGCTAATATAAAGGAGGATGACAAACTATGCACTGTTATCTGTTGTCAAAAGGCCCTATTGTAATCCTCTGGCTTCACGTTATGTGAAATGACTAGAGTGCCACCTACTGGGTGATTTATAGCCTACATGTAAATAACTATAACAATAGCTGGGCAACTGTGGCCCTTTTGTTTCAGAATTATGAATCATTTTCAGTAAAAATAAATTCCCTTGGGCCTTCATTGAAAGAATTAAGACAAGTTACACAAGCAGTGAGGTAGTGTCATGAATAATATTGCTCCTAGCTATTAGAAAACCAGACGGAAAATCCGCCCCAAAATGACGTGGTGTCTGCTCAACTCAAAAATGACCTGCACTGGGAGTTTAAAGGCCCACTGAAGAGAGTTGGAACGCGCAGCATTATTCAATGTGTTGACGTAATTTCAACTGAAACAGGAAGACAGGGCGATATATCGAACAGCCCCGCCCCCTTTTTTTAAAATAGCCAATAGCGTTTCGTTTATGTTACAGCTCGGCCAGAGCCATTAGACTCTGTAAAACCTCAGTTTCCTTCTAATCTCTAACCGTTTCTCCTCCTAATGTCCTTTATATCGCTTTAATATACAGCATTCTGTGCAGAATTCATATGGGTCCAATACCGTTTGTGGTCTGAGCCGACTCGCGCATATAATCCGCTCTGTGCATGTCCCTGGACCGGAGCAGACTGTGCTCGCGCTGCGGCGGTTCATGTGACACTAACGCGAAAACGGACTTCATTCGCATCAAAGGAAAGCATATTTACACTGTCTGAATCGTTCCCTATTCTCTATATAGTGCACTATGTGCCATTCACCATGTAGAAACTAGTAAATGTGTCTGCAAGAGTGTAGGAGGAGGCGGGACTTCAGATTCTAGAGAGCATTTGATTGGACCGAAGATTTGACGAGAAACTGAAGTGCGATGTGATGTCATGAAAATCTGTGATCCATTTTAGCGGAAGTGAGAGACTGTAAGTTTTGAATGCTTATATCTCCTAAATGCGAATTTTGTCATTGTTTTGGGACACACCAGCTTATTCATAACTTTAAGGCTAACATATTCATACTAAAAGCTAAAAAACTTAAATTTTGATTTCAGGGGGACTTTAAAAGCATCAAGACATGACAGTTATGAGCTACTTACAACACAGTAGTACATTCCATCTGTAGCAGTTCCCCTCAATGTTATACTGGCATATGGAAAAACAGGTTGGGTCTGGTTTCGTCTATATTGTGGGGAACAATATCCACACAACGACAGTAAAACGTTAAATCAGCTTCATTCTGCTGAACCAGAAGTATCAGGTTTAATAAACAATAAATAATTCGAAAATATAAAAATGCCAAATGGTTCTGTGGTTGCGTTTTAGGTAAAGTTAGTAAATAGAAAATAGTATTATCTCAAAATTACACTGGAAAGTTTGCAACATGGCACACACCGTCTCGCTTGCTTTTTTTTCTTTTTTTTTTCTCGTCATTTTAACAATTTTTGATCATACAAAGACATCAGTCAAATCTTGTCATGATCAGTATCACGGACTGGCCTTCGTTTGACTTCACTTCCCATAAGTCCTCTCGCGCGCTCTTCCGGTTTGCTGTCATTGCTGTGCGCTGCTCGCGTGTCCTCGATATATAAACATTACTACACGACGCGTACACTGCAAGTAGCATTTTGCTCTAATGAGCACTTATGTACTTTAGTCTTTGCACTCAAAGTAAAGCTTTAGTTATGTTTGCTTGTGCAGTTACACAGCGGTTACGTCACATTGTGTGTCTGGACTCAGTGCAGAGATGTTCAACACTCTTCACCAGGGCTTTGGTTTCTCAGGCTGTCCGAAGTTTTTCAGATGCTCCTGCAACTACGAAAGACTTGAATAAACCTATAAAGCAATGGGAATTATTAGTTAGTCCTTACACAAAGGTCAGATGTCATTTAGGCTGTAATATATCCATAAAACCACTGGATCCACATGCTTTTCCTGAAGCTGACCGGGTATTTATTACTGTGCACTTGACAGATGCGAATCAAACTCTTAATGTGGACAGATTTCATGTTCATTATGATGATCAAAGCAGTGAACTTCAGATTTTGTCCGATGAGGTGGACAGCAATGTCACTGTTAAACTGACAGCACCTATTAAATGTGGTAAGGATCTGAATTCAGCCTTGTAAATATAATAATACATCATATTTATTATTATATTATTAAAATATTCTTGACAAGTTATTTTATTAATATTACTATTTAATTATATGAATATTATTTATTTTAATATTACATTTTTTTTAAATATTATTTTTACCATGTAGACTGTATTAAAGGGTTAGTTCACCCAAAAATGAAAATAATGTCATTTATTACTCACCCTCATGTCGTTCCACACCCGTAAGACCTTCGTTCATCTTCGGAACACAAATTAAGATATTTTTGATTAAATCAGATGGCTCAGCGATGCCTGCATAGACAGCAATGCTATTGTAAATCTCAAGATCCATAAAGGTACTAAAAACATAGTTAAATCAGTTCTATCAGAGCTTCAGAGCGTTATGAATCTTTTGAGTCGAATCAGTGATTCGGATTGCATATCAAACCGCCAAACTGCTGAAATCGCGTGACTTTGGCATATTTACACTGTCTGAATCGTTCCCTATTCTCTATATAGTGCACTATGTGCCATTCACCATGTAGAAACTAGTAAATGTGTCTGCAAGAGTGTAGGAGGAGGCGGGACTTCAGATTCTAGAGAGCATTTGATTGGACCGAAGATTTGACGAGAAACTGAAGTGCGATGTGATGTCATGAAAATCTGTGATCCATTTTAGCGGAAGTGAGAGACTGTAAGTTTTGAATGCTTATATCTCCTAAATGCGAATTTTGTCATTGTTTTGGGACACACCAGCTTATTCATAACTTTAAGGCTAACATATTCATACTAAAAGCTAAAAAACTTAAATTTTGATTTCAGGGGGACTTTAAAAGCATCAAGACATGACAGTTATGAGCTACTTACAACACAGTAGTACATTCCATCTGTAGCAGTTCCCCTCAATGTTATACTGGCATATGGAAAAACAGGTTGGGTCTGGTTTCGTCTATATTGTGGGGAACAATATCCACACAACGACAGTAAAACGTTAAATCAGCTTCATTCTGCTGAACCAGAAGTATCAGGTTTAATAAACAATAAATAATTCGAAAATATAAAAATGCCAAATGGTTCTGTGGTTGCGTTTTAGGTAAAGTTAGTAAATAGAAAATAGTATTATCTCAAAATTACACTGGAAAGTTTGCAACATGGCACACACCGTCTCGTAAGACAGATGCGAATCAAGGGTGAGTAATTAATGACATTATTTTCATTTTTGGGTGAACTAACCCTTTAACAGTGAGTAAAGTAAAGGCAGTGTACTTTTAATAGCGTAAATTTATTGAAATACATGTGAATCCTTATAGTCCCTGTCCATCCCTCCAGATCTCCACATCAAGACTAAAGACAAAGGCAATGTGAAGATCAAGAATATGGAGAGTGACCTCTGCCACGTGCACACAGAGAGAGGACACTGTGTCCTGAAGTCTGTAAAGGTAATACATTAGCTTTTATCATTTAATGTAGGGGCTGCAAGGGAGTACTGGGGGTTTATAAATTAATAAATAGGGAAATAAAATAATAGGTAAATTAATTAATTAAAAATAAAAACACATTAAAATTAAAATAAATAGATAATACATCTAACAGTACATTACAATATTGAGTGATGTATTAGAAACTAAATATTTATTTGAGTAAAAACAGTAATAACAGTTTTCTGTTTTACTATACACTACCATTTAAAAGGGGTATTTAAAAAAAAAAAAAAATTTTGTTCTTATTCAGCAAGGACACATTAAATTGATCAAAAGTGACAGTAAAGACATTTCTATTCATCAAAAAATCCTGAAAAAAATGAATCATGGTTTCCACAAACATATTAACCAACAAAAACGGTTCAGTGTTGATAATAATAGGAGCCTTTACTAATACTTGAGCACCAATAATAAATTATATTAACTGAGCATCAAATCAGCATATTATAATGAATTCTGAAGGATCATGTGACGCTGAAGATTGGAGTAATGATGCTGAAAATACAGCTTTGCATCACAGGAATAAATTACATTTTAATATACATTAAAATAGAAAGCAGTTGTTTTCAACTATAATACTTCACAATATTATTGAATTTTTGATCAAATAAATGCAACCTTGGTGGGCAATCAGAGACTTCTTTCAAAAACATTAAAAATCCTAATTTTTCCAAACTTTTGATTGATATTGTATATAGTTGCCTTTTAAATTTTAGGAAGCAGGTCCCTTGTGTCACGATGATCAGATTTGGTGTCTGTGATATCTAAAAGATTGAAAATCCCTGAATTAATTAATGTCTCATAAAGGCCTAAACATGTCTTATTTACTGACCTAATAAGGATCTGATTAATATCATGTGTTTAATTGTTGTGATTTTGTTTAGGGTCATGAGGTTCAAGTTCAGTCCACAGGAGGAAATGTCACTGGACTCAAGACCTTACATGGGAATGTAGATATCAGCACATCTGTGGACAGTGTAAGTAGTTTTTGATATATATATAACTGCATATATTGTGAAATTGTTATTAAGTAATTGTTTTTGTTCTCCAGAATATCGATATTAAGAAAATTCAGGGAACCACCATGAATCTCTCCACAGAACATGGGGATCTGAAAGTGAAGGCCATCTATGGCGAATCCACCTCACTGTCAACTTCCTCTGGGAACATCCAGATTGGCCATATACACGGTGAGGGAACGGGACAACAATGGCTCATTTTAAACACCTGATGTGCAGTTAGGACATGTATTGTTGTTGTTTTACAGGTGAAGCTCTTGTTCGCAGTGAAACAGGAAACATCGTCATTGGTAAGTAACCAGTCTGAATTGACAGTAGGTCATTAGTCACTCGTTCAGTGCACTAAAGATGTCCCTCCTGCATCCCAGACAGCTCAAGTGGTGCACTGAAGGTGTTTACTGCTGCTGGAAACATTCATGCATATGTGGGAGAAGATGGAACTGCAGAACTTCACAGTCAACAAGGTACTAATAATGGACCTCAAAGAAACTAATACACAAGATGAGCCTAGTATGATCATATCTACTTGCCTGCCTACTTACATTTAATCCATTTGTCCATTAATTTTTAAAATCTCTTTCAAATGTATTACTTAATAATAGTCAGATATTTCTGATACGTACTTAAAGACCCTCACGACTTTGTGTCAAGGTCAGTAATCCTTCAGATAATTTGACTTTCTTACAGCAAGACAAGAATAGTTCAGGATGTAAAATGTCATGTTACGACTCACCAAAAAACGTGATATTCATGAATTAATAATTTGTATATTACAGTAACACTTTTTGAATTGAATGTTATTTTATATTTGATGGTTACAGCACATTACATTTTCATTCAGTCATTAAAATGGTACAGCATAATGGTTTTTCATAACCATATAAAACCAACATGAATCTTTATTTGTCATTGATCAGGTGCTGTGAGTGTGTGTGTGCCCTCCACTATGAAGACAGCAGTGCGGTTGTGTGGAAACTCCGTTAGCATTAGCTCAGAGATAGAATGTCAAGAGACTGAACGAACTTCAGCTGATGGGAAGACAACAGTCACGGGTAAGTAGAAGCCAAACCTACAGTACTGCATGACTTTTAGCTGCTTGAAACATACCTTTTTGTTCATTTGCAAGTCTAGATCTTATCCTGAAACACAAACATGTAAATTTGACTATTTAAACTGCATTGATTTGACATATTCTATGCATTCATTCCATTCTATGTATTACTTTTAGCTCATTTGAATGGAGGTGCATATGAAGAACAATGGATCAAAGCCACTGCTGAAAAAGGTGCTGTGGACCTGAGAAGCCAGAGCTGGTTTGAGACTCTCAGACTTGGAGCTCAGAGTTAAAACCTGCACAGAAGCACTGGGGACCAAATACAGAACACAGGATGCGTGTCATTTTAGAGGTGGGGTTGTGGGGAAGTCCTGCCTCGAAAGATACAGTATGCAACCAAAGATGACAGAGACATTTTCTACCTTTTACAATTGGTGGTACTCATGTATTACACAAAGTGCATTAGTATAACATCCTGTAACAGTATACCAGATTAGATGTTAAATAGTACCTACACGGTTAAAAAAAAAACTGTACTAAATAAATAAATAAACAATTCAACTTTTAAGCATTTATTGATTTTCATAAAAGCGTCTGTACAAAATGCATATGCGACCGTTCAAAAGTTTGGGGTCGGTAAGATTTTTTTTTTTGTAAGGCTGCATTTATTTGATCATTTTGTGAAATATTACAATTAAATATAACTGTAAAATAACTTTCAATATATCTTAAAACAATGTATGTATGTATTTCCTGTGATCAAAGCTGTATTTTCAGCATCATTACTCCAGTCTTCAGTGTCACATGATCCTTCAGAAATCATTCTAATATGATGATTTGCTGCTCAAGAAACATCTTATTATTATCAATGATGAAAACAGTTGCACTCCCTAATATTTTTGTAGAAACTGTGCAACATTTTTCTCAGGATTTTTTGATGAATAGAAATTTTAAAAGAACAGCACTATCTGAATTTATAAGTAGAATTTTTTGACACATTATAAAAGTCTTTAATGTCACTTTTGATAAATTTGATGCATTTTTGCTGATTTTCTTTTATTATTCAAAAAAAAAAAAAAAAACTTATTTCTGATCAGTAATTAATTGATTTCATTTGAATTAATTTGAAATTTTAGAAAAAGGTGCTCGTTCAACAAATGTTGCACTTTGTGTTGATCATATTCATGAGTGAAGTTCTGTGGCAGGCTGTCTGCAGTGGAACTGGATACTGTCATTGTGGAGCTTCAGCATTCCCTGGAAGTGGTGCGGGTAAACTTGTTTACTACACCTCAACCTGGAGACAAACAAATATTGAGAGAGTACTTTTGGTGAATAACTGATTTAGTTATTCAATAAGATGAGATTAATTGCACAAATATTTATATACTTATTAACAGTGCTGGGTAGTAACTAATTACATGTAATCTGGATTACATAATCAGATTCCGAAAATTAAGGACTTGTATATTATATTATGTTTTAAAATACTCATACTTTATTATTGATTACATGTTATTCTCAGTAACCGACTACAGTTTGTAATAATCTACCGAGCACTGCTCATTAATGTGTGTTTAAGTGTGTGTTGGTTGCTGTTTAAAATCCTTGTATCAGTGCTGATCAATGATGAGGCAAGAAATCTCTGCGTGAGTTCACTTTTGTGACTATTATCAAGTGTAGCTTTTTACTTAGCTTTTATAGGACAAAGTTTGCTCTTTTACAAAGCCCAATGTACCGCTATACAATAAACTGCAACAAAATAACTACAAAAATTGTGATGTCTGTAATATGCTGAATGTTGAATACATGCTTTTGGCTTATAGGTTTTACCCTGAGTGGCAGTTGAGCATGAGTGTAGGGGGTTGAATTTGATGAATCCTGGGAGGTTCTGGCCAGTGGAGGTCATGATCCATTGCTGATACTGAGACACGCGGGTGTACACACCAGGTTCATTGGGCTGACCACAGTCGTGACCTCTACTGATGATACCAGACTGAACCCACACTGAACACTGCTGACTCACCAAGGGGCCACCAGAATCCCCCTACAACAGAAAAAGATTGAGCTAGTATGTTTTTTCACTTATATTTTTTGTTTGTTGCACTATATAACATTAAACAGCAACTCAGGCAAACAGTGAATATGAATATAAAATGATATACTATTGATATAAAAAGTCTGAGAGACTATCCAAAGAGTGCTATAAGAGTGTTGTAATAAAATCAAAGGGTTCAGGGGTGTGCACACTTATGCAGTTAGTTTCTCTGAAATGTCACTTTTTTTAACATCACAAAAACCAGCTGTTTTAACAGGGGTGTGTAGACTTTTATATCCACTGCAGCTGCAAGTGGCAATCGTCGGGAAAAGGAAGCAGGAGGAATATAGAAATAGCCCAGAGGTCTTCAGCCCTGCTCCTGCTCCTGCTCCAAAGGTTATATCCAAACTGCTTCAGCTTGTGATTTTCAAGTGATCCTGACCTCTGTTCTAGCCCAAATGGTTTCTGAGGTAACGTTATTCACCTTATTTTCAATGCGTAAGTGAATGTAAGACTTCCGATTCATTTGCCGCTATATGTAAATAACGGGAAGAACAAAATGCTGTAAATGTTAAAATAATTTGCGCTTCAAACCAGTGTGTTTATGATATAATAATATAAGTAACAGCTTGCAAAATCAAGCAGCATAACGGTCAGATATTGTACAGCTAAAATAACTAGAAGCGGATGAGACCGCAGCCTCGACACAATCAAGTTACAATGGCTGCACCCGCTGTGAATAAGGTGAATAAACAAAAACGTAAATTCACACAATAATGCCACCTTGTGGCCGATTCTCACATACAGCATTGTGAAAACATTTTGGAGTTGTGCGCAATTCAAAAAACCGAGTCAGCATGACATGAAAATTCACACAATCTAATTTGTACATTTATCTTATAGATCTTACTGTGAATGATTCATACATGTAATATGTTTTAACCTCATAATGTTTCATGTCAACTCGATCTTCCGGTAAAAAACGACAGATTTCGCTCCAGTGATGTATGCTAGACTTTTCCAATCTCCTTCATCCTCTTAAAGAGTTAGTTCACCCAAAAATTCTGTCATTAATTACTCACCCTCATGTCGTTCCACACCCATAAGACCTTCGTTCATCTTCAGAACACAAATTAAGATATTTTTGATGAAATCCGATGGCTCAGTGAGGCCTCCATTGACAGCAAGATAATTAACACTTTCAGATGCCCAGAAAGCTACTAAAGACATATTTAAATCAGTTCATGTGACTACAGTGGTTCAACCTTAATGTTATAAAGCGACGAGAATACTTTTTGTGAGCCAAAAAAACAAAATAACGACTTTATTCAATAATATCTAGTGATGGGCGATTTCAAAACACTGCTTCATGAAGCTTCGAAGCTTTACGAATTTTTTGTTTCGAATCAGTGGTTCGGAGCGTGTATCAAACTGCCAAAGTCATGTGATTTCAGTAAACGAGGCTTCGTTACGTCATAAGTGTTTCAAAACATTTCGAAATTTCAATCGTTCACGTGACTTTGGCAGTTTGATACACGCTCTGAACCACTGATTCGAAACAAAAGATTCATAAAGCTTTAACAAATAAAGTTGTTATTTTGTTTTGTTTTTTGGCGCACAAAAAGTATTCTCGCCGCTTCATAACATTAAGGTTGAACCACTGTAGTCACATGAACTGTTTTAAATATGTCTTTAGTAGCTTTCTGGGCATTTGCTGTCAATAGAGGCCTCACTGAGCCATTGGATTTTATCAAAAATATCTTAAAATGTTTTTTCTGAAGATGAACGAAGGTCTTACGGGTGTGGAACGACATGAGGGTGAGTAATTAATGACAGAATTTTCTTTTTTGGGTGAACTAACCCTTTAAACGTATTCCTTTCTAATCAACTGCAAGCTTTCGAATTAAAATTTCAATTCACTTCCTGAATTTTAATTGAGGTAGCAAACAGGAAGCAGAATTTTGTGAATATTTTGAATTACTTTGAATTGCAGATCAAATGTTCTTCCTGTTATTGCAAATCAAATTCCAACTTTTTTTTTTTTTTTGTAATTAAATTGAATTCTGGATTCTGCACAAGTGTGATGTGCGCACATGTAGATAAGTAGTAAATTACTAATCTACATGTGCACACATCAGGCTTGTGGCATATACTAGTAATAATCAGAGTGGTTGTTGTACCTGACAGGTGTCTTTGCCTCCCTGCAGTAAACCAGCACACATCATGTTGTCTGTAATGACGCCGGCACCCAGCAGATCATTACACTGAGAATTAATTATCACTGGAACCAGAGTCTCCTGCAGAGTCCCAGGATAAGACAAATTCACTGGACACACGACCACACACAAACACAATCATCAGTCTGTGACGCTAGTAAGTAGGTGTGTGTGTGTGTGTGTGTGTGTGTGTGTGTGTGTTACCTCCAGCTGCAGTTTGTCCCCAGCCTGTGATCCAGCTGCTGGTGCCGGAAGGGAAGATGCTATTCTCCGCTGCTAGACACACTGGTCTGATATAGTTAGTAAAGTTGACAGAAGAGGACAGATGCAGGAGAGCAATGTCATTGTTGTAGGTGTCGCTGTTGTAGGAGGGGTGTATGAAAAGCGTACTGACACTACTGCTGATTTCATGATCATGAACTCCTTGCTGTGCCCTTCTTCCCAAGTACACAAGCAGGTTGGTTGTGCTGACACTGAATATACAGATCATAGGGAAAACAACAATATTACAAAAACTACATTTAAGAGTGTTTAAAAATGTGTAAATATGTGTTCATGTGGTCCTAACCTAGCGAAACAGTGAGCAGCCGAGAGCACCCATTCACTGCTGATGAGGGAACCTCCGCAAAAATGACCTTTATATTTGGGGCTGTGAAGACTAACCTGCCATGGCCACGCCCCCTCAGGAGCATCAACTCCACCCACAATACGGGTTTTTAAACGGGGACGTCCACAAACTGAGAGAGAAAAAGAGACTTGTAGTGACACACAAGGTGCACAAGCATGAGATCACATAGATGTTTCTTTAAAATAATCATGGGGTTTTAGATTATGTCATTCTTTCTAGACATATAGAGGGGCTCTTACCATTTAAATGAGAAAGACAACCTAAAAAACAAAAAGGGGGGGTGGTACAGATTAGAGCAAGTCCCCAACATCTCACATCTCGGTTATTTAAAAAACATTTCAGGTCTTATAGTAATCAGCTGCGATGAAGTTAAATTAGACATCCAAAATATAGTGGTATAAGTCTGTTTAACCCTCGTGCTCTGTTCGATTTCTGTGTACACTCGTTATGGTCTGGGTCAAATTGACCCTAACTGGATTCAGTACAATTCCCCAAAAATCACACTATGAAAAAAACATACAAGCAGGTACAAATAATTAACTTTTAATATCAATACTTTTCACACATTACAAAGAATACATTTCTGAATTTATGATTTATAAAAATGTTTTTAACCGCTATTTTTAAGACTGCCCCTCCCCACTTCTGTGGGACACTTGGCATTATACATTTATAACCATAATATCTTAGTCTAAACCTTTAGTCAAGTAATCTTGACAAACTATATACAGTGCCCTCCACAAATATTGGCACCCTTAGTAAATATGAGCAAAGGCGGCTGTGAAAATAAATCTGCATTGTTTATCCTTTTGATCTTTCATTCAAAAAATTCACAAAATTCTAACCTTTCATCGAAGTAAAACAATTGAAAGTGGGGGGAACTCACATTATGAAATAAATGTTTTTCTCCAATACATGTTGGCCACAATTATTGGCACCCCTAGAAATTCTTATGAGTAAAATATCTCTGAAGTATATTCCCATTCATATTTACATTTTTAGCACAACAGGGTGACTAGGAACATGAAATTATCCAGCCATGACTTCCTGTTCCACAGGAGTATAAACATGAGGAAACACAAAGGCCAAATTCCCGTAATCATTCATCACAACGAGTAAAACCAAAGAATATAGTTCTGAAGTGCAGCAAAAGATTGTTGAGCTTCACAAAATAGAAAATGGCTATAAGAAAAAAGCTAACGCATTGAAAATCCCTATTTCCACCATCAGGGCAATAATTAAGAAGTTCCAATCAACTAAAGATGTTACAAATCTGCCTGGAAGAGGACGTGTGTCTAAATCGTCCTAATGCGCGGTGAGGAGGAAAGTTTGAGTGGCCAAAGACTCTCCAAGGATCACAGCTGGAGAATTGCAGAGATTAGTTGAGTCTTGAGTCTCAGAAAGCCTAAAAAAATTATCAAACAGCACCTACCTCCATACAAGTTGTTCAGGAGGGTTTCAAGAAAAATCCTCCCCGCTCATCCAAAAACAATCTCCAGCATATTCAGTTGTCAGACAAGACTGGAACTTCAAACGGGACCGGTTTCTATGGTCAGATGAAACTAAAAAAAGAGCTTTTTGGCAGCAAACCCACCAGATGGGTTTGGTGCACACATGGATAAAAAGTACCCCATGCCCATGGTTAAATATACTGCTGTAAATATACTACTCTTTAATGTTGTGGGCCTGTTTTTCTGCTGAAGGTCCTGGACATCTTGTTCAGATTCATGGTATCATGGATTCTATCAAATACTAACAGATAAAAATCAAAACCTGACCGCTTCTGCTAGAAATCCAATAATGGGCCATGGTTGGATCTTCCATCAGGACAATGATCCAAAACAAAGATCAAAATCAAAACAAAAATGTGTCACTGAGCACAAAATGAAGCTTCTGCCATGACCATCCCAGTCCCCTGACCTGAACCCTAAAGCAAACGAGTGGAATGAACTGAAGAGAAGAAGCACCAACATGGAGCTGGGAATCTGAAGGATCTGGAGAGATTCTGTATGAAGGAATGGTCTCTGATCTCTTGTCAGGTGTTCTCCAAACTCATCAGGCATTATAGGTGAAGACTCAGAGCTGTTATCTTTGGAAAGGGACATTGCAATAATTGGGTGCCAATAATTGTGGCCAACGTGAACTAGAGAAAAACATTTATTTCATAACGTGAGTTTCCCCCCACTTTCAATTGTTTTACTTAAGTGAAATGTTAGAATTTTGTGAATTTTTTTAATGAAAGATCAAAAGGATAAACAATGCAGATTTATTTTCACAGCCACCCTTGCTCATATTTACTAAGGGTGCCAATATTAGTGGAGGGCACTGTATCATTTGAAGACTTTCAGACTCTAGTTTTCATATTTGGTGACTGATTTTCAAAAGAAGTGACAGAGCCATAGAGAAATAGCGATAGATTCTTTATTTGTGGTGCGGTGCCAAACTATAACACGCGCTCTAATTCTTTCTGTATGTTTTTTATATGTGTTTTAGGGATTGAATTCAAAACAAATATTACATTACTGCCGAAACTACTTCTGAATAGGATGTCTACTTCATAAATATTATGAAAATTATGGAAATATATGGTTCCGGTCACTCAAACCATATATGGAAATTGAAGAGTCCTTATATTTTATCTAGTGAAAAAGTTTGGTACTGCACACAAAAAATCTTACTGTTCCTTTTTTTTTTTCTTTTTTTTTTTTTTTTGAGATATCAACCTAAAATTTGGCACAGAACTAGTTCAGATATTTAGTTTTGATTTTCTTGAAGTTTTAGAGTTAAACATGTTTTGTAAAACACGTTTTATATAAAATATTAAAAAACATTTATGAATGCAAACTTCTATAACTTTTTTAAAACTTTAATTTTACAACTTTTGTTTTACTTCTACAATAATCTGTGATGTTTCGCCTTTAAAAAGATACCAAACTTAAGTCTGTGCTCTGAAGTATTCAAGATTTTTAACAATTTAAGTTGGAAAAGTCATTTTCATGTCTTTGCTCAAAAAGTAGGACAGACAATTAACAGGTAAAACAACTTTCTATTTTTACAAACTTTAAAACAAACTCGATTCTGGCTCCCTGTGATCCAACAGCTTGTTGTATCACAAGTGAACCACCTGTAAGATCTTACCTTTGCCACATATGAGCAGGGCCATACAGGTTAACCTCCACATCGTCACTTTTTAGACTCTCTCTTCCCTGGCAGGATGGATGTCTATGGTAGTTTTGTCATGTCATCCCTTTAGTAGCCTAATGTCTACTATCCCTTCTTATCACTCATTTGCCTGATCATTTACATGTTCCTTCTCTTATCATTTTATCTTTTATTCCTAACTTCCTTTCTATAGGCTTAATAGTAGACCTATATTTTTGCAGAAAATCCATGAATATGTGTGACATCACGTGAAGTAAAGACTACTTTTCACGTGCCTACTTTTCACGTCTCCTATGTAGGCTATGCATTTTGCTGAGGTGGAAGTCATTCGGATTCTACTGCACGCTTAACATTAACATGCAACAGCCTGTGTAGGCTAGTTTAAATAAAAGTCTTTGCAAATATTTGCCAAGACTAAATAAATTCTGCGTGGAATTACTATTATTAGAATTTAAAAAAAAAAAAATTAATTCCAGTATGCAAGATACAATACAACATACAATAATAAATCCCTTTTTATGGGGAATTCAGCCCCCATGTCTGTCACCTCAGCCCCTATGAAATTATGTTGCCTTCACGTGCTCTCGGAATTATAAATATCAGTTTCCTAGGTAAAAAATGCACATAAACACTCTCCCATTTCGAAACTTGCGATAAGCTTGTACCCACGACTTCAGAAGTGGGAATTATCAAATCTCCGATAGCATGTGTAGGCAGCATTAATCAAATTATATTCTATCTACTATAATATGCAACTTTTTTCACTACGGAACTTTGGACTCTCTATCGCCATCTGTAACTTGAAACATAAAATAGCATGTCAATTTATTTTATGTCACTTGTGCTTCGGTAGGCTGCTTGATAAAAGTGCCCTTTTTGCAAGACATTTTTTTTATATCTTATATTTATTCAACTGCTTTTAACTTCTAATTCTGCGAGACCGCATGTCGCTGCCCCTCTCCCTATTTGATATCCCTCGAAGTTGTCAAAGCCACCACAGTATAACGCAAATCGATCGCCCTCTCCCTGACCTGCCTTCATGGTGACAACCAGGTAACGATCGTGTTTGCCCTAAATTTTCGACACTGTTTGTCACTGCTGTGAAATTAAACCACTATTAAAACAAATCAATTCAGCCACCCTAATTTAGGCAACAGCCTTCCACCGAGCTTAACAACAAGCAAGCTTGTCTTTGGCATAAAACGGCGTCGTGCAAGGTCTGAAATGCCACCAGAATTAATAAAAAATTCAAGATATGTATTGCCCCTGTATGAGTTTTTGTGTTTTTAACCTAATATAGATAAGCAATATGCCACAAGAGCAAGAGTGGCCTTTTCCCAAACATTGGCACAATTGCAAATATGATATTTATTTTATACAACAATTTAATAAACAATAATTATATGCTGGTCCAGCAAAATTGTTCCAAAGAAAGAAAAATAGTTGCATTTCCCACACAGAGTGTTTCATGTTCATAAATGATTCAGGGTTTTTGAACAAATCGGGCGAGTCAATGATTCAATGACTCATTTATAAAGACAGGGGTCACTTGCTTCGTTTATGGATGAATCAGCTGTTTTGAACAAATAAGTTGAATGAGTAGGGTCATGCGCATGCAGGCAATTAACCCCTTAAGCCCTGAAGGCATTTTCAGAGATGTTTTTTCTGAATGTCATACAAAAAAGTAAAGACTCGTAACTCCAAAACTATAGCAAAGAGAGTCAAAAGGTTTGTATCGTTTGAAAGAAAACTTTTTACATTTTTAAATAAAAAAAATAAATAAATAAATTTGGACTTTCTCATGCTGAGAAACTGCTGAAAAAATACAAAAAATAAAAGTTTGCTCAAGGGAAATTTTACATATATTTAATATTTGACATGCAATAACTATAATAAATAAGGTAGGAGGACAATTCTTTTTTGGTGATGTTCCTCTATATGTGAGCTGTATCTGGATCAAATTTTGTGGTGATCGCATAAAGAAATCAAAAGTTACAGCATTTGGAACCAAGGTAGCCTTTTTGTTTAGCCCTTGGCGCCCCCTAATGAGCATTTTTAAAATCATTCTTTCACGTGGAGTAACTCGTGATCAGTGCATGGGATTATGTTGATCTTGGACTCATTTCAATCGCGCCATTTTCTACAATCTATGCATGTTTCATGAAGTTATAAGCGAAAATGCCACGTGAAAGCTACATTTTAGTTTTAGTTAGCATCTGTGCGCCTGTGGGGTTTTATGTGTTGTAATTTCGTGAGCAATATCTCGTGATCGACTTATTGGATTATGTTGATGTTGGACTCGTTTTAATCGTGAGAATCTGCTGTAAATAATGTCCAATTTTCCACAATCGGAGCATGTTTCATGAAGTTAAGAGCCAAAACGTGACATAAATGCTGCATCGATTTATTATTTACGTATGGGTCTTGCAGGGCTTCACGTACAAAAACTTGCTCAAGTTTAGTCAAAGCCCAAAACAATTATAATTGTTGTATTCTACTCCGTGTGACCTTTCAAATGACATATAACACATGATTATCTGAGCTGTATGATGCTTTTGACACATTGGAGTACATAGTACAAAAAAATATTTCATAAATTATGAAAACTTTTTTTATTATTTTTCAACAAATAACTCAGCAGTACTTAGGAGTCAAAGTGGCTACATTATTGTAAAGTTCAGACTCTAAGCTTTCAAATGACACCTATTTTGTGATAATCAAGGCAGGAGTTTTGAAAAATATGATTATTAAATATTTTTGTGGCGCCCACGGGCGGTACACTCTGTTTTAGAGTGATGACTCAGCACTCGTTAAGAGTTGAACAAAATGGTTTGATGCATTAAAAAGCTGAGCTTTTTAATGCATCTGGTTAACGCACTGGTTTACTGGTGCAAGCAAAGTAATGAAGTAAACAAAAGGATTTTAAACTCCATTATCCTTTTGATATACACATTTATATTACATATGACACTGTCATTATTTTATCTGACAGATATTTGAATATTTTTATTTTAAACAAGACAAAAATACTGTTACTGAATGTTTTTAGCAATGTAATGTGACGGCACATAACAGTGTTTACAGTCTGATATCATACTTTTCTAGTGTCTTGTACCTGAAACACAGTAGTAGGCTATCATATGGATGGAAATATGCATATGGAAATGATATGCAGATGAGAATATGCATAGTAAAACTAAGTGTTGTAAGCTCCATTTATGGTTATTTTGGAGAGGAGAAAGATTTCTAAAGGGAATTCAAGAACTTAACTCGGAGCATAAATTTGAATATAAAACCACACATTATTATTATTTTATAACATATTAGAACATTAGAAATTACATTAACTGATTTTGCATTTGCCTATAAAATAGAGTCTCAGCCTAAACCCTGTCAAAAAAACTTTATTTCTCAATAAAAATAATTTAAAAATTGTTTTTGTGCCCACAGTCTTCTTCACCCACAGTTACGCAAGCACATTTATAACCACATGATCCCTGATCTCGTTACAAAAGTGGAAAAATAATTTTTTTTTTTTTTTTTTTTTTTTTTTTTTTTTTGAAACTTCTTTGAAGTTACATTATGGTATATATTCACTGCTATACACGTTGAATAAATAATACAACGTTATTACGATATAAATAACTATATCAAGTACATGCCATATACAACTCTTTTAGTTCAAAAAAAGCTATCAGTTGCTTGCTTACTATATGCGCCCACAACACAATTAAACACAACAGTATATTATTACACTGACTAATATTGATTTTTTTTGGCATGAATTGCCACATTATGGTATATAAAAGATATTACAGAGGGTAAAAGCTTGTGCTTTTATTCGTGCACTACAGAATAAATTTACATTCCAGGTACCAGCTGCTGTATATTTTATTAACCACTAGATGGCGCTGTAATTGATACTCCGAGACTTAGAATAAAAGAGCAAAACGTTAATATACAAAGCACAAGGCATACAGAACAAAACAAAACAGACCAGCAATGACCAACACAAAGACAAAGACACATGCTCAAGCACAAAACAAACAACATTAAACAAAGACAGAACAGACAGAGCCCTGACAATCTGAACATTCCTGGAGTCTTCTGGCATAATCATGCTCCTTTCACAATTCCAAACAAAGAATAATCCTTGTTTGCGTTTTACTGTTTATTATTGTTGACAAAGTAGTTTTGTGTCCGTTTACCCTATAAAACACATTTAAAAAACACTTTTATATTATTATTATTTAACTTAACCACTGTAAAGTCACATGTTAAAATGAAGATATGGTTTGCTTCAATGCACAGTGCACAACTGAAGATAGCAGAACTTTATTGTTTCAGAGCATTTGATTATGAGTCAGCTGAAATGGAGAAAGAGAATTACAGCTATTTCCATTTTAATCTGTTTTAGGATTAAACTGAGAGTGTAAAGTGGGGAGAGATTCCTTCGTAATGCTTCAGTGACACCTTTACAGACCAAAAGGTCCAATTATTATTATATAGCAGAAATTGATGATAATGCATGTGTGAGATATTAGTGCAGTGGTTCTCAACTCTGGCCCTCGAGATTCTCTTTCCTGCAGAGTTTATGTCCAACCCTGATCAAACTCTACTGCCTATAACAAGACTTTGATTAGCATGTTTAGGTGAGTTTGATCAGGGTTGAAGATAAATTCTGCAAGAAAGTGGATCTAGAAGGCCAAGAAGTTGAGATGGTTGAGAAGTTGAGAAGTTTAAATGCACCTGTATTAGTGCATTTAAACAAGGCATTTTTCTTTTTTAAATGGTGGCTTTGGGGCAAACTGAGCCAGATGTTTTGGATTAGTTGAGCCAGTGGTTGATTATAATGTTGTTGTTTTTTTTATCATACAAAAATAGTGCTTTCATGTACCGTAGTACCTCATAACCACTATACATTATGAGTAAGACAAGATTGATCCAAACAACTCCAACCTTTAACTGATGACTGTCACTGTGCACTTTACAACCAAATTTAAAAATTTTACTTTATATTCCTGGAAATCTGCATAAGTATATGATCATGTTGCATGATTCTCTCTATTTCAATTATTTATTCTTTTTTTTTTATCACTTTAAACCATGTTTAATGAGTCTTTATTTGGATGATTGAAGACAAAAGACAAAAGTGTGCAGTGCTAAAGTGTTTAATTATCATAAAAGCCTTTTGCACATGCTGAAACATAATGAAGTACTTTTTCCATCATGTTGTGATGACCGTGGTGTAACCTTATTTATATGACACAGATAACATACAAGAAGTACAGCATTATACATTTCATGAATTGGGTGGTGGAGGGATTCCAGGATACTTGTCACATTAGTGAGATAAGCCATCGCGTATATCCTTGTGTTGTGCGTGACAATAGATGAACATTCTTCTCCCAAACTCTCATTTAAACACATGATATTTCTAAGAGCTGTACTTGATATTTGCAAATCATATAGAAAATAAACAGTATATAAAAGTTGTTTCAGGTTGTTTGCAATATAACTGGTTACTAATTGCAGATTTTCCAGAGCAACAAAAATTTCACATATAACAGATAGAAAGAGACTTTATCATGTGACAGACGTGTGTAAGTGAGGCGTTGATAAGGATCGCCAGATTCACCAGATTCAGTGCATCAACCTTCAGAGACACAAAAACAAATACATCCAGTGATTGAGAGATAAAGAATTTATGTTTTAAGACTGTATAAATGTGTAGACATATCAAGGGGAAAAGTTTACCGTGGCTGGCAGGAGGACATGGATTTGGAAAGAGGACAAATTTAACCTTTTTTGAACCAATTTTGCCTTCAATCCATTTCTTATACTCTGACACACGAGTGTACACAGCAGGTTTGTTGGGCTGGACACACCCTTCGCTCCAGCTGGTGATACCAGACTGAATCCACTCTGAACACTGCTCATTCACCATTGGACCACCAGAATCCCCCTACAGAGTAGAGAGAGAAAGGAAAAAAGAGATCTTGTGTTCAGTTGTTTTAGTTTATTTAACATTAGATAGGGATGAGATATGGTCAGTCTTAGTGGACACTCAATTATGCTGTGCGTTTAGCTGTGCACATTTACTGTAGAGGAGTTTGAATGATCTCATTTAGAATTGATACCTTCCAGGAGCCTCTGCCTCCTTTCGGTAAGCCAGCACAAATCATGGTCTTTGTGATAGTTTTTCTACATAGAGTATCACACTGTGAATTCGCCAACACTCCAACAGTAGCCTCTTGCAGAATCCCAGGAGGAGGTAAAGGTGCTGGACACACACACACACACAAACATCAGTTGGAGATGTTAGGAGTAGATGTATTTCTGTGAAGTAATAAATGTACAGTATGTATTTGTGTGAGTGTGTTACTATTTTGTCCAACTCGTCCCCAGCCTGTGATCCAGCTCTTGGTGTTAGTAGCAAAGACACTGTTCTCGTCTGCTAGAGACAGGGTTTTGATGTGTTCAGTAAAGGTGGCTGTCTTGGACAGGTGCAGTAGAGCGATATCATTCTCCATTGTGTTTTCATCATAGTGTTCATGGATAATAATATCTTTAACCTCCATGATGACTGCATTGGGATCCGTTCCCTCTTGTTTTGTCTTTCCCAAGTGCGCACGCAGGCTGGACATGGCTATACTGAATACAGGGAGAGAAAATTAGAAAAGAAAAAAATGATATAACAACCCTTGACAAAAGGAAGTACACTTTTAAAATTGTACACAAATAATAGCCTATACTTTAAAACAATATATTTATCTATAAGTGCGAACTGAATGTAATGTTTTCTGACACAGTACAATTCAATGAAAATGTATTATAGTCAACATTTAATTAAATGCATTTAGCTGGACTTTAGAGTGCTTTTTTGACCAAGACTTAAGAACATCTTTATATGTAATTTCATAATTACTTGCATTGTCTTTGAAATATGGTTACAGTGTACTGTCGAATCTACTGACAAGCATTTATAGTAAACCAAAATATATTTGAATGTCATTTCTGTTGAAACATATGTATGTTTAAATATAGTTACACATTCGTAATGATGGCGTTGCAATTTAATACATTTAAAATATAACCTTAAATGTAATATAGAATAACACACTACAATTAAAATTATAATCAAGTACTTTACACATGCTTTAATGTTAGTCAATACATCAAAATAAGTGTACTTTTTTATAGCATGACAAAAGATTTTTAAAAAATAATGATTTAAAATATACTTTAAATTAAAGGGGCTCTATGTAAGAACGACAGCTAGTGGTTGAAATGGGTACTGCAGTTCAAATTCAAAATATTGTTCGCCCCGCCCCCTCCTCCTCAGGATCGAAGCTCTCGCGGGTTGCCAGTTTGAAGACACGCAACAGGAGCGACATTGGAAGGCGAGGTGACTTACACACTGTAAGATAATTAGTTGATTTATTGATTTATGATGAGTTGATATCGCGTTTTAATATGCTCCCGTTCATAGAGATTTTAGATGGATGCTGAGGCTTTTTAGGTCGGGTAGAATTTGCGATCTCTGACCCAGTTTGTTCGCTGGCTTCCATGGCTGCAATTCGCTGCATGTGTTTTCCGCCAACTGGCAACCCGGGGTGGAGAAATACTATTGGGTAAATGAGCAACGTGCGGTCTTGCACAGACAGAAACAAAAACAGAAATTCGACACGGAACGCAAATTTCAAAGTAAAATAACTGGCTGTAGCAATGGTTTTCAGAGAAACGAGTATGTGAACTGAGCATGTTTAATAAATATCTGCAAACATATTATGGTATTTTTATGCTTTAGTACAGTCAAAAACTTACATAGCGCCCCTTTAAAACCTTTATTTTGACATTATTATAAAACGCTTAAGTGCATTAAGAAACAGCCATGAACGTGTACTCTTTTTGAGTACAGTAAAGTGGCCCTGTATTTCATTAATATTTTTTCCCTATTTCATTTCTTTAAATACAATTTTAAGATTTGAAGTACACTACAAGTGCACATTACATACAATTAAGCACACTTTTTCACAAGCGAAACAGCAGTTTAAAATCTGTGTGTTTGTGTGTGATGTCTAACCCTTTGACACAGTGAGCAGCTGTCAGCACCCATTCATCGGTGATGAGGGAACCGCCACAAAAATGATTATGAAGACTGACCATCCATGGCCACGACTGTACATTTGTATCCTTACCACCCACAATACGAGGGTTCAAAAAGGGACGTCCAAACTCTGAGAGAGAGAAATATGAGAGACACATTCATTTATGTCAGACCTCATTTGTATACACACCATAAGACTACAAATTAACATATAAAGAGAGAGAAGGGCTCTTACCATCCAAATGAGAAAGTGAATCTGCAGTGGAATAGAAAATGTGTTACAGATTATAATACAAATAATCAATACTTTTAGTATTTACATTAAATTTACATTTAAAAAGAAAACATTTTAAACTCACTATTGATAATGTCCATATGTGCTTACTCCTTACTGTATATGATTACTGTTTCACTATTTTGATAATTATTCAGTGATGCCCAATTCTGTTCCTGGAGATCTGCCTGCAGAGTTCAGCTCCAGCCCTGCTCCAACACACCTCTCCGTAATTATCAAGTTATTTAGCTGGTTCAGTTGTGTTTGATCAGGGTCGGAGCTGAACTTTGCAGGAAGGTAGATCGACAGGAACAGGATTGAACACCCCTGATTAAGTTAATACAGATAAGTTCTATAGTGGTCCTCAAATCATGAGATCTTACCTTTGACACATATGAGCAGAGACAAAGTCACACACATTAACCTCCACATCTTCACTCTTCAGATGATGGTGGTGGTAGTTTGGTCCTCTGTGTCTCTCACAATCCCTTTAATAATGTCTCACATCTCCAACATCTCTTCTTATCACTCATTTGCCCAGCCGTTTGTCACACCCCTCTTCCATTTAGAGAAGAGGGGTGTGACTTTTATTCCCAACATCATTTCTATAATAGTATAATCATGTAAAGATAATCAGGTAGTAAAGACAGCAGTTGGTTATAGTGCCTACTTTTCAGTGACATGTCCTGCTATGTAAATGCACTTTACTGGTGGAAATCATGTGGTTTCCTTGGGGAAATGAACAGTGTGGCCCTGCACACATGACATATACAACAGACTGTTGTTTAAATAAAAGGCTGAAGTGTTAGTTTTTGCTAAGTAAATATAAAGATTGAAGCAAATAAATTAGTTTTGTCTTTTGAATTAATATTATTATTATGGATTATATGGTGATTAATATTTTTACTTCATCATTTACATGTTTCTATGTTTACAGTTTAAAGAATTTAATGTTTTGAAGATGTGATTCCAGTTTATGCATGCAAGAACGAATCATATGCAGGGCTCTAGACTAACTTTTTGCACTGGTTGCACTGGTGCGCCTAACTTTTTTTCTCAGGTGCACCAGCACAAAAGTTAGGTGCACCCAAATTTTCGACCGCATCGCATTTAACACCGCAGTTTTACAAGTTCACTTTTTTTTTTTTTTTTTTTTTTTAAATCGCTGTCTATATAGGCAATATTGACTAACAATCTGGTCAACACAAACTTTATTTGAAGCACAATTCTACAAGAAAGGTAACTTACTGAAAAAGTGTTGGTGCTTAAAGAGCTGAAATTTAATGGATAGTATCCATGGTATTCATCACACTAAGTATTCATAATCATAGTATTCATCACTATTCAGCAGTGATTAACATTGGGACAGTTAATACGGTCGTAGTTCTGTTCAATATACAAAGGAACTTTCGTTTTAACATTGTTTGTGGTTAAAAGAGATGAAAATGGAATGGGGAAATAGTCAATAAATTAATCGTTTCATTGTTTTATTTTTGTAATGTTTATAATAGAGCCGTTAGTCTGAGATCGATTCTTTATTATAGTAATGTTTGTAGTAGATCCGTTAATCTGAGATCGATTGCTCATGTCTCGCTTTCTCAGACGGTATCGCGAGAGTTTCTCCATACAGGCGAAAGTTCTCAGGTGAGATCGCGAGAGCTGCTCATAAGAGTAAATGCCGTCACTGAGGAAACGTCACGCAGGATGCTGTCGTGGAATATTTGAAGGATACAGGGATGTATTATAGGATTTAGATAATTTTTTTTTTTTTTTTTTGTGAAAGTAGATTCATATTCATGCTACATACTCCGATACAGTAGGTGGCGGTATGCACCTGATAAGCCATGGTTGCAATCTGCCATAAAACTAAGAAGAAGAAGAAGAGGAAACGTCATCTCGTGATTATTTCTCCCTGTTTATTCTCAGGTATCGGATCACTAAAGTGATTATAATGCAGTTCGAAAACGAGTTTGAATGTTGAGGACATGTGTATGTAATAGCTGAAAAAGAGTAAAAGTTTCATTAAGTTTGTTAGTGCGTGCACACGAGCGGAGCACATGGTAGCCGGGTCTAAAGCATGGCTGTGTAATGTTAATATGATTTTCGCCTTGTGAAAAACTAAAAGGCGTATCTATATATTGTATTATGTTTCATACCGTTTATTTTTGTAACTGTTTACGAGTTTTGGTACGACCTTTAAATGTATTGTGATTAAAACCAAGTTTACTGATAGATGGAATCATTACTTCACTTTATCATTTCAGCATTTGAAATTAGTTGAAGTGTTGAAGTTAATATAAAGAAACATAATTGCAGTCATTTCCATAATAATCTGTTTTAAGATTAAACTGAGCGTAAAGTGAGGAGTCACTTCATGCTTAGTTTAATCTTAAAACATATTAATATGGAAATGACTGCAATTACGTTTCTTTATCTCAGCTGACTCGCATAACTAATCAAATGCTGAAATAACAAAGTGAAGTAATGATTCCATCTTAACTCTTCAGTGAGACCTTTACAGACCAAAAGGTCCCTCACAACTATTCTTATAGCAGAAATTGATGATATAATTGATGATAAATTGATGAACTGTGTGTATCAGTGATGTGATAAAGTAAAATATATGCCATCATTTTAGCATGTGACTTGCAGTTGTTTAGTAAAATAATAATAATAATAATAATAGTAATTTGCAGTGCAGTGAAATAAGTCAAGATAGACAGTTCTCAGTTCTCATAGTGGATCAGCACCTACAAGATCAAAGCCGGATTCTCATTGTTATGAACTGGATGGAATTTAAGTTACAGTTGTGCTCAAAAATTTAGATACCCCTCGCAGAATCTGCAAAATGTTAATTATTTTAACAAAATAAGAGAGATCATACAACATGCATGTTATTTTTTGTTTAGTACTGTCTTGAGTAAGATGTTTTACATAAAAGATGTTTACATTCAGTTCACAAGACAATAAAAATAGCTGAATTGATAAAAACCTGTTCAAAAGTTTACATATCCTTGATTCTTAATACTGTGTGTGGTTACCTGGATGATCTATGACTGTTTTTTTGTGCTGGTTGTTCTTGGAGGGTGAAAACTTTTGAACAGGATGAAGATGTCCAAATTTCTTATTTTGTTTAAATATCATATTTTGTCATTTAGTACTACCCATCAGAAGCAAAAGAAGATACTTACATGTTTCCCAGAAGACAAATTAAGTGAAATTTACCTTGATCTTCAAATTCAAAAAGTTTTCACCCCCAGCTCTTAATGCATTGTTTCTCCTTCTGGAGAAAAAATATGTAATTATTTGCAACACAAAGGAAGTAGATGCATTACTGTGACCAACCTGTTTTGAATATGAGTTAAGTGTGTTTAACATAAAAAGATATGAGTAACGTCTCATCTCGTGATTATTTCTCCCTGTTTAGTCTCAGGCATAACACACGTACAGGAATATCTGGACCACGGCCAATCAGAGGGGAGGGGGGGGAGGGGTCCGCCCTTCACTATCTCTGATTGGTTTAGACCACGCTATGGGCCTAATGTGTGTCTGTTGTTGAACCACAGGGAGACTTTTCTTTTTTTTTTAGTCGCACCATTGAGAAATTAGGTCGCACTCTAGAGCCCTGATATGGGCAGCCAAAAATAAACAATATAGCAGGGTCGGTTCTAGACCCTTTTTAGGGAGAATTCAGCCCCTCTGTGACTTTGGCCCCTATGAAATTATCATGTAAATGGCTTAAAAATAAAATCACCCTGAAATGCAGGACCAGCCGAGAAGACAAAATTCACTGACCAACTGCCATCCGATTTATCGAGTTCTGACTACCCTCTCTTTGAGATTTTTGCGCATGCGTGGTCAGTTTAGCAATGTAGCCAGTAGTCTTGTGTAGCCAGACCTTTGCCTATTGATAAAAGAGGCTTGTTTGAGATGAGCAAAATCTTCTCTTCTAAAATGTTTGATTTTGTAACTCTGAAATCATGTTTTTATGTGTATAAATTATGTGTGAATATTCCCAAACTCTCTGACTGTGCAGTCTCTGTGATTGTTGTCATGCAAAATGCATGATATTTTTTTAGTACTGTCCTAAAAAGATATTTTACATAAACGATGTTTATATGACCCTGCTCAAAAGTTTACACACCCTTGATTCTTAATACTGTGTCATTCCCTGGATGATCCACGGCTGTTTTTTTGTTTGTTTGTTTTGTGATGGTTGTTCATCAACATTCTTCAGAAAAATACTGCAGATTATTTAATTTTCCAGCATCTACTGTGTATTTGAACCCTTTCCAGCAGTGACTGTATGATTTTGAGATCCATCTTTTCACACTGAGGACAACTGAGGGACTCAAACACAACTATTAAAAAAGGTTCAAACATTCACTGATGCTCCAGAAGGAAACACGATGCATTAAGAGCCGGGGGTGAAAACTTGAATGAACTGAATTTGAAGATCAAGGTAAATTGTACTTAATTTGTCTTCTGGGAAACATGTAAGTATCTTCTTTTGCTTCTGATGGGTAGTACTAAATGACAATATATGATATTTAAAATAAGAAATTTGGACATCTTCATCCTGCTCAAAAGTTTTCACCCTCCAAGAACAACCAGCACAAAAAAACAGTCGTGGATCATCCAGGTAACCACACACAGTATTAAGAATCAAGGGTATGTAAACTTTTGAACAGGGTTTTTATCAATTCAGCAATTTTTTTGTCTTGTGGACTGTATGTAAACATCTTTTATGTAAAACATCTTATTCAGGACAGTACTAAACAAAAAATAACATTTTGTATGATCTCTCTTATTTTGTTAAAATAATTAACATTTTGCAGATTCTGCGAGCGGTATGTAAATTTTTGAGCACAACTGTAACTTAAATTCCATCCAGTTCATAACAATGAGCGTGAATCCGGCTTTGATCTTGTAGGTGCTGATCCACTATGAGAACTGAGAACTGTCTATCTTGACTTATTTCACTGCAAATTACTATTATTATTATTATTATTATTTTACTAAACCACTACAAGTCACATGCTAAAATGATGGCATATATTTTACTTTATCACATTACTGATATACACAGTTCATCAATTTATCATCAATTATATCATCAATTTCTGCTATAAGAATAGTTGTGAGGGACCTTTTGGTCTGTAAAGGTCTCACTGAAGAGTTAAGATGGAATCATTACTTCACTTTGTTGTTTCAGCATTTGAATAGTTATGCGAGTCAGCTGAGATAAAGAAACATAATTGCAGTCATTTCCATATTAATCTGTTTTAAGATTAAACTAAGCATGAAGTGACTCCTCACTTTACGCTCAGTTTAATCTTAAAACAGATTATTATGGAAATGACTGCAATTATGTTTATTTATATTAACTCGCATAACTATTCAAATGCTGAAATGATAAAGTGAAGTAATGATTCCATCTATCAGTAAACTTGGTTTTAATCACAATACATTTAAAGGTGCAGTACTATAGCATAAGGAATAGTGTTTAAATTAGGCTGTCTAGAGCTCAAGGTTCAACAGATTATTTTAAAGTTATTTACCATATTGACATCTTAAGACATAATTGAATACAGATACTTATTTGAGTTTAGAATATAAGCCTACTAATATTTAGTGAACTGTGCGTATGACTTTTCCCGTTTTATTTTTATTTTGTGATTCGATATGAAAATATAATAAATATGTAATTAAAAGAAAGGTCCCACAGTATCCAGAACCTTAAAATATAAAATACCCAAACAGTAGTATGAGTTTACAAAATATCCAACAATACATCAGGCAATCCTTATTATAAATAAACAGAGTTTGGTATTTTTCAAACAGGTGCCTTATTCTTTAATTTCTTGTGAAATGAAGTGTGTGAAATATGTTTTTTTCTCTTTTGCCAAAAACTTGACAAAACTATATTTTAATACTGATTCCCAACCTCCCAATCTGTAAGTGCAATTTTCAGTATTTTGTTCCTAAAGAATCAGACTTATGAAAAAACACACCCTTGGGAAAAGATTTCTTACCAAATGCATAAATGTTATAAAATATATAAATATATTTTCCACAATACAGTAAGTGTTGACAGGTCATTTCTGTAGTCTTTGTTTCTCCAGTTGCTCCATATATCTCGTTGAGTTGTAGTAATTAATCCAGGCTGTAGGGGGCGTCATCGTTACTGTGTTTCCAGTGTTGAACGCGGCGCTGCAGCTTCAGAGCGGCCTGACTGAGATGAGAAAAGTACAAATAAACACTATAATCAATAACATAGGACAATCTCTGCTCAACTATATGAAACTAAATGTTCAGTATCTCCTATCTGTCTTTCAATATGCACTGTATTTGTAAGTGTATTGTGTCACATTGATTCATACCTGGAGATGTTTTTGCAGTAGAGCATGCTGATGGACCGCAGCTGCGGACAGCAGCACAAGAGTAAGGAAGGTGTGCGGTCAGTCAGGAGAGGACAGCCACTCACATCCAGCTCCTTCAAGAAGTGACCGGCTCTTGTTAGATACTTCACTGATGTATCCGTCATCTGGTGTAGCAAAACATAGTTTTTCAGCTATGATGTTATATTTACCCTCTTTGAATGCCGTATATAGGCTAGTAGGGTCAAAAGATCTGAGACCACTTGTGAAAATACTTGTTTTCTAGTTCAGGGGTAATTTTTCACAATATAAATTGGGTCCTTATACATGAAAATATCTAGCTTCCTTTTACATTTTAGAATAAGTGTCCCTCACACAAGGATGATCATATTTTAAGGGGTCCGTGGCATCTAAAAGATTGAAAAGCCTGTTCTAATTGAATGCATTTGTATTAAAATATTATATTAGCATAAAAAAAAACTTAAAGTGTAAAAACTTTCAAGCATTTGATTATTTGATTAATGACCTTGAAAAGTGTGTACTCTTAAAATTTATATTTAATACATGTAATTTTAATAACATTTTATATTTTCTGGATTGTTCAACAATATCTAGTGATGGGTGATTTCAAAACACTGCTTCATGAAGCTTTACGAATCTTTTGTTTCGAATCAGTGATTCGGAGCGCGTATCAAACTGCCAAAGTCACGTGATTTCAGTAAACGAGGCATCGTCATGTCATAGGTGTTTTGAAATTTCAATGGTTCACCACTGGGGGGCGTGACTTTGTCAGTTTGAAACGCGCTCCGAACCACTGATTCGAAACAAAAGATTTGTGAAGCTTCGAAGCTTCATGAAGCGGTGTTTGAAATCACCCATCACTAGATATTGTTGAATAAAGTCGTTTTTTTTTTTTGTTTTTTGCTGCACAAAAAGTATTCTCGTCGCTTCTTAAAAAATATCTTAATTTGTGGTCTGAAGATGAACGAAGGTCTTAAGGGTGTAGAATGACATGAGGGTGAGTAATTAATGACAGAATTTTCATTTTTGGGTGAACTAACCCTTTAAAGCTGTGATAGTTGACTGTATGAAGTGTCATTCCACATTTCGGCTGCGTCCAAAATTGTATACTCTGAGTAGGTACTTATTTTGAATAAGTCAAGTCAAGTCAAGTCAAGTCACCTTTATTTATATAGCGCTTTTTACAATGTAGATTGTGTCAAAGCAGCTTTACATTGATAACTGGTATATAATTTTTGGCTGCACAGCAGCTCTTAAAGAATAGTGTCAATGCAGGCAGATCAAAGCACTGTTGAATATCAAATGTCAAGTCAAATGTAATTACTTTGCCACTGCTAAAAAAAAAATACATTCTATATAGTATGAATGTGTTCCATACATACTAGATTTGCCATGTTGTCACTGTCATGTGACCTACCAGCTCCTCTCCCGTGGCCTCATGGGATAGTAAAGTGTCCACTATGCACACTTCAGAATCTCGCCGGAAGTAGTAGGTCATCTGGGTACTTTTTGCCTACTCGTTTACGAGTACTGTGAATTCGGACATACTACTCTTGTCATATACTGTTTTTCACCTACTATATAGTAGGGAAGTATGCAATTTTGGATGCAGCCTTCATTTTTAAGTATTTAAAATGTACTTTTCCTATTTGGAATTTTCAGTGTGAACACACAAATCGCACTATTTATACTACAAAACGGCACAGAATAGTGCACAAGTATGCAAATTGGAACGTGCCTTTTGTTCATCTGTTAACAGTTAATTGTTTTCTGACTAAGAACCCAGCTATAATTACTTTGTGCACTTTTTATTCATTAAAGATTACTGATTTAAAAAAGTACTTTAGGGCATCCAGCTATTCTGACTGTGGCAATGGTCCTGCAGAAGAAGGAAAGGGCTTTGATCGCACGATCAGACAGACACACGCAGTGACACACATCCAAAAGCTCCAGACGATGACATTGTCGGCAAAACATCTGCACAGAAACAAAATTATGGCACATGAACTTTTCCAAAAACAGTAATCAGATTGCAAATACATGGCAAGTCATAAATGTATGCATAATGGAGTGATAAAAAGGTAAGCCAAACCTTTATTCCATTATCTGTAATGAAAGCGCACTCGGTTGCGGTCAGTTTTCTCAGACTGTTGTTGGCCCCCAGAACTGCCAGTCCCTGTGAAAGACACTTTTTTAATATAATAACAGCTGTAAAAGGATTATGTGTAATGAATTATATACTTAGTTTACTTTGTCATGTATTTTGCAGCCGGTGATGTCCAGAGAGACCAGAGAAGCACATTTGTCCAGACACTCAAAGCCATTATCTGTCAGGTTCTCACAGAAACACACGGCCAGGTGGGACAGATTGCTACATCTGGAAATTAATTTTACATTCATAAAGTCTCTGTATAAGAGGAATTTTATGTGAAAAGAGTGTGTACTGTAAGTGTTAACTGTTTTCACCTCTGAGTTATTCTCTTCAGGGACAGGTCAGTAACTTTTGGGCAGTAGGAAAGATCAAGCTCTTGCAGTTCAACAGCAGATGGTCCTTCAGTGATGTAATTGACTCCCATATCAGTCACCCTAGATTGGGTAAAAAACAAACAACATAAACTGAACGCAATTTTATAGAATCTGAAATGCATGTCAAGAATGTAACCAAATATTCAAGATTGGAGGAGCAAATGTAAAAGTTTAAGAATCGGTTGTATGGAAATCCTGAATGGAAAGGTGAAATATTTATTTTTTGAAGTGCCTCCCTGAGTGTAGCCTATTAAATCCTATATTATTTTTTTCTGCTGTATGTAGCAACCAAAAATGGGCAAAAAAATCAAAATAATTTTGTCTAATTTTCTGCACATTTTTTCCCCTTCTTAATTTTGTGGAGTGTCCTAACCAGACGCGACGCGACGCCATGCGATAAAAGGTATATTCAGAGTTTTTGTCCTAACTAGCCGCGACGATTCTATTTTAGAAACGGTTTCTATTTTTCTGTGACGTCGCAAATGGAACAACAACACGAAGTATGGCAGTGATTACCTGATAATCTCAGGTAAAGTTTATTTGCTTTATTTAATGTTAAAAGAGTGTAATGTGACTTTGAATATCATTTAGTGCTCCCAGCTTCCCAGCTAACAGAATTTTGTTATAAGAACGTTCTCTAAATATTCAGTGTTGGTTCTGGGAATGTAAAAAACGTCCAGTTTTCCTGACGTTAGAGGAATGTGTTTTAAAAGCTATGATGTTCCTCAAACGTTCTTTCAACTTAATTTTGATTTAAAATTCAATATTGTAGGAACGTTGATTTGTAACATTCCAAGAACATAAAAATGTCCAGTTTCCTTATTATTTAAAGGTTAGTATGATGTTCCTGAAACATTCTTTCAATCATTCAAACACCTGTGAACAAGCACTGGAAGAAAGAGAAATAAAAAGAGAGAGAACTTTCTTCAGCCACAGCCTTAGATGAACTGAAGATAAAAGACATTAAATATCTCAGGATCTGATTAAACAACTCCACAAACAGCATTACAGCTTCACTTATTACTATCCAGACTGACTTTATTTCTGTCACACGTCTACAGAAGTTCTTATTGAGAATTAACAGAGGTTTAGATGTTGCCTTATCGAAAATTGTTACCATCATGGAGATCAGTGTTTGCTTTAGTTGAGTTCTTGACCCTTGACTTTTGTTGAGTTGCTTCTTTATCTGTAATTGCAGGGGTTTTCAGAAAACATTTCTGCATTGGCAAAGCAGATCATCATGTCTGTTTTAATAACAGACAAATGATTGCACTAAAGTGGTTTAAACAACTGCTTTTTCTGTGGTTTTGCTTACTTATGGAATTGAAATGTTAGAAAATAAACTCAAATGATGTGATAAAAACCATTTGTAACACTGAAGTGATTTGTGTAAGATTGTCCAAAACTATTTAAAAGTTAAACACGACACACTTAGACATCAGCACTCACCATACAAACCTCAACAATGGTGACAATCAAAAAAACAATTCAGCTGCATAATTTATTCATGATGCAATGCATGCTGGGAGCCATGAATACGTTTTGTATGCTGGCCTAAAGCATGTCACCATTGTTGTGTTTCATATGCCGAACGTTGATGTCTGTGAGTGTATAAAAGACACAAAACATGTCTTAAACAAGAAGTTAACAATGACAGTGTCATTTATACACTCACAGACATCAACATCTGAAATAACTATGGTGTTATAAAAAAATTATTTTCACATTGGTTGAGTTTGATACTTCTCAATAGCATTTCAAATCCTTAAGTCAGCAATTACAGAAAAAAGTATTTTAAGCCACTTTAATGCAATCATTTGTCTGTTATTAAAACAGACATGATGATCTGCTTTACCAATGCAGAAATGTTTTGTTGAAAACTCCTGCAATTACTGATAAAGAAGCAACTCAACAAAAGTCAAGGGTCAAGAACTCAACTAAAGCAAACACTAATCTCCATGGTGGTGACCTCAAATGAAGCATTTTCAACCAAACATCAACATCTAAACCTCTGTTAATTCTCAATAAGAACTTCTGTGACAGAAATAAAGTCAGTCTGGATAGTAATAAGTGAAGCTGTAATGCTGTTTGTGGAGTTGTTTAATCAGATCTTGAGATATTTAATGTCTTTTGTCTTCAGTTCATCTAAGGCTGTGGCTGAAGAAAGTTCTCTCTTTTTATTTCTCTTTCTTCCAGTGCTTGTTCACAGCAGGTGTTTAAATGATTGAAATGTTTCAGGAACATCATACTAACCTTTAAATAACATTCTACTAACATTAAGGAAACTGGACATTTTTGTGTTCTTGGAATGTTACAAATCAACGCTCCTACAATGTTGAATTTTAAATCAAAATTAAGTTGAAAGAACATTTGAGGAACATCATACCTTATAAAAAACGTTCCTCTAACGTCAAGAAAACTGGACGTTTTTTACGCTCCCAGAACCAACACTGAATATTTGGAGAACGTTCTTATAACAAAATTCTGTTAGCTGTGTTTGTAGCCGTACTAACAGCAACAATGGATAATTCACCTCAGATCTTGAAATTAAACAAATGGAAACAAAAACGTTCAAACTGTTGACAAACAAATGTATTCTATGACAAAGATTGTTTTAGTAACGCAGAATGTATTTTTAATATTGTTTGAATGGCGTGTTATTTGTGAATTTGATTATGTACTTATCCATTTCCTTGCAAGTGCCTTCAAGATTTATCTCTGGTGCCGTTCACTTGCCGCGAGAGCCCGCCCACACGCTGTTCTGATTGGCTGTGGTTTTTGATTGATTTTGTCGCATCTCGTAGTCGTGTCGCGTCTGGTAGGTGTGTGTTCAGATTTTTTGGCCCATTTTTTGTCTCACACCACAGAAAAAAAAAGGTTCTCAAAAAGACGCTGTGTTTGCATTTTTCTACATATTCACATCAGTGCAATGGCTTCTCTCACTTGAAACACCCTGAGATATTTAGTTTGCACAGTTTAGTCAGACTTCCTAAAGACTTCAAGCTGGCGTCAGTCATGCGAGGACAGTCGGACACATGGACCTCACTGAGTTTCAGAGAGCTCCGGCACAGGGCCTTCAAGCTGCTGTCCGTCATTCTCTCATTACCTGAAATGCATAAGACACCGTTTCTGTTTTACTAATTTAGCCTTTTTAGCCATGCCACATTATTTGAACGCACAAATACAAACCTTCTATTTGTATCTTGTTGAGGCTGATCACTTCTGCGATTGTTTTGAATGCCACATCAGATAGAAACGGTGAGTCCAATAGGGAAATCACAGTCAGCAAATGACATTTAGACACTAAGACCTTGCAACAAAGAAAACAAGAATTACCAATTCAAACTTGGTGTCTAATGTACATAAAATATGACAAGGTCTATGTAACACATACTGTACCTGCACACAGTTGTCAGTGAGGGTGGGCAGGTCATCTAACACAATCTGTTGAAGTGAACTGCAAGCCTCAGCAACATATGTAAATCCATCCACAGATATCTGTAGAGTAGAAAAACATTTATATAATGCAATTAACTTGGTCAATCCTTAATCTGATAATCATTTTAGCTAATATTACTAGTTTGCATGTCCTATATGTGTTAACACTAACCTGAGAACAACCGGAGAGGTCTAGATGACTGAGTCTGTGACAGCCTTTCCCTGTGGTCAGATACTGCAGGCCTTTATCAGAGAAACCCATGCAGTATGCGAGATTCAGAGACCGCAGCGTCAGACAGCATCTTTTAAACAACAGTCAGTACCAGAACCATAAAAATACAGTTATTTCTGTCATTATGGTTGTGTACTGAGAAACATGTAAGAAGTTTGTACCTTGAGAGGACTCTTATAGTGGCATTAGTTATATGAGTTAAGGCCAGATTAAGATAGAGGAGAGAGTGACATCCCTCTAAAATCATCTTCATATTTTCATCCTGTCAAGATTGTTTCCAAACAAAACAGGTATTAGATTGATCACAAGCAGCAAAACCTATAAATACAATGTGTTTGTGTTCTACTTGCATTAACATTTAGGCATTCACTCAGATTGAGTTCTTGAAGATTTCGGCATTGACCTTTAAAAATAAAACACATGCAAAATCCTTGTCATATCATTGATCAAACTGAAGATTTATGTCATTTTTAAACTGATTAAAGTAAATTTACTGATGCGTCTGAAGCTCGACCCCTGCACCATAGTGCAACCGCACAAGTTTACAGAGATCACATAGACACGATGTGCCCGCAGTATTCTCTCCACAGTCTGATCTGTGATCCAGCTGCTCTCAGAGGAGAAATCAATCTGTGGAAACACATCTTACAGATTATACTGTCTATATACTCTTGTGAAAAAGAAGACACTTTTGCATACTTTTAAATAGAGTACTTAATACAGAAATAATATGCTCTACAAGAATATACTTAAGTGGAAACTGATGTGATGTTTTCGGACACTTATTTGAATGTTATTTAAAATTAAATGAAAATGGTACACTATGTAACTTTCGGCCCTCTAGCGGTTAAAAAAAAACTGCATGCATTTTGCGGAAAGACCATTGTTTTGGCTGTGCTTCGGCTCTGCATGACTGTGTGGATGAATATGGTTATCCTACTTCTCATAAAACATTCACTACTAAGCTTAAGAGATATAACCAGTTTGGCTGGAAAGGATCTCAAGTTGACTAACTGAAGATGTTACTGTAACTTTACCCATTAATAGACAGGGTACTTCCTTGAAAATAAATTCCAGCACAGCGCTACAACAACCCATTATTAAATGACCCTTCACAATAGATAATGCTTTACAATGAACTCTGTTGGAGAGCTACATATGGCAATTTATCTGTTCAGAAAAACACCTTACTCACCAGTTGAGTAATAAAATGTCATTTCCGCGTCACTTTTACAACATTTCCAGTCCCTCAGTTCTTGCCATCTCCGAAAAGTAGAGCTAATGTTGATTCTGGTTTTATTACGATCTCTGTCGCGTTCTATTTTTGCCAGCAGACTCTCTTCTGTTCAGTGTTTTTTTTTTTTTTTTTAAAACAGGCAATTCCCTGGAGTTTTGTGTTTTAGCTGCTACATGTCAACCTTTCTCGCTCAGGGTTGCCAGGTTTTCACAACAAAACCGCCCAGGGGGTGTCTCTCTGTAAAAATCGCATTCCGGGGGGGTAAAATCCACGTTTTTGTCAGGGTTCCCCTGGTAAAATTTGCATTCCAGGGGCTAAATATGATGTTATTTGGGGTCGCTTCAACTTGCAGACATGAAAAACAACCTGTGGCAACAGTGTTAAAGTAGCCCAATTCCGCGGGAAAACTTCAGACTTGGCAACACTGCAACTAACCAATGCCACTCCCACCTCATACACGTGTCGGAGCAACTTTTCTCTATTTATGGACATGAGGAGACATGCACGGGCGAGTGGCATATGTAAGCAATTTCCCTTCGAAAACCATCCCGTCAGGTCTAAAATATAAACACTTATAATAGTCTTACCATAGTGAATCAGGGTAAGACAAAAACACGTTTTGACTCATTATTTAAATTTTGTTAATTTTGAACAAAATATGTTACATTTAAGTAGGACTTAAGTACATCTTTTTATGTATTTTCATAATTACTTCATTGAAATATGGTAACAGTGTACAACCAAATGTACTGACAAGTATTTATGGTAAACTAAAATATACTTTAATGTATATTTAAATATATTTACACATTTGTAAGGATGAAATTGCAATTTAGTACATTTAAAATATAACTTTAAATGTAGACTAATATTGAATAACACATTACAGATAAATTTATAATAAAGTATTTTACACATGCTTTAGTACGGTAGTCTATGGAAGCCCGTTTCCGCCACTAAATAAAAAAATAAAAACAATAATTGCGACTTTTTATCTCAGAATTCTGACTTTTTTTCTCACAATGCCAAGTTATAAAGTCACAATTCTGAGATATAAACTCGCAATTGCGTGATATAAAGTCACAATTCTGAGATATAAACTCGCAATTGCGAGAAAAAAAGTCAGAATTGCAAGCAAAAAAGTTTCACACAATTGTGACTTCATATCACGCAATTGCGAGTTTATATCTCAGAATTCTGACTTTATAACTTGCAATTGTGAGAAAAAAAAAGTCGCAATTATTGTTTTTATTTTTTTATTTAGTGGCGGAAACGGGCTTCCATAGTTGTCAACACATCAAATAAAGCATGACAAAAAAAATTATAACATAGGCTAATGTAAAATATACTTTAAAGTAAAACTTATCATTTAACATTATTACACAGTTCACTTTTTAAAAGTGTGTCAGGAAACATAGTCATGAAAGTGTACTCTCTTTAAATACGCTTAAGTGGCCTTTTATTTCATTACTTTTAAAATTTGACATGAAAGAGCATTTAAGTGAGCTGCACTGACCTCAGTCCACAGTGAGCTGATCTGAGTGATCGCTTTCCAAGAATGACACACCTGAGCACATTTCAGGAGGTCACGCACACCTAGACTTTGGAAGATCTGCACCAAATTGCATATTAAAATCACAGTTGACTTGAAGCGAGTTATATAATTGTAACGTCACAGAGGTTAAGTGATACCTTAAGAGACAGCTTGTTAGGCAGCAGTGATAGTCTGTCCTGTCCATTGCCCTGTGGTATCTCTGAGTTCAGACTTTCTTGAATCTCTCTCTCTAGCCTCTGAACATACAGACATACATAATGCCTAAACATCTTATCAATTAAATGCATTTGTGTTTCACACACATTCTAATTTGAAAAACTACCTTAAAATATTCCTTTGTTCTTTTAGCGTCATGTACAACATGACGCCAAGTCGTTATGATGTTTCTGCAGTGAACAGACTCCTGCGCTTTCTGTAGTTTCCTCACAGCATCTGGATAACATAGATAATGCCTTCATATGTTACAATCAGTGTTGGGGGTAACGCATTACTTTTACATTTACAACAAAATATCTGAGTTATTTTTTCCCATTTATTGACCGACAGCTCTCCTGTCCCAATGTTGAGAGAAATGCAGAGGTGTTGTGTGCGCTGTGTGAACATGATGGTTATTCTAGACTAGTCCTAGACTGAATGTGAGCATACATTTACTCATTTACTTCTTCTCCTGCGTCCTATTCTTCTGTATTCCAGAATATCAGCACAGCTGAAAGGCTTGTTTGTTTGAACTGCGCCCTCTACTGGATTGTGGCGTGTTCGCTCCGCAGGATCTAGGAACGATTTTAGTTCTAGGAACTCCTTTTAGGGGAACTAAATTAGCTCCTACTTCAGAGTAGGGTCTAAACCAGCACTATAGGAACTATCAGTGATGTGAGTGTATGTTGATTGGTCAAACGCATGTCAAACACCGGCATTTTTAAAAAGCCGTGTAAACATATTTACTTCACAAACATGGAAAACAGCGATAACGGCATTTACCTGCTGTCTGCAGGGTTATAAGTTATGAGTTATAAGTGTTCTTTTCTCAGCCTCGATGATATGTAATACTGAAAGCTGTCATAGGAGATTTTGTCTCTTAGTCCCACTTTTTTCTCTTTCAGTCGCGTAAATTATGCGTTTACATTCCATCTCCGTTATCACGAAACCCACGACACACAACAAACACAACTCCGATCACAGCATCTTCCATCCACCGGTTTTTAGCATTTGTAAATGCTGCGCTTAAAGACGCCGCTGTCGGCCGCTTCAGAGTTCCTTTTACCGGTGCGAATGCAACCAGGAACATGGTTTCTCTCGGGGGAGAAATTAGTTCTCGGGGAACTATCCTAGTGGCTAGTTCCTAGAACTGAGTTCCTAGAGCTATTCAGTGCGAAAGCCCCTTTATTCATTTCACTTTTGGTGTGAAAGGGCCTTTACATTTTCCAAAAATAGAACTTTTTTGTTGTTATAAAAACAAACAAACAGCCCAGCCCAGGTGAGAAAAAGTAACATAATGCATAACTTTCCATAAAAAGTAACTAACATAATTAGTTACTTTTTTTAGGAAGTAACGCAATATTGTAATGCGTTACTTTTAAAAGTAACTTTCCCCAAGGTTACAATATTAATAGAGAACAAAATGGTTAAATTTAATAGCTGGACTTCCTAAATATTCCAACTTTGAATTCCATGTAACCTGATGGAATATATACCATTCTGCCTGTTTTTGCGAAAGCAAACCCACGCTTTCCACTTGATGAAAGCCAGTTTTATCCCTCTTTGTGTGTGATACAGCTTAGCCTCTTCCATTCTCTCTAGGAGCTTGGCAGCTTTCATTTTCTTCTTCGAAATATAACTCTTCCAACCCCTTTAACATGAGAAGACAGACATTAGACATACAGCCCCAGTGTTTTTGTACACTCTTAAAAATTAAAGTTGTTTATTGTGGTTCCATTAAGAATCTTTACCATTCCACTGCAAAAAAAAAAAAAAGTTTCTTTATAGGTGAAGGGGGTTCTTTAGATTTTTAAATTCAAAATGATTATTTTATGGCATCACTGTGACAACCCCCTTTTGGAACATTTATTTGTAAGAGTGTTTAAGCTGTTGTGGCTCTTTAGCTTATATACAGTTTTTTGACACTCACATGAAACACGTTTTGGTCAGGTTGGTTCGATAACACGAGTAAGCTTTCTCCAACGAATGTGACAGAAACTGTGAGAGGGGAAAAATAAATAAATGAGTTTAATAGATTTGTGATAGCAACAACCCTATTCACTCTGAATAAAGAATACATGAAGATGTGAGATTTACCAGGCTGTCTTCTGAATTTCCAAAAATACCATAAACAATGTTTCCTGCCAGTGAGGAGATTTGTTTGTCTTTGTCAATAAATGTGTGCCTAAAGAATTGAGAAACAATTTACATTTTAGAGCTATTAGTAGTAGTAGTATTTACTGTATTAAAACTACTGTTTAAAGCTTATAAACTTGAATTTACATCTCAGAGTCATCGTTTATTTTCTAATGTCAAAAATTATACACAAGCCTACATACCAGCAAATCTCGAAATCCTGATCCTCTAGAATTGATCGGATCTTCTCTTCTATAAAGTGCAAAGGATCTTCAGGGCATGAGACACATATCCCAACAAGCAAAGCCTATTTGAAATGCAAAATAAAATAAATAAATAAATATATAGCATTAATAATCCTTTAAACTAATAGCATTTATTTAAAACAATATATATATATATATATTTAACATTATTAATAACATGTTATAAACAAATGAATCTGATTGTGTTCAGTTACACTATTTCCTTGGCTGGCTCAATTATTAACTAAGTAGATCATTAAATCACCTTGTAAATCTGAGGAAGTGAATGTTTAATAATATAGTCTCTCAAAATTGGATCTGAATCTTGCAAAGAAGTCATCATAAAAACGATAGCAGGTGAAGTAGATTAATGATTTCCCGCAGTTAGTGCAACAATAACCTGAGACATCTGTAGCTTCTGTCAATATTTACATTCATGTTGCTTGGTGACCTGAGCAAGTGGTTGGTCAGATGAAATAATGGAGTATTAATAGCAAATATATATATACATTCATACATATATTTGAATTTCAAATAAAATTTCATAATATAGGCTACTTATATGCCTAAATATATGTAGCCTACAACAGTGATATATAAACTTAATACATTTTGAATTTATTCCCTTGCATGCAGACAGAATTGAAGTTGAACTTGTTTTATGCCTGTTTTTAATTATTTCTAGCTCTATTTGAAGATTTAAGAGTACATTTTTGGGGCTTAAATAGAGCATTCTGGGAAATGTTGTACATACATACATACATACACACAAACACATACATACATAAAACACATTTTTATATGTGTGTGTGTGTGTGTGTGTGTGTGTAATTAAAAATTGTGATTTGTTCTCTTCAAAAATTTCGTTCAAAAACACTAACATCGTTCATGAACGCTCGCTCAACTCAAAATGTATTATTGAATAATTATAATTATAATAATATATGTATATTTAAACCAAAGTCATTCATGAACACAACTCCGCGAAACGTTTTGGTCGTCCACTGATGCAATAGGCGGCAACGTGAAGAGGAAACCGTCCGTGACGAGTATATGATCAGGAAGTATGTACATCTTTATTTATCCTGTCGGACGAGAACCATGTGTTAATATTTATGTATGAAATCTGCGCATATCGCAGAATGGGAGATGACAATGTCATAGCCCGGCTCGGCAGCATGAAGGCTCTGTTGGGGATTGTAGCAGGAGCTGGAGCCTCGTATGGGATTTATAAACTAGTCTTTGGTCGTGTAGGAGATGGAGGAGTAAACAGAAGAAAGTCTGCGAAAAGTGTGACTATTCAGCCTGGGAGCTTAATGGCCAAAGTATCTGGATTTAAAGTTGTTAGTAAGAGTGATAATCTGGATCCGTCTGCGGAGACTGAATCTAGTAAGTGACATTCAAATGTTTTTTTCATGAGAAAGTAAATACTGACACCACTATATAAGTTTACACTATATAAGTTTTTTTTTTCTAAATCAAACACATTGTATTGATTAAATATGGGGAGTTTGTTCATTTTGGTGTCTTAGTTTCTTGATCTTTTCATACAAACCTTTTCTTTGTTGTTTTTTTCTTCTCATTAGGTGATATTCACTCAAAATCTGCTGCCAGCCTGGAGCCTCGACATCTGAGTATGCTTCTCTCCCTTCTGCAGAGCAGCCCAAACCCAGAAGAGAGGAGAAATGTTCTCGTAACCTTAGGAAATGCTGCTGCCTTTACTGTAAACCAGGTCAGCGAATTGTTTGGCTTCTAGACACTGTGCATTACGCTTACTTAGTTAATATGTTTTGACTTGAAGAAGGTTAAAAAAAAAACTCACTTTGCAATTGATGTATCATGTTTACAATAATTATTTGCTTTTCTTATTCAGGATCTTCTGCGAGAATTTGGAGGTCTTCACATCATAGCAGGCTTCCTCTCAGACCCTTCATCTGAGATTCGGGTTCAGACTCTAAACGCTCTGAACAACTTAAGCATGAATATCTGCAATCAAGAGCAGCTGAAGGTATTGCAAATACTGTATAGATTTTATTATGTAGAATATTTTGTTTTATTTTAGTCTTAGTACATGCCTGTTGCTTTTGAATCAGTGTTGTTGTTGTTAAGTAATATTATTCAAAATTGTTTTTTGATAATTAAAATAAAACTGAAATAAAATATAAATGGAAAAATGAAAATCTTAAATAAAAAAACCTGAAAGAAAATTAGAAATGGTTGCCTTCAATGCCTTGGCAACTAACTGAAACATGTTAAAGTGATAAAGTAAAATATAAATAAATTAAAACTGTATAGAAATTTGTGCTGTCAAATTGATTAATCACGATTAATCGCATCTAATATAAAAGTTTGCAACTTTTATGTTTCAATTAATGTGCAATTAATCAAGTTTCAAACTTATATATTAGATGCGATTAATCGTGATTAATCAATTTGACAGCACTAATAGAAATATAGAAAAATTAATAAAAATATAGGGGGGAAAAAGCTGAATGAAATTTAATATAGAAAAATAAAAGCTAATTCAAAATATTAATATATATAAATACTATAATGCTATATAAATAATACTAAAATACCATGTTCTCCCATTGATACTATGGTTACACATGTCTCTGTTGTTGTCGTTCAGATATATATCCCGTCAGTGATGCAGTTGATTGACATGTCACCTGTGAACTCTGACCTTCAGCTGGCAGCGCTCCGATTACTCACTAATCTGTCCGTCACCGATAATCACCAGCATCTGATGAAGAATTCTATTACCCTCCTCCTATCTCTACTCGTAGTGAGCAATGAAGTCCTACAGGTGATTTTTGGAGTAATGTATTGAATGATATGTGTACACAATCAGATTTGTTGAATATTTAATCTGTTCCTGCAGATCCAAGTCCTGAAGGTCCTAGTAAATCTTTCCTCCAATCCAGATTTGATGGACGATATTGTGCAAGCTCAGGTGAAGTAATATGTCATTTATGGTTTCTGCTGTAATGCTTTGCCTTTTTTGTTGGTGAAATCCAGTGCAGTGAATTTTCTCTCATGCCGACACAATATGATTATAAATAGATAAACCTATAAATAATTGCCTTGGTTGCTGGGTGTCCTAGTTTGTCTCATTGGCTGCTGTTGACGCTTATATCTATTTTAAGACCACTCTGTGGCCATGATTTAGTTTAGAGCTGCACGATTTGGGGGAAAATATCTAATTAAAAAAAAAAGCTCAAGGTTTGCTGTGCTTGTTTGTAGGGCTTCATAATATGACCAAATATTTGTGATTTATATATCAAGTAGTCGTGTTTATTTAATAACGCACTGTCAATTGTGATAAATCATCCTGGTGTTATGGATATCGCCATCTTTGATACTGTCGCTGTTGTGCGTTTGAATGCTGTTCGATCATACGGATATGTATCCAAGCAGATAATTTAATCTGCTGAATGAACAAAACATCTCAAAACTCACACCTGTAAGCAAATGCTGTTGTCGACTAACAGTCACTGAATGCAGCCATTAAGAAAATTTCTGATAGTTGCCTTTTAATTCTTAGCACTTCTTAGGAATTTTTTTATTTGTAAAGTAAGTATTAGAAAAGGTTTGAATAAAATGTTGACAGATTAATCAGAGAAGTTACTGTTATTTCTTGGCAAGTTAATTAAAGGATTAATCAACCAATCTGAAAATAATCAATAGATTAATCATAAAAATATAGTTGATTGGTTAATCGACTAATCAGGGGGAAATAATCAATAGAAAAAATAGTTGTTTTTTTTAAATTTATAATTATTACTAAATAAAAATATTAAACTAAATAAGAAATATATACATTTTTTAAGAAATGTTGAAAGATTAATGGCAGAAGTTATCGTTATTATTTATTGGCAAGTTAACTAAATGATTAATAAACTAATCAATCAATAGATTAATTGTAAAATAGTTGATAGATTAATCGTTTAATCGGAAAAATAATCAATAGAAAAATATAATTTTTATGATTATAATTATTACTAAATAAAAATATGTAAATAAATAAGAAATATTTTAATGTTTTAAGAAACGTTGAAAGATTAATTGCAGAAGTTATCGTTATTATTTATTGGCAAGTTAACTAAATGATTAATAAACTAATCAATCAATAGATTAATCACAAAATAGTTGATAGATTCATCGATTAATCTGAAAAATAATCAATAGAAAAAATATTATTTTTATGATTATAATTATTAAATTATTATAATTATTATAATTATTAAAAATTAAACTAAATTAGAAATAGTTCAATATTTTAAGAAATATAACTTAAATATTTTAAAATAAGAATAAAAATTGAGTATTAAAGAAATATAATAACAATTTTATGACTGTTTTAATTTTTTTAGATTTATTTTTTGGCGTTTTTGCCTTTATTGCAATAGGACAGTATTCAGACAGGAAGCGAAGTGGGAGAGAGAGAGGGGGACGGGATCAGAAAAAGGACCGCGAACCGGGACTCGAACTCGGGTCGCCTGAAGCGGCGCGCTCCCCACAACTAATTTTCAAATGTTAAACCATCGTTAAATTTTATTTAGTTGGAAAATGGCAGGAAGTGCTTCACTCTGAGCCATGCATATATTAATTTTTAATCAAATCACAGTCTTTATGATTTGATAATCACACTAATCTTTATTGCGATTTTGGTTTTATTTTGATTAGTCGCGCACACGCAACCCTAGTTTATTTCTTCTTTTAGTTCTAAGAGCTTTTATGTATTTGCACGCACTCATCCAGTTACTTGTAAATCTGTTTACAGGCTCCAGCCTCCTTGATTTTGTTGTTTGACAGCTGCACAAGCACATCTGTTCTTCTCCGCCTGTTGTTTTTTGTGGGGAACCTGCGTGCGTGGAGACCCTCCGCACAGGTAGCTGAAGCTCTGAGGACGAGGCAGGACTCTCTGTACTGTGTTCTACTGGACAGCTCCTCTCAGCTGCACCATAAGCTGCCCCTGCTGCTCTCCCATCCAGATGAGGAGGTGAAGACGCAGGTGGCCAGACTCCTCACATAACCTTACAGAATACTTCTTGCCAAATATACCTGTCCTTCTATGTGTAGAAGGTGACACAAGCTTGTTCACCTACTGAAACGTTCAGGCTCAGCATTAACAACCTAGCATTAATTCCTTAGTGGAGCAGTGTTGATATCCAGCAGGTGATCCACTTGGTTGGCTGTCAAAATGTTGGAAAATGGACAAGAAATGACTCGCTCAGGTGTTTTGAGAGATCTTTGTTCATAAAATAGACATTTGTGAACACCACAAATATCCTTTGAGAACCTTTGAGAACATCTCCACTGCCAATCTTTTACTTGCCAAGTGAATGCATCTTACGAGCTTGCAGGTATTTTCTCTGACCACACTAAGTGCTTTGGATACCCGGACTAGTGGTGGAAAGGACTCTTGTAACATCTTTGCATGTGTTTAGAAATGTTAATGCCTTGACATAAGTGTTTCTTCAGTGCTGCATAAAGCAAGTGAAGTTTACCACTGAACAAAGGTTATTCAGGTTATGCTGAGGTAGTAATGATCCAGGAACCCTATTTTTACAGAAAATGTGCATTGATTGTACTGTGATTTTGTTTTCTGATGCTTGATGATGAGATTAACATATTTAATAAAAATTATTTCATGTTTTAACGCAATTATAAAAACATGGTTTGCTTGACAGTTTAATGTTTGCTTTGACATTATTTTGGAATGCTTTCTGGTTTTTTATGTCAGGTTTGTGAAAGCTCTTTAAAATAAATATTTAAGTTTTAATAACTTTTGTTTATTGAATTTGTGCTTCTGAAGACCAACTACATCTTCACATTTGTTTTAAATGCAGAGAAATAACTTTCATAAACTCTTGAATCGCAGCTGAGTTTGAGAACTACATTCCCCACTAATCTTAGCAAGTCATCCAGGGTTGCCATGTCTGCTTATTATAAGCAACTCTGTGCTGTTTTTTTTTTTACATTTATTTCCCACCATAGCATAATAAAGTATGACAGCTTCGTTATGTCACGTAACAAGGTTCATCTGTCTTTGTCAGTAATTCTGGCTTGCGCTGATACTAAATTTTTCTAGGAGCTCGAGCGCTATCTGTTTTTCAGTATTTCGAATCGTATGAGAGTGTTCAGAAATATGGAAGCTTGTTTCTGCCATGGAAGGTAAAAGGTAAAAAAGGTCATTTTCAAGGTAACCGACCAAAAACTTGCAATTTTTTTTTTCTTTATAGTTTTTATTTTATATCAGTTTTTTTTTTTGTATGTCACAAATCAGACTTTTTTTCTCAATTGTGAGATAAAAATTCGCAATTAAAAAACAATTCTGAATTTTTTTCTCAGAATTGTGAGTTATAAACTCAGAATTGCAAGGGGAAAAGTCTGAATTTTGAGGTTTTTATTTGTTTTCCATAGTGGAAACAAGCTTCTATACAGAAAGTCTCAAAAAACAGGGATACCTTATTTTGGGTTTGTTTTGTCAGACATATTTGCTTTTTTTTCCATCGAGATCTGGCAACTTGGCCGCTCAGCTTAAAGGGATTACCAAAAAATGACAATTCTGCCCTTAATTACTCACCCTCATGTCGTTCCACACCCGTAAGACCTTCGTTCATCTTCGGAACACAAATTAAGATATTTTTGATCAAATCCAATGGCTCAGTGAGGCCTCCATTGCCAGCAAGATAATTACCACTTTCAGATGCCCAGAAAGCTTCGAAGCTTTACAAATCTTTCGTTTCGAATCAGTGGAAACTGCCAAAGTCACGTGATTTCAGTAAACGAGGCTTCGTTACGTCATAAGTGTTTCAAAATTTCAGTGGTTCGCCACAGGAGGGCGTAACTTTGGCAGTTTGATACACGCTCCAAACCACTGATTCGAAACAAAAGATCTGTAAAGCTTCAAAGCTTCATGAAGCCGTGTTTTGAAATCGCTCATCATTAGATTTTGTTGAATAAAGTGGGTTTTTTTTTTTTTTTTTTGGTGCACAAAAAGTATTCTCTTCACTTCATAACATTAAGGTTGAACCACTGTAGTCACATGAACTGTTTTAAGTAGCTTTCTGGGCATCTGAAAGTGTTATCTTGCTGGCAATGGAGGCCTCACTGAGCCATTGGATTTTATCAAAAATATCTTAATTTGTGTTCTGAAGATGAATGAAGGTCTTACGGGTGTGGAACGACATGAGGGTGAGTAATTAATGACAGAAATTTCATTTTTGAGTGAACTATCCCTTTAAATGCGCTTGAAGGTTTGTTTTGTCAGATGTGTTTGCTTATTTTTCTAGCGAGATCTGGCAACTTGGTCGCTCAGGTTTGTTTTGTCAGACGTGTTCGCTTATTTTTCCAGCGAGATCTGGCAACACGGTAGCTCAGCGTAAGTGCGTTTGAATCACATGAGGCTGATTTACTGAAGCACTGTCAGTCGAGACTGCTTATATTGACAGAGAAGAGAATGTGCTGAAATGACAACGAATATAGAGACGAGAAGAAGGAAAATCGACACAAAAAAGCAAGGTAAACAATAACACAAAGTAAGGTCATTGTATGTAAACTTAAGTATTAAAAAGAATCCACCGACTTGGATTGTCAATAGTGCAATGCGTTATTTTACTACAGCAGACAGATCCATTTAAATCGGTCTTTTGATATGCAACACTGGATTTAACGTGATGAATAATTCACGTGACGTGAATAATGAATGGCTGACCATTGCATTTTGCATTAATGGATCTATTAATTGTATTGTGATTTATCCTGGACATAAATGAATCAGGATTTCTTCTAATGCATTTGCAGTCAGACAGGTTTCTGTTGTGAAATGGTTCTGAAACCACATCAGTCCACACTTCCCCATTTACTATACATTACTTCCTCTCGATGGATTTCATATCTTGTGCTAGATCTGAATTCGTGTTGATATTTGAAATCCAAAATAATAAGGTCAGTTATTTAAAATACTTTAAAAAGTCTAAAAAGTATTTGGACATTTAAGTCACACTTAAAAATGTAACAATATCATTGCATTACATAACAAAATATCAAAAAGTGGCATATTAATACTTAATAATAACCCATGCCATGATTTTATCTCATTCCTCAGATCCTCCAGAGGACCATGATGGAGCTCATCTGCCTGGCTCTTGCTGTGACAGGGTTTGTGTAGCTCACATTCACTCAGAAGCCAGCGATGGAGCCGATCCTGCTCAGTCCTGTTTACCGCAAACAAGCACCTCCTACACACCTAAAAACCCACAGAGAAGTGAGAGCACATATACACTTGGCATAAAAGCGAGGGTGTTTTTTCAGGACTTTTTTGAGACTTTTTAATGCTACTACCCCTTCTTTTTCAGCATGCAGCTTTGGTGAGGAAATATGGGATGAGAACCTGTGCAAAACCACCATAAGTGCTGAAAATGAAGTAGAAGCCCAAAAACTCGCAAATAATTATAAGGTAAATGTACATTGAGCGCACCTACAGTATGTCTAGTTTCATTTTGCGTATTGTTGATGCTGATGTCGTTCTGTCCTCTTTATTTAAGTTTGGATTCAGGAAGTGGAAGAGTCATGTAACAGAACGGCCCTTTGAGAAGAGGTCGGACGTCGTGAAGGAGCTTTACTCTGAGCTGAACGTTATTAAACCTCACTCAGGTTTGACCGAGCTTTTTCTCATTTCCTTCTGTAGTACATGTATAGTATCAGTAAAAGGTTTGGACATACCTACTCATTTGTATTATTTGTAGCAGTTGAAACTATTAAAATAACCTAAATGGAAGTATTATAATAAATCAATTATTAATAAAACTTATTATTATTATTAAAGAATCAAAACTTTTCATACTTTCAAACTATTTTATACTGGTACTGTATATTGCAATCAAACAAACCAATTTAAAGGATTGGTTCACTTCTGAATGAAAATTTCCTGATAATTTACTCACCCCCATGTCATCCAAGATGTTCATGTCTTTCTTTCTTCAGTCGAAAAGAAATTAATGTTTTTGAGGAAAACATTCAAGGATTCTTCTCCATATAGTGGACTTCAGTGGGGTTCACTGGGTGAAAGTGCAGCTTCAAAGGGCTCTATGCGATCCCAGACGAAGATTAGGGTCTTATCTAGCAAAAGGATCGGTCATTTTCTTAAAAAAATTAAAATTATATACTTTTTAACCACAAATGCTTGTCTTGCACTAGCTCTACGATGTAGGCGAAAGTACCGATCCAGTGTCTACAAAGTGAACATGCAAAGATTAAGCCAAACGCCCTTTACAAAACAAAGGTAAAACAATGATATTGGACGATTTTGAAATTGGAGGAGAAAAGTAGATGGAGTTTTTCGCCCTACCGCGGTACTTCCGCCTACGTCACACGTGACTTTTCAACGTAATGCGTGCCGCATCGCAGAGCAGTGCAAGACAAGCACTTGTTGTTAAAAAGTATACAAATTTTTATTTTTTTTTTTTAAAAATGACTGATCGTTTCGCTAGACAAGACCCTTATTCCTCGTCTGGGATCACGTAGAGCCCTTTGAAGCTGCACTGAAACTGCAATTTGGACCTTCAACCTGTTGAACCCCACTGAAGTCCACTATATGGAGAAAAATCCTGGAATGTTTTCCTCGAAAACCTTAATTTCTTGTTGACTGAAGAAAGAAAGAAAGACATAAACATCTTGGATGACATGGGGGTGAGTAAATTATCATGAAATTTTCATTCAGAAGTGTACTAATCCTTTAATTTAAAGGCACACTATGTAAATTTTCACCACTAGAGGTCGCTTATTTAAAACAAAGGCGTAGCTTGATGACGCCGAGATTGAGCGCGGAGTAAAGCAGCGCTGTTTTATCATATTAGATACAATTTTTTTGTGTTGAAAGTTGTTATAGCGCTACTCTGTGCTTTCGCTCGGCAGGTACTATGAGACACTTGTTGCACACTGCGGTAAGCTAGATCGATATTAGTCATGGTAAAACATGGTACTCGCTGTAAATCAAGACTTACTGTGTTGAGCTATATAAGTTTTCTGTCGTGATGACATGAATGTATCCATCCAAACAGTAGCTCATCTGTCTAATAAAACACATAATATATTAAAGCGTCTTTGGTATTTCCATGGTTTCTACAAAATAAAACTGGAAACCGAGGGTAACGCTGGTACTGCTTAAAATTGCTTATTTCTCTGGATTTAAACATTCTTGGAAACATTTGGGGTAATGTACGTACACAAGTCAACAAAATATATAACATTGTTCTAGTGGTTTTTGGATATTTTAATCAAAAAATCTTACATATTGTGCCTTTAATGCATTTGTTTTACTTAATATTACATCTAGGTAATGCTGTAATGCATTATTATGATGAATTTTGGTTGTACAAAAATAGAGGAAATCCGATAAATAGAGAAATGTGGTAGTACATTCATTTGTTCTCTCTTTTACTGTAATGATATCAGTCATTTTTATTCTCGGGTTTCAGCAGGTTCATTGTTCACTTGTGGCAATGTTCTCTACGTGTTTCTGTTTGGCTGGTGGATCGCTCTGGTTTATGTTTTCGTTGGCGTCCTAATGTTCCTCACAGTTTTTGGCATCCCCTACGGTAAGAATTGGTCTAAATAAGTATCAATACATTTTAGTGCCTCTCCCTGGATCACAAAGGTGCCACTTTCTTGTTTCAGGGAATCTCTGCTGGAGGTTGTCCTGCTATTTTCTGTGGCCATTTGGGAAGTCGATCGAAAAGGTTGCGTTTCTTTTTATATCCAAATGATATTTGTATGTTTGTGTACTCTTGTTCTTTTTATCAGTCATATGTCAGCTCTACACACACAGTCTCTTTGAACATGTTTTCATTTGCTTGCTCCATGAAAATCAGGCTAATGCTGCTTTAATCACAAGCCTTTTCATGGATTCTTTGTGGTTTGGAAGGATATTAAACCAAATGTCGATGTTTTCAGGCCAGTGTCTCTGTGCCAGTGTACAGTGTGAAGATCCTCCAGCGTGATTCCACTCTAGAGGCAGAGGAGGACAGAAAGCCTTCCTCTCCTCTCCTGCTGCCCACACCTGTGGAGGAGACCATAGAAGAGCCCACAGGAAGTCTAAATGATGACCACTACTGGGTGAGAAGTAGTGACAGTGAGACATGCTATCAAATTAATTTAACATTATTATTATAATGTAGCCTATATAACATCATATTAATTAAGAAACTATATATTATTTGTAAAATTTTTATGAAATTTTGGACACCACCAGACTATTTTAGTGAAATACATATAAGCTATTTAGTGGTTAAAAATAGTTCTGTTTTAAATAAATGCTGTTCTTTTGAACTTTCTGTTCATCTAAGAATCCTGAAAAAAAAGTATCATGATTTCCACAAAAATATTAAGCAGCACAACTGTTTTCAAAAATTGATTATAATCATAAATGTTTCTTGAGCAGCAAATCATCATATTAGAATGATTTCTGAAGGATCATGTGACACTGAAGACTGGAGTAATGATGCTGAAAATTCAGCTTTGATCACAGGAATAAATTACATTTTAAAATATATTAAAATAGAAAACAGTTATTTTATATTTTTTCATAATATTACTGTTTTAACTGTATTTTTGATCAAATAAATGCAGCTTTGGTGAGCATGAGTCTTTTTTCAAAAACATTAAAACATCTTACAGACTCCAAACTTTTGAACAGTAGTGTATAAAATTATTATTATATATTTTTTAACACTTAAGCTTAGTTGGAGTTCACTAAAATAGTCTGGTGGTGTAAAATGTCTTTAAAATTATTATAGCCTATGATTCTAAACTTGAGTTATTGTTGGAGGACTGTATTATCTGTCCTTAATTGAGAATATTAACTCCTGGTACACCATTGCTAGCATTTTTGTCGCCTCCCCTTTAGATTTTGTACTGTTATCACTAGATTCCAGCTTTCCCACAATGTGGATCTCATTTGATTTCAGCGGCGCATCAGAACATATGCATGGCTGTTTGTGGGTTACCCTCTCCTCGTCATTACACATTTTGTACTGTGTCTGATCTCCTGGTTGCTGGTTTTCACCATTCCTGTGGCCAAGATGAGTGCCAAGACCTTACGTACCATCCTGCTCATGCCTCCCGAACACATTCACATCAGCCAAGCCACAGAGGTGAGAGCACTGTACTATGATTATGAAATCCACTAAGGTTTTGCCATCTGTGAATTAATACAGATTAAGACTGTGCATCATATTTGCAAATTTCCACAATTTAATTTCAGATTTCTATTGTTATTTTTAGGCTCAGGAGCACGAAGGCCAAGTCATTTTATGCTGCTATCATGCAGTAAACCTCTACTACTATAAATACACAGTGGATGGGATCAATGTTTTTGCTGTCAGTATCCTCAATATCAAACTATGATTGTTTTAAACTTTTTATTCTTTAAAACTGATATTCAGAAATATGTTTTCAGTTTACATGTAGTACTACTCAAATGTTCAAAAGTCTCTTCTGCTCAACAAGGCTGCATTTATTTAATCAAAAATACAGTAAAAACAGTAATATTGTGAAATATTATTACAATTTAAAATTTTTATTCTTGTGATGCAAAGCTGAATTTTTAGTATCATTACTCCAGTCTTCAGTGTCACATGATCCTTCAGAAATCAGTCTTATATGCTGATTTGATGCTCAAAAAACATTTCTGATTATTGTCAGTTGTGCTGCTTAATGTTTTTGGAAACAGTGATACAGGATTTTCAGGATTCTTTGATTAGTAGAAAGTTACAAGAACAGCATTTATTTGAAATAGAAATCATTTGTAACATTATAAATGTCTTTTCTGTCACTTTTGATCAATTTATTGCATCCTTACTGAATAAAAGTATTTATTTATTAAGTAGTTATTAAGTAATTTAAAAAAAATAGTACTGACCCCAAACTTTTGAACGTGTACATTTCTGGTTTTAAATTATTTTAAATATTTTTAAGTTATTTTTAAGCCCTAGTGGACTGGTACAATCCAGATATTGAAAAGATTACTTTTTATTTCAATGTAATTTATCAAAAAAAAGTTATATTTTTGATGTACAGTAGTCAACATTTGAAGTGGATCAAAACCTTTCATCAAAGTTGTCCTAAAACCTTCTTCTTAGGACAACTTAGTTCTTAGGACAACTTTGATGAACTTTTTTGATCCACTTCAAATGTTGACTACTGTATTTACTTGCCATTGCCATTTTCCTTACATGGAGTTACTATAGATCTCTTACCATTAGTTATAGTGTCTCTAGTGATTGGTTACGTGGACAAAACAAACCAGTTTGCCAGCTCTGAAGTCAAGTTTGCCACAGCAATCAGCTCCATCATTCCACTCTCATATTACATTGGCATGGGTATTGCAAGGTGAGCAGTTACGTCAGCACAACACCAGAACGTCACCAATGCTGTTGAGATTACGTTAATGCAGCACCTAATTGCTGATTTCTATTCTCAGTATTTCCGCTCAGAGTAACTTTGCTGTCGGGGCCGTGGTGAATGCGACATTTGGCTCCATCACAGAGTTGACGTTTTACATCACAGCATTGCTCAGAGGTCACCGCCAGGGAAACAAGTGCCTGCAGGAGATAGTGAAGGCGGCTCTTACTGGAACCCTGCTGGGCTGCATCCTCTTCATACCAGTATGTGTGGTCTGTTACTATGGAAGCTTGTTTCCGTCATGGAATAAAAAAATAAAAGATGTAATTGCGATCTCACAGTTCTCTCTTTTTTCTCAGAATTGCGAGATATAAACTCAATTCTGACTTTTTTTCTCACAATTCTGAGTTTATATCTCACAATTCTGACGTTTTTCACAATTCCGAGTTCATATCTCACAATTCTGACTTTTTCTCTCGAGATTCCGAGTTTATGTCACAATTCTGACTATTTTTCTGTCAATTCCGAGTTTATATGTCACAATTCTGACTTTTTCTCTCGAGATTCCGAGTTTATGTCACAATTCTGACTATTTTTCTGTCAATTCCGAGTTTATATGTCACAATTCTGACTTTTTCTCTCGAGATTCCGAATTTATATCTCAAAATTCTGACTTTTTCTCTCGAGAAGTTTATATGTCACAATTCTGACTTTTTATCTCGAGATTCCGAGTTTATATCTTACAATTCTGCGAGTTTATATCTCACAATTCTAAAAAAAAAAAGTCAGAATTGCAAGATATAAACTCACAATTGTGAGTTATAAAGTCTGAATGATGAGATATAAACTCGGAATTGTGAGAAAAAAAAGTTGGAATTGTGAGATATAAACTTGAAACTGTGAGAAAAAAAGTCTGAATTATGAGATGGAATTGCGAAAAAAGTCAGAATTGTGAGATGTAAACTCGGAATTGCGAGAAAAAAAGTCGGAATTGTGAGAAAAAGTCAGAATTGTGACATATAAACTCGGAATTGACAGAAAAATAGTCAGAATTATGAGATATAAACTCGGAATTGCGAAAAAAGTCAGAATTGTGATATGTAAACTCGGAATTGCGAGAAAAAAAGTTGGAATTGTGAGAAAATATCAGAATTGTGAGATAAATTCGTAATTGAGGAAGAAAAGTCTGAATTGTGAGAAAAAGTCAGAATTGTGAGAAATAAACTCGAAATTTCAAGAAAAAATTCAAAATTGTGAAATATAAACTTGGAATGGCGAGAAAAAAATCAGAATTGTAAGATATAAACTTAATTAAACAAAGATAATTGTGACTTTTTATCTCAATTCTGACTTTTTTCTCAGAATATCGAGTTTATATCTTACAATTCTGAGAAACAATTCAGAATATGATCTGATATGAACTGATATGAGATATGAACTCACAATTCTGGCTTTTTTTCTTGCAACTGCAAATTTATATATTGCAATTATGACTATTTCTCAGAATTGTAAGATTTAAACTCTGAATTGAGAGACAAAAAGTCGCAATTAGCCTTTTTATTTTTTATTCTGTGGCAGAAACAGGCTTCCATACTTTACCCAACAGAGGATCTTAAATCTGCAAAGTGTGCAACAGATGACTATTATATTTGTCTCTGTCTCAGGGGATCTGTATGATAATCGGAGGGCTCAGGCACAGGGAGCAGAGGTTTAACAGTCGCTCGGCAGGGGTCAGCTCCTCTCTGCTCTTCATATCAATAGGGGGTAAGACGTCATGTGCTGAGGTGGCAGAAATCTGCTTGTTATTGCACTTCTCTCCTGCTGTAGTAATTAAAGGCAATGTGAGATGGCACTTAAAACACATTTAACTTCCATAACGTCATCATTTTTGAGTGAAAATCATTAATGCAGGGTGGGACTTGATTTTATACATTGAGCTTTGACGTTGGTTGTCAGGCTGATAATATAATAAAGTATAATATAATATATATATAATTTGATTTCACATTGTCTACAAAAAAAATGGTGAAAATATGTTCTTTAATGAAATAGATTACCAAAAGATTTTCCTTTTTTTTTTTTTTTTTTTTTTTTTTTTATCTTTGTCTTTATTTATCTATCTTTATTTTCTATGGAGCTCAAATAGTCTCAAAATTAATGTTTTTACAAATTATAATTCACAAATGCGTAAGCTAATTCACATTCACAAAAAAAGGTTTATACATTTACAAATTGCAATTCAAAAACTCATAACCTAATTCATATTCACAAAATATGATTTGCAAATGCACTACCAATTTGACATTCACAAAATAAGATTCATAAATTCGGTTGTGCGTTTGCCAATTGTATTTTTTGAAAGTTTAAGTTTGTGAAATGCTGTTTGCAAATATATAAACTATTTTTGTGACTGTGAATTGGCTTGAATCATATCAATGAATCATATTTTGTAAAAAAAAAAAAAAAAAATTATTATTGCTCCATAAATTCCCTCTGTGGTCTCTGCAGGAGTGTTTGCTCCTACGCTCTTCTCCAAAGCCTATGGGAATCTAGTGTGTGAGAACTGTACTAACTCTACAGGAACCAACAGCAGCGGATCCTTCATGTGCAAAAACTGCCACTACGACCTGGTGAGATTTCAAACGTGACCGGAAAGTGAAACATCTAGCCATTTTATGAACATTTTAAAAAGTAATTTTTTCTTTCTGGTCCTCTAGAGTGAAAACAACTACAGCTTGTTTCACAGTCACATTGAGTAAGTTCACAGTGTGAACATTTTGTATACTTAGTACTGTATACGGTATTAAATAATAATTATAATATATTGTTAATATATTTTTGTTGTGGCTTTATTTTCTCAGGCCTCTAGTGTACACCATTTCCATTCTACTGCCCGTATCCTATATCATCGGCCTCATCTTTACTCTTAAAACACATTCACACATCTACGACATTCACGTTGGTGATGGAAGGGGTGAGTTTGCTAAACCTTGTAATAAAATGATTAATATGAAGATTTGAACCGACATAATAGTCACCACAACTTCATAAGGGAATTATTTAAAGCACAAATGGTGTCTGTTAGGGTGTAGTGATTATAATAAGTTTAATTTAAGAGCATTGGAGGTCTGCAAAATGATATAAAACACATTGTGTGTGTTCACAGCAGGTCATCTTGGAGCGTCGGTGCACTGGTCCCGATGGAGAGCTTTGCTTATCCTCATCGTTGCCACAGTGCTGATGTCTGCATGTGCCGATCTGACCACCGAACACATTCAGCCCATACTCAGCCGCTCGGCTGTATCTCAGGTTGATACTGCAGTAAATCGGTCAGACAGTAAATGACAGCTCAATATTAATGTATTATGATCCCAACTCTTCATCTCAGTATTTCATAGGTGTGACTCTTTTGGCCATGATCCCTGAAATCCCAGAAATTGTCAATGGAGTCCAGTTTGCTCTTCAGAATCAAATCAGTTTGAGGTCAGTTTGTTCGGTAACACCATACAGTAAGTTAACATGCAGTAGGCATCATGAAATAACAACGAAAAACACTTTTTGTATCATTCATTCAATCTCTGGTTGATTCCATCTGGTCTTGTCTACTAAAAATTCATGCATTTTGTTGATTTCTCAGTTTCGAGGTTGGAAGCTGCATCGCGGTGCAGGTGTGCATGATTCAGATCCCCATCCTGGTTTTATTCAACGTCTTCTATGTGAGTGGTTTTGGATATGCTGTTTTCAAAATTGTCTCACTGACGGCTGTATGTTAATGCGTTTTCCTGATGATCTTTCTGTGACAGGATGTTGGTTTTGTACTCATCTTCAGCGACCTGCATCTGTGGGCCAGCATCTTTAGTGTTATCGTTGTGAATTATAGTTTTATGGATGGAAAGTGTGATTACTTTCAAGGTAAGAAGCTAAATATTCTCTAAATCAGGTGATAGTAACCTTAGCAAGAATTAAGACATCTAGTATTGGCACTCAATGTTGGGGAAAGTTACTTTTAAAAGTAATGCATTACAATATTGCATTACTCCCTAAAAAGTAACTTATTGCATTACTTAGTTACTTTTTATGGAAAGTAATGCATTACGTTACTTTTTCTCGTCTGGGCTGTTTGTTTGTTTGTTTTTATAACAACAAAAAAGTTCTATTTTTGGCAAATGTAAAGGCCCTTTCACACCAAAAGTTAAATGAATAAGCCTCAGGCTGAAGGAAATGCAAATTCACACCTGTACAGTAGAGGGCGCAGTTCAAACAAACCTTTCAGCTGTGCTGCCATTCTGAAATACAGAAGGACACAGGAAAAAAATGAAAATTCTGTCATCATTTACTCCCCCTCAAGTTGTTCCAAACCTGTATGAATTTCTTTGTTCTGCTGAACACAAAGGAAGATATTTGGAAGAATGTTTGTAACCAAGCAGATTTCGCCCCCCATAGTAGTACCTATGTAGGGGGGAAAAAAATACTATGGCATTCAATGGGGGTTAGATCTGCTTGGTTAAAAAACATTCTTTCAAATATCTTCTTTTGTGTTCAGCAGAACAAAGAAATTTAGAAAGTTTGGAACAACTTGAGGGGGAGTAAATGATGACAGAATTTTTATTTTTGGGTGAACTGTCCCTTTAAGACACATTTCTTATTATTATCAATGCAGCCTTGGTGAGCAGAAGACTTACCGACCCCTAATTTTTTAATAGTAGTATAGGTAATTTCTGTATAAATGTATAATTATTATTTATGATGTAAAGTGTAAAACGCTCTCTTCTTGTGTGTGTTTGTATGAACAGGTACTGCTCTTGTGGTGGTGTATCTCATCCTGTTGGCGATGTATTTTTTTGCTCCGTCTCCTGCTGGTTGTTGAGAGACATTTCAGCACAATGCATTCATTATGTGATTTTCTGTATGAAACACTGTTTACTGTTTCAGATTAATGTTAGACTTGCTGTGTGTTTTAAACTATTACTACTGATAACATTTTATCCTTTGGTACATTCTGTTCTGTTCAATAAGAAGCGGATCTGATTTAGCACTTTACTATATACAATTACAAAAGACAGCTTGTGATAATAGATTTATTATTTTACTAAAAACGAGACGCACAATAAATGATTTTGTATTCTTCAGAAATAATAGTTAAAACTATTTTATGATGAAACATAGGTATTTTGCAAGAAAGAATTCAGTTTTAGTTAATGTGTGCAGCTGAGTGTTTGTACAGGCTTGAATGATGAACCATAAGGTACTTAAACATGTATTTGATATCGAAGTTACTTTTAAAAGTAATGCATTACAATATTGTGTTACTACCTAAAAAAGTAACTAATTGCGTTCCTCAGTTACTTTTTATTAAAGTAATGCATTACGTTACTTTTGAGTTACTTTTTCTCATCTGGGCTGGGCTGTTTGTTTGTTTATAACAACAAAAAGTTCTATTTTTGGCAAATGTAAAGGCTTATTTCACACCAAAAGTGAAATAAATAAGCCTCAGGCTGAAGGAAATGCAAATTCACACCTGTACAGAGGGCGCAGCTCAAAAAGACTTTCAGCTGTGCTGCTATTCCGGAATACAGTGGAATAGGATGCAGGAGAAGAAGTATGCTCACATTTAGTCCACAACTAGTCTACAATAACCATCATATTCACACAGCGCACACAACACCTCTGCACTTACTCCCGATTTCTCTTAACATGGGGACAGGAGAGCTGTCAGTCAATAAATGGGAAAATAAAGTAACTTGTGCTACTTATTTGAAAAAGTAACTCAGACATTTTGTTTTCAATTTAAAAGTAATCCATTACATTACTAGTTACTTGAAAAAAGTAATCTGATTACATAACTTGTTACTAGTAATGCATTACCCCAACACTGGAAATCATACAGATGGAATAATAAATAGATTCCATTAAAGGGTTAGTTCACCCAAAAATGAAATTTCTGTAATTAATTACTCACCTTCATGTTGTCCCAAACCCGTAAGACCTTCGTTTGTCCTCAGAACACAAATTAAGATTTTAATTAAAGATTTTTGATGAAATCCGAGGGTATCTGATCCACACATAAGCAGCAATGACACTGCATCTTTTGAGGTCCAGAAGGGTATTAAAAGAAATTGATAAAACGGTCAAGCTTAATGTTATGAAGCGACGAGAATACTTTTTGTGCGCAAAAACAAAACAAAATACCGACTTGTTCAACAATATCTAGTGATGGGCGATTTCAAAACACTGATTCATGAAGCTTCGAAGCTTTATGAATCTTTTGTTTCAAATCAGTGGTTTGGAGCGTGTATCAAACTGCCAAAGTCACGTGAACCATTGAAATTTCACAAGACTTATGATGTAACGATGCCTCGTTTACTGAAATCATGTGACTTTGGCGCTCCGATCCACTGATTCAAAACAAAAGATTCATAAAGCTTTGAAGCTTCATGAATCAGTGTTTTGAAATCGCCCATCACTAGATATTGTTGAAAAAGTCAGTATTTTGTTTTGTTTTTGCGTGCAAAAAGTATTCTTGTCGCTTCATAACATTAAGGTTGAACCACTGTAGTCACGTTGACCGTTTTATCGATGTCTTTTAATACCCTTCTGAACCTTAAAAGATGCAATGACATTGCTGCTTATGTGTGGATCAGATACCCTCGGATTTCATCAAAAATATCTTAATTTGTGTTCTGAGGACAAACGAAGGTCTTACAGGTTTGGGACAACATGAGGGTGAGTACCTAATGACAGAAATTTCATTTTTGGGTGAACTAACCCTTTAAGATATTTGCACAGTGACCAATTTGAGGTCAAAATTTGATTTGTTGCACTGACCTGTTCTCACTGTGTATAATATGTCTGTTTAAACAGCTGTCTAAAAAGTATATTTGTGATATAACTATTTTATCAAGACTTGTCTTACATATTTTGTATATTTTTAATGCGTCTTTAAAATATATATGAAGTTTATGATAAAACTCTGGAGTAAGTGTGTGGAAGAATTTGTCGCATAATGTTGCCTTGAAGACATTGACAATTAAAAAACTCATTAAAATAAACAAAATCCGTGTTCGGATTTTTTTTCTGGGGGAACAGTTGATGTATGAGATTATACATCATTATAAATGCCATATTTCATATTTTATTTGTCAAGCTCAAAATTTGAAAAAAAAAAAAAAAAAAAATTCATGCACGGTTTTTACCTTTTATTATTTTTTAAAAGGTTAAAGCAGAACATTGTTTTATAAAATATAATCTACTGGAATATACTGGATTTTAAAGGTACCAAAACACAGCTGCCTAAAATATTGCTTAAATGCATTATGGTGTCTATTTCATTCAATTAACAGTCTTACCATATCTTAAGCTTTAAGAAAGCATCACCTAATTCAGTTTGTGGCCAAAAGCATAGAAAATAACACAAATAAACAGCGAACAAACACAAATAGTCAGTCAGCATCAGACAGAAGTGTTTGGCATAGTGGGTTCAAAGCTCTGATGACCCCACAAGTAAAAATCAAAACAGTATAAACTCTATGAACGTGTAAGAAACGCTTTCCATTTCGTCTTCAGATTGTAAAATTCTGTGCGGAACTGAGGATTGACCGCTGCGTAGATGATGGGGTTAGTGAGGGATGTCATGCAGACTAAAGACACTGTTAAAATCTCCAGCTCCTGAAAAACCTCCACCTGAAACACATTCATAACATTAATAAAGACATTAGTAACTTTAGGTGTTATATACTGGATGATACTCATTAAACTTGGCAGTATGGTTAATGCACTACAAAAAACAATACTAATACAAATAAATTTACATTTAATGTAAATATGTTTGTCTTATTTTACAGAGCAAATATCTGAAATCTTTCAAACAAGATACATTTTATAAGCAAAAGATATTAAGACTTCTTCCATAATAAATTTTATTCTGTTTTTCTAGTTATAAGCATAAATAAACAAAATCTTTAAAGGGTTCACGCTTATAACAAGAAAAAAACTATTATTATTACTTTATTATTGTTATTATTATTATTATTAATATTAATATCTCTCTTCACATTTACTTGTTGCCTTACTTTTTACATGCTATTTATTTGAATACAAATCTAAGTAGCTGACCGTGTTTACATTTCACTGCAATTTGTATGTTGTATAATAGTGTGTGAATATTTTACTTTACCTCATGTTAAGGTAGACTTGTAACCTAATCCTTATAAACGAGGCATTTAACGCAGTTTTCTCCTGTAGGCTAAGTTAAATTTTGAGACAAATCAGTAGGTAATATTATCCCGAAACTCACTGTTAGATAGCCATCTCGGTAATAGAAGTGATTCAAGACCACTGTCGCAATCAGCGGGATCCAAAATATGAGGAAGGTGAAGATGATGTATCCGGAGCGCTTGGCCAGTTTGCTCTCCTTCTTGGTGTTTCCTCTTTCCCTCTGAGCGAGGGACGGCATCATACAGACGGCACCCGCCACCTCCTCCTCTTCCTGTGGAGCAGCTGTGGTTTCTCCAGTTGATGCTGGAGATGATTCTGCAGGCGTTTCTTGAGGAGCACTTTGCTCTTCAGCACCTTCTCCAGTAGTTTCAGTAGTATCTCGTGGAGCACTTGACTCAGCAGTTCCATCTTCATTAGTTGATGGAAAAGTCTCTGAAGTTGTATCTCGATGGTCTTCTTTACCACTAGTTGATCCTCCAGAAAATTCTCCAACAGTAACTTGGGTGCTTGACTCTACAGCACCAACTTCATTAGTTGATGGAGAAGTTTCTGAAGTTGTATCTCGATGATCAGTTGGGTCTTCTTCACCACCTTCTCCATTAGTTGATTCTCCAGAAACTCCTCCAACAGTAACAACACTAACTTCTTCATTAGCTGATAGAGAAGAATCTAATGGAGAAGTATCTTGGTGGTCGGTTGGCTCCACAATACCTTCTAGAACCTGTGGTGTTTCACTGAGGAGTTCATCTTTAAAAGCGACTTTCATTTCTCTGGATTTTTCAGTCACAATCTCTGGTTTATTTATATCTAAGTAGTCAGTCACAGTTGTTATGGGAAGTTGCTCAGATGTTGGATGTAAATCCAGTGGATTTTCTCTGGACTGCTCTTTTTCATTCGGTTTTGAAGTATCAGGATCCACTGTCTGTGGATTTTCTGTATCACTTTTAATGTTAGTCTTTGTTTCCTCCTGTTTTTGCTTTTTATCCTCTTTCTTCTTATCTGGTGGTGGAAACGAACCCTTATCGAATATTTTCCGCCCGTGCGCTCTTACTAAAAGGAAAATGCGGCCGTAGAATCCAATGATGACCGTCAAACAAACGCACCAGACGGGAGTCAAAATATAAAGTCCAAACGTGTCGTAAGAATCGAAAGTCTCCATCCGCAGACCTCTGCATCTTACGTACACCGGCGAGTCTTTCGCAAATATCACGCAAATTACCGATATGGAGATCGGAACCAGCCAGGTCAGGAGAATCCACACTGTTATCCGTTTTCTACGCTCGGCACTTTTAAACGGATGTGCGATGGCTTGATATCGCTCGGCGCTGATGCACGCGAGCGTGAGCAACTGTACGCAACAGATGAGAGAAAACGACGCGATCTGCGCGCTGCAGAAAAGCAGTCCGAGGTCTCGCGCGCTCAAAACAATGCTGAGGAGCAATGGGCAATCAATGGCGCATCGCAAGATGTCAATAACGGCCAGATTCACCAGGAGAGCGTTGTTGGACGTCTGGAGCGACTTCTGGTGGTGTACGGCCCACGCCACGAACAAGTTTGCGAGAATTCCGACGTGTAAAGTGACCAGCAAAACTAGACAATTGGCAGCTACAAATGCAACTTCTATAGTGTCTTGCCATGTGTTGTTCACGTGTCCCCAAACAACGGTGAAATTACTTATCATCTCCAGTCAAATAACGACTAATTCCATGTCTTTTAACATTCTATATTGATAAAGTTGTACCTTTTACTCCATCTCGTGCCTCCTGCTTTTTGAGTCTGAGGTAATAAACCCCTTTATTTTAACCCTCATCATTACCATGGCTCTCTATTTGTTTGCCTTTTTCAATTAACACCCTGCAGGGTTGATGGTCACCAGGGATGCTTTTTTTGTTTTAGGCAATTTAGATGACATCTCCAGAAGGGGTGATTTTAATTATTTTCCCCTTTATTTCTGCCACTAAGGTTTTATTTAGCTGTTTGTAGTAAAATTGATTTCTAAAAGGTCTAAAGTTTTGAAGATGGTTAAATGTTTTATATTTAAGAGAAGTGAGTTGTTATTTTAAACAGAATATAGTCCTAATAAGAACTGATATTTGATTAAGGCTGTTGTTTATGCTCTTGTTGTCATAGCAATCAGTAATCTTATTTTGAGGAGCTTAATTTGGGAAAGGTTTTAGGCCTACTCTTTTAATCTGGGATTAAGATGCCCACTTTTTAACCTTGGTTACTGCTCTGCATTTTAATAATTTTGGCATGTGTAGAAAATGGGCTATTTTGTTTTTTAACATGTGCTTTTCCTTTAATTTTAGGTGAATATTGGATGCATTGATATTAAAAATCTTATTTTCATGTTATGCCTATAACCGATAATTAGTCAATAATAAACAGTAGCCTACGCTAATTAAAAAATAGATATTCATTTTGAAATTTTCAACAGATTACATTTTTTAAAGATTGAGCATTAAATGATGGCACATCATCTAAATATAAAAATTGCAGAAATGATCATGAACAATTAAATATCCAATATTTACCGACACTGATGGATTTTAAAAAGCTCTAAAACTGGCTAATGATATGATATATTTTGATAGATTTTTTTATGTTTTCTCATATTCTCATCAAAGCTGCATTTATTTGATCAATAATACAGTATGCCTATAACAGTAATATTGTGAAATATACAGTTTAAAATAACTCCTCTATTTGAATATTATTATAAAATGTAATTTATTCCTGATGCAAAGCTGAATTTTCAGCATCATTACTCCAGTCTTCAGTGTCACATGATCCTTCAGAAATCATTCTAATATGCTGATTTGCTGCTCAAGAAACATTTCTTATTATGATCAATACTGAAAACAGTTGTGATGCTTAATATTTTTTGTGGAAACTGTGATACTTGCATACTATTCATCCTCGCTAAATAAAAGTAGGCTATTAATTTCTTTAAAAAATATTTTGACCACAAACTCACGTTTATAGGCCTTAGTAAACTGTAATACACAATGATTCACACTGACAGACCTCAGATCAGACTGGAATATCCCTGCGTTGGCTCCTCTGCGTTGAGCACATCATTACACCAGCAGTGTCACGAGGGATGTATCGACCACAGGACAGGATTTCCAGAGAGGACTCTCGGAACTGGACAAACATTTTTCAGAGAATGACTGGGGCGTTTCATAGCACACTAGGCCCACCATAATGTAAATAAATATAAATAGACTCTGTAAAAGAAGATGCAGGCACATTAAACAGACCTGTTTGTTAGTAAGGAAGTAGATGATGGGATTGTAGACCGGGCTGGTTTTGGCGAAGTACATAGGCATGGTGGCGACCAGAGGTGGGATGTAGATCTCTGGATTCACTACCACAACCACAGAGATGGCGGTGTAAGGCAGCCAGCAGACGAAGAAGGCGATGATCATGGCCAGGACCATCCGTACAGCATGCTCGTTGTCCTCCAGGCAGTTTTTGCCTCCTTGAAGTTCAATGCTGTTGTTGATCTGAAATGATGAATTGTCATTTGCCAAGATGAGTCGTTATTTTTTCTTAGCACGAAGAACTAGAGCTGCGTGATTAATCGTAAAAAGATTGCAGTATCGATCCAAACACCAACGCGATATTATTCCTAAATGACAACGGTTCAGCTGTCTATTAAAGGGTTAGTTCACACAAAAATGAAAATTCTGTCATTAATTACTCACCCTCATGTCATTCCAAACCCGTGAAGGTTATGATACACTGGGCAACTTTTTGAGCAATGTTGCCGAGCGATATTTCTTAGGCACTTTCTCAATGAGAATGGGCAACAAATTTCTATCTGGACACTTTAGATCGAAATTTTTTGCCCATTCTCAATGGGAAAGTGCCCAAACAAAATCGCTCGGCAAAATTACCCGGCAACATTGCTCAAAAAGTTGCCCCTTATGGTGATGATACACCATAAGACCTTCGTTCATCTTCGGAACACAAATTAAGATCTTTTTGATGAAATCCGAGAGGTATATGACTCGTCCATAGACAGCAATATAATCAACACTGTCAAGGTCCAGAAAAGTACATTGTTAAAACCGTCGACGTGACTGCAGTGGTTCAACCTTAATTTTATGAAGCGACGAGAATACTTTTTGTGCGCAAAAACAAAACAAAAATAACAACTTTATTCAACAATATCTTCTCTTCTGTGTCATTCTCATATGTTGTTTACATCCAGGCTTCCAGGTTCTACGTTAGATCGAGTACCTCAGGGATGACGTGTTTTTGTAGGCAAAACCCGGAAGCGAGTTAGCATTTTAGGACTTCCGGTTCCATCGCACTAAAGTCAATGGGTTTTTTGAATGGGTTTTTGCTAAATCACCTGAAATAAGGTCTGTGGTTAACAAAGCCTCTAAATATTTTCACGTTTTGATCTATGACATAAAACACACCAGTTATAACCCGCTTGTGATTTTTTAAACCTTTATTGTGTCTTAAAAACGGCGGTTGCTAACAAATTGCTAAAAGGGACTACTTCCTTTGGCGGGGACTTTAGATGTCATCATGACAAACAGGACATTTGGACTGCATTTCTCATAAAAAAGTGGATAAGTATTCATACACAGCGCAGATCATAATCAGCGAGCATGTTTTTAAATAAAGTTGTTTTTTAAATAAAGTTTGAGGAAGCTTGGTGGTGGTGACGTTGATCCGCGACCATGGTGTGCTGTAGTCCGTTTATAGCCTACTGTTAGCTTTTTATATCTGACGACTTTAATTAGGCTTCAAAATGTATAAATTTTGTGTTAACTTGTAAAGATTATCTTGATAGACAAAACGTGTAAGTGTCATAACCCTTTGTTAAACAGAGCTTATTTTTTGCGAGTCTGTGGGAAAAATGCATAGGCTTTCGATCGAGGGAACCTGTGCACCGCTAACTTCCGGGTTGGCCTACAAAAACACGTCATCCCTGAGGTACTCTATAGACTGGCTCTTGAGTCAGCATCACACACATGCGTCGTGCTGCTCACGTGATCAGCTTTGGCCAATACTGAGCCGGCATTCGGACATAAATGTGGAAGCCTTCACTGTGCTTACTGCGGCAATTGCGTAAGGATAATGACAGGGAAGAGAAGAGATTGTTGAATAAAGTCGTTATTTTTGTTTTGTTTTTGCTCACAAAAAGTATTCTCGTCGATTCATAAAATTAAGGTTGAACCACTGCAATCATGTCGACGGTTTTAACAATGTCTTTAGTACCTTTCTGGACCTTGAAAGTGTTGATTATATTGCTGTCTATGGAGGAGTCATAAACCTCTCGGATTTTATCAAAAATATCTTTGTGTTCTGAAGATGAACGAAGGTCTTGCGGGTTTGGAACAACATGAGGGTGAGTAATTAATGACACAATTTTCATTTTTGGGTGAACTAACCCTTTAAACCTTTGACAAGTATCACAGCGAACATTCAAATTTGCATCGGCGCTGCCGCTAAGCCAGAAAGAGCTTGTCATGTAGGCCTATAGATATGAACCAGCTTCACAATCATAAACTGTCTTTTCAACCACACAGTATCATCATTATTTCTGTGTTGCAAATTCAATTCAAAAGTACTGCGACAAAAGATTATAGTTCGGATATAAACTGTCTACAGTAGCGATCAAAATAGAGTGAATCACCATTTGAAAGTAGATAGCTTGATGCTTCAAATAAAGATTGTATCAATTACATCATTTCACCTACTGGTGAAATGATGTAATGATGTAACTGTAGACAGTTTATATCCGAACTATAATCTTTGAATTAATTTACTTCACGACCGTTGAAAAAGTATGTTCTATATATAGTACGAACGCGTGTAGTATGAATGAATTTGGACGTACTACATCCGCCATGTTGTTACTGTCACATGACCTATCAGTGTCCTTCAACTCCATTCACAAATCCTCTCCAGTGGCCTCATGGGATAGTAAATTGTCCATCATATGCGCACTTCAGAATCTCACCGGAAGTAGTAGGTCATCCGGGTACTTTTCGCCTACTGTTTTTCGAATACTATGAATTCGGACATACTACTCTGTTCGCATAGGCTACTGTTTTTCGCGTACTATATAGTAAAGAAGTATTCGATTTCGAACGCAGCTATTTAAAGAGATTCTGTCAAAGATTCTGTTCACCCAGTAATGAAACAAGTGAAGACTTTAGCTGCGTCCGAAATCGCATAGGTACTTATTTTGAGTAAGTATTACTTCGCCACCGCTAAAAAAGTACATACATTCTATATACAGTAGTCAACATTTGAAGTGGATCAAAACCTTTCATCAAAGTTGTCCTAAAGCCTTCTTTTTAGGACAACTTAGCTCTTAGGACAACTTTGATTAACTTTTTTGATCCACTTCAAATGTTGACTACTGTAGTAATGAATGTGTGTAGTATGAATGTATTCCAGACTTACTACATTCGCCATGTTGTCACTGTCATGTGACTGGCCTCATGGGATATGCACATATGCACACTTAAGAATATTGGCAGTAGTAGGTCATCCGGATACTTTTTGCCTCTTTTAAGAGTACTGTGAATTCGGACATACTTCTTTTGTCACATACTGTTTTTTGCCTAGTAGGGAAGTATGCGATTTCCGATGCAACCTCAATGAGTGAGTCATCGACTAAGTAAGAACTAAGAAAGAGTCGCCTACCTTCCTCATGGACAGAAGGACTTTGCTGTAGCAGTATACAATGACAGCAGTGGGAAATATGAAGCACATAAGTGTGTAGACGATGAGGTAACTGTAGTTTGTCCAGGATCTCTCCTCCCAGCCTAATGAGCAGGACGTCTGTACACCCTCTGGCCCGTACGAGCTCCAGCCCAGCAGTGGAGCGACAGCCCAGAAGAGGCAATAGAGCCAGACGAACAGCAGGCCCTGACAGCTCCTGCGGACGTTCAGCTTGAAGCCTGCCATGGGTTTGCAGACGACATTGTAGCGCTCATACGCCAGAAGTGTGAGAGTGCATAAAGAAACCAGGCCTAGAAAATAAGACATTAACGCAATTTTTTTTGCTTGGCAGTTTTATTTAGCTTTCTCAAAACAAATCATGAGATTAATCACTATTTTAGGCTATTATTTTTTACAGATAGTGTTTGAATTATTTATTGGTTTTAGTACAGATAATATAAAATAGTAGCCAATTAATATAAATATATAATAGTCGTCAAAATATTTGTCTTTAAAAAAAATTCTTTACATTTATAAATATTTAATATTTTTGTACACATTCTGGACACAGATGTTAATATTAACTTAATATAACATTTTAATATTATACACTTAATATATACTTAATATTTTTGTACACATTCTGGACACAGATGTTAATATTAACTTAATATAACATTTTAATATTATACACTTAATATATACTTAATATTTTTGTACACATTCTGGACGTATGTATATATATTTCTCTGACACATTTTAAACGAGTCTTTACTCATGAAAATATAATAGCCTTAATATAAAAGTCAATTATTTAATTTTATCTTTAAAGTATGTAATATTAATAAATATTTCATGGTTTTAGTATTAAGCATGTAATATTATAAAAATTTAATATTTTTAAAATGACATTTCAAAAAAAATATTTAAAATACTAAAAAAAAAATTATTAAATAAATATTGTTCTCACACATTTCAAATGGGTCTTTACACATGAAAACATAATAGCCTTAAAAAAAGGCCAAAAATTTATCATATTAATAAATATGTAATATACAGTATATATGAATAAATATGTAATATACAGTATATATGAATAAATATGTAATATATATGAATAAATATGTAATATTTATATATATATATATATATATATATATATGCATTTAATATCAATATTATTTACACACTTTAAATGGATTTTTACACATAAAATAGCTTTACTATAAACGCCAATTAATGTTATATTTAAAATATATAATTAATATTACAAATATGTAAAACTTTAGTTTTAAACAGTTAATATTCATAAATATAAATATTTAACATTTTTAATTATCTTTTATTTTTAAAAACAAAAATTATTATTACTATTTTAAATTCTATTCATTTTTCTCAAACATTTTATTATATTTTCATGGGTAAAGACACACTAATATGAAAGCCAATTATTCATATTTAAAATTGATAATAATTATAATAATATAAATATGTAATATTTTTAGCATTAATAGTTTAATATTAAAAAATATATATTTACACATTTTGAATTGGCCTTTATAGATGAATGATATTATATATATAGCCACTAAATGCCATTTTATAAGGGGGTCCCTCAGAAGGGCATCAACATACTTGAGGACACATTATATAGCATAAAACAAAAAAATTAACCTTTTAATCAGCACTCACCAAAGTAGTTTACAGCAAATCCTTGAAAAACACAGAATGCATCCCCTAAAAAGAAAGATCCTTCGTAATTTGTGATGGTGACGATGGCAGAGCCGCAGGTGGCAATCATAAGATCTGACACAGCCAGGCTGAGAATGATGACGTTCATCGCATTGAGAAAACGCACATTCTTCAGCATTACGGCAATCACCAACAAGTTATTAAACACAGAAAGTAGCGTGTTTATAAACATGAGGTATGAAAGTATGCTGTAGCCCACACGTGGAAAAATAGTAGGTTGTACAGTCATGGCCAAATCTGTTGTAGCGATGCTCTCCATGATTGAGAATGAGCTCTGGACACTGTGACAGCAGTGCGTTTTGTTCAGAGCCGGTCAGACCATCATATTATCGGCTTTAAAGAATGGGATCAGATATTGGCTACAGCTAATACCTGATTTTTTTTTTTTATACCAGTAGAAAGTAATCTGAAGCATCTGCTCACCGTATCCAATTGTTAAAGGCCATTTGTCAAATTACTCTTTGCCGGCTAATTAATAAAAGCAGCCTTAGAAAAAGAAAATTGGAGATGACTGCTGGTTTTAAGATAATTATATATGGACATTATACTTTGCATTTTACTATTAATAAAGCAATAAAAAAGACAAAACAATGATTAATTTGATTACATGTGTAATAAATATCCCAAATGAAATACACTTCAAATAAGATGAACACATTTGAACAATGTCAAATAAATGACAAAGGCAAAAAAGTGTCACAAAAGTCCTTCCTTCAGTATCAAAAAGAAACCTAAGCAGACCAAAAAACTAGTGTGCGTTCTCAATTTTAGCAAAAATCCATCCAATACTGGCGTCTTCAAAACACAATGCAAACATTCATAGAATACCAAGTTCAGTATACTGAAATTATTTTAAAAAGTCAAAAATATATATTTAACATATCAGCAAAAATGCCCTACAGGCGATCATGTGAAATAAAGTAGTACAATACGCTCCTTCACTGACTGTAAGAGTCACATGAACTCTCATTGTACAGCAACTATATATATATTTTTTGCTATAAATGTTGATTTCTAAACAGTTACACAATGTCAACATTCGACAAAAACATACAGGAGGCAGCAAAAATCTGAAACCACATTGAAAATTTGAGATTCAAAATCTAATTTAAACCTGGAAAGTTTTAGGATTTTGGAAAATTTTAATAAAAATAATAATAAAAAATGTTAATACTGTATTGAAAAAAAAAAAAAAAAAAATGGAAGCCCGTTTCCACCACTAAATACAAAGATAAAAACAGCAATTGCAAGAAATATATATTTTCACACAACTGTGAGTTTATATCTCACAATTGTGAGAAAAAAAAGTCAGAATTGCGAGAAAAAAAAGTCAGAATTGTGACTTTATATCACGCAATTGTGAGTTTATATCTCAGAATTCTGACTTTTTTTTCTCACAACTGCGAGTTTATATCTCAGAATTCACTCTTTTTTTCACAATTCTGACTTTTTTTCACAATTGCGAGTTATAAAGTCACAATTCTGAGATATAAACTCGCAATTGCGAGAAATATATATTTTCACACAACTGTGAGTTCATCTCTCACAATTGTGAGAAAAAAGTCAGAATTGCGAGAAAAAAAGTCAGAATATATCACACAATTGTGAGTTTATATCACACAATTGCGAGTTTATAACTTAGAATTGTGACTTTATATCACGCAGTTGTGAGTTTATATCTCACAATTCTGACTTTTTTCTCAATTCTGACTTTTTTTTCACAATTGCGAGATATAGTCACAATTCTGAGATATAAACTCGCAATTGCGTGATATAAAGTCACAATTCTAAGTTATAAACTCGGAATTGTGTGATATAAAGTCACAATTCTGAGATATAAACTCGCAATTGCGTGATATAAAGTCACAATTCTAAGTTATAAACTCGGAATTGTGTGATATAAAGTCACAATTCTGAGATATAAACTCGCAATTGCGTGATATAAAGTCACAATTCTGAGATATAAACTCGCAATTGCGTGATATAAAGTCACAATTCTGAGATATAAACTCACAATTGTGTGATATAAAGTCACAATTCTGAGATATAAACTCGCAATTGCGTGATATAAAGTCACAATTCTGAGATATAAACTCACAATTGTGTGATATAAAGTCACAATTCTGAGATATAAACTCGCAATTGCGTGACAAAGTCACAATTCTGAGATATAAACTTGCAATTGCGTGATATAAAGTCACAATTCTGAGATATAAACTCGCAATTGCGTGATATAAAGTCAATTCTAAGTTATAAACTCGGAATTGTGTGATATAAAGTCACAATTCTGAGATATAAACTCGAAATTGTGTGATATAAAGTCACAATTGTGTGATATAAAGTCACAATTCTGAGATATAAACTCGCAATTGCGTGATATAAAGTCACAATTCTGAGATATAAACTCACAATTGTGTGATATAAAAGTCACAATTCTGAGATATAAACTCGCAATTGCGAGATATAGTCACAATTCTGAGATATAAACTCGCAATTGCGTGATATAAAGTCACAATTCTAAGTTATAAACTCGGAATTGTGTGATATAAAGTCACAATTCTGAGATATAAACTCGCAATTGCGTGATATAAAGTCAGAATTCTGAGATATAAACTCACAATTGCCTGATATAAAGTCACAATTCTGAGATATAAACTCACAATTATGTGATATAAAGTCACAATTCTGAGATATAAACTCACAATTGCCTGATATAAAGTCACAATTCTGAGATATAAACTCACAATTATGTGATATAAAGTCACAATTCTGAGATATAAACTCGCAATTGCGTGATATAAAGTCACAATTCTGAGATATAAACTCGCAATTGCGTGATATAAAGTCACAATTCTGAGATATAAACTCACAATTGTGTGATATAAAGTCACAATTCTGAGATATAAACTCGCAATTGCGTGACAAAGTCACAATTCTGAGATATAAACTTGCAATTGCGTGATATAAAGTCACAATTCTGAGATATAAACTTGCAATTGTGAGAAATATATATTTTTCTCACAATTGCGAGTTATAAAGTCAGAATTGCGAGAAAAAAAGTCAGAATTCTGACTTTTTAGTCAATTGCGAGTTTTTATTTAGTGGCGGAAACGGGCTTCCATAAAATATACACTACCATTCAAAAGTTTGAGGTTGGCAAGATTTTTTTATGTTTTTCAAAAGAAAAAAAAAAGTCGCTCACTGCATTTATTTGATAAAAAATACAGTAAAAAAAGAAAAAAAAAAGGAATAGAAATATTGTTAAATATTATTAAAAATTAAAATAATTGTTTTTTGTTTTAATATATTTTAAAAATTAATTTATTCATGTGAAGGCAAAGCTGAATTTTCAGCAGTCATTATAAATTAATTAAAAGTATTCATTTATTTGAAAGAAATCTTTTGTAACATTATAAATGTCTTTATCATCACTGTTTTGATCAATGTATTCTTGCTGAATAAATATATTAATTTCCTTCAAAAAAAAAAAAAAAAAAAAATCGACTGACCCCAAAGTTTTGAATGTTAATGTGCGTTTTTTCACCAGTGGTCTCACACTTTTGAAGCCTACTGTATATTATCATCATACATTGCTAAAACATGCTATGTAAGGCTTTTAAAACATTAAACACTGAAAATATTTTTATGATCATTTCAGGATGAATATAGTGTCCGTCTGTCTTCCTGAGAGTTTCTCTTTTGTTCTTCATCAGCTATCTGAAACCAGATTTAGCTCAAAAACGACTCTTAACCCTTCAACATGTACATTCACTTTGAAAAAACTTGTTTGCGTGTGTCAAGTATCCACTCCCTTAGTCTTTCAAAAAGCTTAATGGAGATGGATTTATGAAGGCCCATGATGAAACAAAAGACTAAAAAAATGCAAAAATAAAATCTCTCCTACACTATGAGGCACATTAAAACAGCACAAGTACTCTCTTATCCATGTAAACTCGTTTCTCATCCATTTACATGATATCTTACAGGGAAGGTTACATATTAAAATTAAGGTATGGACAGATTGCATGTACCACAGCACAGATCTACACTAGAATTATATTATTTGAAGCGATTCACCTACATTTTTCAAAACTGAATCTGATCGAAGTGATGTAACATAACCGCAGCTGTTCTGTGCGTACGTACATTTTAAAGCCTCTGTCATTTAGTCTCTCTAATCGGATCCGGTTGTTGTTCTGTGGCTCTGGAAGGGGATGTTCATGGCTCCGGTGCTGGTCTGCTCGGGCCAGATAGGAGACTCGTGCTGCAGGGGTGTGCGTCTGGGGTAGAAGGTGTGCTGGAGGTCGTAGTTCAGCAGACAGCTGAGGGACGCCATGTAGATGTCGGCAAAGCGGGAAAGACGGCGCGAGAAGTAGGTTGGGTTGTGGTACGTGCGGAAAAGACTCCCGAACTGGGCGTTGAAGATGTCTTTGGTCCGTAACCTGTTAAGAACAAATTATTTTGAAGAATTTGTTACAAAAAAGGTGATACTTTTTGGCCATTTCAAGCTCAGTTCGAAAAAATAAAATACCATAACACAATAAAATACAAGTAACAATGCCTGAAGAAACTAAGGTCATCTACAGTATATATATATATATATATATGCCATCAATATATTCTAACATAATATTCTAAAACGTAAAATTATTTTTATTTCAGCTAGTTGCCAATGCAAAATTTTTCATTTTCATTTAACTTGATGTACTAAAATAACTAAAACGGGGAAAAAAATTATTAAAAACTATATAAACATGTTTTAAAAAACAAAAACTAATAAAAATAACAAAAAAACACAACAAAATTATTAAAACGAAATTAAAATGAAAATGAAAACAAATCATCTAAAAATAAAAACATTCTAAATATTAATAAAAACTATAATAGCATTTCAATAATACTAAAATAACACTAGTCTATGTGTAGAAAAAAATATAAAGATTAATTTGAGATTAGTTACCTCATTTCCTCTCTTTCATTGATCCACTGCTGAATGACCATTTGTGACGCAGGGTCCCGGTGCACCTGCCACATAAAGACAAAATACAGCTTGATCAAAACTAGCTCAGTGGAAATGACATATGATACACTTCATTGGGTGTGGAGAATTATTTTAACTTGGTCAATATTAGATTGTATGCTTATTTACCTTTGCATCATCTAAAGTTAAAACAAAGTTAACTTTTAAAAACACTGTTTACTGACGAGCCTTAAAGGAGCCGCTCCTTAAAGGGGTCATGAACTGCATTTTTTAAAATTATTTTATGTTTCCTAAGGTGCACTTATAATGTTAGTATGATTTTTTTTACAACAAACTTGTCATAATTTAGAAATAAAAGGCCATTTTCTACCCTGATTTTAGCCCTCTTATTTGAAGGCTCTGTCTGAAGGGGCGTGTCTGCTGTGAGACTTCAAAGTAAACACCCACTGCTGTGATTGGCTAACATATTTGCATATGAAATAAGTATTACACATGGAACTTTCTTGAAAACTTTGACAATGTTTTTACTATTACAGGTGTCGAGATTAAAGGTGGGGTAAGTCATATTTCAAAAACGCTGTTTGGAAGTTAGTCGGGCCGACACCAACAACAAACGTGTAACCAATCAGCATTAGGGGGCGTATGACGGTCGAGGAGACACAACGAGCAAGAGGGAGATTTGAAGAAAGACTGCAGAAAGAGAGATGAGACACAATACAAAAGAGCTCAAAAGAATATCACTGGAATGAAGGTTTATGACTGGGCAAGCGCTTTAGGACCCGCGTTAATATTAGAAAAGCTTTCCAGCGCTGGAGAGAGCTAAGCGGGAAGGCCTGAAAACAGACGCAGAGGGTGCTTTGATTCCGCTTCACATGTGAGTAACACTGGGTCTGAGTGTCATTGATTGTCTGGAGCTGCTGTGCTGTTGGCGATTAACAACAAACTCTTGTTTGTATTTACTCTTGTGTACTGTACGTTCATTTTTTGTGCTTCCTTGTCGTTCGTCATCATCTGCGCTTTATTTTTCGTGAAACATTATTTTGTTGTGCATCATCTGTGATAAACAGACATCCACTCTCGCACTGCATGTGTAACAGAGGCCAGATAGTGAGAGTTGTGCAGGTAAACCACTGCACACTGACGACCGCTAGAGAATGAGGTGTTTAGCGTCATTGTTAGTGCACTTGGTGAGCGGGGTTCGAGACCGATTTGGAGCAGGGTGGTTAGGATTGGAGTGTTAGTTTTGGAGGCGGAGCAATGAAGAGAGTGGTGGGTTTGTTTGGGTTGATTTCAAATATCAAAAATGTCCAACAGAGTTCTTGAAAAACTACTTACCCCACCTTTACGGTGATGATACACGGGGCAACTTTTTGAGCAATGTTGTTTGGGCACTTTCCCATTGAGAATGGGCAACAAATTTCTATCTGGATACTTTAGATCGAAATTTGTTGCCCATTCTCAATGGGAAAGTGCCCAAGCAACATTGCTCAAAAAGTTGCCCCGTGTATCATCAGCTTTAGTCACTGATAAACTCGCACTGTGTGATTGACAGCTCTAGCAATTATAATGGGAATGTATATAATTTAATCACAACAGATTATTTTCATGCTACTAAGAGAAACAATGTGAACTTGACTGTTTAGTCAATGACTTGACTTACTGACGCATAAACAGCAATAAACGATTTTGAGACAAAGAAAGTCTGACTGTACATGAATCATTACATATCAGAAATCATTGATCACAGATTATGCACTAGAATTAACATAGTAACTTACATGTTGTTGCATTACTGTCGAGTCCATATCTTACAGAAAAAGTCTGTTTGCAAAGTCTGCGCCGAAATTGCGACTAATTTACAGTCCACAGTGAAATGTACCATATTAACAAATGATGCTCTACTGAGACATTCACATAGTTAAAAATAAATAACCACTTTCCTAGCATTACTATCCTTTGGAAGGTAATGTTATTTTTATTCCAGTGATCCTGTATCTCTCTTCTCTTATTCTCATCTCACTAACACGCCAGTGGGCGGGGCCAAAGATATGATGATGTGAAGTAGGCGTTGATCTGATTCTGCAGAGGCGGTTTTTCTTCGCACTATTACGTCATAATGTGAAATAAATCCGAAAGGAGTTGTCTTCGGAGCTTGGTTTCAATAAAAGGTTCTGGATTAAGAAGTTATGAAATTATGAAGTTTTGAATTCTGAAACTTATATCATGTTTTTAAAGTACAATGACCTCAAAAGATCAAGGAAAATTTGATTTCTCAATTCATGACTCCTTTTAAAAATTGATAATTTAAAGGAACATATAAAATAATGAAAAAAAAAATCCATGTCATGACCCTTTTAAAGCGAGTTTTTTTTTTTTATACATATATTCGAAATAGTAGCTAATTTTAATATTGGCCATTTTTCGATTCAAACTTCTCTCTGAAATGCATCAGTTTACAAAGTAAAATAGGTTGTGACTGTTTTAGAGTGTCCCCTTGCTTTAGAGCGCCCCCTGGTGGTCTGACCTGCATTTGTTCCAGCAGCCCGGTCAGGGCCTGCAGCCAGGTCATGGTGTGGACGTATTCCTCAGTATTCATGATTTTGATCTCCTTACGCAGCTCAGGAATGATAGCTCCAGTTCTCCAACCGTGTTTCAGGGTCAGGTCCTACACACATCATGACATAATTTTCATTACAAAATCAGCCCCTCAAAACAATGCTTTCAGAAGGCCAAATCATTTTTTTATGCTTATTATCAAATCAAAACACAATAATATGTTTGTGTATGTGTAGAAAAGGACAGAATCTGATCCTTACGGCAAGGTCACTGTAAATGTGATCTCCAAAGTACAAAACCTTTGAACCCCTCCATCCTGTAAGCCGCAAAAACTCATAAAGGTTTCCCTGGCAATAGACAAAGTGGACAGATCAGATTCCACCATCTTCATTGGATAGAAACAGCTGGCAGCTGAAAACTGGGGCATGAAGGATTACCTGTTTATAGATCTGCCCTTTCTCAAGGCGGTGAATTCTGTCCCATAACAACACGCCTTTATCAGTAACTCGTCTGAATGGTCTTCGGAAACCAGAAAAAACACATGTATACACACTTTTTGGATCCAAGAAAAGTTGACATTCCTAAATACCTTCTCAAAGGCCATGATTTAAATAAAGGAATCTGTGAGGGAGGTTGTAATAATGTCCGAATGACTTTGATTTAGAAGCGATTCAACATTGCCAGAACTTACTTCCTCCTGTCATTGAAAAAGCCTGGCTTGTCAGCCTGCACTATGACAACATCAAACAGGTCCTGCCAGTCCTTCCCAACTATATAGTTCATGCCTCGATCTCTACATTAAGAAAATTAAAAGACATTTTATTTGAAAAGGGCATTTTGTTACAAGCAGTTAGTCACAATGGCTTTGTATATATTCTTCAAGGTTTCTCATGTGATAACCGTTTATTTATGTGTATTGATGTTTATTTTGATTTCAATTTAGTAAGCTTGGTTGCACTCACACAAAATCAAGCGGGCTGTTGGTGATCAAAAACATCTTCTTCCCGTTCTTAGACAGCTTCTGCAAAACAGCATGTGTCTGTTCAGCGTAACAGATGTACTTTTCTGCAGAAAAGAAAAATCAAGGCATGACAAGAACATCTAAAATGCATAATTTGCACTGTTATTGCAATTGTTCTTATTTTATTATTGTAGATCAATATATCACATATATTACATTTTATATTGTATATTACAGTACATAGTTATTAATTAGGAATCAAATTTATAATAGTTATATAATAATAATAACAACTGTTAATAATATAATGTAATTATAATCATTATTATATTTCATTATTGCAGACCAATATATTATTACATGTTTATATTGTATATAACTGTACATAATTAATAACAATAATAATTAATATTGTTGCTATTATTATTATTATAGATTATAGATCTATTATTACATTTTTATATTGTTTATTACAGTATCTATCCTTTATCAGTCATATTTATAATGATAATATTATTATTATTATATTTACTGCAGATTGATATATTGCACTTTTATAATGTATATGACAGTACATAATTATTTTTTAATAATAACAATAATTATTATTACTAATATTATTGCTATTATTATTCTTGTAGATTAATATATTATAATACATTTTACTAGTGCTGTCAAATTGATTACATAAATATGTATATTTATGTAATAAATATACATATTTAATAAATATTTATTTATTTTATATGTATATATATATATATATATATATATATAATACACACACACACACAAAAATATATACATATATATATTAATCATTTTTAGATATGTATATTACAGTACATATTTATCAATCTTATTTATAATGATATTATTATTAGAGATGCACCGATATATCGGACAATAATCAGTATCGGCCGATAAAAGCAAAATTTCACACTATCAGCTATCGGCCGATAGTTTAAAAACAGCCGTTAGTCAGGGCCGATATATCCTGTCAATCAAAAGAGGGCAGAAAAATGCACTGAATTTGTGTTTTGTGTAAAGAAAATGCTAAGAAACCAGTTTGATGTTCAATATTAATAGTAATTATATGAATTAATAACATTCAGAAAGTCAAGAAATATTAATTTAATCTTCAGAATTTAGTTAATCTGTGTTAATATTCATTTGAGTAATGTGTTTGTTTATAATTTGATACCAGTTACTCTGAAACTAGTTGATAAAATGGAGAGAATAAAGTGTTTATTTGCATTTCTTTCAAAATATAATAATTAAAAATATAATTATTAATTATTAATTATAATGAAATTATCATTAATTTAAAAGAAGGTATAAAAGGCAGAACCCCTAAAATATCGGTATCGTTATTGGTATCGGCAGATATCACTCTGAATAATCGGTATCAGTCAAGAAATTTAATATCGATGCATCTCTAATTATTATTATTATACAATTCACATGACTATGTCACAAGACGCTTGACAGATTTGGTCGGATCTCTGAAATAGACATATTGCTTCACATATAGGTCCTTGTAAGAACCTGGAAAATAAAAAATTACCGATATCAGCCTCTACCGCTCGATACATAATCCCTCTGACATGGACATCTCCAATGGCCTCCTGAGAATGGAGAAACACACCAGATGCAGAATATCAAAGCCAACGTAACATCAATTCTGTTCTGCAGTGAAACAACACACAAAGCCCTGACGCACTACCAGACACCTCCTGTGAAAGCTCTTGCTCATTTCATCTGGGGACAGTCAAAAATCCTCTGAGACTTGTTAATTCATAATGATAGGGAGGACTGAACGTAAGAGCAATGATGTGCATCTTTTATTGAATAAATTGATCTGTAGACCCACTAAAAGACACCTGTCCATCTGTAATGCTGCTTCTCTCCAGGCACGTGGCACAGATGGTGCTACCAAACGGTCCCTCTAAAATTAGACTGTTCCTTTCCATGCTGCTCCCTAAAAACTTAAATAGCTCTTTCAGCAGCCGTATTTATCCAAAATGTGTGCTCAAGAGATCCTGTGCCTTCTGACATCTGCGGTACCCTAAATATGCCAGCACTTAGAAACCAATATTGGTGAAGGAAATCTTAATTTTTTAATTGTAAGACACGTTTTGATGAACAACTATACCTTGACGTCTTTATAAAGATGAACAGGCTCATAGTCGATGTTGTGCTTCATGAAGTAGTCATTAACACATGACAGCAGTGTCATTTCTGGCAGGGAGAAGATGTCCATGAACTGCTTCATGGTGTGACCGTGAGAGCTCTGTATGGGAGACCAGAAGACCTGTTATGCCCTTTTTCAAAGTCTTGATTTTGAAAAAGAATAGGTTTTCATGCTTGAATGTTCAAAAAACACATTATTTTTAACATATAGTACATTGTTACAGCACCTCTCTTCCCAATCTGTCAGTAATGCTGTTTAGTTCTGGTGTTTGTAGCTATGTTTCCATCCACCTATTTTTATGTGCATTTTGGGATATCGCATGGATGAAAAAAGCTGGATGGAAATGCCAAGATGCGCATAAATTCTAAAAATGCACATAAAAAACGTATGCGCTCAAATTAGTAATATGAAAACGTGCATAAACTATGATGGAAACACTTTTACTGAATAAATTCCTTGATGCAAAGAAGACGTGACTTTGTGATGGGACGGCATAACTGGACTAACCAACGGACCGATCTCTGAAATGCTGTTTTGGTTATTCTGTAATGCCTGAGCAAAGTCTGTCGTTAAAGTGTTTCAGTATAATTCCCTCCCAGAAGTATCTCATACTACTGCGTTCACAAACACCAGGCATCTGAAAGCAAGATAACATGACAGCGTTTATTGTGTTTCATCTGCGCGCTCTGAGGCGAGAAAGAAAGTTATTATATATGAAAATTATTATATACAGTGGCTTCTACTGCAGCAACTTCCATTTTTCTTAGAGATATTTAACGCCAGTTTATCAGGATGTAACGATTTTGTTCTTTTCAACTAACTGGATGGAAACCAGCTTTATTCGCAAATCTTTTATGCGATACTCCAAATCTGCGCATAAGTTAAATTCGCAACTTTGGATGGAAACATAGCTAGTGAAGCCCCTCCTTCTGAAAAGTGCAATGTGTTGTGATTGGTCAACCGCATTGAGCTTGTTTTGGAAATGTCAAGCCTCTTATAAAGCCCGGAACACACCAAGCCAAAGTTGGTCCTTGTCGGCTTTTTTTTCGACCGATTCGACATCGGCGTCGGAGCTCGTCGGTCAGTCGGGCCATCTGATCATTCTGATTGGCTGTTCAGCTACTGCCACCTGCTGGTATGGAAAGGCATTTCTTCTTACGCAGGCGCAGAATGGACGTGCTACTTGGTCGCCGGGTGTCGGTTTGGTGTGTCAGGGCAACTTTGGACCCAGACGCTGCCGACGTGAGCCAACCCCGCAGTCTGCTTTTGTCGCCACTAGTTCGTCGGCGTCGGCTTGGTGTGTTCTGGGCTTTACCCCACTACAAACACAACTCAACCAGGCCCCGCCCCCTTTTTTGTGTATGAGTACATTTCCAGAAGAAAACTCAAGACTACAAACAAGGCATTTCAGGGAGTTCAGAAACAGTGCATACAGATATAGAGAGTTTTGGAGTGGCTTCTAACTTTGCAGACCTTTTTCATGCTCAAACAGCAACAATACAGGACAGGAGTTTTGTGTGAGGGTGAAAGATTTGCCCACGCAGATTTCACAGTGGATTCAAGTTGGTCACAACTTCGCCACATAGATCGACAGAAAGCTGCTTGGTTTGAAACTGACTTCTGTGTGAGCCGCGCTTCATACGTCGCTACACTACTGACCTTTTTAAATGGATGTTTTTGCCTGCAAAAATGTGACTGCACCTTTAGGAAATCAAACAAGCAAAAGACGGTAAGCATACAGACCTTGCCATAGAAGTCACTCATGATCTCGAGGGGTACGTGGGAGCCCTCATACATCGCAATGACCTCCTTTTCTGGCACAGGATTAAGACCCCTACGGAAACATTAACATGACAATGAGCGAATCTATCTTGAGATTAATAATAATGTATAAAAATAGTAAAGTAGATTTGTTTGTTGCACTCTACCTGTACACAGTTCCCAGCTGGATATAATGAAAGGCATCGATCTTCATCAGTAAGGCCTAGAATACAGATGAGATTGACAAGTTAGGCAAAATGTATGAAAACTCAAGAAAAATCTAGATCAGGATTGAACATATACCTTTTGGACATCATAGTGCAGACCACGAATCACATAATTAGGGATGTAATCATATTCCCTCAATCCCTCTGGATACTGTTATGTGGACAGAAAGACAATATATTGTTTCCGAAGGCATTTATTTGTTAAAACTAGTGAAATTCTTAAAAATATCCTGGTTGTAATTTCTATGCCACTAGCATCACCACTACATGGAAAATACTGACTGATTTCATAATTATTACAAATATATATATATATATATATATATATATATATATATGAAGTCTTGGGTCAGTCACCCTGTGCTCTTCGATGAGGATGTCTCGGGCGATGTTGAATATGAGTGTGTGAAGGTGACTGGAGTAGAAAGCTAGTGTGTAGTCATAGTCAAAGCCATAGATCTCAATGTCCTGCAGACTCATCTGATTATTGGCAAAGATGGTGTCTGGGTTGACAAAGTTGCTTGATATCACAGGAATTAAGTCTGAGGAAAAAACATACTTGTGTGTTAATAAATAATTGACCCTTTAAGTTCACAGTTTTATTATGTTTGCTAAACTTATAATAAAAAGAATACATTCAAAAGGAACTAAAATGAATAATGATTAACCTGTAGTGAGACATTCATTATGAAAAGAAAATCATGTGAACATATTTTTGGATGGTTTTCATGTAATGACAGGTGTTGTTATTGTTACTAAACTAAAACAATTAAAAATAATTTCCTGCAATTGAAATAAAGCTGAAATAAAATAAAACGTAAATATTAGAAGAAAAATTTAAACATAAAACACCTAAATGAAAATTAGCCTTGGCAAGTGGCAACTAACTGAAATAAAATGAGTTTAAGTTGAAATACTAAAACTAAAACTGAAATACAAAATTAATTCCAGCTATACAGAAATATTACAAAATAAAAAGAACAATGAAAAAAAAAAGCCAATGTCCGCACGTCACACTCTATAAATAAATGTTTTCTATATACTCCGCTCATCTCACTTTATTTCTTTAACTGTCTAAACTTTGTTTGTTAAGTATTAAATGTCATTATTCTAATTTGTCTACTACAGCATATAATGGTACTAAAAGGTCTCTACTTAAAGAATATAGGAAAAGCAGAACTGACAATGAGCATTACTAAAAGAAGGTTTAAACCAATACATGAAATTAGTTAGTTGGAATGTACAGGGCATTAATTCACCAATCAAAAAAGCAAAAATATTAAGTCACCTCAAAAAATTAGTCTTCTACAAGAAACTCACTTAACAGATTCCGAACATAAGAAACTCCAAACTTCACAATTTGCACAGATAGTTTTCTCATCTTACAACTCAAAGAAAAGAGTAGCAGCTATCCTCATAAGAAAAAACAAACCAATTATCATTAAAAATACAATAACTGACACAGAAGGATGATATATTATTGTGAATGTCACTATTAATAATAAGGACATTACAATTGCTAGTATTTATGGGCCAAACGAAGACGACGGAAATTTCTTTCACAAATTTTTCTCGTTAATATCCAACATATCACAATCTGCAATAATCATAGGAGGAGACTTCAATACAGTTATCAATCCAGTTCTAGACAAATCTAACAATCCAGATTCAATTACAGTCCGGCATACCACAAATGTCATAAAACAATATATGACAGAGTTAGGACTTGGCGATAACTGGAGACAGAAAAACCCTACAATGAAAGAATATACATACTTCTCTCCTGTTCATAAAACATATTCACGCATTGATTTCTTTTTAACAAGTAACTCTATCAACTCGATAGATGTTATATTTAGCTAACCTGCTTAAAAGAAACAAGGAAAAACACTAATATCTGTCATCAAGAATGCTGAAAACAAGATTCTTTATTCTTCACAAGAAATAAATGAAACCTTTCAAATATTTTATAAAAACTTGTATAGCAATAATAAAGAAAACAATAATACAGATACTCAGCAATTTTTAAATGATGTAAATTTACCAAAATTGAATCAAAATCAGAGAGAAGAACTAGACAAACCACTAACTAGCGACGATTACAAGAAAGCCTTATTCTCCCTATCAAACAACAAAGCTCCAGGTATAGATGGTTACCCACCCGAATTTTATAAGCACTTCTGGTCTACCATATCACCACAAGTATGACAGATGAAATCCAAAATAAAGCTTCAATTCCATATCACATGAATATCGCATTAATATCCGTATTGCTCAAACCAAATAAAGATCCCTCATCATGCACAAGTTATCACCAGACGCGGAAAAAGCTTTCGATAAAGTAAATTGGCACTTTCTCTTTGCAGTACTGCAAAAATTTGGATTTGGAGAAACATTTATCCAATGGATCAAAACATTATATAGCACCCCAAAAGCCTCCGTGATCACAAACGACATTATCTCACCATCATTCACATTACAAAGTGGCACTAGACAGGGATGCCCACTCTCTCCATTACTCTTTGCCATATTCATAGAACCTTTGGCAGCAGCAATAAGACAAAACACTAATATCTCTGGTTTTACAATAAACACGACTACCCATAAAATATCATTGTATGCAGACGATATCTTACTATATCTACAGAACCCAGAAAAATCACTAACAGAAGCTATCACTCTTATTAATAGATTCTCGAAAATATCAGATTACACTATAAATTGGTCCAAATCTAGTATTTTACCAATAAATAAACCTTTCCAAAGAACAGGATTTATTGAAAATCATTTCAATGTGGGCAATATCACTTATTTAGGAATACATATATCCCCTCATTTATCTGAATTATTTAACCTAAACTTTATTCCGTTACTTAAAACAATCGAGGAAGACTTAAATCGCTGGATGAATCTACCACTATCTCTCATAGGACGAATCGCTATAGTAAAAATGTCTGTACTATCCAGGATTAATTACTTGTTCACTATGATCCCAACACAACCCACAAAAAAATGGTTTCAAAAGTTAAATAGCATAATAAATAAATTCTATTGGAAAAATAAGAACCCCAGAATAAGCATTAATACCATACAAAAAAGTAAGGATATGGGTGGATTAGGCGCACCAAATTTTTATTATTACCATATAGCAGCACAATTACAAATGGATAAATGGTAATCATTTTCATAACACTTGGTTACAATTAGAACAATCCGAATGCAAAAACATTTTATTAGCCTATCTGCCCCTCATGACAAACTCAATTAAACATCATGATTTATACAAAAATACAGTAATTCGCAGTACTTTAGATGCATGGTGGAGAGTAAATAAAATAACCCAGAATCAGTTAATACCAACATTTTTTTTTTCCTTTATGGCATAACCCAGATTTCACCATCAATAAAAAATGGAGTAACGCAGGAGTTACACATATACATCATTTGGTATTAGACAACAGACTGACCAAATTCCCAGAACTGATGCAGAAATACAACTTGGGCAAAGATCAATATTTGTTCTATTTACAAAAAAAAAAAGGTAAAAATTATCACAAATCACCAACTCTCATCGAAAAAATAAATAAGATCAGTAATTCAAGACAGCTACTATCTAAACACCTTAATTTTATCTACAAACACAACATACACAATTCCAGTTAAGCAATGGGACAAAGACTTTGACATAAATACAGATAGTAATCTCTGGCGACAGGTTTGCAATAACACATTCAATAGAAACACCAAAATTCAACTAATCCAATACAAGATTATACATAGAACACACTTAACGCAATACAAAATGTTTAAAATTGGTATAGCGGAGTCTGACAAATGCATCCACTACACTCTCAATATTCAAGATGATTATCTTCATGCATTCTGGTCATGTCCATCAGTTATCCCATTCTGGAAAGACGTTACTGCAAATCTCTCTATTTTTTTTAAATGTGAAATCCCAGCAACTCCCTCATTGTGTCTTTTAGGTAATCATTCACAAATAAAATCCTCATCGGAATACATCAAACCTATACTTCTGTCTCTAGTTATCGCCAAGAAAACAATACTAATCAACTGGAAAAATAAAAACAAAATCTCTATTACACAATGGTTACAACTATTTAATGACTATATTAATAATGAAAACCAGATAGCCATACTCAATCGTAAAGTATCAGAATTCAAACGACAATATGGCTCCATTGCCCCACATCCAGTTACCTGGATTAGTGATTCAATGCGCCATATACAATGCATATCTTTACTATGTATGGGAAAAAAGGAAGGAAGGGGATATGTGTATAAATATTTGTATATGTACGAATATATATGCACATGCCTTTTTTTTTCTTGTCATTTTTATTTTTATTTCTTCCCCCTCCTTCTCTCGAATATTGTAATTACTACTACTACAATAATTATGTCTTCTTTTTTCAATCCGTTACCCTCTTTCTTCTCTCCCCTCCCCCGCAAGTATGAAAAAAAGGGTAATATGCTCATATCTCTCTTGAGTATTGTAATTATTACTATAATTACTATAATTATTACTATAATATATATAATATACTATATATAATTATTTCTAATTATTACTATAATCATTATAACAATCACTTGTTGCCTCATGTTATTGTGTGTATTTTGCTGTCTTTCACGTATACTTTGCTAATTCCTTTCTTAATCCTTCTCTCTCAAAACACTAATGTCTTTACCTGTATTTGTGTTCATTTAGATTAAAATGACCCCACAATTGTTGCCAACACTGCTGTCACTACGTTTTTATTTTTTTCCCACATAACCTTCTCTCTCTCTCTCTCTCTCTCTCTCTCATCTCTATGTCTCTTATCCCCTCTTATTATCTCTACTTGAAGAGAGAAAAATGTGTACACGTGTACAGTTTTGCCATTTGATGTGGTTAATAAGATCTAAATGGTCGCAAGACGTCAATTGGCTGAAGCATAGACTTCAGTATCACTACTATTGAGCACCATGTTGTAGTGTCAATCAACTGAGGCAAGGCCGTAACTAGGTCATGCAGCAGTGATTTAGAAAGGGCCTGCCAATGACCTACGAATGAATAAGAAATGGACTCATGTGTTGAGCACCATGTTGTAGTGTCGATCAACTAAGGCAAGGCCATAATTAGGTCATGCAGCAGTGACTTAGAAAGGGCCTGCCAATGACCTACGAATGAATAAGAAATGGACTCATGTGTTGAGCACCATGTTGTAGTGTCGATCAACTAAGGCAAGGCCATAATTAGGTCATGCAGCAGTGACTTAGAAAGGGCCTGCCAATGACCTACGAATGAATAAGAAATGGGCTCATGTGTTATATCGCAATGATTCCCTATCTTCAGCATGAAACAACGCAAGTTCTCTTTCTCTCTCTCTATTTCTCCTACTTCTCTCTCTCTCCTTCTCTAATTTTCTTCTCTCTCTCTCTCTCTCTCCCATCCAAAGATCTCTTTTCTCTTTATTATTTATTATTATTATTATTTTCTTATTATTATTATTATTATTTCTTATCATTGTGTAACTTATAGTATTTGAAGGACAGCAGTGGTAGCAACAATAGCAATAATACTAACATACTACCATGGAATATATACATCTAAACAACTTACCCTTTTTTTTTTCTCTCTTTTTTTCTTTTTTCTTCTCTCTCTATACTGTCTTATTGAATCTACTGGAAATAACGTGTTAATAGCATTTGATATTAACAGGAATTTGCATATTACTACATATCTATATATTGGTATATGTAAGTGGGCATGTATGTAAGTATACATACATTGTTTCATTACTTTTACTATTATTGTTATTAATATTACTATAATAACAAGCATCCTATTTCTTCAACTTCGTTCTTTATATATATATACCCACATGATATATGACATTTATATTTATGTATAGGTATGTGTGTATCTTTATTTCTTTATGTATCTCTGTATCTGTTCTGTTATCTTTTTTTTTTTTTTTTTTTTTTTGTTCTGCCTATTGGCTTCTTGTTATGTTATGTCACCTTTCACTCAAAAAAATAAAAAAAAGAACAAAAGAACATAAAATTACCAAAACTAAAATTAAAATAGAATGAAAACTGAAAATATAAAAACAAAAGCTAATTCAAAATATTAATAAATTAAATACTATAATAGCATATATATATATATATATATATATATATATTTTCTCATATTGTGTTTTGCAAGTACATAAATGTATTATAGTCATATAACATAGTTCAATCATGTCATACAGAAACCAGCACATATCACTTCAATAAATAACTAAAATCGTACAATCTACATAATATAATATAATACAATACAGTAATATATAACATAACATACAAGGATAGAACAGAAAAGAATATTTTTAATTTATGGATGCTACAACATCCAAACAGCCTTCTGACAGTTCACCAGGATCTTAAGAGGAAACGCATTTCTATAACATGTATACAAACTAACCTTGCGTTTGCCGTTTGGTTTCATTGTAAACAGACCAGAGCCAGCTGGTCTTGTCGTCACTGGAGCTGGTGCACATGTTCCCTGCTGTCAGTGGTCCCAGAGGACCCTGCCTCCGGGACACGAGACCATATTTCGGTCCCTGGGAGCGTCTTATCCATGGCGTGCTGGTACTGACCGACCATGTCCCGCTTCTAGTATGCAGATACCTAAAGTGCGTGACCAGTCTCTGAAAACTCTCCTTATTTCTGAGCAGGTTTGAAAGTGGCAAGGACAAGGTCGGCATATTTCCACCGCACCAGAGCTGCCTTCAGTACAGTATGACAGACAAGCGCGTTCAGCTGTACATGCTCAAATATACACACATGCTTACTTCCGTTTGCAAGTCTACGGGCTGTTTTCCATAATAAAAGTCCATATACCTACTTAAAAAAAATATTCAGACGAAAACAGTAAAAAAAATTTCAGAAAAAAAGTCATATTTTCACTAATACAATTTCAGAAATTCCGTTTTTTCCTAAATAAAAGCACCAAAATCTGAAATGGTTAGAGAAACTCTGAATTAGGCTATAACACAAAAACAATTGTACAGATAAAGAAAGAAATGTTGAGCGTTAAGTTAGTATTTTTTTAATATGACAAATAGAGACACAGTACACATGTAAATAACTTTATTCACAGAATAAAATAACTTTTGTATCATTTTACTCAGGCTTTGAAAAAAATATTTCTATACACAGTAGCTACAAAAAACAAATTCATGGGTCACTGTTTCTCAGACACTGAGTCTGTCTGTCTTTCTTTCAAGCCAAGAAGTTCTGTTCGCAGTTCTCCAGGCTTTGGTGGGACCTCTGGAATGGTCTATGATTTAAGAAGAACAAATTAAATAAAAACATTGTTTATGCCGTATGTAATGTTTACAGTCAACATGAAATTATCATTTATCTAATTTATTTTTATAATGCACATTCCTGGACTTTAGTAAATTTAGTGTATTATTATTAGTAGTATTTAGTGTAGTGTATAACTTATTTATTGTAATTCTAAAATTAAAATAAATTTAAAAAGGAATAGTTCACCCAAAAATGAAAATTATCCCATGATTTACTCACACTCAGGCCATCCTAGGTGTATATGACTATCTTCTTTCAGCTGAACACAAACTGAGTTATATTAAATAATATCCTGGCTCTTCCCAGCTTTGTAATGGCATTGAATAGTGTCCGAGTTTTTGAAACTCCAAAAAGCACATCCATCCATCATAAAAGTAATCCATATTTAAATATCCATATTTAAAACTTTATAAACTATAATCACTGGCGTATGACGTGTGACACAGGACGTAGCTCTTCTTCTCGTATATCGAAATCCTCTGACATTTTTTTTTTTTAAATTTGTGACCGGCAATTTGTGTTGCTCTGTCCTCTGTGCTTCCGCGTTTAACAAAATTCTCACCTAAGCTTACGCTACGCCTACGTCATACGTCGGGTCAGAGGTCACCCTTCCGACGATGACCTCTGACTCTCTCGTGAACGCACGTACAACCGTTACAGGTGTCATGAGAAATCGAGTCCACCCCCAGTAATCGGGTCTCCTTTATGACAGTAATACTTTATCAAAAGTTGTTATCGTAATGTCTTGACTAATAATAACCTATTTCACTATTGTATGATGTTTATTACATTAAGTGCCCAAACAACATGCTTGAAATATAAAATGAATGCCTATGTATTGCATAATAAAACAAACTGGAAAGAGATATTGGAAGCAAAAAACATACCTAATATAATATAAGCTAAGCTAGCAGGCTAATCGGGTAGATGTATGCTATGCTAGTTCATAAGCTAACTAAAAAAACAGTAAGAACGAGAAATGCTTGATTTCACAACCTACAGCTTTAGTTATATACTAGTATATGAACCATGTATTTAAAAGACATTAATGGTCATTATAACACATTTTAAACTATATGAATCATAACATGATTTTGCAGGAATTATAAATAGGCGCTAAAAATACTACCCATTAAAAGTCTGTTGAACCAGTGGGATCACTCGGGGTCCTAAAGGAGACCCGATTTCTCACCACACCGTAAGCCAGTAAATATAGTTTTAAATATGAATATTTTTCTTACAAAAACCAGTCGCTTCGCTTTAGAAGGCCAATAACTTCCAGTTATTAACCCACTTGACTCGTATGGATTACTTTTATGATGGATGGATGTGCTTTTTGGAGCTTCAAAAACTCTATTCAATGCAATTACAAAGCTGGCAAGAGCTAGGATATTATTTAATATAACTCTGAAAGAAGAAAGTCATATACACCAAGGATGGCTTGAAGGTGAGTAAAAATTATGGGATAATTTTCATTTTTGGGTGAACTATTCCTTTAAAATCCCTACAGGCAATATGTAAAATTGCAGAAATAAAATGGGTTTCATAGCAATTCATATTTACAGCAAACACCTAAACAAATGAAAATGCACAAAACCTGATCTGGAAACTTACTAAATCAGGACGGTAATACTGATGCACAGCCTGTGCTCCAGCAAACATTGACAACACACTGGCTGCAAACATCCTTAGATATCTTGGCCAAGATACACCTGCTGGCATCCTTAAATCTCAACTGGTTGACAAATGTTTTGCCAATTAAGAGACTTTATACCTAAAGAAAGAAAAAAAATTATAATTCCTGCACTAACAGTGTTAGTATTTAAATAGGAATTAAATGTTTGGGTTATGTTAACCCATTACCACTGTTTTAAATTATTTAATGTATATTTTAAATGTATCTTTGTTTCAATGCAGCTCAAAAAAGAAATAATGAACACTTAAGCATTTAAAGTGACAGTATTTTAGAAGTCAAATTCATTACATTAGTTTTTGCTATAAGGTCACTTTATCATTACTAGCTATCTTAAACGGAGCAACAAATGAAGTATATGTGCTATTAAATAAACACAATATTATATTTCCCACATTAAGCAGGATCAAATCTGCTGAAAGATATACTAACCTTGTTAAGTTATAGTCGAAATAACATTACGGAGTGGTTTTGTTGTACGACATTCAGCAGTAAAGGTTCTTGTTACATGTCTCACATGTTCGCTTTGGAAGTATTGTAAATCACGTTTATCATAGGGTGTACTGAAATTAATTTTTGCCCTAATTTCACTAAGCAATTGATGAAAAATAATTAAATTGATTAAATACTTTATTCTACACTTATGTGAACACTAGTAATTTCATGCACACCATAAGATACGATTTATATAGAAATGTATGAGGAGAAAAATACCACTTCCCCTTCGTAAATAATGGTAGAGTCCAACAATGTGAAGCCAGCCATTAGAAAACTAACGTTTTATTGTACAAAAGTGTGGATTGAAGTTCTGCAAGAATCGTACTTTGTATTGATGTTTTAAAATGTTAATTTTTAAATCGTTGTCTATAATAAAAAATAAAATGTAAAGCTTTTGAAAACAAAAATATGCAATTGTGTCAGTAAAACAGGGACTTTTATTTTGAATTTAGCCTTTACCTTTGTTGACATTTTTACTTACACCGGCTTCATTCATCATGTGTAGCATCATTTAGCTCATATTTTTCTGCATTAAATACTGATATGTGCCAGAAAAGGTCTGAAGAATATATATGGCAGGTAAGATTCATAACCCAAACGCACAGAAATATATCTGTACGTAACGAAACGAGTTATTTTATGCTTGTATGCGGTCAATTGTCCACACACAGCTCTTAGCTTATTGAATGCAATGAGCTAGTTAGATGCATCCTATAGTGTTGCCCATAACACGAGGCTAAATATGTATATTTCTAGATAATATGTGTATTTTATATTATCGTGTGACTTTTAATTGATAAGCTAAGCTTAATGAAAACGGGACGGATGTAACCAGAGATTAAACAAAGGGAGGTGTGGTTATCCAGCTGGCATATTAGTAACATAAACATGAATATTAATCTATTAAAGTAAGACCACCAATTAAGATGGAAGAAAGGCAGTATTCATCTCTGACGGCCCCTATGGATTATCTTCAGTACTGGTAAGTTTGCCCAGCCCGAAAAGATCCCAAAAAAGTAATAAATCTTTTAAATGAACTAGTGTTTTTTAATAATGTCATTAAGATTAACATCTCGGCAAATGCTCTCAAAATGGGATATGAAGGTGTATGGTAAATGTGAAAACACTGACAAGATTAGATTATTCCTGAGCTTTTCAAGTAAGTGCAGTGTTTCTCTCTTTGTCTTTGTAATTTTGTTTTCTCAGGTACCAAACCAGTCCCCAGCAGTACCAGCCAGAGCAGGTGCCACAGTACCACCAGATGGTTAGTGCCGCCCAGTTCGCCGAGAGACCCATGGAGGACAAAATCATGACTGATTTATCAGTGCATCAAGATCCATATCTGGATCAACCTCAACAGCACCATCAAGATCCATATCTGGATCAGCCTCATCAAGATCCATATCTGGATCAACCTCAACAGCCTCATCAACCCTCTGTCCAACAACCAGGTAGAGCTGTTTCCTCACAGCCCTTTTAACTGGGATATTTCTGCAGCCCATTTGTACAACTTATTAAATATCTGTTTTGCAGCCCTTCCGACAACTCCAGCAAAAGGAAAGAAAAGGGGAAGGCCTCTAAAAAGCGAAGTAAAGGAAAAGACGGATGCTGAAGAGTCTGCCAAGAAAGCAAAGAGGACGTTAGATCGGTTCAACGGCATGTCAGTGGAGGAAGTCATGGCTAGAAAGCTGCCAGACGTCATCACACATAATCTTGACATGCTGATTGTGAGTTATTGTTCTTGAGTTATATGATCTCTGTTTATTTATTCTATAAATTCAGTATAAATGTATTTTATTTATATAAAACTGACAATTTAATATAATTTATTTGCATAAATTATATTAAATTGTCATACACACACACAGACACACACACACACACACATTATATATGGGTCAATGACGTGACGGGTCATTTTTTTTGTCCAAATGCCTTAATAATAATAAAAAACAAAGATATGACATCCAAAGTATGTAAGGTAGTACAACTAGATCTCTTTTATTGAATCCAAAAGGTTTTAATTATATTTTGCTACATATAAAGGTATTTTTAAGATTTTCAAGTGTCAAAATGTCATTCGGTTTAACCGTCCAAAGTCCAATACAGCCATTTCATTTGTGATTAAAACATCTTAAAATGTAATAAATGTATATATTTTTTATTCTGGCATGATTTTATAACATCATATATCAACATAGTGCAAAATGGTATTAATATTATGTGTAGAAGTCGTTGCTTTGTTATGAGAAAGAATGTCCAGAAAAATGAATTTTATTGACGTCATTCGGAGTAACCAATATAAAGGGACCGTTTTGGATCAAGTCATGCAGTCAATATCATGTAACAGGATGTGACATCATTCAGACACCTGCAAAGGACCACATGGTTGTGAAGCAAAGTAATTAACTCTCTTTTAACTATTTGAAAAATTCATGTTTTCACTTGCTCATACACATGTCCCGAAACATCAGGTCATTCGGTACAACCGCTATAAAACATGGAAAATGTTGTAATATTTTAAAAACTTGTACTAAATATAAAATGTTTGATTGTCCTTTTGCCAGCTAGCTAGCAAACTAATTAGCTAGCTAGCTATATATCAGTCTGTTAGCATTGTTTGAAAATATTGTCATTCGGTAAAACCGAAATTTTGGTTAAACTGAATGACTTTTTTGGAGACAAATTTTGTCCATCTTGTAAAAAATGACAAAAGCAGTGTTAATTGATTATAAAAACCACATAATCTCATTGTTAACACTGAATAAAACTTCAAAATTTATTATATCTCCACTGTTTTTTTTTTTTGTTTTTTTTTTTTAAAATATGTCAATGACCCATATATATATATATATATATATATGTGTATATATGTTTGTTTAAATTTATTTATTGTATGACAATTTTTGCTAATTTTATAGATCGGCATCAATCCTGGACTGTTGTCAGCCTTCAAGGGAAGGCATTATCCAAATCCTGGGAACCATTTTTGTATGTATTATTCCAATTTTTTTCTTTGTAAAAGGATGTTTATATATTTATACTTGTCTTTTGATTTGAATGTCTCATAGGGAAGTGCTTGTTTCTCTCCGGGCTGACTGAAGAACAGCTGAACCACATGCACGATCAGACACTACCTGAACGGTATGGAATTGGTTTCACCAATATGGTGGAGAGGACCACACCTGGGAGTAAAGACCTGTCAAAGTATGAGTTTAACATTATCCGTGAAAAAGGTGCGGTCACATTTACCTTTATGGTCATTTCAATCCATGCGATTGTGAATTTCACGTGATCGCGAAAGATTTCCGCACGATTTCACAATGGGTTCAAGTTGGTCTCACAAATTCTCCGAATTGACCAACAGAAAGCTGCTTGGTTTGAAAGTGACTTCTGTGTCTGACATTTCGCTAATGTGACTGCACCTTGAAATGAGTTTTTGCCCTTATTTGATGTTAAGTCCTAAGAAGATGCTTGATGTGAATACATTTGAAAAAAAGTATTGTTTTGCAGCAAAGAGATCCGTGAAGGTGGACACCAGCTTTTGGAAAAGCTCCAGAAGTACAGACCTTTAATCGCTGTGTTCAATGGAAAATGTAAGTCTTCGATTTGGTTTTGATTTAAGTCTAAACTCTCATTTATGGTGTAATTTAACCCTTTATATATTTCAGGTATTTATGAAACATTTTGCAAGGAGATTTTTGGAGTGAAGGCCAAGAACTTAGAGTTCGGATTGCAGCCCTACAAAGTGCCAGAAACGGAGACGGTAGGAGTTTCTTTCTTGATAGCACTTTGATGCTTCCTGTTTATAGTTGCATATTGATTAGATATGAGGTTCTGTTGTCCAGGTTTGCTATCTGATGCCATCATCAAGCCCACGCTGTGCCCAGTTTCCTCGTGCTCAGGACAAAGTGCACTTCTACATCAAGCTAAAAGAGCTCAGGGATCAGCTGAAGGGAGTGGTGAAGACTCAGGAGATCCAAGAGACAAACTACACATTTGATGTGTCTCTGGCCAAAGGTGAAGAGTTTCACAAATTAAAGTCAGCATGGAAAGGAAGTTGCGATAGTTTTTTCTTCTCTATATCCGAGTAAAACAGCTTCTCGTGCAAGAAAAAATGTAGGGCAAGACTTGTTTTTTCATCAGGAATTGATTGGATGTTTGTGGTTTGCTATTGGTTGATCTCGATCACAATCGGAGATATATTTAAAAATATCCTTGCTCCTCCAAGCTTTATAATGGTAGTGAAGGGTGGGCCACATTTTGAAGCCAAAAAAAAATGCATCCATCCATCATAAAAGTATTCCACACGGCTCCAGTGGGTTAAGAAAGGCCTTCTGAAGACGAAGCGATGGGTTTTTGTAAGAAAAATATCCATATTTAAAACTTTATTAACTATAATAACTAGCTTCCGGCATATGGCGGTACACATCAATTTGCGGTGGAAGAGTATCCTCTGACTTGACGCATGACATAATGACGAATGCGGAAGCGCAGAGGATAGAGCAAAACAAAACACCTGTCATGAATTAGAAGTCTAAAATGAGAAATTTTAAAGCGAAATGTTGGAGGATTTCGATATAAGAGAAGAGGAGCTTGAGTTTGTTGTACAGCCCTATTTGTTTGAACTGCGAGAAGCGTCTAAGCTTACGATACTCCATCGCGTCAGCTAGTTATTTGAATTTATAAAGTTTTAAATATGGATATTTTTCTTACAAAAACACATTGCTTCACTTCAGAAGGCCTTTATTAACCTCCTGGAGCCGTTTTTTTTTTTTGCTTCAAAATCTGGCCCCCCCTTCACTACCATTATAAAGCGTGGAGGAGCAAGGATATTTTTAAATATATCTCCGATTGTGTTCGTCTGAAAGAAGATAGTCAAATACACCTAGGATGGCTTGAGGGTGAGTAAATCATGGGATAATTTTCATTTTTGGGTGAACTATCCCTTTAAAAAAACCAAATTGTCTATTTTGATTTCAAGGTGACTTTAAAACAGTTTTCTATTAATGTGCTGTTCAAAAACATGTTGTTAACCAAAGTCTTTTGTAACTGTTTATTCTAGAGGATGCCAAAAGATTGGCAATCAAAGAAGAGCAGCATGACCCCGAGTACGAGCAGAACTGTGCACATGGATCATGGGGGGAACCACAGCAAGCGTTTGGAGTCCATCCTTCTACAGATACAGGTACATACATATTGTGTTGTGTTCAAAAAGAATATGAACAATTTTATGTGTCAGGTGCTTGTAATAATTGTCAAAGCTCTCTAGACCAGGTAACGGACAACCGGTGGACAATGCAGCCGTTTGCAGACCAGATTCCAGACATCAGATGTAGCAACAACAACCGAACAACCTGAGAAATGTAGTTATCGCACAAAGACTGTTTGTCTGCACTGCATGTACTGAGAAGGACCAACTAAACATTTTTTATTGTTTTATTTAATGTTTTAATATGTTTTGGCTATGTTTCTGAGTGATGATGCTGAGTTGTTACCTGGAATATTTAATGTATATGATTTCTCTGTGTGTGTGTGTGTGTGTGTGTGTGTGTGTGTGTGACAAAGCTGTGTTACTTCAAAGCTTGAATGAACGTGATACTTGAGGATTTCTGTTTGAGACATTAGTTTATTTCGTGCCTCTTTTTTTAATCTTTTTAAAAGACACTACCGTTCAAAAGTTTGGGGCTAGTAAGATTTTTGTAAAGAAATTAATACTTAAAAAAAAACTTTTAAAAGTGAACATTTATAATGTTACAAAATTTCAAATAAACATTCTTTTAAACTTTTTATTCATCAAAGAGGAGTCACGGTTTCTACAAAAATATTAAGTTAAACTGTTTTCAACATTAATAATAAGAAATGTTTCTTTAACCAAATCAGCATATTAGAATGATTTCTTAATGATTTTAAATTCAGCCTGCCATCACAGGAATAAATTACATTTTATTTTTATTTATTTATTTTTTAAAGAAAAGTTATTTTAAACTGTAGTAATACTTCACAATATTACTGTTTTTACTGTATTTTTCATTAAATAAGCGCAGCCTTGGTGAGCATAAGAAACTTCTTTCAAAAAAATCATATCAATCCCAAACTTTTGAATGATGTATGTTGACTGTTTTGTTTAAATAGTTTCATATTTACTAAATTTATACCTTTTTGTGGTATTGGGATTATTCTGAGAAGACGTAATATTTGACATGCACATGTTTTTCAATAGGAGTATTTCAGCGTAACAAATTTCAAACCATGACTGGCCTCTGGAAGAGGTTTATCACTGTGCATGTCTTCAATGCATGGATTTATAGTAGTATTGCACATGGCATGCTCAATCCCACATTATGGTGCTTATTGAATACCGATCACTCAATTTACCTCATTTTGAATGGTATTTTTAGACTTTTTAGAATTGTTTTGTTATTTTGCAATCCGTGTGCATAACTGTTTAGTACCATTTATACCTGTTTTGTTGCATCATAATAATCCAGCTTCATTGTTGCTGTGAGAATTCTGTACTGTGTATGTTATTCTGTAAGTTGTATTTTATTTTTGATGTTTTTTATATGTATGTATCACTAATGGAACTGTTTTAGGGCAAATAAAAGCAAATGGCAAAGCAGATATGTTGAAAAAAGCCATGTGTATTAGTTATTGTCACAATTAAAATTAAAAATAAATCGGGGTCGAAGGTGAAGCACCATTGGCTCCTGTGATATAATGGCCGTTTCTCTTTTCAAATATGAAAAAATGTTTTTCGTTTATTTACAGCAATACGAGGTGCAAGTGGCCAGAACTTAACTTTTATTTGATGTTTGCTAAACTGGAAAAGGGAATTTCTTATTTATTTAAGCGCAGCCAATAGGAAGCTCGTTTTGAAGCGTTTAAATGTCACAGGAGACTTGGGTCATACTATTAACTTAAAGAGGGGTACAGTTTTTCATTGTCATACTAGAATTAAGATAAAACGAAAAGCTTGAAACACGTTTTCAGTGTTTACATTTACAATAACCATATTAAAGATTAAATTATGATTCCTTTCTTTTCCCTTTTACATTAAAGGGAAAAATAAGCATACAGTGGCCATTACACCCCCAGTACTGGTGTTTTGGTTCGCTCCACTGTCAAATTGATTTCTCGCTGTTGGTCTTGTCTTTGTTGCTTTCACCGGTTTTGTTACTAAAACGAGAAAAATCAACATTTCAGTGGACTATCGTTCGAATCATATCACAACGGTATGTATTAATTTAACAAATAAGAGCTTAATTTGATTAATAACACTATGGAAAGGCGATTTATATCGATAGAAGCGCGCTTCACAGCTAGCTAGCGACCATCATTCATTGTACTCAATGAATTGGCACACTAGGCCAGCGTTAGCCGATCATGCTAACAGTATCAGTATTGTATTTTTAAACGAAAAATAAAGTATCTTTGCCGTTTACCTGCTGGAATAATATGTGATAACTAAATTCACAAGTATCTATGTATATAAATAAGTTCACCATGTACCGCAGTTTAAGCTACTGCCTGAAGGCTGTGGCAAAAATAGTGGTGCGAGATGTGCTGGTGATTACGTGGAGCGTTTAAAATCACCAGCTCACCGACCCTTTTCTGATCTGTTTTATACACTTAAGCCAAACTAGACTATGTTTTGATATTCACTTAACTTAGCAATGCATTTTAGAGTTTTATAATTGAACCTATTCATTATACTACCATTAAAGTAATCTATAAGTACACCTATAAAAAGGGCAGGTTATAAATATTCCCTTGTGAGAGTACCACTGAAATTGCTGAACACAATTAAATGAACACCAATATTGATTTATTTAAGTAAATCCCGTAGAGATGGATGAAAGGCTCTATGGATCTTTGCCCCATGCCCCCTCGGAATACCTCCAACAATGGTGAGTGTCCCCTATTTGTCATCAATTGGCGCCAAGATTAATTACGATCCCACTGATTTTATTATGCTGTTATAATAATATTCAGCACTTCAGTCTGATTTTGAATGCTACTAACCTGTCTGTACCGCAATGCACGAGACAACAATGACAGTTATTGAAAACCTGCCTTGGTATTGCCACTTGTGTTTGTTTTGAAAACTGTTGTGCTTCTGCAATTATTAACATGCTCGTTTGCAGCAAAAATAAGATCCGTGTTGCATTAATGATATGCTTTTCTCAAATTATACACCCAGAATAACTTTATAGAAATTGCACCTGTTTGCATTAGAGATTTTTTTTTTTTTTTTTTTTTTTTTTTTGACTACTGCTGCTTATTTTTGTTCAAGTGTCTAACTGTAATGTAGAAGTAGGCTGGTAATTATTTCTAGTTATTAAACTATATTTTTGATGTTTATTTTAATTGTAAACTTTTTAATTTTAAAAATATTATAGTTATTATAAAGTATATTAGTTTAGTAATTGGCTATAATTAATACTTAATCATATTAATTATTATTAAGCCATTTAATTTATGCAAAGGTTTGATCTAGATCTAAGTGGGTGCAAATGTATTTTTATCTTTTTGTGTTGTCTAATTGTTAAATGTTTCTTATTGAGTAAGATTAATTAGAAATGTAGAAATGATTTCTAGTTAATAAACTATATTTTAATGTTTATTTTAAAAACACAAATTGAATAGTTATCATCATAAATATATTTGTTTAAAAATTAATAAACAATCAATACATGATTGATAATATTATGCCATTATATTTATGCAAATGTTGGCAATCTAAGTGGTTACAAATGTATTTTCATCTTCGTTTTGTTAAATGTAACATGTTTCTTTTTGAGTGAAGATGTAGGCTAATTATGCAAATAATACCTTGTATAATTTACTGTAAACATTGTTTCCACAGTTTTGGTATAAGAAATGTTGCCATTTATCGTAAAAAAAAAAAAAAAAAAAAATTTGTGACCATCAGTACAGAAAACTGGTCAACCTTATTAACTCTAGTTTGCATATTGTTAAAGGTGCAGTAAGCAATTTCTGAGAAACACTGTTGATATTTGAAATCAACCCAAACAAACACACCCCTCCCTTCATTGCTCCTCCAGCAAAACACACAATGCAAGAGTGGATGTCTCTTTATCACAGCTGAAGCGAAGCAAAATAAAGAGAAGATGACAAACGAGCGACAAAGAAAAAAAATTACATACAGTTCACAAGAGTCTATACAAGCAAGAGTTGGTTGTTAGTGACCGGCAGCACAGCAACTCCACGCAAACAATGACACTCAAAACTGTCCTGTTACTACAGCTAACATTACAACACAGCATATCTTGGAGCAGAAAGGTCTTTTCTAATATTAATGCGGGTTCTAAAGCTCTTGCCTGATCATAACCCTTCTTTTTCCTGTGATTTTCCTCTGACCTTTTCTTTTTTGTAATGTCTCTCAGCCATCTCTCTTTCTACAGTCCTTCTTCAAATCTCCCTCTTGCTCACTCTCTCTCCTCCCCCATCATGAGTAGACACGCCCCCTACTGCTGATTGGCTCACTCTCTCTCCTCCCCCATCATGAGTGTATATGTCCCCTACTGCTGATTGGCTCACTCTCTCCTCCCCCAACATGAGTAGACATGCCCCCTACTGCTGATTGGCTCACTCTCTCTTTCCTCCCCCATCATGTGTATACGCCCCCTACTGCTGATTGGCTCACTCACTCTCTCCTCCCCCATCATGAGTGGACACGTCCCCTACTGCTGATTGGCTCACTCTCTCTCCTCCCCCATCATGAGTGGACACGTCCCCTACTGCTGATTGGCTCACTCTCTCTGTTCCCCCATCATGAATGGTCACGCCCCCTACTGCTGATTGGCTCACTCTCCTCCCCTGTCATGAGTGGACACACCCCCTACTGCTAATTGGCCACAAGTGTGTTGTGCTTCTCAGTCTGATCCACTTTCAACAGAGTTTCTTAGAAATTGCTTACTGCACCTTTAAATATGTGCTTGTAGAATTGGCCTTTTATTATTTTACAGAAGTATAAGTTGGACTGACAACTCAGGCCCTGTTTTTATTTTTTAAAAATAGGGTTCAGTCAGCTCAGCAGCATCTGCAGGCCCTTCAGGCTCAGTATCCTCACATGGCTAATGGCAATGCTGGCTTTATGATGGAGGGACCCAGAGAGGATGGGGTCATGCAGCAGATGCCGGTACACCCAGAGGATGCCGCTCAACAGGCTGCTGCTGCACAGAAAGGTAGTTTTCCAGTGCTGTGTATTTTCAAACTGTAGAATTGAGCTCGGCAAACTGGAATATGTACTCTAATGTAGCTTTAAGTGAGTCAAATTTTCCCTTTAAGCACCCGCTAAAGGAAAGCGAGGAAGGCCGGCGAGCAAAGAACCCAAAGCCAAAGGTGAACCTAAAGCCAAAGCCAAACCCGGACCTAAACCCAAGAAAGCTAAGGAGGATAAGGAGGCCCCGCCTGTTGAAGGACAGGAGAAGATCGATGAAACCTTCAAGAAAGTCAAGAGGAAAGTCGATCGTTTTAAGGGCATGTCGGAGGAGGAAGTCATGAAGAAGACACTGCCTGACATCCTTATCCCCAATCTGGACTATGTCATCGTAAGTTTTTATGGTTCTTGTCTCAAGTATGATGAAGTGATGAAGAATGTTAAAACAAAAATGGCATTAAACCCAAATGGCTGAAATTAGTCTTTTTTTTTATGAGACAGATCGGAATTAATCCGGGGTTGATGGCGGCCTACATCGGAAGATGGTTCCCTGGACCAGGAAACCATTTTTGTAAGTAGACTTCAATTCTACTCCTCTTTAACACCATTATGTTTATGTTATGTTTTAATGTAAAAAGAGATTTTAGATTATTATATTATTTCATTTATATTATGTTATTACTATCATTATTATTAATAATAATAATATATTAATGTAAAAAGTTGTTTACAAATATAAAAAAATCTTTGTTCAATAAATAAGATAATAATATAAATACAATATTTAATATAATAAAAATAATTAATATAAATAATATTATACACAATAATATACCAATTTGCTGTTATACTATCAAAATCTATAATTTTGTCAACACTTCCTAGTCATCTTCAACTGTTTTTCAAACTATTATTATATTTATATTATTGTTAACAATATAACAATGTAAATATTATTATTATCATTATTTAATATTATTTATTAGTAGCATTAATAATAATCGATATCATACCATTTTAAAAAGTGGTTTTGTTTACAAATATAAAAAGAGGTTTTTTAAAATTGTTAGGGTCAATTAATATTAATATAATAACAATAATATAAATACAGCAATATTGTAATATAAAGCATGTAAATAGTTATCAATAAAACAATTTTTTTTCTATATTATATTAATATTTTTAAAATAAATTGTTCAAAATCTCTAATTTTGTCAATCTATCAGGGAAGTGCCTGTTCCTGTCTGGATTCACAGAGAAGCTGCTAAATCACATGGATGATCAGAGTTTGCCTGAGAAATACGGCATCGGCTTCACAAATATGGTAGAGAGAGCGACACCAGGAAGCAAAGATCTCTCTAGGTGTGGTACATAATCATGCTGCTTTCATTTGTGACTGAAAGTGGTGATGTTCTTCTAACCTTATGCTTGTCACCCTTCTGCAGCAAGGAACTTCGAGAAGGGGGTAAAATCTTAGTGGAAAAAATAAAGAAATTCAAGCCACTCATAGCAGTTTTTAACGGGAAATGTAAGTTTTTGACCACAGATAAAGAATGTGAAGAATACAACTGATACATGACGTGCATTTAACAATTGCTTTTGTTTCAGGTATTTATGAAATGTTCTGTAGGGAGATATTTGGGAAAAAGCCCAAAACGCTTGAGTTTGGTCTACAGCCTCACAGAATTCCTGATTCTGAGACGGTAAGAAACTTTTTTTTTTTTCTTTTTTTTTTTTTTTGGTTCATTGCATGATAAAAGCAGAACTCTATTAAATTTGAACCATACACTGCATACTGCTGCTTTTTTCCATAGGCGTTGTACCTAATGCCATCCTCCAGCGCCCGCTGTGCCCAGTTTCCTCGTGCTCAGGACAAAGTGCATTTTTATATCAAGCTCAGAGAGCTCCGAGATCAGCTGAAGGGTGTGATCAAGAGCAAGGAGGTCGAGGAAGTGAAATATACCTTTGATCTTGGCATGGCCAAAGGTACCAGCAGGATTGTCCTTCTTTTCTTAATCATATTATGAGTGATGTACATTCAGTTATGGACTGTATTTGACCACTTCCCCCTCTCTCTTACAGAGGACGCCAAGAGGATTGCCGTCAAGGAAGAGCAGTATGATCCTGGTTATGAGGCAGCTTTTGGAGGAGCTTATGGAGAACCAGCACCTGAAGGGGGGCAAAGCAATGGATATTGTAACTTCTCCACATCTGAGGAGACAGGTTGGTATCATCTTTCTTCTGTGGAACACAAAAGAAGATATTTTTTACCATTTTTGTCTTTCATTGAAGTTTAAAGGTGAAGTATGTAGTTTCTGCGACACTAGTGGCACCTAGTCTGTAAACAGAAAGAACAAGTCCCAGCTAGTAGGCTATATTGCATGTGAGACGGATCATTTACAGCCTTTTCTCACAGCAGCTGGAATAATTAAACATCATTTTGATGGTGGATTGTATGGTATGACAAATTAATGTTAGAGATTAGACCTATAGGTAATGCTAACACACACTAAATACACATAGTCACGCAATGCTGATGTTGTTAACATTAACAATTTGAGAAAGTATAACAATAATAATAATTTGCACGGTTTGACATGATATGAGCTAAGCGATCGTTAGATTTAATCACCTTTGGCAGCGCGATTTACTGTAATGCTTTTTTTCCCTCAGTCAGAACAAAAGTGGCAGACGTTACTTACTTGTTCAGATGACATTTTCCGGTGAAAATTCTTACTTTGGTCATACTTCAAGACTACAATCTGTGATTCCAAACTACAGTATTCACACTGGTGTAGTGATTGACAGCAAACATTAGGTTAATCCACGCTGAGGAGTCACGCTGAGGCACAACGCTCGTAAAGATGATAATTCCGCAAACAACTGCAATTGCAGGTTTCAAACAGACATGGCGACAAAGAGGCAAAACTATGAACTGCAGCTTTAAAGTGTTACTAAAAGTACATTAAGCTGTAAAAGAGACACTGTTCTCCAGGCGGCTGTCAAAAATGTCAAAATGCCTTTTTAGAGTATTCTTGTAAACACAGTGGGTTATGTCTTAAGTAAACGTACAGTTTTGAAAAAAATTTGTGTAACCGTATATTGGGTCCGTGCACTAGCTCTTAAAGTGACAGCAGCCTAATAAACCTGCTGCAGTCTGTCATTAATGAGAAATAAACAACAAATGACAAAGGAAAATCACTCACTGATCTTGACTGAATAACATAAGTAGCTTTAATAAGGATTAATCTATATTTAATGTGTACAGTAAGACTATGCAGTGTTATTTTACATTTGTTGTAGGCTATTACTTATCTGTATACCACTTTTAGTACATCTTTCTGAAAAACGAAACAGTTTATTTTATTTGTATTTTCGTTCTATTGTTTTTGTCTGTTTTGTTTGTATCTTTTGTCTGTTTTGTTTGTTTCTTTGTTCTTATTATATTTAAAGGGGACACACTTTTGCATGGTGTTTGGCTATAAATGTGTGTTGGCAGTGTGTGTACACAGCCACCGTATAATGATAAAAATCCAACCATTCCTTTTTTTTTAATCCCAATAAATCATAAGCAGTGTCTCAGAACAAGCTGTTTCCAGATCCCTGGCAGTGTGACGTCACATTAGCCACAGGCCCCACCCACGAATGTTGACAGACACTGCCGTTTTAACATAGAACCGCCCTGAGCGCGTTCACAGCGAGTTGTCCAGTCCGCCATTGCTGCACTGAAGAGAAGGTCTCCCAAGCGTTTTAGGTGTTCTGTAGGTGGATGGATTAATCCACATAGCTCTCTCCATTTACTCCCTAAATCTGAGCCGCTGAAGACGAGGTGGATTAATTTTGTTTTCGAAGAAAATGCAGGGAGCAACTCTACCAAAATTCGTTTATATCTGCGCGAATCATTTCACACCGGACTGCTTTGTGAACGAATGTCAATACAAAGGGACAATACAAAACAGAGGTTGTGCTAAAAATTTGTTACTCAAGGATAGATCAGTAAACTGTTCGTGATCCAGCTTACAGCCTCCAGAGTGATACTGGATACGGCAGTAATGAATGAAGGTGAGAGCATTTTATTGCAGTTCATCGGAGTCAAATGATTTACGGATATAAAGTTTACCAGTTTATTAAGCACCACCCTAAAAGGCATAAGGTCTTTATATATTTGTTTACTGTTAGTTGTAATGAGTGTTTCTGTGTACTTCGCTGTGTATGTTGATGATAATAATGCAAGGGAGAGAGAGAGAGTTTATGGATAATATTTTAATGCACACTTGCACTGTGTTTTATTAAGCTCTTACAGAGATTTTCTAGAGTGAAAACAGACGCTTCATATTTTGTGTGAAGTACAATAAACGTCATAAAACTCATCGGTAAAGTCGAACGGGGTCCGGTACAACAGGCTTGTAGTAATATAGTGGATAAAAACAAGACGACAATGTAAGTTATAACCGTAATTGAACTAAACTATACCTGTTCTGTCTCCATGCAGCATATATTTGCAGTTTCTGACATTATAGTGCATCCTGACTGACTCCTGTCACCGAAGAATCAGCTCTTGAAGCTCCGCCCTCTTAGGCCGAGCACAGCAGCTCATTTGCATTTAAAGGGCACACACTGAAACGACGCGTTTTTGCTCAACCCCAAAAAGTGGCAATTTTAACATGCTATAAAATGATCTGGGGGGGTATTTTAAGCTAAAACTTCACATACACACTCTGGGGACATCAGAGACTTATTTTACATCTTGTAAAATGGGGCATAATAGGTCCCCTTTAAAATTACTCATATCGTGAAATAAGACTTTGATCGTATCGCCCACCAATAATCGTGTTAAATAATCGTGATTTCAATACTAACCAAAAATAATCCTGATTATTTGCTATAATCAAGCAGCTCTACTGTATGGTATTGAAGTGTCCATTGTAGCGCGTTGCATCACAATGCCCCGTTCTCTTTTGACGTGTTCATCACCTGTTTATTCTTTGGAAGTCTAATTACTGAATACCTGAAACTGAATGTCTTTTCCCATGTAACATGTCAGCCATTGTCCCACACCAGCTACACCCACCTGCTACAGTAGCCATGCCCCAAAGCTATTGGTTGAACTGGAAAGAGATTGACAGATCTGAGCGGACGGCTTTCAGTGTTTTGATGGTGCCTGGGCGGCTTGATGTTCACACTTTTCGGGGGAGATAAACCCATGAATGGCATACTAATAGTAGTCAATGAACAATAAACTGGGTTAAGAGAATGTATTTTTATATAAATCATACATCACCTTTAATATCACTTTCTGTGTTAAAAGCTCCAGCCAACGCAGCCGAGAAGGTACCAACGAATCCAAACGCTGTTGGCCAAGTTCAGGACGGTCAGTGGATGACGCAGTCTTTCGCCGATCAGATCCCAGACATCGGCAGCTCCTCTCAAGCCCAAACCTGGGGTGTATGAGGACAGACCATGGCGAGGGACTTCTGATGAAGCCTGTCGGAGGAGTTCCTGTGCTCTTCCAGAGATGCTGTGCCTCCTATCTTCTCAGAATTGAACCCAGGAGTCTTAAAGTGCACTGGTGTCTTTCTCCTGTGCGCTGCTGTGACGACTGTTACATTATAATTTCAGGAACGATTTGAGGAATCACAGTATCATACAAGGTGGCCCAACTTGCACAAGGAGAATCCAATGGCTGCTACGCTTTTAAAGAAACTGTACCTCTGAACTTCAATTGGGGGCCTTTGGGATCTCGAATGCCTCTTTATTAAAGAAGAGAACTGTTTTTGCAATGAATTTCAATTAGACCTTTTAGGAATTAGCATTTCTATGGAATTGGAATATTTACTCATCTTTTACATTTAATGGTTTAGAGTCATTGACGTTACTTTGAGTAGTTTAGTGTACGAGGTTCTGAGCACTGGTTTATTGCATTGTGATATCAGGGACTGATACTTGATTTGTTCAAAAGGAGCGTTCACTGTTATTTCATTTGATATTTTTAGATGGGACATATTGTTGTCTGTTTCTGTAGTAATATTTTAAGTATAACTACCCAATTTTTTTTAAAAAGTGCAAATTTTAAAGATCATACTGCCTAATCCATAAGGATAACATTTAAATAAGGTTTTGTTACTCATCATGTGACAGATTATGTCTTTTTACATGTTGGAAGGATGCAACCATGATGGTTTTAAGAACTTTTATGATACCACTGCAAGATAAAGTTACAATTACTAATGATTGTAAATGTATTTAAATGTTTTCCTTAAGAGGAAGCATCAACATCACTGTTTAAAAAATGCACACAATCACCTCTCCGCCTTCAGTACTGTAAAACAGAACACAGTGTGACCGTTTATAACAAATGAAGATGGCTGAACTAATCCTCAACATGCCATCATTTATGGAATTATCTACATGCTTCTATTTGGTGCTATTTTTTACTCTTTCTGTAAACACATTTTTTGTTCATTAAAATACAATTATCCTGATTTCTACTTGTGATCATTTATTTATTTATTAGTATTCAGTATTATATACGTAAGCAATAAGGTACGAGAGGCTGTGCTGTATCGTGAAACCCCTTCAGCCGTGACTTATTTACGATACAGCACTAGCCTCGAGTACCTTATTGCTTTTATAAAACGGTTACCACACAATACAAATATTAAAGCCGAAAATATGTATCAGCGTAACTTTCATGAAGTAAACTTTCACTAAAAGCCTTCCTTCCGCCGGAAAAAATAGTCCCTGACCGTGAACAGCAACAGAAGTTACATTATCACGCCATTAGATGGTGGCAAAGACTGTCTTTATGAGTGTGTCAGTCAGTAGCGAAGACTTTTACATTGTTGTGAACACAGAACATGATGCAACTGACAAATGCTGTCAGTCACGGGAAAACCCCTTAACTGTTAAAAGGACAAGATAATACATCGGACATTTAAACAGATTTTTTATTATGAACATAGGACTGACCAGAAGGAAAATGCTAAATCTGAATGCAGGTAATAAACTCGCTCAATCGATCTCTTTCTCACAATACTCTACATAATACAGTAAGCTTCAATGAACAGTATCAATTGAGAACATACAGTTTACGTTGCTAAGAGTGGTTGCTAAGGGTGTTTTGTAGTGATACACAGAACCGTTGGGTAAAGCGGTCATAGCCGTGAATAAAACACAGCTATTGACCAATCAGAATCAAGGACAGGATCTAACCATTTTATAAAATATATTAGTGAGAAGAGCTTGTAAACTGTTAGAGAATGTGTAATTCTATATCAACATTGTAAATTATCTTTAATTTATAGCCATTTAAGTGGTGTGGTTGCATTAAAATGATTCAAAAGGGTATTGAATATTTTTTTTTTTATTCAAAATATTTGTAAACAATAGTAATTATGCAGTGTATCAGAAGATGAAGACCAAGAGGTGGTGCTGGTCAGTGAGTTCGGTTTGAAGATGAAGGGTCTTGATGAAGAGTTGGACATTTCTGTGTACGTAAATAACTGAAGGCAGAAAAGTCTTATTTAGATCCATCACACTTAATTTTTTGATTATTTGTATATGTAATATCTTTCAAACCTTCTTGAGAGAGCCTTCTTCCATACTCGTCCAATCATTCCCATTGTCATCTTACACATCTCTGGTGTCCATTCAGCAAGTCTAAATACCAGTCAGAGTCTTAGAATGAAATTAAAAGACTTGAATATTTACTTTTACTCATTTTTGACATACCTTAGAAGCATGATGTACGCCATCTCCACTGGCAGAATGAACCACATTAGGCAAGAAACCAGTTTCATTGAGAAAGGATATCTTATTTCTTCATTCTCCATCATGCTAGCCTTACAAAACACTAAATGAGGTGAAAAATAGATAATTTTTCTTCACATATAATTCTCCAGATTTACGACTTCATGGTGTCAAATGTCAGTTATTTGTTGTCTTACTTTTCTTGATGGATTCTGGAAGGATACTTTTAGAATTCATTGTTGGCTTGTTTTTACTAATATATTTCTTAGATGTTGGATTATGATCCCATAACTCTGGCAACGGCGATCTGAGCTTCAGGAGTTCTGGTACGCAAAACAAAATTGGATCTAAACAGCCACAAAATTACCCTAAATATCATCTCAGGAAGAGTGTAAAGCTACTCACTATTTTCTTGTAAAAAAAGGAAAGCATCCTTATATCCATTTTGACACATCTCAGCCAAGACCTTATTAAAAATACCACAACAAGGGTATGTGGATGTAAGTATGATTTTGAAAATGTATCAAGATAATTAAACATAAATTCAAAAATTTACCTCTGGTTCTGGAGGGAAAAATGCAATGACCACTCGGTGTGCATTAATGAAGTTGATATGAATGCTGACATTATTGTAGTATATTTCATGGAAATAAAAAGGGTTGCCGTAAGGACTGATGTCGCTCTCTCCGGAAAAAGGGGAGATAGTGATTGTGTTTCTCAGACTAGAGAAAGGCATGTTATCACTCAATGCTCCGTCTGCATACCTCTGAAAGCAAATAGGGGGGAAAAAAAGATAATATAAATGGTCGAAACTTCAATTTAATTTGCATATAATTGAAAAGATGCACCTAGTAATTATTTTTCTTATTAAAATGTTTTAAATATGAAAAAATGAATCTTGTTACGAAATAGGCTATGTTACAAAAAACGTACACACGCAAGAATCGTTGTAGAAAAAGCTGATTCCCTTTACATGGAGCGGGTCGCCACCATAGGGTCACATGACCAGCCAAACGTCACTCGTTTTATCTCAGCAACTTGCCTGTTATCTATGGAAGCTTGTTTTTACCAAGGAATAAAAAATAAAAAAAATTAAAAGGTAATTGCGACTTTTTTATCTCACGATTGCGAGTTTATATCTCGCAATTCTTCTTTTCTCATAATTGTGATATATAAACTCACAATTGAGAGTTATAAAGTCCAATTCTGAAGGAAAAAAAGACTATTTTTCACAGAAGTGTGTTTTTTTTTTTTTTTTTAGTTATAACTCGCAATTGCGAGATAAACTCACAATTCTGAAAAAAGTCAGAATTGCGAGTTTTTATCTTATGACTTTTTCTCAGAATTGTGACTTTATATCACAGGCTAATGTAGCCTAATGGGCTAATGTACCTTAAACATTTTTATTTATTGGTTTAAAGAGTAGTAAAATAGGCATTATTCATTAAATTATTTATATCATTGTAATATTGGAGTGACCACCAGACTCTGTCTCACACACACAATCCATCTCTTTATATAGGCTACCTAAAATGGTGCCTTTGGAGGGCACTGAAGTGTTTAATTGTTATCAACATATATTTTTAATAAAAATAACTCTATAAATGAGTTCCAAATGACACGAGAGGCGGGTCACATGTGGTGTGGAATGATGGCACTTGGGCGGACCGCTCCTGTTTACCAGATCTGAGGAAAATACACTGGGGGAAAAAAACAGGAAGTTTCTTCAACAACTTTTTGAGTTATCTTTTGACATTGACTCAGTTAAGTTGCATTTACTTAGAATTTTGAAGTGTTTTCAACATGACAAATTTAGTTATTTGAACTTATAAAGTTTAGTTGGAATAACTTTACGAAAGTAGAGTGAACTTACTTTTCTAAGTTTTCAGTACCACAGCTCATGTTAATTTAACCTAATTTGACTTATTTCTTAGTTAAACCAAAAAATGTTTCAGCCATGTTTCGTTGAGATCTTTTTCATTCAAATTAATTTCTTTTGCAAATAATAGTTGATCTGATGTCAGCCACTGAAACATCAACTGCAAACAATTAAATTAAATCTCTCAAGATCTCAGCAGAGGATGATTAAGCAACTCCAAAAAAACAGCTTTGCCAGCTTCACTTATTTATTTATAAATGAAAATAATATTTTTTTAAGTCAACATTTTGGTGAATAGAAATTTCTTTAGTTGTGCTCTTGATCCTTGAATTTTCAAAATAACTTTTTTTTTTTTGGCTGCTTTAACACTGTTTAGAAAACACGCTTGTGTTAAAGAAAGCCAGAAGTCAGATGCTTGCTACTTATTAATGATATAAGCATCATAAAGTGGTTTGCTTCATTGATCATCTCTGAAACCTCATCACTAAGTGTTAATGTTATTTGTGCTTCTAAACTTTCTACTGATCTTGTGAACCTGCAGTATTTGCTCCATCAGTGTCATGACAATCTGATCATTTGAAGAATTAAAAAAAAAAAAAAATGCTGAAAAGAAAGTTTTGAAATACAGTATTATTCAGACACACATTGACATCAGGAATCAGCATACGAGTCTCAACAATGGTGAATAAATAAAAGCTTCATGCTGCAGTGCATTCTGGGTGCACCAATCAAAACTCAACCATGGCTCCCAGCATGCATTGCGGCATGAATTTTAGTAGTTGTCATCTGTACAAAGAAAATTTTTTTCCGTTTTTAGTATATCGTTGTTGTGTAAACACCTTTAGTGTTAGTTTTTCTCTTGCTGCTGAAATTGTGTTAGCTGTGGCAAAAATAGCCACAGCGAAATCATTGAGATTTCGTAACCCAGCAAAACCGACCGTCATTGAGATCTCGTAATCAAATAAAACCGACCGTCATTGACATCTCATAACTGGATAAAACCAACCGTCAATGAGATCTCGTAACCCAGCAAAACCGACCGTCATTGAGATCTCGTAACCGAATAAAACCGACCGTCATTGAGATCTCGTAATCCAGCAAAACCGAACATCATTGAGATCTCGTAACCAAATAAAACCGACCGTCATTGAGATCTCGTAACCGAATAAAACCAACCGTCATTGAGATTTCGTAATCCAGCAAAACCGACGGTCATTGAGATCTCGTAACCGAATAAAACGGGCCGTCATTGAGATCTCGTAACCCAGCAAAACCGACCGTCATTGAGATCTCGTAACCGAATAAAACCGACCGTCATTGAGATCTCGTAACCGAATAAAACTGACCGTCATTGAGATCTCGTAACCGAATAAAACCAACCATCATTGAGATCTCGTAACCCAGCAAAACCGACCGTCATTGAGATCTCGTAACCGAATAAAACGGACCATCATTGAGATCTCGTAACCGAATAAAACCGACCGTCATTGAGATCTCGTAACCCAGCAAAACCGACCGTCATTGAGATCTCGTAACCGAATAAAACGGACCATCATTGAGATCTCGTAACCGAATAAAACCGACCGTCATTGAGATTTCGTAACCCATCCAAACCGATGGTCATTGAGATCTCGTAACCGAATAAAACCAACCGTCATTGAGATCTTGTAACCCAGCAAATCCGACCGTCATTGAGATCTCGTATAAACCGAATAACCGAATAAAACCGACCATCATTAAAAAGCGACCATCATTGAAATCTTGTAAAGGAACAAAACCGACCATCATTGAGATCTCGCAAAGGAACAAAACCGACCATCATAGAAATCTTGTAACCAACAGTTTGAATCGTTTCGAACTTGACTGTCATCGAAAAAACAGCCGTTATTGAAATCTCGTAAACGAACAAAACCGACCGTCATTGAGATCTCATAACCGAATAAAAACAATCATCGTTGAGATCCCATAAGCCAGCAAAACCGACCGTCACTGAGATCTCGTAACTCAGCAAAACTGACCGTCATTGAGATCTCGTAACCTAGCAAAACCGACGGTCATTGAGATCTCGTAGTCCAGCAAAACCGACCGTCAATGAGATCTCGTAACCCAGCAAAACCGACCGTCATTGAGATCTCGTAACCGAATAAAAACAATCATCGTTGAGATCCCATAAGCCAGCAAAACCGACCGTCACCGAGATCTCGTAACTCAGCAAAACTGACCGTCATTGAGATCTCGTAACCTAGCAAAACCGACGGTCATTGAGATCTCGTAGTCCAGCAAAACCGACCGTCAATGAGATCTCGTAACCCAGCAAAACCGACCGTCATTGAGATCTCGTAACCGAATAAAAACAATCATCGTTGAGATCCCATAAGCCAGCAAAACCGACCGTCACTGAGATCTCTTAACTCAGCAAAACTGACCGTCAATGAGATCTCGTAACCCAGCAAAACCAACCGTCATTGAGATCTCATGATGAAACAAAACTGTTATTGAAATCTCGTAATTGAAAAAAAAAACAGTCATTGTTGAAATTTCATTAAGGAACAAAATCAACTGTCATTGAAATCTGAGAATGGAACAAAATCTCAACCCAGCAAAACCGACTGTCTTTTAAATCTCGTAAAAGAAAAAAGAAACAAAACAGATCATCATTGAAATCTCATAACCAAACAAAAACTACCGTCACTGAAATCTCGTCACAAAACAAAACCAAACGTTTGAATCATCATTGAAATTTGGTAAAGAAACTAAGCCGACCATCTTTGAAATCTCGTAAAGGAACAAAGGAACAAAACCTACCGTCATTGAGATCTCATAAAGAAAAAAAAAACGTCCATCATTGAACTCTCGTAACCGGCCATAATTGAAATCTCACAAAGGAACAAAACCAACCGTCACTGAAATCTTGTAACAGAAGAAAACCAACCGTCATTGAAAACTCACAGTCATTGAATTCTCATAACCAAACAAAACCGACCGTCACTGAAATCTCATAAAGGAACAAAACCGACTGTCTTTGAAATCTCGTAAAAGAACAAAGAGCAAAACAGTCATTGAAATCTCGTAACCGAACAAAACCAACAGTCACTGAAATCTCATAAAGGAACAAAACTGACTGTCATTGAATTTTGTAAAGGAACAAAACTGACCATCATTGAGATCTTGTAAAGAAACAAAACTGACTGTCATTGAGATCTCACAAGGAACAAAACTGACCATCATTGAAATCTCATAAAGAAACAAAACCGGCTGTCTTTGAAATCTCGCAACCGAACAAAACAGACCGTCATTGAAATCTCATCACAAAACAAAACCAACAGTTTGAATTGTTTCAAATTAGACTGTCATTGAAATATTGCAATTGACAAATAAAACCAACGTCATTGAAATCTTGTAATGGAACAAAACCGACAATCATTAAAATCTCATAAAAGAACAAAACATACTTTATTGAGATCTCGTAACTGAACAAAACTGACTGACAATGAAAACCGACTGTCATTAAAATCTCGTAAAGGAAAAAAACTGACCATCACTGAAATCTCATAACCGAATAAAACAGACGTCATTGAAATCTCATAACCCAGCAAAACCGTTTCAAAATGAAACCGACTGTCACTGACATGTTATAATGGAACAAAACAGATCAGAAGATTTAAAAAAAAAAAAAACAACAACAACAACACAAATAATTATTTTAAGATGACAAACAAAGACATCAAGTCAAAAATGTCATGCCACAGTGCATGCTGGGAACAATAGTACAAAACTCCCAGCATGCATCACTGCATGAATAAATTATGCAGCTGAATTGTCCTATTATTTTCTTTAATTCTAACTATTTGCTTTTATTTTTTGCTGTGGTTTTTGTTCTGTCTTTTAGTAGCTTTTTGTGATGTCCAGAGTTGATCTGATTGTCTCAATATTTTGTCACCATTGTTGAGATTCATACACTGATTGCTGATCTGTGTTTATCATTGCAGTTTACTGTTTTCTGCTCTCTGCTAGCTGATCTCATGTTGCAGTAAAATGTGGTTTGTTAACACAATTATTACATTCAAATGACATCAGTAATTAATGCTATTTCTCAATGATTATAAAATCATCATCTGATCTCATTCCAGCTTTATTTGTTACTGCAAACATGTTTGACAAACACACTGTCACAGCAGCCAGAGAAGATGAACATATCGTAAAAGTTAAGAGCCCAACTAATGGAAACACCAATCACCATTATGCTGACTTCAAATGAAACAAACATGAGTGTTAAACTTCTGTTAATTCTCACTAAGAACTTCTGTAGATGAATGACAGAAATAAAGTCAGTCTGGTTAGTAATATGTGAAGCTGGTTTATTTCTTTGCTCTTGGCTGACAAATGTCATTGCTATGGCCTGCTTGTGGCTCAGATCTGGCAAACAGGAGCCATCTGCCCAAGTGCCATCATTCCACGCCACATGTGGCCCAGATGTAGGCCGGATCTGAACCAGCACAAAGTTGCTATCTGGGTTATTTTTGAGCCCCACCAGGGGTCTAACATTGGATAGTTTGGACAAAAAGAATAGAGTTATTTCTGAATTAAATGAAACTCTTGAGTTCTTATAACGAACAATTAGTGGTACAGTCTTTGTCTTGAATGGATGGTTCATGCAGTTTCAGAGCCCAGAGTTTTCATTAAATAAAATAAATAAACACGTACATGTAGCTAACATAGTCTATATGCATGTGTGCAATATCACCTCGGTGATGACATTCACTGTCAATAATTCACTTGGTGGCTTTACAGATGTTATGCTTTTCTTATTTTTTAATAAGGGAGATGCCATCCCCCGCATCCCCCCTCAAATCGAGCTCTGGTTATCAGACACTTTTGCTCGTTGAATAAAAGGTAAAAGGCTAATTGCCTGTTTTCCTATTACCATGATAACAATGGGCACATTTTCTTATGCGTGATACTGCATCCACGCCGCCAGGTGTCAGTATAATATCAAGATAAAAAGGCCAGCAAAACATTACAATTATTAAAAAATGAGTGAGTGCACCTTTAATAGAAAAAAATGCAAATTATATTGCAAATGAATCACAAAATTACAGTCAAAAGGCTGTATTTGGCTACGTACTATTCCATGATAGCTTGGAGGCATCACACCACAATACAGTGGATAAAAGCAGCTACAAATCAGAGCCTGCAGACAGGAGCAAAGTGTAAATCATAAATCCTCATTAACACTTATCTATTCATCAGGCAACAAAAGCCATTGACAACAAGGTAGCTGAGTTCACCTGAATGAGATCTTCTTTACTGTCAAACTCAGACACCAACACATTTTTCCCATCGGACACTCGTGTGAGTGACACATACAGCCGTCCGCTGGCGAGTAGGTGTGCGTCATCGGGCAGGTCTCGGCTCAAGAAGTTTCGTACTATCTTCAGTAGGTTGAAAGAGGGATGCACAGCACCCAGAGTGCCTTTCCGAGCCTCTCTGGACATTTCCAGCAAATTTTCACAGCATTTGGCTTCAAAACGGAATTTCCTTTAGAACCACCAATATTAATCAATATAATGTGATCAAAATGAATTACAGGGTTCCTATCTTTTATGATTCTGGAATATTTTTGGATTTTTCCAAATAAAGATTTATAATAAAGATTTGTCTGATCCATGACAAATGCCTTCCACAAACTTTTTTTTATCTTTTACAACTTCCGGGTGTTTTTAAATCACAAATAATTGTTGAAACTTACCTGGGGACATGTGGCATGCTATTATTGCTCCCATAAGAGCACCAGATGAAGCCCCACAAATCTTTGTCACCCCCTTAAGAAGAAACTGGGCCTGTTCGAATAAACAGCAATAGACTCCACAGTAGTAAGCCATCAAAAATCCACAGCCGGCAAAAGAGATATTCCATTCTTTATCAGACTCCTGCATGTTCTTCAACATACTGTATGAATCCCTGAGGTTACGCAGTGCAGGTGCGATAACTAACATGAGGGCCCAGTCATTAGCACTGATCTGGCAACGCTCTACTATTGCGAAACAGAGTGTTGCAATCACAGGGAACATGTACTGGAAAAACAACCGTGTGGTGAGGACATTGCTAGTGATTTTCTTGTCAAAACATTAGTGATCTTGAAAACGATTGTATTTTTAAAGCACATTGTTTTTTTAATAATGATCAAATATAACATTTATAATTCTCTTAAAATACATAAAATATACCATAATTAGGAATAAAAACAACAGAAATATAGGATCAGAATAATCTGTTTATTTTTTTATGAAAACATTTGTGACATCAGTGTAGCTAAAGCAGTGCAATATGACACTCAAAACTAATAAACAAAGGAAACTGCAATCATTTTAGGAAAATGCGCAGAAAATCATTGTATGAAATCCTCCCTGAGAGGTTACTGTCAAAAAAAGATGTGAAATGAAAGAATTCTTCCTCTGACAGATTCACGCTGTACTGTCTCAGAACCTAAAAAAAAAAAAAAAAATCCAAAAAGTTGCATGATTAAATACAGGATGTGAACTGAAAGCGTCTTTTTAGTATAAAATAGTGCCTTGTACCTTTCTGAAGTCCTGAAGAGAGATCTTTCCAGTGCGTTCTTTGTCAAAAGAGGTGAATTTTTGCCTCATCTGCCTCCAGAAGAGCTGGATAGGCCTGGAAATTCTCAGCATGGCTTCAACACACTGTCCACTAAGTGGACCGGGACTCATCTAAAAAAGGAAGTCAGAAAATGGTGAATGAACTATACTCAGAGGCCGAATTGTAAAAAAAAAATCAAGGGGGGTGGTGTGGTCATTGGCAAGGGGGGGTGCTGAGGTTGGGGCTACTGTACCTTAAACATTTTTATTTATTGGTTTAAAGAGTAGTAAAATAGGCATTATTCATTAAATTATTTATATCATTGTAGTATTGGATGAGTGACCACCAGACTCTCTCTCTCTCTCTCTCTCTCTCACACACACACACACACACACACACACACACACACAATCCATCCCTTTATATAGGCTACCTAAAATGGTGCCTTTGGAGGGCACTGAAGTGTTTAATCATTATCAACATATATTTTTAATAAAAATAACTCTATAAATGAGTTCCAAATGACACTCCCCAGATAGCAACTTTGTGCCGGCCCAAATCCGGCCCACATCTGCCACGCGTGTGGTATGATGATCTGGGCCACATGTGGCATGGAATGATGCACTTGGGCAGACCGCTCCTTAAATCCACGCCAACGCTCATATTTATAAAAACGGTCTTTGACAAGGAAAAGTGCTTAGCACCACGTCAGGGTCTGAGCAGACGTACGCACTTTTTCCTTGTCAGATTACTGCAGGTTTTTGTAAATCTAAGCTATTCTTGCAGCTCACCATTCTAAATTGAAGGATTTGGACGATGACTGGTGATCTTTTATATGTAAATGACATTAATTAGGTGTCGTTTACAATGCGGAAAATGGAAACCATTCAGCTGCGTGCAAGTTCAAGATCATTAGTACAGTATTATCATTAGTATAGTATTAATTCAGTACAGTCGCCATAAACTGTACTGAATAAAGGGTTAAAATAAACTCCAGAAAATAAGGGGTGTAACCCTGGGGCAAAAATAATCCCTACATTACATCACATACCATGCAGTTAGTTAGTTTCACATCACAAATGATATAGTACTTTATTTAGTTCTTACAACTTACATGGTATTTTTTTCATTACTATTTTAATGTTTTTGAAAGAAGTCTCATATGCTCATCAAGCCTGCATTTATTTGATCAAAAATACAGAAAAACAGTAATATTGTGAAATATTATTACAATTTAAAATAACGGTTTTCTGTTTAAATACTTTAAAGTATTATTTACAATAATACGCTTTGAAATCTCGTAACAGCAGAAAACCGACCATCATTGAAATCTTGTAAAGGAACAAAACCGACCATCATTGAGATCTACTACTACTGTTCCCAGCATGCATCAATGCATGAATAAATTATATAACTGAATTGTCCTATTATTTTCTTTAATTCTAACTATTTGCTTTTATTTTTGCTGTGGTTTTTGTGATGTTCAGAGTTGATCTGATTGTCTGAATATTTTGTTGTCAACATTGTTGAGATTCATACGCTGATTGCTCATATCTGTGTTTGTCATTGTAGTTTATTACAGAAGCTCTGAAAGGCAGTGGATTATTATTATTTTTTTTATCTTGTTTTCTTTGTTTTGATTTCCATGGCCTTTTAGGGCTTCCGTAGTCTTAATTTTCGTAGACTTAATTTTCTCATCATCTCGACATAACAAAAGTTGTTTTCTCGAGATCACAACTTAATTTTCTCATCATCTTGACATATAAAGTCTACAATAAATAAATAAATATAAACTAATCAATCACTGTTCAATCAATCTACGCTAAACATTTTATTTGTGTAATTAACATGTTTAAATTATCAACAGAGCATTCAACACATTCAACACCTCAAGCGCAGGCGGAGTGCCTTCAGAAGGATGCTAAAAACTTTTTCCCCCATTCAAATAGATAGGACTTGGTCTTGGATGCCCGAAATAGCTGCCCGGAGGCATTGCAAATATGGCCGCAGAGTGAACAGACTTTCCTTGAAAGGGACTTGGGCTTGAATCAGAGCTCTGAGTTCTGATTGGTCAATCGCTGTTATAGTTTGTTAATTATCATACAGAGAATTTTAAAATTTCATTTACATGATAAGATTTACATAATACACAACACTGTTAATCTAAAGGGGATGGTAAGGGGGGATGGTTGCTTTACAGAGGGGATGCTTTTTATCGTTTTTTTCAACAAGGGGGATGCCATCCCCCGCATCCCCCCTCAAATCGAGCCCTGACTATACTGGCCTATAACTGCTCAAAATGACAGCAGGCTGTAATTGCAGTGAACTCACTGGTGTCGTGGGGAGCTGCAGTTTGAGTCTGGAGGATGAAGTGTTGACCTGAGGGCTGAACATGAGCACAAAGTGTCGCAGAAAGTCTGGGTAAGAGAGACGTCCGCTGTTTTTAATGTCATATTTGACAGCCAGCTGCTTAAACTCAGGTGGACTCAGATCAATATGGAGGCCCTGGAGTATCTCTGCAAAACATCAATTCAAATTTACTATTTCCAAACAACATTGTGACAATCATATGGTAATATAATAAAACATATAAAGTAAGAAACTACAATTACTGCACAAAAAAGTATATATGAAATGTGTTTCCATTGTCATTTGCAATTTATTATTATTAGGGGTTCTACACTTTTTGACGTGAATTTTTATAAAAATTAAACAAATTATACATAATATATTAAAAAGTGTTTGCATATATATGTATATGTATATATATTTATAGAGAGAGAGAGATTATAAATTATTCATAAAATAAAAAATATATAATTTTATAAGATTTTAAACAAAATACATAAAAATTATATTTATATTTTTTGTTATTTATAATTATATAAAAATTATTATAATTCAGATGTATTCACTAATAAATCATTCAGAAAAATTATTTTAAATGCATTTATTCATTTTTATTCACAAACACACACACACACACACACACATATATATATATATAAAATGCATATATATGAATTATATATTGATAATATATAATTGTAATATAAAAAATATATACAAATGATATTATATTTTGTTTCATAAAAAAATCAGAAAAACATCATTAAGAAAAAAAATAATAATTCCATGACTTTAACATGATTTTTCTGTTGATTTCTCAACAATTGTATAATAATTATACAAATTATATATAATATATTATGAAATTTTATATATATATTATAAATATATAATATATATTACAAATTTTTAGTCATATATATATATATATATATATATATATACTGTTATATTACAAAAGGTATAACAATTATCTAATAATATTTATAATTCAATAATAAATAATTCATTTTTTATGACTGTGGGAACCCTGTATTCTATGGTTGAAATGTGCTGTGACTGATAAATGGAAATAAATCTAGCCTAGGATATAAATAATATATACCTAGGAATTTATCCACATCTATCTCCCCTGTTCTCTCAGGGTCCGCCTGCCTGCATCTCCTCTGGATGTGCCTCCAACAGTCCTGGATCCTGGAACGCACCTTCATCTCCACATCCTCACAGTTCAGCAGTGGCGTGGACCTTCTGCCCGCTGTGGAGGGCCTCTGAACCCGCTCTGAGACTGATGACTGTGAGATACAAATGACACTGGAGACACTTGGAAAGAGGAAACAACCAAAATTAGCAAATGAAGCAAGTAATGCACTGTACCGTAGAGCGTGTAAAGGTGCAGGGTGCTGTTTTGGGGCGTCTGAGGGATGCTGGTCTCTCCAGTGATGATCTTGCTGATCCTGGTAATGATTTAGCAACCTTTTCCAGGCCTTTCTGTTCTCCACTGAACTTTTTCAGGAACTCTCGATATTCCAGATTTCCAAAGCCATTAACCGGTAGCATTTTCCACAGGTTTTGAAACTGAAAGAGTTGAATGTGTTTCAAGCAATTGAAGGAACTTTTTCACTGAAAAGTTCTTTGGGGAACCCAAACTGGTTCTTCTATGGCATTACTATGAAAAACCCCTCTTGGAAGCATTATTTTTAATAGCGTACTGTAAATTACCTGGTCGTCAGTAAGCCTCATGAAGTGACGATCACAAATGGCCTTAAAGTCCATTTTGGAGATTGTGTTTATATTGGCGTAGTCGAGGTCTACCATCTCGTTTGTTATAGTGTACATGCGGGCAGACACAACCTCCTGTACCCGCCTCAAAATGTCAGAGATGACTAAAGGTCGGGTCTGATTAGGAAAACGCATCTTATGGATTTTCTTCAGCCATTCATCTGCTGTCTGTTTGATTTAAGAAATAACCATTTTAATATACTGTACACCATATGCAACTAAGACCATTCTACATTGATGATACCAAAACAGTTTCTGACCTCTTGAGTGTGAAGGTTGAAGACTTGGAGGAATTCCTTCCAGTCAATCATAATCTCCTCTCCTTCACTCAATCTCATCTCAGACAGCAACTTCCTGAACTGCACATCTGAGAGACGCATGCAGAAGTGGTCCAGCACTTGGCGAAACTCTGTTTGTGTTATCATACCATCTCCAGTCTTATCAAATGCAGAGAAGGCCTAGAAAAGAAAAACACAGGAGCAGTTTTTTTTATTTATTTTTAAAAATTTTACATTTGGGATTAGTAAGATTTATCAGTGTTTTTGAAGTCTCTTATGGTCATCAAAGCTGCATTTATTTGATTAAAAATTCAGTAAAACAATAATATTGTGAAATATTATTACAATTTAAAATAACTGTTTTCTGTTTTACTATTTTTTTTTAAAAAAAACTGAATTTTTATCATCATTACTCCAGTCTTCAGTGTCGGATGATCATTCAGAAATCATTCTAATATGCTGATTTGGTATCATTTTAGTATCATTGAGATACTATTATAGTTTTTAATATTTGTAATTGTTTATTTTTGTTCAGGTTTGAGTCGTAAGTAGAATACGGTCTGGCGGAAGCTAGATATTTTACTTTATACCTTGTTAAATATGGATATTTTTCTTACACAAACGCATCGCTTCGCCTTTATTAACCCCCCGGAGCCGTGTGGAGTATGTTTATGATGGATGGATGCACTTTCTTGAGCTTCATACTCGTTGGTCTCGTTCACTGCCATTTTAAAGCTTGGATGCGTCAGGATATTTATTAATATAACTCTGATTGTGTTCATCAGTTCATATACACCTAGGATAGCTTGAGGTTGAGTAAAGCTTTGGGTAATTTTCATTTGAAAGTGAACTAATCCTTTAATATATTATATAAATACCTTGTAGAAAGTATCTGAAGAAGCAGTAATCAGCTCCTTGACTCTCTGTATGGCTCTTTCTGGGCTCAGCTCCTCAACATCCTCCACTGGTTCTGGAGAACCCATAGGCGAGCTTTGAGGAAGGTCAACTGCAGTCTCACTCAAGACTGGAGGTCCAGCGAGATGTTTTAGGAAATCAAGGTACGGCAGCTCCTTCAGACAAGCATCAAAGCCAAGGCTGAAAAGTAAACAGAAAAGAAGAATAATGCAGTGGCTGACAACACTACCACATTTTTGTAAATGAACAAGAACATGTCTGTAATGGTGAGTTACAGGTTCAGTAGACATGTGAGCTGTGTTTCTGTTAGCTGAAAGCCATGTCTGCGCAGGAGAGCGAGCAGGTCTGTCACAGTCACGTAACCATCTTTGTTTTTATCCAGAACCACAAGGCTTCCGCTCACACTCTCAAAGTCACTCCCAATCCACTTCCTTCAAACACAGGTAGATTCATGTAACACTATATATATGAACAGAATGTTTTCATCCACCATTACATTTGTCATGTGTATATTATGATTTGATAGAGACAATTCTCACCTAAGATTTTGTAGCATAACCTCTAGATCAGGTGTTGTGGAAATCACCCTCTCTGTGAGCTGTTCTTGTAAAGCGTTCGATTGACTGTCTTCATCTGATGTGGCTTTAAGCCTTCTTAAAAACGCTGTCTGAGTGAGGAAGCCCTTCCCCTCTTCATCATATCTGTGTAAGAGTGTTTTAGTTTTCAGACATCTGAAATTCTTGCGATATACGTATGTATTTTCGTTAAATGCCATGCTAATACTAATTCTGGATCAGCTGTTAAATGCACTGAGGAACTCGCACACACATATTAAAGTGAAATATAATGTAAATTAAATTAAGTTGCTTACCTGCACCAGAGTTTTTCAAACTCATTTGGTGTGATGGGCATGGAGTATTTAAAAAGTAGCTGCTTCAGATCATTTTTGGTCATGATGCTTTCACCATCGTCACCTAACTGGCAAAAGGCCTGTCAACACAATTATTAAGTGGAAAGTTTAGTTTAAAAGAGCACTCATTCATTTTTTCCTCATTAAAACGTTTTTACATGGAGGGGTCTCCTCATGGGAGCTGCCATTTTGAGTTCACATGATCAGTCAAATACTGCTCAGTTTATCTTGCTAAAAACAAACATATCTTGCTATAAACATGGCTGACTGCAAATAATGCATTTCTACACTGATTTCTACACTTTCTACACATTGGTAATTGAAAGCTATATTTTTGCATTATGTTATATCCAGGCCACTAGGTGTCAGTGTACGTCCAAGACAACTGCCATATAGCACAAAAAAGGTGCCCTTTTAGTGAGCAGGACTGGATGGTGATTACCTTTGAGAGCTCTGAAGATCTTTTGTGCGCAATGGCTGCTAGATAGTCATGAACTTGGTCACATGCCATGTCAAGACACCCATCTCCTCTGAAAAAAACATGAATTCTGAGCTGTTAGCTTTACAAAAACAGCTAAGATAAATATAACGATTAATTCCAGAGAAGTAAAAGGTTCTTACAAGGTGTTATCATGGTAACGTGATTTCATCTTGCCACTAGAGAGGACTTTTTTGAAGAAGTCAGTGTAGTTGAGTGTGGCGCCAGGCGTAAGGCCCAACAGGTCGAGCAATCTCTGATATTCCCGCTCTTGGGTTACAAACATCAGGCTGTCAAACAGACTCCTGAAGTCAATCCGATTAACTAAACCATCTCGGTTCTTGTCCATGAGACGGAAAGCAGTCAGAGCATCCTGCAAACAAGAGCGAGAAAAAAATGTCTAAAGCAGTGGGACATATTCTGCTAAAAGTGTGGTTTTTTTACCATGAGAAGGAGTAAATATACAGTGGCCTAAAATGTATTAAGACACTTTTTTTTAATGAAATTCATTGCATTACATATATGGATACATATATATGTACATATACTGTATGTGTGCGCTTTACAATTATTTTACTTTACAAGTAAAAAGTTTATTATAGTAAATAAGAAAAAATACCCCATGATATTCCTCGATTCTCTTCTTAAGTTGACATAGACAATCCTCTGCAGTCAAAAGAGTGGAAGTTTGCATATTTTTTGTCTGTCTATCTTTGTCCTTTTCTGGTATTGTTACTTCTGTAGTAAAAAAAAAATTAGAAAAATTATGGTTTGCCAGTTTGTGCCATATGTTTGTGTTAAATGGTTAGTTCACCCAAAAATGAAAATTATGTCATTAATTACTCACCCTCATGTCGTTTCACACCCGTAAGACCTTCGTTCATCTTCGGAAAACAAATTAAGATATTTTTGATGAAATCCAAGAGCTCTCTGATCCCTCCACAGACAACAATTTAATTACCACTTTCAAGGCCCAATGTAAAGACATTGTTAATATAGTCCATGTGACTACAGTGGTTCAAACTTAATGCTATGAAACGACGAGAATAGTTTTTGTGTGCAAAAACAAAACAAAAATGACGGTTTTATTCAACAATTTCTTCTCTTCCGTCAGTCTCCTATGCAGTTGACGTTGTAAACACAGTGCAGCACTTCCGGTTTCTACGTCAGAAAGCTGGCTCAGTATTGCACTGTGAGACGCACTGTGTTTACTACGTCAACTGCGTAGGAGACTGACGGAAGAGAAGAAATTGTTAAATAAAGCCGTTTTTTTTTTTTTTGTCTTGTTTTTGCACACAAATATCTTAATTTGTGTTCCGAAGATGAACGAAGGTCTTATGGGTTTGGAATGACATGAGGGTGAGTAATTAATTACAGAATTTTAATTTTTGGGTGAACTAACCCTTTAAGAAAACAGATTTTGTTGTGAAATATCAAACCTTCAAATTTGGCCACAAAGTCAGTAACAGAAATCGGACCCAAATTAAAACCAAGAGACTCAATAAGCATCTGAAACTGGAGTCCTTCCAGGAAAATACCACAATCATCCAGAATCTAAAAGCAAGAGTGACATGAATCAATGTAAAGACCTCAATGTTTAAGACACTGAATGAATGTCAAAATTATAGTACCGGTAATGAGTTTCTGACTTGTAAAAAACATTGTGTTGTCATGTAAAAACCATATATAAATATAAATATAACCATAAATATAACCATATATAAATATAAACAAAAAGTGTGAGCAGATCTCAGGCCATACCTTACAGAAATCTCTCAGAGTGAGCGCTGCTGTTGAGCTTTTCCTGGTGGACATCAGATAGTCCAGAAGGGTCATCCCACGCCTCTGAAGCCTGTCCTTGAGTTTCTTTAGGACAACATCTTTTACTGCTTGTGCTTTTATGTTCAACATGCAGGCTTCATGTTCCTTTTCCTTCCTGTAGTATACCAAAAAAACATTTATCCAATGTGATTCCTCATCAGGGCAGGGTGTTGCATATCACTTCTCGTGTTCATTAACTATACAGACCTCTCAATGATATTGATGCCCTCATTCTTCTCTGGAACACCCAAGCTTGCCAAGAACAGCTTGAAGTTCACACCTCCACCCTCCAAAAATGGTTTGCAGAGCCTTGAAAGCAAATAGGGGACATTAGTCAGTATCCAGAGGTAAGGCTGAGGGCAGAGAAGTGAGACTCACTTGCTGAAGTGGTGTTCAGACAGCGGTAGTCCGTGTTGTTGGATCAGCCTCCTAAGGTCTTCTAGTGGGATGATGTCACTCTGGTTTTGGGTTGTGTTGGTGATGGATTCGATCAGCATGTCATAGTTCTCAGAGAGCTTCTCCATCAAAATCACTTCCACCTGTAGAATTCATGTATGTGAAAGAACTAGTATTGGCAAGTGATTCATTTTTTCTTAGATATACCGGTGGTGAATAAGGCAGCTTTATACACAAAAAAAAAAAAAAAAAAATACACTAAAGTTACTGTGCAGGTTACTTACTGCGTTCCATGTTGTTGTTGCTGTGGAAGGCAATGTATTTACCCATGCTGGAGCCTTTTTATTGAGCTTTGGTGTCTGCTGGAATTAATGCACAGAAAAGGTTTTTTTTAGATTCATTTTAAATGTGCGAATAACCTCTTTATCCTCCTGACTACCAGCTATGGAGTTTTGTCCTCTGTAGAGGACATTATATTTTAGTGAATTTCTCTGAGACCTTATGTATCACAGTTTTAAGTCTAGATGTCCTGTAAAGGATAACCAAATGTTCGCAGTTTTCACCATGACCACTCCCTCTCCTTGGTCTGTAAAAATGGCTGACATTAATTTAGTGATCAAATTGGACACCCTTATGGAAATATGATAATATTTTGTTATTATCATTTACATCTGACTAATTTTCAAATTGTTTGTCATAAATCAACATCTCAGGAAAATGTTATGGGGTTTAAAATCAAAATACGACTTTGTTACGAAATGGGACATTGATTTCATACATGTCCATTGCAGTGGACACCAGGACTTAAATCATGTTTATCAGGCATTTTGGGAGACACAACAAGTGAATAGGGAAAGAAATTATATATCAATATTCCTATGAAATATTAGATATTATTATGAAAATCTTGCCAATTATTACTCCCATTATTACACTTCTTTTTTCATTACATGTTGCTCCAAGAACACATTAATATGCAAATTGCATACAGCATGTAGATACATTGTGTATATAATGGAAAAAAAAACATTTATGGCCATTTTACACACATATTGCATAAAGGAAAATGGTATATCAAATCATTCTGTTATATCTTTCATAACATAGTTGAGAATCATCTTTATACAAATTTTGGTATAAAAAAAATCCTGAAACCTAAAAATTGATTGGTGATTAAAAAAAATTCCCTTGTTTTTGCCTTTTCGTGTCTATTCATGTCTTATTTTATTTTTTAAAAACTGAGTCCTGATGTCCACTACAGCAGACATAGCATAACATATGAATAAAATATCATTTTTCAAAAATGTTATTTTTCCATTTTTTTCTTATGCTCTAAACAATGTAAAGAAAAAAAAATACTAAATTCACAAAACTTTTTTTCTGGTTGTCAGGAGGATATAGGAGAATCTTTTAAAACCTGTCAAGAAAAATAATAAGATATTTTGCATAGAGAAAAACAAATGTCCTATTTTGGACACTTTTTATTCATTAGGACATATTAGTACCCACTGTACCCACCAATCCTCATTACAGTAATGTAATTTGCAATGATTCTCATTGTAACGTTTGTATCGTGTCGTTTTACTGCAGTAAAATATTGTTTTGTAATAAATTTTTAAAAAATAATCTATGGGAGTTTAAAAAATTGCATCTTCATTTTTTTATGTTACAGTAATCAGACATATATATACAATCAGATATAATCATATATATATATATATATATATATATACACACATATATGAATGTCGCAGAAATGAAAATTGGGTAAATTGAGCTTAATTGTCCTAAAAATAATGCCAAATGTTATAATACCACAATTGGCCTTTGGTGATGGAGGAAGTCCAGGAATTGTTGGTAATTTATGACATCTGTATGTTCAACATCGAAGACATCAGCAAGAGCTGTGAACTGCTCAACGGTCAGATTTAAATTCAGACTCTCCAGAGCCCTGCATAGTTCATCTCTACTGATAAACCCTGTTCTGTTCTGCAAAAACAATGATCATTATTATGAATAGTTGTGATTTAAAGGGCACAATTCGATTTACAACTATTTATCAAGTTTTTCTGAATCTCAAAACATACTTTATCGAAGTCCAGAAAGGCTTCTGTCAGAAGAGGCTGATTAAGTACATGTTGACGTAGTCTTGCTAAAATTGCTTCAATACTGCATGTTTCTGGAGTTGCTGGAGCAGAATCTTTCCTGATTGAGTCATTAAAAAATATCTGCATTATATATATTTTCTTCAACAAACTGCATCAGTGTGTTAGAAATAATATTGATTTACAGGACCCAAAATGTATGGCCAACTTACTTTGCAGTTATGTCATCTTTGAACAATCCAAGAAATATTCTCCATTGCACAGGCTCTGTATTGCTCACACCAAATCTGTGACAATAAATGATCACTAGATGAATTTAACAACTGCAATCAGGTAAGTACATAAACAATATTTTAAAATCTCATACCTGATTAATAACTCCCTGAAGATGTTATCATCCATGGGAAAGAGGAAATTACTGAGGACAGATCTGAGATTCTCTTGGGATACAAACCCACTGTCTGTGACGTCAAATGCCTGCAGAGCTTTTTCAACAAGGCTGTGATTTTTCTTGATCTGTAAATTGCCAATTAAAGTAGAAAACTGTGTTTAATGAAATGCTCATATATATGAGATGAAAAATAATCGGTTATACTCACTTTGCTCAAAAACCTGGTCTGGACTTCATCCAAGGTGTCCCTGGATTTGCCTGAAAAAGCCCTTACGCTTGTCTTACTTTTAGGTCTTGTTGTGGTGCGACTGACAGCATCCCAATTCAGTGCTGAAAACGGTCGTAAATCAGAGAAACAATTTACATATATTGCATAAATATAAGCATACATTTTATTCTGGTTTGCCAAAACTAATCATTGCTTTATTATATTTTTATATTACATCATTTATTTTGCATAACTGTACCTAGTTGTATAGAATCTGGTGCAATTTTTCTATAGTTTTCACAGTCAACACCAAGCTGCTGAAGAAACTCCTTGTAAGATATTGTGTCAGCATTATTCACGCTGTAATGTGACCATAGTCTGTAGGAAAAGACATCGACACAAAACACTTAGCATTCTGGGAAAAACAATAACACATCAAGAGAGTTCCATTAAATGGAAAAACCAGGACCTGTGGAATTCCAGCTGACTCATGGGAAAGCAGTATCCCTCTAGCACTTTACGCAGCTCATGTTGCTGTATCTGCCCATCACTGTTGTAGTCAAACAGCCGATAAGCCCTGGTGATGTTTTTCAAATTGCTTCCAATCTGAAATGATGAGAATCATGGATATTACACACTAACATCTACAGGTAAATATGTATATAAAATTCATACCTTATCACCCACACCTTATCTTTCAGACGACACTGTAGTTCTCCAAGAGACAAGTTTCTGTAACTTCCACTCCTGGATGAGATTCTGTTACATATTGTATGTGTAAAGAAATATTATACAAAATTTGGGGTCAGTTTGATTTTTTTTGAAAAAAGAAATTAATAGATTTATTCAGCAAGGACAAATTTAATTGATCAAAAGTGACAGTAAAGACATTTATAATGTTACAAAAGATTTCTATTTCAAATAAATGCTGTTCTCTTGAAGTTTCTATTCATTAAAAAAATCCTAAAAAAAAAAGAATTGTGCTTCTCACAAACCCACAACATTGATAATAATACGAAATGTTACTTGAGCATCAAATCAGCATAGTAGAGTGATTTCTGAAGGATCATGTGACACTAAAGACTAAAATTGTTTTAAATTGTAATATATCACAATATTACTGCATTTTTTAATCAAGTAAATGCAGCCTTGGAGGGCATAAAAGACTTTTAAAACTTTTAAAAAGATAGTGTATAAATTAAGGAAATATAATAATAATAAGAAAATATCTACAAAAGCATAAATTACCTGCCCACAGCAGATGAAACCTTGCAGTATCTTCTGAGAAACTCCATATAGGGAATTGTTCCATTTTCTCTTAAGTCAAGCTAATATAAGTATTTTATTTAGTGAGAATATGAAACATTTAAGATGAAAAATCACTGCCTTAATCTCACAAGATAACAATAAGTGCACTGAAAGTGGTGACTAAATGAACACACCTCAGTCAACAGACCCTCAAACTGAGACTCGGTGAGCGGAACAAGAAAGCCCTCAATGACACGTCTGAACTCTCCTTTGGTGACAGTTTTGTTGCCTTCTTGGTCAAAGGCTTCAAAAGCAACCTTCAAGTCATCTTTTCTGTCCTTAACTCTCTCCAAGAGTACGTTCTCAACGTCCACCAAAGAAAGGTTCTCATCTGCCACTGACTGCACTGAGGAGGCTGTAAAAAAGAAGTAAATAAAATAGAAAATCTCCTTAACAAAAATGCTTTTCCATCATTACCAAGACAATACAAACTAAAAACAAGTAAATAAACAGCATAAACCCTGCCAGAGTCAGATTTGAGAGTGTTCCTCCTGGAGAATTCTCCTGTAGAAGTGCGAGACGAACTCTTGGCTCTAGGGATGATGGCGAGGCCTTGTGTTATAGGCCTCAGATCTATATGGCCAGAGATTTGAGGCATCTCTGCTGACGGTGACACCTGAATACAACCAATATAACATTCTGTGGTAAATAACTTTTTTTTATAATAGTGTTTGTTTCCTTTTTTAAAATTTTTCCTTTGTCTTTTTTTAATTGTATATTTATTACAATATATTATAATGTTAGTCTTTAATGTACAAAGTTTTTTAATTATTTGAAATAATTATTAAGTATTTAATTAAGCTTTTATTAAGGACCAGTAGCGTCATAAGCTCCTTGGTAGTTCAACTACCAAAGCCATTTTTTTTTAACAAAAATTATATTAGTAAAGTGTCTTCATACTAACCCAACTTTCCACAGCTGACCTCGGGCGCATTCTTGTGTTAAATTCGTATTTAGACTATCGGTGTCCAAATTAAAGACGACAACTTTTGTTGCCAAGTTGCCAACCAGTCAACCTTTCTAGCCAGTCGAGGACGCTCCGCTGTTCCCATGGATATGGTCTGGCAATAGGCTGTCAATCAGGCGTTGGCCCCGCCTACTGGAATGCTAACAGAAAGTTGTACTGAAAACTCGAATAAATTCACAAAACATTTTTGCAAATGGACAGTACCAAAGAATAAGCAGGGAAGATTAATATGGATCACATAAACTACAATTTGTCATTTTTAAGAAAAATAGTGACGAACATGACGTTGTTGTTCTGTCCTCCTCCGCCAATCATAATTCCAGATGGGCGTAGTTACGAAGTGTCATGGCGGCCGCCGGGAGATTATTGTAGTGTGCCAGAGTCAGACCGCGGATTGTCCTTTTTTAGCTTGAACTGTGTTTATTATCATATTGGGGACGTTTGAATGTAAACAGACTTTTAAACATGGGGACCGTGCATGCCAGGGTAAGCGCATTTTTCCAGAGTTGTCGGAAAAGCTAAAGCAATGACCTCTGAACAGTCTTTGAATGACAGGCCGAGTTCAGGATGACGTTTTGTACTACACATTGATTCAGATTAATTGTCAGTAAGATAATAAATAAATTTTGCACATATAAACAATCACTCTCACTTTACACAGACTTTATGTAGCAATTGACAATGACAAACTATAGCTATATACAATATTTACCTCATTGCCTTTATATATGCACAATTCTATAGTATATCTATTGCAGTTTTACATTTTGTATGTGATCCTAAGATAATTTAATAGAGAAATCAGATTCTTTGAGTATGCTTAATATAATAAGTCGAAAAAAACACTATAACTCATTGCTACATATTTATTGACCCAGAGTCTGGAACCCCTTCCTATGCAAGGACCTGAACTGGGGGTTCAGGCAGATGACATGGACCTTGGGGAACCAGAGCATGAAGAGAAACAGGAAGTTCTTGAAAATAAAGATGTAAGATTGGTATATCCAGTGCTTGTACATGCATAAATGTAGTTTCAAATCAGGCATATTGGTGTTTTCATATGTATTTTTCAATTGTTTAGGTTGTAGTACAACATGTACACATTGATGGTCTCGGAAGAACAAAGGAAGACCTTTTAACGTATGAGATTGCTGATGTTTTCCGTGCCAAAAACTTAATTGATGTGAGTATTCTAGGTCTGTAATTACTTTATATAGGTCATTGACGAATAAGGTTTTTAAAAGTGTAAAAAAACAGAATGGAGATATAATTAATTATGAAGTTTTATTAAGTGTTAACAATGAGATTATGTGGTTTTTATAATCAATTAACACTGCTTTTGTCATTTTTTACAAGATGGACAAAATTTGTCTCCAAAAAAGTCATTCGGTTTAACCAAAATTTCGGTTTTACCGAATGACACACTTGGTTATACCGAATGACGATATTTTCAAATAATGTTAACACGCTGATATCTAGCTAGCTAGCAAAAGGACAATCAAACATTTTATATTTAGTACAAGTTTTTAAAATATTACAACATTTTCCATGTTTTATAGTGGTTGTACCAAATGACCTGATGTTTCGGGACATGCGTATGAGCAAGTGAAAACATGAATTTTTCAAATAGTTAAGAGAGAGTTAGTTACTTCACGACCATGTGGTCCTTTGCAGGTGTCTGAATGATGTCACATCCTGTCACATGAAATTGACCGCATGACTTGATCCAAAATGGTCCCTTTATATTGGTTACTCCGAATGACATCAATGAAATTCATTTTTCTGGACATTCTTTCTCATAACAAAGCAGTGACTTCTACACATAATTTTAATACCATTTTGCACTATGTTGATATATGATGTTATAAAATCATGCCAGAATAAAACATATATACATTTATTACATTTTAAGATGTTTTAATCACAAATGAAATGGCTGTATTGGCCTTTGGACGGTTAAACTGAATGACCTTTTGACACTTCAAAATCTTTAAAATACCTTTATATGTAGCAAAATATAATTAAAACCTTTTGGATACAATAAAATAGATCTAGTTGTACTACCTTACATACTTTGGATGTCATATCTTTGTTTTTTATTATTATTAAGGCCTTTGGACAAAAAATGACCCGTCACATCATTGACCCATATACGTATTTTAACTACTAAAACATGATTATTTTATATATATATATATACATTTATGATTTTAACTATATTTAAATTATATTTAAAATTGTGTTTATATTTACAAATTTGTTACAGGTAATGAAGAAGTCCCATGAGGCCAGACAGAGACTTTTGCGTCTGGGGATATTCAGACATGTGGAAGTTGTCATTGACACTGCTGAAGGTACAACAATTATGAAAACAATCAATAGTAAATAACCAATAATCAAAGCGATGCATTAAAGTCTGAATTTCTCTTAAAAAAAAAAAAAGGTACTGATGCGCTGCCTAATGGACTGGATGTGACATTTGAGGTGAAGGAGCTGAGAAGAATGACGGGTAGTTACAACACCATGGTCGGGAACAATGAAGGAAGCATGGTGAGCTACTGACGAGCTGCATCATCACTGCTGGCTGTGTGTCTACAATGAAAAACTGAGATTATTTACAAAAGTGTTATTCTGGTTCTCATCTCAGGTGCTGGGTCTGAAGTTGCCCAATGTTTTCGGCCGTGCAGAGAAGCTGACCTTTCAGTTCTCTTATGGGACTAAGGAAACCTCATATGGCCTGTCATTCTTCAAGCCCCAGCCTGGACACTTCGAGCGGAAGTATGTTTCTTGGCCTTGTAGTGAAGATTTCTATTTACAATTACATTTAATTTTGTTAGAGATGTCAAGTTGCCCAAGTCAGTCATTGAAGTTAGTCATTAAATTTCCCCTATCATGCTTTTTCGGATATTACCTTTCATGTAGTGTGTAATTTAGAGTCATCAGTAATTCCAGTCTTACTTCCTGCACAAACCTATGTGCGTTTGTAACAAATTTGCATAATGCCAGTCTGTGGTCTTCATTGGATTCCTGCGAACAACGTCTACTTTGACCTGCCCTCAAACACTGTAGTTGAAGCTGAGGCCTGGAAGAGTTTGTTTTGTGTTGTCGACATATTGAAAAGATTCTGTTTTAATGCGCTTTGCATGCACTATAAAAAAAGATGAGGACTTGCATTTGTATTGATACGATAAAACCGACACCGTCGTTACTGGTTATATACAAGTGCTAAGGATGCCTTTGGAGCTGAAATTCAGATATGGTAATGTGCGTTTTGTTTCCAACACGCGTTGTAAATGGTAGACCAATCACAACAGACTTGGTCAAGCAGATTTCTTTCTCTTACTTTCAGCTTCTCCATTAACTTGTATAAAGTCACGGGGCAGTTCCCATGGAGCTCACTCAGAGAAACTGACCGAGGGGTCTCCACAGAGTTCAGTGTAAGGGATTTAATTTTGATCATTTATTTATTTTCATTAAGGCATTTATTTATATTAAAGGGTTAGTTCACCCAAAAATGAAATTTCTGTCATTAATTACTCACCCTCATGTCGTTCCAAACCTGTAAGACCTTCGTTCATCTTCGAAATAAAAATTAAGATATTTTTTATGTAATCTGAGGGTTTCTGAACCACCCATAGGCATTGATGTCTTTGCACCTTTCAAGGCCCAGAAAGGCATTAAAGACTTCGTTAAAATAGTCCATGTGACTACATTGGTTCAACCTTAACTTTCTGTGCACAAAAACAAAACAAAAATAATGACTTTATTCAACAATTTCATCTCTTCCCTTCCCTACGCTGTTTATGTTGTAAACACAGTGCAACGTTCCAGGATCTACTTCAGAACGCCGACTCATTAGCGTCGGCCAATACTGAGCCGGCGTTCTGAAGTTGAACACGGAAGCGCTGCACTGTGTTTACAATGTAAACAGCATAGGAGAATGACAGGAAAGAGAAGAAATTGTTGAATAAAGTCATTATTTTTTGTTTTTGCGCACAAAAAGTATTCTCGTCGCTTCATAACATTCAGGTTAAACCATTGTAGTCACAAGGACTATTTTAATGACGTCTTTACTACCTTTCTGGGCCTTGAAAGGTGCAATGACGTTGCTGCCTATGGGTTGTTCAGAGACCCTCGGATTTCATCAAAAATATCGTAATTTGTGTTCTGAAGATGAACGAAGGTCTTACGGGTGTGGAACGACATGAGGGTGAGTAATAAATGACAGAAATTTCATTTTTGGGTGAACTAACCCTTTAAGGCATTTATTTATTTATTTACAATGCTTTTATTTTCTCCTTAACTAAACCAATATTATTTTATGTAATACAATTTTAGTAGATTAAAAAGTTTTAGTATATATGTAAGATATTATTTATTTGTCCATTGTTTGATCTATGATCCCCAGTTCCCCATCTGGAGGACAAATCACACTTTGAAGTGGGAGGGTGTGTGGAGAGAGCTGGGTTGTTTGGCCCGTACGGCCTCCTTCACTGTCAGGGAGGAGAGTGGCCATTCCCTAAAGTCCTCACTTTCCGTATGTGTCTGCTCTAAATCTTGGCTTTGTTATTACACTCATTGATATATCATATCTGATTTTGAATATGATGTTTTCCTCACAGCACGCAATGGTCATTGACACACGCAATTCTACCATCCTTCCAAGAAAAGGTGCCTTACTGAAGATCAACCAGGTTTGTTTGTTATCCTTGTAAATGAAAGGAATAGCTCATCCAAAAATGAAAATACTCTCATTATTTACTTAATTGTTATGGTCTGTCAGGAACTGGCAGGTTACACTGGAGGAGATGTCAGTTTCCTGAAGGAAGACTTTGAAATTCAACTCAACAAGACTCTCCTCTGGGACTCGGTGAGATGCTTTGGAAAAAAACATTGTTTATGTTTGTTGCGGTGTTATTTTAGTATCATCATTATTATACTATAGTATGTACTGTAGTAATATTTAGTAAAATGCTAAAATACTCAAATAAAAACTAAGTACAATCATAAAATGATAAATACACAACAAATTTACTAAAATAAAAGTGGAAAACATAAACAATTTAGTAATTTTAATTTAGTAATTTAATTAACATAAATGTTTTTAGTTTTAGTTACTGGTTTACTAATGTTTTAGACACTTTTGGAAGGCTCTGTTTGCTGATTTTCTTCTCTTATAGGTGCTCTCTACCTCTCTGTGGGGTGGTATGTTGCTGCCCCTTGGAGAGAAGCCATCCTGCATCGCTGACAGGTTAGCAAATTCCCTCTGTCACTGGTGAAAATGACCCACAAACACTCAAAGTAATGGTGGTTTTGTTTTTAAACTTGTATTTAGGTTCTATTTGGGTGGTCCGACCAGTGTGAGGGGCTTCAGCATGTACAGCATCGGCCCTCAGAGTGAAGGTAAATCACTCTGACCCTGACAAAGCTCAATATTTCTATAATATATCCATGTCTAAGGTTTGCTTTCTCACTTTAATGACAGGCGATTACCTCGGTGGGGAGGCGTATTGGGCTGGGGGGCTTCATCTGTACACCCCTCTTCCATTCAGGCCAGGCCGAGGCGGCTTCGGAGACTTTTTCAGGACACATTTCTTCCTCAATGCCGGAAACCTGTGTAACCTCAACTATGGTAAGATAAAAAAAATGCTGTGAAGGGCAAATTTTTCTTCTTTTATTTTTACTTAAATTTGTTGCTGTACTTTAAATTGTCCACTAGGGGAAGGGCCGAGGGCACACCTGAGCAAACTGGCTGAGTGTATCCGCTGGTCTTATGGAGCGGGCATTGTGTTGCGTCTGGGGAACATCGCTCGTCTGGAGCTCAACTATTGCATTCCCATGGGCGTCCAGAGCGGAGACAGGTAGACAATCACTCTCACACAATCAATCACTAATACACAGTGATACACTTTTAATATATTAGCATTTCTCTTCTCTTATTATGAATTTATGATATAATGTACTGATGTGTTTTGTATCACAGGATATGTGATGGAGTGCAGTTTGGGGCTGGAATCCGGTTCCTGTGATTCCCCAATTCCCGTGGGGGAAAAAAGGAGGCTTTCTGTCACTTTGTACTTGTGATAAAGGATATTCATGATTCCACTTCAAGCTGCAAATTAATGTTGCCTAATTTTTCAATGTGTTGGCATGTGTTGGCAAACATGCTAAAAAAGTAAAATGGTTTAAAACCAAAAACAAGTCACCCTTTTTAAAGTTATTGGCACTTCAGTTGGGAATACATTGGACATCAGTGCTATTATTGTCATATTTATTTGTCAGAACAGTCAGTGTTCAATAAATAATGTCTCTGGCCTTTATTGTGGTTTCATGTGTGTTATTTAGCTGTTCTGTCTAGGCAAAACCCGGAAGCGAGTTAGCATTTTAGGACTTCCGGTTCCATCGCACTAAAGTCTATGGGTTTTTTGAATGGGTTTTTGCTAAATCGCCTGAAATAAGGTCTGTGGTTAACAAAGCCTCTAAATATTTTAACGTTTTGATGTATGACATAAAACACACCAGTTATAACCCGCTTGTGATTTTTTTAAAACCTTTATTGTGTCTTAAAAACGCCAGTTGCTAACAAATTGCTAAAAGGGACTACTTCCTTTGGCGGGGACTTTAGACATCATCATGACAAACAGGATATTTGGACAGCCTTTCTCATGAAAAAGTGGATAAATATTCATACACAGCGCAGATCATAATCAGCGAGCATGTTTTTAAATAAAGTTGTTTTTTAAATAAAGTTTGAGGAAGCTTGGTGGTGGTGACGTTGATCCACGACCATGGTGTGCTGTAGTCCGTTTATAGCCTACTGTTAGCTTTTTATATCTGACGACTTTATTTAGGCTTCAAAATGTATAAATGTTGTGTTAACTTGTAAAGATTATCTTGATAGACAAAACATGTAAGTGTCATAACCCTTTGTTAAACATTTGTTGCCAAAAGTCTATGGGAAAAATGCATAGGCTTTCGATCGAGGGAACCTGTGCGCCGCTAACTTCCGGGTTGGCCTACAAAAACACGTCATCCCTGAGGTACTCTATTAAATATGTGTGTATGTATATATATATATATCTTTTTTATCCTTCTGGTTCTCGAATCTGATTGGCTGAGAGCCAGTATTGCCATAGGAACCGTTTCACCATTTGAATCACTCTGCTGTCAGCATTCTCGCAGCGAGTGTCATGGCGGACGAGCAAACCCAGCATATTTTTATAGATACTACTGTTATTTTGTAACGGAATGCAGTTTTATGATTTTTTAAAGTTAGTTAATACTCCATGAAATGGCGGCAAAGACTGTCTTTATGAGTGAGTCAGTCAGTCGCAAAGACTTTTATATTGAAATGGACTGAAACAAGGACGTTGTTTTTACTTTAAACAGCATCTTACGAGATGCAACTGACAAATGCATTGACTAGCGCTGTCATGGGAGTGATGACAGCCTGATGTTAAAAGGACAAAGATATCGCTTTCCTCAGCGGACATTCAAACTGTGAGCATTTGTGTATATAAAAACACACAAATACATTAAACAATTCAGAAATTATTCACACTTGTACAGAAGTTCAGAAATTATTCACACTGTACTTTTTAATCACACAAACACCAAATAAGTCCATCATCATTTGCTATTTTCTGTACTCACGTAAAACATTTTTCAACCATTGTCAAGCCATATTTAAAAACTATTGGTATTGTATCAATAAGCATACAGATACTAAAATACACACACATATAAGTCTGTTTTAAAAAATTATTAAACTGTATCCATCTTACACAACATATGAAATGCTTTTCATTACAGTTTCAGAAAATGTGGCTCAATGAAAAACATTAAGTAGCAACCATCATGAAAATAAACAGCAGTTTAGCTGCCACTGCTCTATATTTGCTTTAAAACATTCATCATATTCCTAAACATATTATAAAAAAAAAAAAAAAATAAGAGAATAGCAGATCTGATGTATAACATCAAGTCACACGAGACAATCTAAGATTATATCTCTCGCTTTCGCTCCCACTGAGAAAAATATCATCTGTGCAGTGTCATAGTGAGTCCAGTAGGGGGCAAAACTGCTGTGTATGAAACAATTTTAAAGAGATGGTTCACTCAATTCGGTCATCATTTAGTCTTCTTCATGTAGTTCCAAAGCTGTACGACTTTCATTTTTGGGTGAACTATCCATTTAAACTGTAATAACAAATTCTATGTAGTATAAAGCTGTTTTTGGTTGAATTCCTCATCCTAGAGATCCACAGTTGATAATCAAAAGTGTCCTGTTTGGTGCATCTTGGGTCCACCGAAGGATAGCGGTGATAGATGTTTTATTATTCAGTGGAGGGCCAATGAGATAGCCAGACATATGAAGTACAGTGTGAGAGATACTGCTATACTGCATGCTCCGCCACAGTCCTTGGCATTTTCCTATAAGAACACAATACAACAGAACAGTAATTTGTACTTGGGGAATACGTATATAACTGTCCGTAAATAATTACTTGCCAAACGACGGTAATTTTCTGCAAATTTGTGCCAGTTATGGAGGGATCCAGATCTCGATTACCGAAAATCACACTGTATTTGATGCAAAACTAATTTGATTAAATCAAATGAAAGAAGGTTGTAACTATATATATATATATATATATATATATATATGTGTGTGTGTGTGTGTGTATATATATATATATTAACTTGTGACTCGGGTTGGCTTACATGAGGATGGTATGCGTGACAAGACTCGGGTCGTCTGCGAATCTTCTGAGATTTCATCCTGTTGCACTTAACTGTGGCATTATGTTCAAAGAAGTTAAGAAGACTTCAGTTTCAAACAAAGTTTAACCAAAACAACATTTCAAAGACAAGATAATCATCATGGAAGGATATATTTGACTTCTTTGGGCATTAGTGTGATGGGAGCGTACTGTCGGGAGCAGTCGCAGTCAGCCTGGACCACCAGCATGACCAGGTTACTGTTAGGAACCTGCTGTAGGACAAACATCCTGAAACATGACAGAGAAACAGAGAGGAATTGACAAATTGTTACTGGTACAAACCCACCAAACCTGAGGACAATCTGACAGATGGACTTACTTCTGACAGCGGCCACATTTGATGATGCTGTTGGTCTCTCTGATGGATGAGTCATACATGAAGCTGGGATACTCTGTGTTACAAGGCTGCATTAGTTCCACCTTCTTCTGTTTGTGTGCTGGAGAAGACAAGATTTTCATTATTACTGACAGATAAGTACTTCATAAAGTCTGTGAGTAGAAAAGAGATTTTTAAACTGGATTTTTAAATATAATATTGGATGGATATATATATATCAGGGGCGTTTCCCGCAGGTAAAGTTACAGCGGGAGTCCGCGTCTCTTGTGCCTCCCTTGAGCTCATAGAGAATCAATAGACCCCCTAAAGCGTGCGGTGGGTTTAGTGGGGGGTAATAGAGAATGAATGGGGGAAAGTCACGTGAGAGGAGGCAGTGCCTCCATCGCGCTATGATTGGATATGATCGGTTATGATTGGATATGATTAGTTTGTGCGATAAATCCCGCCCCTTGTTTACGTGCATGTTCCGCACGTCAGTCTGAATGAACAAAATGATGGCGTCAATGGGAAGACTAATTAAAAAGTAAGTAAACAGCTCACCCTCTTAGATATCACCGTTTTACGTCACGTCAAAATCAAACTTGAAATGGCCTGAAAACATGATGACTGCGGGGGTTTTAGTGAGCAGTCTGTGAAATTAAAGCAGCTTGGTGAAATTAAAGATACATCTTTGAGTCTGTGACAGTTTGTTTACCGAACATGACTGATGATCCGAAATAAGTTGCCTATTAAAAAGAACAGCTGAACATCAATAAACAAATAAAATATATTGTTTAAATGATTACTGATTTTAGTTATTATTTTGGAATTAATGTAAAAATGCTTAAAACACTGACTTGATGAGATTGGCTTGGTTTTAATAAATAGAACATTAATTACATTGTTAATGTAAAAATACAAAATTTGGTTATTTGGTTTCTTTTTTTTGATGTAATGTTCATTTAACGAGGAAAATGTGACAATGTTAAGAGTAACGGACATGAATTTACATTTGTATTATATAAATTAAACAAACAAACAAACAAACAAACAAACTGAGGACTTTGCCTCATTTCAGAACAGCACTGCAAGCCACTGATGTATATATATATATATATATATATATATAAATTATTTTAATGAAATCATTGGAATAAAAATAAAATACAATTTATATAAAACAAATGAAATGGAAAAAAAATGTTTTAGGGCTGACAAAGGTCATTTAAAATTTTTAATTTCAATGAAATATGTTAACAATATAAAAATTACTATATTTTTAAACATTCTAAAGACTGGTATTAAAAATGAGCATTAAAAATGAAGATCTCCTTTCAGACTACACTAATATTACAGACTAACTTTCAGACTACACTAATTTTTGTCTGGAAAACCATAGAAATATACTAATCTAAAAGCACTACAGATGACTGAGGCATTTCATTAGCTACAAATTGCAATTTCAGGATCAAAGTTGGCATTCTAACGGAGACCTTCAGTAAGCCAATCTTGGCTATAAAAAGGCTCGAACTAGATGAAGGACATACGCTCATGTACACACTCAGCAGGGCTTATGGATACTTACTTGCATGAAACCCAGCTTTAGCTGCACAGCGTCAATGAGAAACAATTACAGCACAGTGATGAACAACAATGGAAATGGAGAATGAATAGATGAGACAATACATAAGATGACACCTTAAATGATACAAAAATCTTATGGAGATGGAGATGATGTTTGGGTGTTTGAGGATTTTTCAGTGTTTGTGAACTACAAGCACATCATGACATTATATTGGGATCGGTCTACATTTGTTAAGTCGCGCACACGTCCAGCTTTAGCAGTTTTACTGTTACATCCTTCATAACTTTTTAACTTACCATCCACTACATAGTCGCTATGCCAAAGTCCGCAGATGTTGAACTCCAACAGAAACCTGAAAGTTTAGATATGAGAATACATTTCTACTGGCAAATCAAATTACATGTCAAATGAATTAAAATAGCTCATGTTCCTTCTAGTGGCACAACCTCAGACAGCACTTACATCACAAAATGTGAGAAGAACCACTTTATTATCGCCAGCAGACCATAGAAAGGCTGTGAGGTGAACAGAGGTGGAGTGTCAGCACAGTAAAGACTATATTATAAAGATGTTTCTCTGTAATAGATGCTAAGATGTACATACGCTGAGCAGTGGTCGAGCTCCACTAGCGTGATGATGGGCGTTCTTACACATGGCCTGGTAGTCATACAGAGTCACCCTATAGAACAATATAGAAGAGCATTTCCTCATGTTCGAATTTTGAAAGTCCCATTAAACGAATTAGAATAAGAAAAAAATGGTATTTGAAGGGTTCAATTACCTTTTATACAAGCCAGTTTTTAGTAACTGGGCCATGACAGATCCATCTATTTCCCCGAAGAATTTACCAACCTGTGTGAAAAGAAATGTCATATATATTAGTAACATACACAGAGAATGCAACATAAATTGAGGGATTACTTATGGTCCCGTCTGGGGTTTAATATACAGTAAGACACAGTATGAACCAAACCCTTTCTGAATCCCATGATGAATAGACACACACACACCTACACGCTCACAGACAGACTGATGTGCAGTGATCCAGATGTGCAAACAGATGCCTGAAACTGCCCTGCCTGCCCCACGGCAATCTGGGATTAGACTCCATAAGCATTAATCTCCTGGCTACTGCTCACATAGCTGCAGTGCACGTGTTGTTATAAACAGCTGCGGATATGGTATGAGTCCATTGTCATCATATAGACATGGATATGCAACAAAATACACAGCATTCACATTTTAAATGGTATGAAACTGTTAATCTACATGTTAACTAATTCAACAATAATAATGACAATAATCACAATGATTTAAATAAAATATACGGTTGACTAAAATATAATTTGTCACAATGTTCCTCATTTAAATAATTCCCGCCCAAGACATACGCAAAAAAGAGGCAAGGCCTGGTTGAGTTGCGTTAAGAGTATATTGAAGCTCACGGTTATGGTAAGGGGTTTGACATTTCCAAAACACGCTCAACACAGTTGACCAATCACAACACACTGGTCCTGCCGACCAATCAGAGCACATTACGCTTTTCGGAAGGAGCGGCTTCATAGAGATCGAAACTAAACAGAGCATTACTGACAGACCGGGAAGAGAGGTGCTGCAACAATGTAATATTGTATATTACAATATACATTATACATAGTAATATACATATACATAGTAATACAACCCGAATTCTGGAAAAGTTGGGGCATCTTTTAAATTTGAATAAAATGAAAACCAAAAGACTTTCAAACCACATGAGCCAATATTTTATTCACAATAGAACATAGATAACATAACAAATGTTTAAACGGAGAAATTTTACACTTTTATCCACTAAATGAGCTCATTTCAAATTTCATGCCTGCTACAGGTCTCAAAAAAGTTGGCACGGGGGCAACAAATGGCTGAAAAGGCAAGAAATTTTGAAAAGATTTAGCTGGGAGAACATCTAGCAACTAATTAAGTTAATTGATATCAGGTCTGTAACATGATTAGCTATAAAAGGGATGTCCTAGAGTCTCTCAGAAGTAAAGATGGGCAGAGGCTCTCCAATCTGTGAAAGAGTGCGTAAAAAGATTGTGGAATACTTTAAAAACAATGTTCCTCAACGTCAAATTGCAAATCTCATCATCTACAGTGCATAACATCATCAAAAGATTCAGAGAAACTGGAGAAATCTCTGTGCGTAAGGGACAAGGCCGAAGACCTTTATTGGATGCCCATGGTCTTCGGGCTTTCAGATGACACTGCATCACTCATTGGCATGATTGTGTCAATGACATTACTAAATGGGCCCAGGAATACTTCCAGAAACCACTGTCGGTAAACACAATCCGCCGTGCCATCTGCAGATGCCAACTAAAGCTCTATCATGCAAAAAGGAAGCCATATGTGAACATGGTCCAGAAGTGCTGTCGTGTCCTGTGGGCCAAGGCTCATTTAAAATGGACTGTTTCAAAGTAGAAAAGTGTTCTGTGGTCAGACGAGTCCAAATTTGACATTCTTGTTCGAAATCAAGGACGCCGTGTCCTCCAGGCTAAAGAGGAGGGAGACCTTCCAGCGTGTCATCAGTGTTCAGTTCAAAAGCCAGCATCTCTGATGGTATGGGGGTGCATAAGTGCATACGGTATGGGCAGCTTGCATGTTTTGGAAGGCACTATGAATGCTGAAAGGTATATAAAGGTTTTAGAGCAACATATGCTCCCCTCCAGACGGCATCTATTTCAGGGAAGGCCTTGTGTATTTCAGCAGGACAATGCAAAACCACATACTGCAGCTATTACAACAGCATGGCTTCGTCGTAGATGAGTCCGGGTGCTGAATTGGCCTGTCTGCAGTCCAGATCTTTCACCTTTAGAGAACATTTGGCGCATCATTAAACGAAAGACGACCACGAACTCTTCAGCAGCTGGAAACCTATATCAGGCAGGAATGGAACCAAATTCCAACACCAAAACTCCAGAAACTCATAACCTCGATGCCCAGACGTCTTCAAACTGTTTTGAAAAGAAGAGGAGATGCTACACCATGGTAAACATGCCCCCGTCCCAACTATTTTGAGACCTGTAGCAGGCATCAAATTTGAAATTAGCTCATTTTGTGCATAAAATTGTAAAATTTCTCCGTTTAAACATTTGTTATGTTATCTATGTTCTATTGTGAATAAAATATTGGTTCATGTGATTTGAAAGTCTTTTAGTTTTCATTTTATTCAAATTTAAAAAAATGTCCCAACTTTTTCGGAATGCGGGTTGTATGTGAAAAATAATGTTTTTTTTTTTTACATTTAAGCATGAACACCTATTCTAATAGACCAAAAAATCAAAATCCAGACTTGTGTAAAAGGGCATAATAGGCCTTTTTTTATTCAAAATATCCTCCCCTCCATCTTTCAGCGACACCTCTTCTCTTCTCTGGTGTTTACTGGCAGAAGGGTGGGACAACCTGTCACTCAAATGAGATCACACCGATAACAATCCACAAGAATCCAACAATCCAATCAATTCCTGATGGATAAAATCAAGTCCTACCCTACATTTTTTACTCATTCGAGAAGCCGTTTTACTCAGATATACATCACAATAGGAAGAAAAGACTATCGCATCTTCTGTTTCATGCAGACTTTAAAGGATTTTTTTTTTCTCACACAAAACACAACAGCATCATATTCAGTTAAAGGCATAAAGGATGTCACCCTCCATTCCAACACTCATATATTCTGCCTGCACTGTGCTGTCCTATAAATAAAAGGCCAAAAACTATATTAAATATATGGCAACCTTTTCCAACTAATCCAATTTTCCCTGCAGTCTAAGTCCATTCTCACTCTCTCAATCAATGTCTCATTTGGGACCCCATCTGTTCGCTCCAAGGACAAGCTTGTGGTACATTATCGAGTCCTCACAGGAGAACATCCGCCTACCCCATCACCTGCCCTTCACATCTAACCCCCTGGGCAAGGAAACGTGCAGCTAGAACCGTCACCAAACACAGATCACCATCTTCCATCTTCTGCTTCTACTCTCTGGAAAAGGCTCAGCTCACCATGCCAATGTATTTCTCATAACCCAAAAGCAAATAATTTCTCCAGCAGTGACTTTGAGTGTTGAATTTCTCCTTTCTCATCTTTTTTTTTTCCATTTTATCTTACTTAATGACTGGTTTTATATACTCACATCTCCTCTGTCCTTTGAGACCAGTATGAAGCCATTACTATCAACAAGGTAACAGTTGACATCCTGTGAAAAACAGAGTTGGATTAGAATTGACAATCTCCCTTGCTGAACCAAAATTCACTTCAGTGAATCGGTTCGTGTAAATGAACTGATTCAGAACAATGATTCACAGATTACATAAAGGCCCTGTCACAAATGGCACCCTAAACCCTCACAGTTTCGTGAAGTAATGTCGGTTGGAGTCTGCTGTGGATTGAGAGGCACAAATCAAATGACAAATAAGACACCCTACGGACTTGTGGACTTAGCCGACATGTGCATGCAGCAGCCATTGTAAGTCCACAAGACTATAAGTGCATATGAAGTGTGCCATTTGGGTCAGGGCCAAAGACAACACAAAGAAAAGTCAATTAGATTCACTCACAATGCTCTCACAACTGAGAGGACATATACCGTCCACATCACTGCACTGCAAAGAGAAGACAACCGCAAGGGCTTTAGTAAATGGACAAGAACATTTTATTGGGTACATTATATTGAGCGAACACTACACTGATGAATTTACTAAAATTCATGTATAGAGATTACATTATGGTACTTCCCATGAATAGGGTATAAATTAGGACCTAAAAAGTTTTTTGTCAACAAATGAAGATTCTAAACGTTAAAGGATTAGTTCACTTTGAAATGAAAATTAGCCCAAGCTTTACTCACCCTCAAGCCATCCTAGGTGTATATGGTTTTAGTAAAAGGTTAGCTAGGTTTTAATAAATATCCTGACACATCCGAGCTTTATAATGGCAGTGAGCGATACCAACGAGTATGAAGCTCAAGAAAGTGCATCCATCCATCATAAACGTACTCCACACGGCTCCGGGGGGTTAATAAAGGCCTTCTGAAGCGTTGCGTTTGTGTAAAAAAATATCCATATTACTTTTTATTAACAGTAGTCTTCATAATGGAGGCCTTAAGCAGGCGGTTATTCAGCCACTTCTTAAAAAGCCTAATTTAGACCCTCTAGAACTGAAGAATTATCGGCCCATCTCAAAACTACCATGCCTATCAAAGATTTTAGAGAAGGTGGTTTATTCCCAGCCAATGTCATTTTTAAGTAGGTATGAGATCTTAGACAAATTTCGGTTGCACTTTATTTTACAGTATGTGCACTTACATGTACTTACAGTGTACTTACCTAAGAAAGTACTGGGTAATATAAGGGAACTACATGGGTTAAGGTTAGGTTTAGGGATAGGTTCAGGGTTAGTACCTAGTTATTACCCAGTTATTGTAATAACTAAAATAAGTACATAGTATGTACATGGGAAACAGGACTGTAAAATAAAGTGCTATCCAAATTTCAATCCAGTTTTAGAGCAGGTCACAGCACTGAGTCTGCACTCTTAAGAGTTGTTAATGACCTCCGTATAATCAGAGATGCAGATAACGCTGCAGCTCTGTTTTTATTGGATTTGAGCGCAGCTTTGGACACAATAGACCACGTGATTCTTATAAAGCGGTTATCCCATTTAATTGGAATTCGTGGGACCGTTTTAGAGTGGTTTAAGTCTTATCTGTCAAATAGATCATTCTCTGTAAAGTATGGTAACTTTGTTTCAACTGCAGCGCCTGTTACTTGTGGGGTCCCCCAGGGTTCTGTTATTGGCCCTATTTTATTTTCCTTGTATATGTTGCCCCTGGGCTCAATTTTTAAAAAATACGGCATGTCTTACCATTTGTATGCGGATGATACACAGATTTATCTATTTATATACAAATTTGCTATTTGCATGTCTAGAGGAGGTTAAGAGCTGGATGACTCAAAATCTGCTTCAAATGAACCAGAGTAAAACTGAGATTATGTTTTCTGGCCCTGCCAGAGGATACTTAGATATGTCCACGTATTTGGGTGCATGGTCCGATTATTGCCATGACCAAATAAGGAACTTAGGTGTTGTGTTTGACTCAGAGCTGAAATTTGACAAGCAGATTAATGCTGTGGTTAAGAGTTGTTTTTTTCCAGATTAGGTCTATTGCTCGACTAAAGCCTATTCTGTCAAGAAAAGACTTAGAGAAGGTTATTAATGCCTTTGTTTTGTCTCGTCTGGACTATTGCAATGTGTTGTATGTGGAGTCCTGCCAGACCACTATTTCACGTTTGCACTTGATCAGAATGCAGCAGCTAGGCTGCTAGTGGGTGCTAAGAAAAGTCACCATATCTCTCCTATTTTGGCTTCTCTCAAGTGGCTACCAGTTAAATACAGGATAAAATATAAAATTCTGTTGTATGTTTTTAAAGCAGTGCATGGGATGGCCCCTGCTTACGTGTCTGAGCTCATTGCTTTTTGTCAAGCACCTAGGTCTCTAAGATCCAATAATAAGATATTACTTACTGTCCCTCGTACTCATTTATAGTTAAAAGGGGATCAGGCCTTTGCTGTTGCGGGTCCGAGGCTCTGGAATAGTCTTCCTCAGGAGCTATTGACAAACTTATATTTCCCATAAACTGAAGAAAAATATTTGTTTGATCATTTTTTATATGATAACGTGGGTAACACGATTGAAGGTTAAACTTGATAAATACAGTTAACAATTATGAGCGCAATGATTTTTATAAAAATTGAGAAAATGATGGGCCCTATCATACACCTGCCGCAATGCAACACCAAATGTGACGCGTGTTTTTTGCTAGTTTCAGCCCGATGCAGTTATCATTTTCACGTCCAGTGCCCATGTTGTTTAAATAGCAAATGCACTCGCGCCCATCTGTACGCCCATGGGCGTGCTGGTCTGAAAACGAGGTTTGTTCAGGTGCATTGTTGGCGTGTTGCTATTCTGAGGCAACTGAAAACGACTGTGCCATTGACCAACAAAAACCTAGTCTAAAGTCAATGGTGCAGTATTTTTTTTTTGTTTTGTTATTTAAAGGGCGCGTTAGTAATATGTGCCTATAGGCGGGTGCACAACGCACGTACACTCTGCTTGTTTTTCTGTATTATGCGGACCACTAAAGTAATTTGGCAAATATCACTTTTTTAAAAAGACCAAGCTTCTGCGCACATACACACTCAAACACGCAAACCTATAGACTAAACACGTAAATGAACGGCAAGAATGCATTAAAGGTATTCGGTTTTCAGTAGGAAAGGTGTCATTTAAGCGGCCCCTAAAGTAATAATTAACAATTTTTACAACGGAAGTGATTCAATCAAAAACCAACTTTAGCTCGATAAGAATTTTCCTATTGTCACTGTGAAGCTGCTTTGAAACAATATGTATTGTGAAAAGCGCTATATAAATGAAGATGACTTGACTTGACTTGTTACACACACAAGGACACACAGCAGCACACAAACATTTTTAAATATTAAAAATAAAAGGATTCCTCTCTGGAGAAGTCTTTCCGATTGCAAATTCCGGCATGTAAATAGCAATCCACCATGGTACAAGCGCAACTTATCTTTCAAAGGGAATGGGAGATGACACTCTGTTTGGTTTATTGCACGATACGCCCAAAACACACCCATTACTCATTAAGAGACAACCCTTTTAGACCATGCACCTGGCGCACCGACCATTTTTTCCATCGTTAAACTAGCAAAAGAGGATTCGGACACGCCATAAGCGCACCTACGCCTTGCGCTTTAGACCATGTGCTTAGACTGTTGAAACAGGGCCCTCGATGTGTAAAACTAGCCGCTTTTCATATTAATTTTATGTTATAAAACAGTTTATGTAATATTTCTCATAAAAAAAAACATGTACAAATTTGTGCATGTAATGCTGTTAAAAAGTAATGGGACACCAGCGTGTATCATATTAATAGAATGTGCCTTATAAATGCATTTTGGCTTCTTTTAATGTAGAAATCAAGCGAAGGCAAAAATAAAATACTTACATCTGTGTTGTTTGGCTGACAGGAAATAAGGGAAGAAAAAATGAGAAGGAAAAGGTTAAGTGATTCAGATTCATTAGTTGTTTGTAGGTTTGTGTGTGTTGCACCAGATTACAAAGAACAAGAAAAGAGCCCTTGTGTGAAAGGGGGGTGGTGATTGAAAGGTCCTAGGTTTAAACCCCAGAAGGGACAATAAGTCATGTGGTAAGTCGCATTGGAAAAAAAGTGTTTGCTAAGTAGCAAACATCTTGATAAATTGCTCGGAGGCCTGCAGACGTGAGCATGTACATGTACACTTAGAAATCTCCAGTGACAAACACTATTTGCTCATTCGTCAGTGTAAGGCAGACAGGAACCGATACACACCATTAACCAAAGACCTTCAGTACAACAACATCTCATATTCTAGATTGTTGTCATTACCAGTCTGCCTTTACACGACACAGTTTTGTATTTGTGTATCAAATATACATTTAAAAATTTTTAAAATATGTAAATGAAATACAAATATTTGTTATGAACATATTTAATATGAATATTATATTATGTTTCTTTAATATGGTAACACTTTAGTTTAGAGTCCAATTCTCACTATTAAGTAGTTGCTTACTGCTCCATACTAGGATATTGGCTGTTTATTAGAACTTATAAAGCACATATTAATGCCTTATTCTGCATGACCATATATTCTACATCCCTTAATCCTACCCAATACCTAAACTTAACAACTACTAACGATTAATAAGCAGTAATTAGGAGTTTATTGAGGCAAAAGTCGTAGTTAATAGTAAGAATTTGACCCTAAACTAAAGTGTGACCGAACAAGTCATTTGTTACAGTATTTTATTCTTCTTTGTTAATGTTAGTTAAAAAAACACAGCTGATTATTGTTAGTTCATGTTAGCTCAGGTCCATTAAATAATATTAACAGATATTGATTTTAATAATGTATTAGTAAATGTTGAAATTAACATTAACTAAGATTAATAAATGCTTATGAATTATTTTTCACTGTTTGTGAAATGTAGTTAACTAATGTTAACACATGAAACCTTATTGTAAAGTGTTACCAATATTTTTAAGAATATTTTTGAGGTCAAACTCACTTGTTTGGCAATTGAAAATAACACTCTTTCCAGCAGGTCCAGGGATGCTTGCATTCCAATAGCTGCACATGGAAGAAACAAGGGGAAAATCAGAAAACATTTAATAGGAATAAATGAGGTTTTTTTCAGAGATTGCATTCATATTTTCTAGAGAATTCCAAGAAATAAATAAATGTTTTGGATAGAAAAAATTCCATAAATATTTAAAAAAAAAAAAGAATTTACATAATGTACATAATCTTAAAAAATTATTTTAAAGAGACTGCATTCACAATTTCTAGTCAATTAAATATTTTAGAGCTGAATATAACAATTTCCCTAAATATTTTTCCCTTGAAATCTTCATTTTAAAATTCCCAGATATTTCCAGGCTTTTCATGAGCGCAAGAACCGTGTATTCATGTTTTCCTGGAAACATTTGTTGATGCTCTATATCACACGATTAATCCTCATATGGGCAACATCATAAGCTACAGGAAAGAGTCATGAAAAAAAGAGACCAGAAGAGGCCATTTCTAAGCTGTATCAGCTGATGTTTTTTCTCTTCTGCCCCCTCCTCAGTCCATCTATCTCTCTCACTCTCTCTCTCAGGCACAGACTGTTCTAATGTTAGTCCTACTTACTGATGTGACCCAGGCTCATACACATACTGGACTTTGTAGCTGTGAGGAACAACTGCACGTTCCTCTTGTTTCTTTCATTTTCTGTTGATTCGCTTACTTTGTCTTGATAGGAGCAATTATGAGGACCCATAGATGAGGACTACAGGAAGGTATGTTTCTGGTCTGATTTGCTTTTAGCATAAGTGCAATCATAATCATTTCTCACTGATTAGGTTAAATAAGCAATGGTCGTTTAATATTTAAGACTTTATTGCACAGAATAAATTCATTCCTACAGTTTTTAGTACTTTAGTTCACATGTAATTCTAGTTCTAAGCTTTTTTCTTCTAAAATTATTTTTTTTACAGTTTATTTCTGTTCTAAATGTATAGAACAATCTGGTTCAATCAGATATAAAAAATATAATTGTATACAATTTTATGTATTACATGAAGTGGACATTCCAGCATGCGCTACTTGATCCTCTTTTCACTGATAAAGCAGATGTTGTTCTCTGCTCTGATTTATTATCTAATGGTGTGGACAGTTTAATCCGTGATAGTTTAATGCAACAAATGTTATGGGCAAAAAGGACCTCAAATGGCTCTAGTTTTTTACTTGGCTTTATGCTCTTACAACAAGTAATGGGCCTCTGGGCAGCTTTTATACAAAGTACTCTCTTTCACTCTTTCTTTTCCTCCTGAAGACTCAAACCCATTTCAAGTCTGCCTCATGTTCAGCCTTCACAGGGCATTCATTTTACATTTTAATTTTAGTCAGCTTATTAGTAACGTCATAAATTAATCTGTACCAGCTGAGCTTGCACCATATGACCCATCCTCCTGAAATATCTTCTTCTAAGGGTATTTTTTACCATTATCAGTGTTGGGGGTAACGCATTACGAGTAACACAAATTACGTAATCAGATTACTTTTTTCAAGTAACTAGTACAGTAATGCATTACTTTTAAATTTACAACAAAATATGTAAGTTACTTTTTAAAATAAGGCCACATCCACACAAAGCCAGAGCTCTCCCTATCCGATCTTTTTTTTCCCCTTGTTCTAACACCGTAAACCCGGCGTCGTCTCAAGAAATATCTGCGTACACATGAAACCACTGAAACAGACTCAAAATGATGTAGTATACATGCCAGACCAGTATGTGGCGCTGTAATTCTGCCACAGAGATACACTAAAAACTGAGAAGACTTGGAGCATGCACATAAACCTTGCATGCTGTCTACAAACTTTAGTGAAGCTTAGTAATAAAGCTTTACTTTAGTAAAGCTAATAGGCTCAGTAGCTTCTGCAGCACAAACACAAGCATGTAGTCCGCTATTGTTGTTGTTGTTGCTGTTACGTGACGTAGCGGTGTTTGACTAGGGTCAAAACTTGGGGTGATGACATCATCGTTTCATAAAATATGCGGATTGGCTGTACATGCGGAAACGCAAGGGAGTCGTTTTCAGATTTATCCACTCTGGGACCCGGTTTAAAAAAATACCGGTTTCAGGCTCCCATCCGTCTGGACGAAATGCCAATATGATACAAAATGTTTACGTATACAGCTAAACGTGCTTCCGTGTGTACGGGCTCTAAGTAACACAAGTTACTTTGTTTTCCCATGTATTGACTGACAGCTCTCCTTTAGTTTGAGGTAACAAAAGTAACGTAAAAGTAATGTAATGCATTACTTTCCATAAAAAGTAACTAAGTAACGCAATTTGTTACTTTTTTAGGGAGTAACGCAATATTGTAACGCATTACTTTTAAAAGTGACTTTCCCCAATAATGACCACTATCGTAACAATTACAGGCGATTTCCAGGTGGATTCATCATGATGGAGAAGGATGGATTCTTTTGGAGTAGACTAGTGGATGCTCCTGTTTGCTAAGGAATTGTATAACAGCATTTGGTGAACAATGCAGACCAGGATGAACATTATAAGTAAGATCCTCAACTTATTATAAGTATCCTCAACTCTTACAGTTTCCTAACCGTCTCCCTTTTTTTTTTTAGTTTCCTCAAGTTTGATGACCCTTTTGAGCCTGTGTGGAACATCAGCAAGTTGTCCGTCAGTCTGTTCCTGCAATGTGAACCAAACAGACTGCAGTGACCTTAACCAACTGGCTTCCTTGGACTCCATCCTGGACCAGCTTCCCTTCAACACAAGCTTCCTCAACCTCTCAAAAAACAACTTCACCACTGTGGAACCTGGAAGCTTTTCCAATCTCAGTGGCCTGCTATACCTAGACCTCTCCAGAAACCTTCTTTCCACCATCAACCCTGGGTGTTTTTCCAATTTCAGTGGCTTGCTACATCTAGACCTCTCCAAAAACCTTCTCTCTACAGTTTTTTCTTCTAGCTTCTCCCAGCTGAATAACCTGGAGTTCCTGGATCTCTCTGAAAACCTCCTTGTGAGGCTCCCCGTCAACCTGTTCTCTGATCTCGGCAGCCTAACAGAGCTGGTTCTAAGAGGCAACAGGCTTAAGGAACTGAACCCAGAACAGTTCAAAGGCCTGACTGAGCTTAGGCGTCTGGATCTTTCCTTAAACAGTCTCATCTCCATGCCCACACATCTACTGGATGGGCTCCAGAACCTAGTGTGGCTCTCGCTTGTGGGCAACAAGCTGAGAACCCTTCAGCGGACTTCACTTGAGCCAGCGACTGCTCTACAGCACCTTCTGCTCGACGGAAACCCCTGGAATTGCAACTGCAACTTAATCCCACTCAAGCACTGGCTGGAATGGATCATATATACAGGTGAGTGAGGTCATTTATCACTGCTGGGAATTAGTGAGGCACAATATATTGGTACCATATTGGTTATCGGCAAATTATGAGAGATTTCAGAGAATTCACAATTTAACAGAAGTAGCAACAGATCGTTTGCTCTGTTTTGTGATATATCAAAGTAAAACAGATTATAGAAAAAGGTAAATAATATAAGGTGGGGACATGGTTCTGTGCATTGGTTGTTGACTGGATGGAGGCGGATCTGAATGCGCGCTTGCAGTTGATTGTAAGAAAGGGGCGGAGTTTAAGTGGGAGTAGTCCGGCATACATCACCAGAGAGAAGTGTTGTTTTCACCGTAAGATTGAGTTATGACATTATGAGGTAAAATAAAAATGGTACAAAAAAAGAAATATATGCATGGATAAAACATTCACAATAAGATCGGTAACAGGCAAATAAAAAAATAGAATAAATTTTCAATTCTGACTTTGATTGTTTATGCTCATTTCCTATATTTTTTCATTTAGATTACCTTTGCCATCAACTTACGCTCATTTAAACTCAATCTTTAAAAACACTAATAACTTAATAGCACTGTTAATTGTAATCATTAGCATATCTAAAAATGAATATCCTTTTTTATAGTGTAAATTATAATGTTTCGATGTCTAATGTAGCATTTATTCTGTTTATTTTTAATGTATTTAGACAAAATAATATATATTTATCAGCTTACTGGTATTTGTACTAATTTTTATATATATATTTAATAAAACCAATTAATCTATACATTTAAAGATACTGTACATACATATTTAACATAGACAAACACATTTAACAGGTTTAAAATGCATTTAAAACATCTGAATATTTTAATTTATATTTAAATATTTAAATTATGTATATTTTTTATTAAATTTCAATTTCCATAAACGTTTTATGTCTTTTTTGTCATTTCATAGGTGGCGATATAGATTCCGCCAACTGCTCCTTTCCTTCTAATTTGCATGGTAAGGATCTTCGCAGTATCCCTATGGACATGTTCAGACACTGTTACCCCCTCTATCTCGAGACCAGGAACCCATCTGCTGCCGAGGGCCACCAGGTACCAGCCGGATCAGCAGGAGACTGCATGCGCCAGCGCTACCGCCCCGTGAGTGTGCGCCGAGCGACCGTCACAGTGGTGATAGCTGGGGTGGTGTGCGGCGTGGTGTGCGTGCTGATGGTGGTAACAGCCACCTACGGCTGCATCTATGCAATGCTGGTCGCTAATGAACAGCAGCAAATGATGCTTGGGAACAGCCAGCAGCAACAGCCGCTGATGGTGGCAAAGGAACCAGAGCAGGATGAAAAAGAAGATCTGATGCCAACTATCGGAAAGGGAGCAGAAGCCACTGAGTGTGTAGGGTGGATGGCATTTCCTCCAGAAGTGTGTGTTTAAAGCAACTAAGGACCTCTGGAGGTTTTTTGGAGCTTTTTTTTTTTATCATTGATGTACAAAGATTTATAGATGTTTAGTTTGGGAGGGAGAGTTGGAGGGCAAATGACCCAAAGAAGATCAAGAGCAAATGAAGGAAAATTTCGAAGCAATGTTGAATATGATTTCATGTAATCTTTTATATTTTCCTATGAATTCTCCTAACAAACCAACTCTGCGTTTGATTTCTTATGGTTGCTGTCAATCATAATGTTAATTAGCATATTAAATAGTATATTTTTCTAAAATTTAGAAACAAACTATATTTTAAATGTGTTTGTCTATGTTCAATATGCAAATACAGTATACATATATATTAAAATACAGTATATATTAAAATTCTGGTTGATAATTATAGTTATGATGAATAAGCTGGTCATTATGTTATTAAAATTCTATACTATTTAATCAAAATAAATGGAAAATTATACACTAAAGACTGAAATCAATCATTTTAAATGCTTTAAAGTGATTACATTCACAAATGACATCACTACATTATAATGTACAATATGAAAATGGATACTTATTTTGAAATTTGTGTTTTTAAAGATTACTTTAGTGAGCATTAGATGGTGACAAAGGTAATCTAAATGTAATAATAGGTGAAATGAGCATGAACAATTAAATATTTAATATCGGCCAAACAGAATTAAAATATGGTCTTACATTTTTGGACACTCAAAAATGATGCTAAATGATCACAAAATTATATGATGAATGTAAAATCAGATTTCAGAATTCAAACAATGGTGGACAGATATCTTACCTCCAGCAATAGCTGTTCTTTTCCCTTCAGTCACTGTCACAGATGTTACCGCCACAAAAGTGTTCCTGCCTGGTGGACATAGGATACTGTCATATGATACTGTAGCTCATGCAACAAATGTAAACTTTGCTACAAGTCCATTTAATAATCAGTATTTAAGCACCTTTGTTTATATCATCATGTGGGACATAGAATAAGAATTGACCAGGTTTGTTCTCAGCTGCCAGGCGATACCAAATGGGAAAGTGGTCCACTGTGAAGAGGTTCTCTTTGTCCACACGGGTCAAGAACTTCCTGTGAGGTCAAAGTATCAGGAGATTTGGAGAAAGACCAAAATCTATTACTATTACTTTTTTTTTTTAAATATTGTTTCAATAACATATTTCAGATGAAAAATAAAATCTGACAATGGTATCAATGTTTTGGCATCATGTTGTTTCTTTATCTCAAATCATGCTAAATCCAGCTATCAATGTTAAATGACTAACACACACACATTTCATTGCAGGCGGTGTAACGATACATGTATTCGACCCGAACCATCACGGTACGGACGTTGTGGTTCAGTGCATGCAGTCAGACGACGAATACAGTCAGTCACAGGCGATTTACACTCCAATCCAGAAGGTGGTGTGCGACGCTGTTTGCTTACCGCCACAACAGGAAAAAGCACAGATGAAGAACAGACGATCTATGCATAGATATGTTTACATGTAATCTCTCGACCAGTGTTTCGACCGCGGAAAGACATTAATAAAACAGCTTGAGAATAATATCTCACGTAGCATTACATTTACCTCAGGCAAGTCATTTAGTGTCCACAGCATGTTAGTTCACTTGAGAAATGAACTCTAGAGAGAAGCATTTCACTAAATATATGCACTATATAAGCTTATATATTCGTTACATTTACTTTACCTGTTAGTAATGTCTTAATTATTTAATGTTTAAATAAATTTGTCATGAAAACAAGTTATGACAGTAACTGTGTAAATGATTGTAGCAAGTTAATGCAAAACCTGCCTTATGTGCAATTGACCCTTCGCAAAGACCCGTCCCCCTTAGTTACTGTTGCGTTGTCCGACAAGCCATGGTGCTGTCACGCCACACGCAGTGTAAAATACAGAGGACACTGACAACACGTCGACAGACAAGACAGAGCAGGTTACTTATGATATTAAACAAAGTCCCAGATTTCAAATTGTGTAATTTTTTAAGAAATTCAAACAATAAAAAACGTTTTGTGGCTCTTTAATGTGTCGTGACAGATTGCTGTAGCTCCTCAGTTCAAGCGGCTCGTGAGCCATTCATCTCTTCCTACTGGTTAATTTATATCATCAAATAAACATGAATGAACATGAGAAGGAATGTTGTTTCAAACGCGGAAAGACGTCAATACACACCATTTTTTAAGTTCAAGTCCAACGAGGTTAATCTTCTAATTCCTGACCGCTTTGTCAGACAAAATGGCGGATTCAGCGTTATGATTGGTTAGATCGCTTGTCAATCAAACTCCCGGCGAAGGGTCAATTTACAAGTTTTTTTTTTTGTTTTTGTTTTTTTTGAGTGTCGATTATTAAAAATAAATAGCAACTGAATTTAATAGTTTGGCTCTGTTGTTAACTGTAACCTTTAATATTATAGTAATGTTCAAGAAAGGACTCCCTGTATATAGTTTACAGCATTAGCTGAGATCCTTAAGATCCTTTATCCTTAAGAAAATGTTAATTATAATTGAATTTATTTAAAGATAGAGATACATTTTGTTCAATAAACCACTGCTTAATAAAAAAAAAAAAGAAAAAAGAAGCAATTTTATGTTTAGTTTTCTCCCCCCTGCTGTACCGAACCCATACCAAACCCATACCAAACCCGTACCAAACCTTGACTTCAATACCGAGGTACGTACCGAACCGTCATGTTTGTGTACCGTTACACACCTACTACTCAGTAATGTAAGAAACAAAGGAGTTGATTTTACTATATCTCACTCACTTTCCCACACGTTTCTCACTTCCTGCATATCTGATCACACGCATGAGGCCAGAGCGGGTTCCAAGGAAAGCTGACTCCATGCCTTCATCTACGCTATAGGGAGATAAAAGCAAAAAGAGAATGACTATAAACAGTTATAGGACACACCGAAAAGTCTGGCTTTATGTTGGTGCCTAATGCACAACATACACAGATTAAATAAAGCCTCTTACCCAGGGCCGGACAGCGATAGCGCTGTCCAGTAGGCCTCCAGTGGTGCTGTTACCACTGCATCGAAAAGAACTTGCTGTAGCAGTATCTCGTCACCTATTACAATTAAAATCTTTACTTAAGCAATACCGGATGGTGTTTTTGATAACTGCTTGCATGTTAAACATGTAAAATAGCTGAAAACACTATAGCCAAATTAGACACAGTATAATCAATCATGTAGGCCTGTAGATTATTTAGCATCTGCATAGAAAATATTGTAAAATAAGGTAAAATACAGCTGAGGAAAACTCACACTCCAAGTCAGGCTCTTTTCCAGTCAGGTATCGAACCACAGCCTGGAGCTGAGTGAGCTTACGGTGGTGTGGGTCAATATCGGTCTCGCAATACGTCCTGAGTGGGTAAAACAACTTCAACTTAGCAAGACACATGACTGAGTTTTTAGTTTTTAGGGACCTGTTGTCCTGATGGTGTTCAGAAGAAATTATGTTTTTATATTCTTGCTTCAACTTAAAAGTACTTACCATTCATCTGCTATAGAGAGGTCTGGCTGCTGAAGGTCATGAAGACCTAAAGAAATGAGAATTTGTAAGTAGCTATAGGGAAGCTCACAGCTGTTATTAAAGCAACTAAATTTATTATTTGCTACTTTTTAAATGCCTTTTAGGTATAGGTTTTGTTGGTTTACCTTTGTCCTATACCCAGACTTTCAAGAAAATCCATCATCAAAATATAAATTATTAAAATTATGATTATCTAAACCAATAGTGGAATAAAAATAAAGATTTCAATATTTATTATGTGAAAATTATCGGTAAAATTATATACATTTTTATGAACATTTTTATATAAATTACAACTGTTCCTCACATACACTACCGTTCAAAAGTTTGAGGTGGGTAAGATTTTTTTTAAATGTTTTTGAAAAAAGTCTCTTATGCTCACAAAGCTCAAAATTGCAGTATTTGCTCAAAATTGCAGTAAAACATCAATTTATGAAATACTATTACAATTTGTAGTCTTATATTTGTATATTTTTATATATTTGTTAATATTAATGTAATTTATTCTTTTGATGGCAAAGGTGAATGTTCAGCAGCTATTACTCCCATCTATATTTTTGTGGAAACTTTTTTTTTTTCAGGATTCTTTGATAAATATAAAGTTTAAAAGAACAGCATTTATTTGAAATAGAAATCTTTTGTAACATTTTAATTGTCTTTTCCTGTCACTTTTGATCCATTAAATGTGTCCTTGCTGAATAAAAGTATTAATTTCTTTCACAAAGAAAAAAATCTTACTGACCCCAATCTTTAAATGATTCCCACCTCAGTATATCACACAATCTATTAATCATAAACTCACCCTCCTCTACGGAAACATTCCCAAAGAACATGTACTGTCCGTGACCTCTCGTAAGCACCATCCCAAAGCTGAAACCACATCAGAAACAAGCATCATATGAAGGACTACTGAAGGTATTGTTACTAAAAATAATCTATTTCAACATGTACAGTAAGTATGAAGGGAATATTATGAGAATGTGAGAAGCATATCAAACCTAAATGGAGTTTCATTGATAGTTGTGTAGAAATAATCATTTTTGAGAAACAAAGGCCTTTTCTGGGGAATAAATGGAAAAATAGTCACAAAGACTATCACATTTACTACAGGTTATTGCTCAATATAACATTCACATAAAATATAATTCATTATCACTTTATGTTAAACATCTTATTAAAAGGATGAATCTTATAAAACCTATCAAGAACATGTCCAATATATATATATATGGAAGAAAAACACAATGAGAATCTGAATATTATGTTAATGATAATATGGGGAAAAAAGTTTAACGCAATTAACAAGGCATCCGTTTTTTTCCGTCATCCTTTAGCTAGCGTTACATTATATGATCACGCTCTTATTCATGTAAATGCTTTTAAACCATTCAAGCGCAACAAGATACAAAAGAAAACGCAGTGCGGTATGGCTGTCTGTGAATCTCCTGTCTGTGTGACAGACACACATGACTCGTGCGCACAAAAAGCTGCACTGAGTTCTCTTTCGCGCTTGAACAGACAAAAAAGCACAAAATTATGCCAAATTGCCTGTTTTGTCGAGTATCCTTGTAAACACAGTCTTAAATGAGTTAAATAAAGTCTTAAATGAACACAAAGAGTTGTGAGGAAATGCAGATCCACGTTGTGTGCGGCATGTCTTAAAGTGACAGCAGCCTAATAAACCTGCTACAGCCTGCCATTAATGTTAAAGAAAAAAAATCACTCACTGCTCTTAATTGAATAACTTTTGTAGCTTTAATAAAAAATAAATCTATATTTTAATCTAAATTATGCAGTGCAAGGGTTTGATATCGGCTTTGATTCTGGAAATTTCCTACTTGTTAGATCAAATATTTAAAATATACTGTCTTTATGATGTTTCTACATTAATTTGGAGATTAAATGTGAAATTATTACAATATAAAAATATTTTAAAAACTTTTAAAACGATTAATCGCGATTAATTACAGAAAATGTGTAATTAATTGGTTAATTTTTTTAATTGATTGACAGCATCATATATACTCAGATATATGTCACTATAGGGAAGCAAAGACTACTGCAACTTTTGTTTCATGATGAATTTAAATGGACATGTTCTTGACAGGACTTCACCCAAAAGAAGTAGTTAAAGTAATTTAACATCATAACATAAAAGTTGCAAACACGCTCACCCCTTTATCCACAGCTGCTCTCACATCTAAAGCCAGAGTACCAGTTTCTCCCTTCACCATAGCTGTTCTCAACTGCACAGACAGGGCAGGACATCATCAAGACTTTGCTGAGCCTTAAAACAGTGGGCATACTTACAGAAAGTAAGTGCATGTACAGTATGTGGAAAACTCACACTGTCCTCAGTGTCCTCCCACTCCGCCTCTGACAGGTCCACACTGTTGTAGTTAGGCTTAGGTTTCAACTTCTTCCCATCACTGTACTGTGATGACAAACAACAAGAGGGATGACAAATCAATGTACAGTATACATCAGTGCTTTGTAGTTGGGTCTGTCTAGAGGAGCAGATGTTTGAGTGATTGAGACAGTAAGAGGATTCAGAAGGACTCACCAATGGTCTTAAATCAGGATGTGCCAGGATGTATCCATTGTTTGTGATGAGGAAGGCGTAACCATGTGCTCCAAGCTAAAAGATTAGCAGTCACACATTAAACATTTAAAATGTATTTTCTTAGTTCTAAATGGTATAAAGAAATGATGGTATAAAAAGCTTCAAGCTGAAGTTTTTCTTGTACCTTATATCGTGGGGCAAGTTTCATGACTTCCAGCAGGGGGACGTCAGTTCCCACCACTCCCAGCAGAATGCCATGAGAAAGCGTTTCTTTCTTCTTACTGAACACTGGCATAGCCACTGATGTCATGAGCAGAAGACTGTGAGCCTTGCTTTTAAACAGCTATGGGAGAGATTCGAAAAGGCAATTTCGCATTATACACTTTGAAGACCAAACATTCAGACTGCTGAAGCACACAGTTAAAGGTGCAGTGTGTAAGTTTCAGCGGCATCTAGCGGTGAGGTTGCGAACTGCAACCAACGGCAGCTCACACCTCCCTTTCGAAGCAAAACAGAGAAGCTACGGTGGCCGTCTGGCCGACACAAGTCAAAGATGTTAGCCAGTCAAGCAATGAGGTTTCTTCTTACTTCTTACGTCTCTGCTTCTAATAAACCGGACGCCTACTACTATTTCTTCTTCGTGCGTATTCAACGTAGTGACGATGCAAGCTGCCTCTAAAAACACAAACGACTTAGAAGAAGAAACAACATAGTGATGAAATGCGCTCTGTAGAGTGTTTGTCCATTTAGGGCTGCTGTAGAAACATGGCGGGGGGACCCGCGGTAAATGAGATAAAAATGGCTCATTCTAAGGTAATAAAAATATAACGGTTCATTATGTAAGGTCTTTATACACCACTGAAAACATAGTTATGTATATTATATTGCATTTCTGTCAATAGATCCTCCCAAATTTTACACATTGCACCTTTAAAATCAACATGAAATCAAAATGAACCCTATTTACCATCCAAATGCACATTCCTAGTCTTACAGTATCATTTTTCATGATCAAAACAATTCCAGATGAATAAAATAAAGCCTAACCAACATTTGTTCTTGTTTCACTTGGAAATACGTCACATTACAGAAGTAAAATGGGTTGCAAACTATATTTCATGTTGATTTTAATAGTGAAAGCTCTAGATAATCATCTCATGCTCTGAAACATGTGATGAATGATGATAAACAGTAGGGGGCGTCCTAAAACAAGAAGTCCTGGAATGCTGACCAGGTTAACAACTACATTATACTCTGAGTACAGGCTAAATATCTAAAGTCTTCTATTTATACATGCTAAAATACAGTGATGTGTGTTTTACTGTCTATAAAAGTTACCTCCTTAGTGTTAGGAAGCTGTGTGATAGAGAAGATGATGGCGATGAATGGGAAAGAATCACATTAGTACAAAAACAGATATAAATGAGGATAAGGATGACACAAAACACAGTATTAGGACACATTTGGGTCAAATTGCACCTTGAAATGCCTTGGAATGGAAATGAGTATTTATGAAATGTGAATTCAAGCTGATTTTGTTTTATCAAAATCTCTGGTGTTTTTCTGAATGGTATAATCATGGACTCACAACACTGTCCATATATGCCTCAGTCCAGATTATGTCATGGTCATGGTTGATGACCATTGGTCGACTCAGAACATGAAGATACTCCATAACGTTCTCCTGTACGTCAGCCAGTGTAGAGACGTGAGTATAATAACCTGTAAATATCAAATGTACATATAAGATTTTTGCATATCTTCCTGTTGGGAAAAGAGCTTAATGAATGTGCAGCGCAAAAGGAGAATTTTCTTTTTTATCAATGAATGAGCCATCTGCTCTTTTCCACAAAATTATAATGAGTGGAGAATGGTGCTTTTAAAGGGATAGTTCACTCAAAAATGAAAATTTTGTCATCATTTACTCACCCTTGTGTTGTTCCAAACCTGTATGAGTTTCTTTCTTCATTTGAACACAAAAGAAGATATTTTAAAGAATGTTGGTAACAATACAGTTGACGGCATCCATTGACTTTCATAGTAGGGAAAAAAATTGTATGGGAGTCAATGGGTGCCGTCAACTGTCGGGTTACCAGCATTCTTTAAAATATCTTCTTTTGTGTTCAGCAGAAGAAAGAAACTCATACAGGTTTGGAACAACATGAGGGTGAGTAAATGATGACAGAATTTTAATTTTTGAGTGAACTATCCCTTTAAGCTTCCAAAAGCATGAACAATATTTCATGTTTACTGAAGTCGCATAATATTAAGTCATTACTCACTGAAAGTCTTCACCAGAACAAATCAGGAACGAATCATTTTTTTAATGAACCAATTGATCTAGTTCACAAGAATCATATGATATGAATGGTACATCAAAGTATCCATTAATGAATCATTCATTAATTGGAAATTTGATTAGTGATCTGACCTAAATGATTCATTAATAAATCAAATTGATTTATTTCTCAAGTTCAACTCACTGACTCAGTTAACAGCTCACTGGAGGGGAAGATTAGCAACTTAAATTTCTGTTCCTCTCAAAAACTATGATATGGTTTCAGAAGACTTGAAATACTGTACACAGCACGAGTCACATCAAAAATGATACTTTTATGTTGCTTTTGTGTCCTTTTTTGAATCTCGAACGTTTCAATCTTGTGTTCAACAGAAGCAAGAAAGTAATACGGGTTTGGAATCACATGAGGGAGAGTAAATGATTACATTTTTATTTTTTGGCTGACTACATACCCTTGTTGTTGCAGGCAATCCATTTGACGTTTTCTGAGAAGGTCATATCTCTGCCAATAAGGTAAGTAAAAACCCGTACCTGAAACCATTACATTTTATGTTACTGTAATTTAATCATTGTTCCTTATATCCATACATTTTTGTTTAATCACGTCTCATTGTCTTAAAATCTGTTTATGAGGGTAAAGTGTAATTCACACCAAGACATTTTTCCAGAAGGTTCTCCACAATTTAACAGAGCAGTATGCAGATTTTATAGATGCTGTACGTCATATGTTACAGCCTCCGTTCCCTGTAGAGTGAGCAGATTGTGTGTTACCTTCCTGTCAGGCCAGTTGAACTCTTCAAACACTGACTGGAAATCTTCCATGGCTCCGTCTGTGATCAGCATAATTGCTTGGTTACATAGGCTGCCCTGACCATTTGCTCTGGCCTAGGAGACAGGAAGAAGAACATGGATGACGTGCAGAGGGTTGGCACTGTATTTACAGTTTTGTATATTTGTGTGAACAAGTATTGTGAATGATACTGACGTCAGCGAGGACGCGGAAAGACTCCTTCATGGCTTTTTTTACTTTAGCCTCCCCCTTTACATGGAGTTCATCCACAAGCAGCTTGAAATGCTGAAAGGAGATAAGGGATAAGAAAAATATTAATACATTTAAAATATTAATAAATACTATAATAACACTGTCCTAGACAGCAATGGGATTAAACAGTGAAAGAAAAATGAGACTTTTCCTAATAAAAAAGTTATTAAGAATTAAAAACTGTTTTATGAATTTATTTATCAAATTTTATTTTTTATTTTATTGAATCCTTGACCACTTGCATGCCTTTTTGCCTAGATAATAACTGCCCAGTGGCAATAAATGGGTTCAGACTTAGTATCTCTTTTTCTTGTAATTTAATTTAAAGGGGTCATGAATTGAGAAATCAACTTTTCCTTCAGCTTTTGATATATAAGAGGTCATCGAACTATAAGAATATCCTGTAAGTTTCAGAACTGAAAACATCCTTGTTAGTCCAATAAAAGCTTTTATTGACACTAGGCCCAGTGAACGACTGATCCTGGAATGTGCCTATCTATGTCATAGACAGGTGAAACGCCGCCTCCGCAGAAGAAATCAACGTTCAGCATTCAACATTAGCCCCCCCCACTGGCGTGTTAGTGAGAAGAGCAATACAGGACTAAAAATAACATTACCTTTCAAAGGATCCTAATGCTAGGAATATGGTTATTTATTTTCAACAATGTGAATGTCTCAGTTGAGCTTTATTTATGGTAAATCAGTCACAATTTTGACGCAGGCTTTGCAAACAGACTTGTATGATATGGACTCGACAGTAATGCAACAACATGTAAGTAACTGTGTTAATTCTAATGTCTGATTTGATATGTAAAGATTCATGTACAGTCAGATGTTCTTTGTCTTTGTGTCAGTAAATCAAACCAGTGACTAAACGGTCAACTTCACGTTGTTTCTCTTAGTAGGATGAAAATAATCTGTTATTTAAACAGTGATTAAATCATATAAAGAAGCGATCAAAGAACGCTCCCTTTACAATCGCTGGAGCTGTCAATCAAACAGCACGAATTTATCAGTGACTGAGTTCTGGACTCGCTCCAAAACTTTTATTCAACGAATCTCTTAGTTACATCGAGTTTGCACTGTTAGTTATGTTATGCAATGACGAGATCACAGCTTTCATGCGCTCAACAACATGTCTGTGATCAGCTACAATGTTCATCACTGCAACCTTTCACGCCACGATCTAAATATAATGCCATATATCTAAGTGTAATGCAGCACTTTTCACGATTAGTTATCTTTGAGAGCTGTAATAGTAAAAACGCACTAAAAGAGAGAGTAATACTTAGCTATTTCATCTGAAAAGATGTTAGCCAATCACAGCAGTGGGCGTTTACACTGAAGTCTCACAGCAGACACGCTCCTTAAAACGGAGCGTTCAAATAAGAGGGCTAAAATCAGGGTAGCAAAAATGCCTTTTATTTCTAAATTATAACAATTCTTGATGTAAAAAGCATACTAACATTATAAGTGCACCCCAGGAAACATTATAAAACAATGCAGTTCATGACCCCTTTAATTTAAAATACAGTTACCCCAAAATGGGTTAATCAAGCAGGTGGGACAGGGATCTCATTGTGCTGCTGTCTTTCAGAGTATTTCTTAGAGGATCTGTGTCAGCACCTTAAGCAGATGCAGAGTGACTTAGACCTGGAATATCATTACGAGCTCTGCTGACCCATCAACCTGCATTAAGTCCCAGTCTGTGACTGCACAACCCTGTCCAACTGTCTTACACAATTTACATTATCCTTTTTTGTAGATATTTAGAGATAGTAGAGTAAGTTGTATTATAAAACAATGTGGCCATTTCTTGCACTCAGATTAATTAATCAGCTTATCAATTCATAGCATTATCAATAATGTAAATATATGGCCTATTTAATTTTATTTCACTAACAAAACAATATTACGAGAGTGATCCAAAGGATGAAACATGCTACCTACAGTAATTTCACTATCCGATCACACTATAATTCTGTATCCACTGTAATTCCAGAGATTAGAGTACGTCCCTACTTGCTCTCTGATACATAACAAGCAAAAGAGCTGCACATTAGATCAAATCACACACCCGCTAGCCTGACTAAAGGCTAGTCACATGACTAAAAGCAACAGCAGAATAAGGATGGGCCTAGTTTCCCTGCCTAGTGTCACAGCTACAGCCTAGTGTCCCTGAAAAAAAGCACGGTTTGTCTCAGTGATTGCTAGAAAACGTAATCTGAGTGCAAACATTCACTTCTGAGAAGTAATTTTTAAAAATAGTTTTAGATGATTTTTTTTTTGTTGTTTATTTTTAATACTTTATTATTTTATTTACATTTTCTCTCTAAGTAACTATAAAAAAGTGTAAAACATTTTGCCCGACATTGGCTCAACCAATTGTGTGAGTTTGGTTTTTCCAACCAACTTTATATAAATTAAATTAAATAAATGAAAACAGTTCAAAATAAAATTGGATAATAAAGCATATTTATATATATTATAGAAAAGAAAAAAATAATGTGTAAATATGTGTACGTGAGTGCATATGAGGGAATGGTAGGGTGCCGGTATCCTGCAGTGCAGATTGGAGTCATTGGCTTAGTTCCTCAGGCTCAAGTGAAGTGGATAATCGACTTACCTCGCGGTTGTCCAAGTCTGCCTGCACCAACGTTCCTTTAAAACAGGGCTCCACGTAGCGGACATAATCAGTGTACTAAGGAAAGGACGTGCAAAATGTCACAATGCTGATAAAGTGAGAAAGTGATGCTAATTGGAAAGCAAAGTGTGCTCTTACTGCAATAACATTGACAAAGTCATTTTCCCCCAGCGTGTCCAGGATAGTGTTGATGGTGTGTTTGGCAATGGTCATTTTCAGACCCTTCATGCTGCCGCTGACATCAACCACAATGACGATGTCCTTAGGAGAGGTGGCAGCCTGGATATACCTGCGACAGAGAGAGAGGATTTTCTTAGAAGATGGCCCTAGACACCTCTAGATCAGTGTATGGAGGGCAATGCTAAACGATTTATAGTAATATTGACTGATAAGTTATTATAAAGCATCCAATTTAGGACTAGGACTGGGCATTATATCAAACATTCCCAATATATTTGTGATGACTTTCTGGTCAATATAAAATTTTGCAACATTGTGGAAATTGCAAAAATGTAATGCTTTTTCTAATGAACTGTTATGACTAAAATTAACATAGGAGTATTATGAATATGACAGCATTATGATACAGGTTTTTATGATTTAAACATGTTTGAGTTGGTAAATTTGAATCAATTCTGTGAATCAGTTCACTGACCATTTCACTGATTAAAATCTTTGATTCATTGATCAGAGAGTTTGCATCATCACTCAACAAGTGGCATTTAACAGTAAAATATGTATTATATAAATACATATTTTTTAATTAAAAAGAATGAGATTAAAGTCTTTCAGTGGTATTATATAAATTATAAATATATATGCATACATATATACTGTATATATATATATGTATATATATATATACATACACACATATGTATGTATAAATATATATATATATATATATATATATATATATAATATTGATAAGGTATATAATACATATTTTACTGTTAAATGCCACATTCAAAGACATCTTGTTGAGTGATGATGCAAACTCTCTGATCAATGAATTAGACATTTGAATCAGTGAAATGGATCAGAGATTTGAATCAGAGATTTGAATCAGTGATTTGAATCAGTGAAATGGATCAGAGATTGGAATCAGAGATTTGAATCAGTGAAATGGATCAGAGATTGGAATCAGAGATTTGAATCAGTGAAATGGATCAGAGATTGGAATCAGAGATTTGAATCAGTGAAATGGATCAGAGATTTGAATCAGATAAATGGATCAGAGATTTGAATCAGAGAAATGGATCAGAGATTTGAATCAGAGAAATGGATCAGAGATTTGAATCAGACATCTGAATCAGTGAAATGGATCAGAGATTTGAATCAGAGAAATGGATCAGAGATTTGAATCAGAGAAATGGATCAGAGATTTGAATCAGACATATGAATCAGTGAAATGGTCAGAAACAGTACTTTTTTACATAAAAACATTTTCTTTAGTTTAACAATTTCATCTCATCATCATTCATCTCTTTGGCAAAAATGGCTTGGTTGAAATGATGGTTCCTCGTTGAAAAAACAAATCACCATTTTAAGCCATTTCAGTACAAACACATAAATATAAAAATGTACTGTATATCAAAGCTGAAAAATACAGATACTGTATCATTTTCTCAGTCCTATTTAGGGTCTACAAAGTAAAAAAAAAAAAAAAAAAGTAACACAAGGATTCTGTCTTGTTTCAAAATGACAGTGTCTTTGTACTGGTGTGTTTATTCAGATTCATTGCAATCACTTGCCTTTGTATAAACAGTCACATATGGAGCCTGTGTCAGTCCTACTAACCTGGCTGTTGAGCTGCTAACCACTTAAGAATGAGATTAAAGTCTTTCAGTGGTATCACGGCCTAACTGGCTGTGCTACCATAGCCACAAGCAGACATTTGGGTGGCATCCACACAGATAATCCTGCGTTGCACTCTGGGTCAGGAAAAGACCTTGCTGAATCCAAGTCAACTGGCATAAATTTGATTTCATATGAATGAATCAACCTCACTGCATTGCCAAGCACTATGCTATTTGGGTTTTAGGTCAAATTCTTTACTTTATCTCACCAGTTTCTGTTTCTGCAGTCGAAAGAAACAACGCCATTAGAATCAGGGGTCCATTTGATTCCTAAAAGGTACAAAGACAAGCAAAATGAAATGTTTTACATTAATAATGCAATTTTTTAGTCTTTGAAGTTGTTGGACTGACGAAACAATGTTCCTAAAAGCAGAATTGATCAAACCTGGATAGAGTCTAAAGAAGCCCGTTGAGCTGCCAAAATATTGCCAAGTGAGCGTAGGATCCTTCTGGAAGTTACTGATAAAGATGTCGTTCAAGGCCTCTGACATGTACACTCCATTAAGAATGTCTGGATCTGCAAACAAACACGACTGATATTAGTTTTAGATGTTTAAATGTTGTATTTGCACAAAATAGGCATCGAAAAAATAAAAAAAATGTCTTAAATTCAATTCACACCATTCAGAATATAAAAGCAACCATCACATATAGAGTTAAGCGCTCAAATCAGAAGTAATCTTCATCTAGTGAAGTTTTATACAATATACTGACTTAAAAAGCCCTCAGAAATTTGAATTTTGTT